>JAXCHO010000164.1:52845000-53445000 GCA_036630365.1 Acanthiza pusilla
TTCAGGCTCGAGCCTTCCTAAAGGTGACCAGCTTCCCTGAAGTGCTGACATGTGAGAGGTAAGCAGTAAAGTTGCCCTTGGTTTTGGTAATTTCCTAGGTTTTTAGGGCAGTCACTAAAGGTGAAAGGCTGGGCATGCATGCGCACAGTCACCACATTAGGACAGGGTTATCTGCTTATAACCCTAAAAAAGTGGTTGGGAAGATTAATATATTAAGCTGTTGGAAGTCATTCTGTTCCTTGTGAAATTTCGCTCAAGAACTTGGGCAAAAACTGTCTCATAAAAGGTATATCACTGTTAGGATAAGGAGATCTCTTTGTTGTGGTTTGTACCAGTTCATGGTGCTCGGCTGGGGATGGAGTCCTCTGCACTCCACTCTGCACTGTACAATGCCATGTCACACTGCAGGTGCCTTGACAACACCCAGTGGTCCATTCTCTCCATTTTAATGGGAGCTCCTCATGTGTTACTGTGGGAAAACAGTTCCTCTCTCAGACACACTGCTGCTGAGCAGTAGATATAATTGAAATGGACTGTCAGCTCTGATTTCCTTTCAGCTACACCATGGCAAGGTACCCCTAGGTGAATACATGTGTCTATACTCTTATTAGCAAGAATAAGAAAATCATATTTGTGTCACGGGGACTGGGAAAGCTACTAGCAATGAAGAATATTTACAAGATATCCACTCTTATTATAGCTGTTTTAATTTGAAGCCACGTTTTCCCTGGTTGTATCCACTCGTGCCTATGTTCACCTTGTCTTTTTCTAGAGGAAACTGCAATGCCAACTTTATTAAAAGCACTACTTTGTTTTGTTTACTTTTATGTACAGAAATTTTTTTCTGATTTGGGGTAGTGTGTTTAGGAGAATTTAGTGGTTAAATGAAACTATTATATTGTGTTGTCCTTTTGTGTAACCGTCATTTAGATTGTTATTAATGCATTTTTAATCTTTGTTTTAGTTTTGATGTTAAGCTCTGCCTTTGCAGTCTTACTTTAAAAGATCTCATGCTTCTTGATACTGAACTCAGAAAAGAAAAACATGTGGTAGGTATTAATATCTCATTTATAGCTCATTGTTTTGAACATCTTAGTTGAATATCAGTTTAGGAAAGGACATAAACTTCTGGCTAGCTGAGATGTAGTGTAGCAGAGTTGCATTTCTACATTATTGTCTTTATTTCTTTTCTCCTGCTCTGCATATATATGAGCTTCATAAAAAAGTAAAATATAACGAAGTATACTGGTCTTGAAATACCAATATAGCAAATACAAAAATTTGGTTTTAAACATTACTCCAGAGAATAACATACAGCACTTGAGGCTCATAAAAAGAGGTGACAAATTATTTAATAGATGTATTTGTCTTAAGGACAAACTTGCTTGTTTTTGTGTTACAACTCCAAAGACTTCAAGCTTTTGGAGTAGAATTGAAAATCCAGTTCAGCTGAATTAAGTACCATTGTGACAAGTGTAATAGTTGTGATTTTGTAGAACTGAGGGATTTACGTACCATTTAAACCATAGATAACTACCTACAAAAGGTCACAGCATCCAAAACTGACAAGGAAAAAAAAAAGAAAATAAAAGAAAAATGTACAATTAAAGCTGCAGGATACTCAGTAATAGCAATTATTTATGGTGACTAGTTATGATCAAGTGTAGCATCATCACTGAGTTTTAGCTCAGTTAATATAAATCTGGACATAAAGTCTATAGTTTTTTCCTCCCCTCTTTTCTCAGGCTCTGTTTAAACAAGTTGGTCATTTTTCTTATAATTTATTAAATCCACCAAGAATATTTCAAAGGGTGAGATTTTCTGAAGACATTTCTACACACCCCAAAGAAGGAAACAGGAAAGTAAACCTGGGAAGCAGTTTCTCATCTGATGGATTATCCCCATCTTAGATGAGAAAGGGAACTTGCTGTCAGATTCCAGAAGGAAGTTTTAGCTTGATGATTGGAGGTTGAACTTGATCTCAAAGTTAATCATCAATTTCTAAATGAAGGTAAACAGCAACATAGTGATGTAATCACAGAAACACAGAGAAAATGAGCAATTAACACACTTTGTGGCCCACCAGAAATCACCACAAATGGCTGTGACCTTTAGCTGTATATTTAAATAGCTTTATATTTTTGCTAGAAGAAAAAAAGGGAAAAAATAAATCAGTCTGAGAATAGTTTCTTCTTTTCCCACTCTGCTTTTCTCTGATTTCAGTCTTTTTTAGCGTCAGGTCTAAGGATATATATCAGGTCTATATCCCTTTCTTTCAGTCTTCTCCTGAACCATTTTTTTTTCTCTTTACAATATATGGTATCTTGGTAGTGTGTTCAAAACTTGCCAAACTCCTATCCAAAACATTTGCAAGTGAGATCCAAAACATGACTGCTTTATGGTTTTCTCTTCTACTCAGCTCTAATTATAATATATTTTCCAGATTTTGCTCAGCTGATATGTTGGCTTCAATATCTGTTTTTATATGTAAATATGTATTTATTTATGTTTTTATATGTTTTAAGCGGGCACGTACTGTGTCGTCTTGTTTTCAGGATTATGAGTAACAGGCAGGTGGCTGTTAAATTTCACATATTTTTATTTCCACACTGGAAAATGCTGTAGCAGTTAGTAATGAAGTGAATTATCCTTACACCGAAACTCTAATTGAGGCAAGAGGGGAAAAGGTTAAGCAAAAATTTTCCCAGTGTTAAAGAAATTGAAAAACATCTTTTTGAAGACACCGCTGTTACAGTCTTAAGCAGGAAAAAAAAACGAAAGCACACAACTGCAAAATAACTATTTCTCTTGCCAGAAAAGCTAGCTAGAACTTGAGATGGTTACTTTTGGGTTGTGTATAAAAATGTTTGATGTATCATGTGGCTGACTACAGTTGAAGTCAGAGTAATGAGTCTTTAGTATCTTTCAAATAGTTAGTATCTTCCAGTTTAGGGGTTCATTAACCTTTAGAAAAATGGGCTTTTTATTTTCAAGTGATCTGCGTTTTCTCCAGTCAAGAATAGTTTCAATTGTGTCTGTCTGGTTACAAGGATATATGAGATTATGTCCTTGTTCTTGCTCGAGTGTAACACCATCTTCCGGTATTTTACTGAAGCCAAAACCAGAGAACTTTTCACAGAGCAAGTACTAGGGGTCATTGGTGATGTATCTGTTATTTCACTTATGATTCACTGTAATCTCCCTCATTGATTTAAATCAGCAAGAGTTATGACAAAGATGTTCTTACAATGACGAACAGGCATTTAACCTGGGTTTTGTTTTCTTCCTTTTAAACAGATGTTTATTCAGGTTTTCAAAATATACCTAACAGACTTCCATCGTAAAAAGAAGATTACTGATGATTTGTTGAAGAAGATCCTTTTAAACCAGGAAAATGTAAGTGGATTTGTTGGTTAATATTTAAGACCACACAAAATAAGAATTAATCTTATTACCACAGCTGGCCATTTCACCTACTCCTTTTAAACAGCAATGTCATTTGTAACCTATTTCTGAAGAAATGCAAAGAATCTCCCTTGTTAGATTTTATCCATTACCTTGTATGCTCTTCCTCTTTGTTGTTGTATGAAGTGATCTGTGTAAGCTGGTAAAGATAAAATACTTTGTGGTTGAATCCATTTAAGCAAACAGAGCATTTTGAACCTTATTCACTCAGATTTAATAATTTCTAATTGTCAGGGGCTTTGTTTGGTTCCATGTATTATTGCTGATACTAAAGTAGCAGGAAATAAAGTAGCAGTATGAAGCTCAAGGCTTTCATCAGGGGAAAATATACTTATTTTCCTCATCATCCCTTTTTCTTTCGTGTACTTGTATCAAAGTCCATATGCCACTTCTGAACTGGAAGACGTGCATTGACAGTCAATATGCATTTCAGGTGGAGTCAGAGTACTATTTTTATAAGAAGGAAAAAAACTTTACAAAAGTGCAGAAAATAGGAGAGCTATTGGTTCCACTTTCCATTTTCCATTTTAGAGTCACAGAAAAATCTGGATTGAGAAGCACATCTCATTCTAATCAAGATTCTCTGTTTAGTTTAGATGTACAAAATTCTTTTAATGGTGGGCTTCTGGTAATGACTTCAAGTTATAAACAGAGCTAATCTAGAATAGGCATGTTTCCTGATAGAGCCTAACTCAGTGAAGTTTGATGGCATCGATGTCTTCATGCACCTCACTAAACTGCTGCAAGACAAAGGTTAAATCTGGATTATTGAATGCAATAATTGCCAGAGTAGTCTAGTTGTTTAAGTGGCAGTATGGGGTTTCTGTGTCCTATATGATGGAGAGAAGGATTTTGTAAACCTGACAGTCTTAGAGATCGGGTATCATACAAGGAGCGAGGCTGGTTATGGCCACCTTGTAAAAAGAGATGTTGTTGATAAGCAAAAGTGTTACATGTTCTGTTGCAGACAGCACTTTCTTCTTTCAATTCTGCATCATAAAAATTTTTGGGGTTTTGATGAAATTGTTTGTGAAGCTTGTCAAAGTCTGATTACATTTCTTTAAGGTATAAGGGTATCAAGTTAATGCATTGACACCCCAAAGGTGGTGGTATTAGAAGTCAATGCTTGCTATGTAAGGCATGTTGCAGTGACAGAAGAATGACCCTTTTCAGTATCAACCTACTAAGCAATGGCAGCAGACTAGTATTTGTCAGCAGCATCAGCTTTCAGAAACCTGATTTCTAAGGATTGAAAAGCTGTAAAACCTCTTATAATCATGTAGCCTATAATTTGTCCCTTATGAGCATTACAGGTGTGTTCATCCATCTGTGCCAGCACTCTGCAGGAATCACTATCTGATTATCACCAGCATGCTTATCTGAGTTTTTAAACACAATGTGTACACTTATAGCTGCCATTTAAGATGGGGCACATGCATTAAAATAAAAATATTTGTAGATAGATTCCAGGGGTTTTTAATATAAAAGTTCATGAAGCAGTGTTTATTAAAACTTGGATTCAGCAGAGGTGGACAACAGTCTTGATTGTATTCTCATCCTCGTGGAAATGTATGTATTTGTATTAAGTTTAGTTCAGAGCTGCCATATATGTGGAGATTTCCTTCCTTGCTACAGAAGACACATTACCAAGAGACAGAACTTTCTGAGCGCTCCAGTTCAGCTTCCTTAGCCATGAGGCAGAAATGACATACAAACTCACTCTCAAATTTAGATGTTATGTCTGTTTTCTGTTTAACAAATCACTTGATTTTTTTTCTCCAGGATTTTGAAGAATTACAGAAACAACTTGACTCCAGACTCCAGAATACTGAAATGTCAGGAGGCCATAATTCAGAGTACCAGACTCTAGAAGACCTAGAAAGGAAGGAAAGGGAATATTCTGAGCACGTAATAGATAATGTAACTTTCTAATTTTTTCTAAAATTTTATTTTAATGTTATTCTTTTGTTAGGGAGTTCTTTAGTGCAATGGTTTTGTTGAGTAGTCCACAGTTAGTACTTTATATGTTCACGAGTCCTGAATGTTTTTACATTGCTCCAGCAAAGTATTTCCAACCGCCTTTCAGTGCCAATAGGTTTTTTATGGATAAAACATTTTTAATGTTTTTTGTAAAGCACTACTGTTTTGTCAGCTGAGAAATGTCTGCTGCTTGTCTGATGGTAAGATTTATTTCAACCCTGACTTTTAGTAATTTTATCCTAGCACCTTGCTTTTGTCAATGCCCACAACTCAGTAAAAGAGTAAGAAGAGACTACAATTTTTTTCAGCTGAAAGAAGTACTAAGAATATAGTTACTGGGCAATGTTTTAGTATGTTTTGTGCACTTACTTTAGCAGAACATTTTTCTTTAGCAACTTTCCACATGAGAATATATTTTCATTTTTTGATGTAGAAATACAGTTTGATAGCAGGCATTTGATTTTCAAAGTAAAGATTTTCTTTTCTCTAAAGTAGGTTCACTGTGTCAGAATAGCTTTCAGGCTAGAAAACCAGAGGTTAAAAACATTCTATATACTATTTTCCAGGAAACTGACTAATATTCTCCCCAGTCCTGTTTTTGAAGTTTGAGCAAATTGACTGCTGATGAAAATGAGAGAATGACAGCTCGGTGAGCTGCCTGTGCTGATTGACTGTGGCACTTCAGCCCTGGGCTAAACATCCCATCATCTCAACCTTGGGCCCTTTTCATACAGGAGTTAACATTTTTTAATGTCCAGTGCTTAAGTGCTTCACTGGGAATTTTCTCAGCTTTCTTTCGATTCTCTGAGCCCTTCACTTTATAGTGGAAGTCCTGGTAACATTGGTACATCTGTGTTGAGTTTCTTTTGCACTTCAGCTTTCCTCACTGGAAAATTGATTGTTTAGAGTTTTCTAGAGTTAGTCATGTAAGAAGAATTGCTGGCAACCTTGCTGAGCAACATGAGGCAGTTATTCACCAGCAGCAGTCATCCTTCGGTGGTTCTGTCACTCTTGTGTCTGCAGATGCTTTTCATCATAATGAAAATAATTTCACTCTATGCAGATTTGTATAGATCAGTACCTTGAACTAATCCACTCTTCCCCTGAGAATATAAAGGGTTTTTTGCCATACTTACGGATGCCATCATCACATTTTTTTCCAAAACTCATGGATCCTTAATAGAAATCTTGGTGATGGATGCATTTTGTTACCTTTATGTGTATGAATAATCCCACAGACCACAGAATATTCACAGTTGTGCACCGTCATCTTTGTGGGATCAGAACCTAAAACTAGGGATTGTCCCTACAATAATCTGTCAGCACACACAATGTAATAATCTGTCAGCACATACAGGTAATTAATTCCAGCTAATAAAGTGCTTATGTAGCATCTGGCTATGAAAGGCTTTGATGGTATAAAACAGTAATAATTTTCAGTTTTTCTCTTTTTGTAAAAATGTTGTTTGACTGGAATACCTTCTCCTACAGCTAAATACACTTCTCAGAATAAAAGGGCTGCAGTTTATATTTTAGGTTTTTATCACTAATACTAAAAATATAATAGACTTTTATAGATGCAGTATGTAGAGATCTAACAAATACTTAGCTAGTTAAAAATAATGACTGCACTTATTTTAAAAGATCAGGTTTGACTTACTGGTTATGTGCCACCATTAGGTGTATTATATATAATACATATATATATATACATATCTATATATAAAATGTGTAGTAGTCTCTTTAGCTTTACAAATTGTTCAATATAACTAATACTGAAAGCTGTCTGTAATCTCAGTGACTTATATCTCAGTAGACTCATATATATGCCTCTTTCTGTTATGAAATACCAGATGATTAATGAGGGAACATGGGTTGTTTTTTTGATTCATATTCCACAGATGGAAGCTTTCTGGAAACAGACTGACAAAGCCCAGCAGGCTTTTTTGGACCAATCAAAATGCTCGAGTGCCAAAGCAACAAAGATAATGATGGATCTGACTGAGAAGATGATTGCAGTAGAAAGCTTGTTAAGTGAATCTCAAGACTTGCAGGCGATGGTAAGGTAGAAAAAGAAATAAAAGTTGAGAGAGATTTAGGCAATCTGAACAGAAAGAATTATGTCAGTGCACAGAGTCTGTCAGTCCTGCCTCAGAAGTGATGCAGACTGCTTAATCCAGTTGTCTCTTTGAGCTTTATTGCAAAGAGCTAAACTTCCATTGCAGTTTAAAGAAGACTCACAGGAGGGTGAACTGTCTGCACCAGAGTCCTAATTCTCAGAATACCATTTAGGTAGTCATATTAGGAAAAGGTGTTATTAATGCAGCTGATGAACCAGGAGCAAGAGCACTAGATCTAATGGTGGGGAATCCTTACTGTGGGCATTATGACATTTCTTTTTCTTTCAAAGTATTTATTACCTTTTGACTGACAGATCCTAATTTAAATTAGAGGGTGATTCTGTGTGTTCAGTGACTTTATTTGGAATTGAAAATTCTTATCAGCTCTTAGTCTGGTCTGAAGAAGGAAAACTGTGTTCATAAATGCACCAGCACTGTGCTTTATGTTGTTTTAAATCTAACAGATCCTTTATTATTTTTTGCACAGGACATACTGAAAGAGTTACATTTTTAGATTAACATAGAATTAGAATCACTGCATTTACTAGTAATTTGGAGTATGAACAGAAACAGTAATTGTTAGCTTGTTGGTTTTGAATTGGAGGAGCTAAGTAGACTGAGCTGGCCAGGTATGAAAAAAGTCTTTGCTGCTGGTCACGCTTGACCCAATCTGGGCTGCTGTAAAGTAAGCTCCTTCAGAGGGACAGACTGCATATAAGATATCTGGATACAGATACAGGAGATATTCCTACCTGAAGTCACTACTGTGGTGATGCTGGAACCTCATTGCAGAAGTCACTGTAGGTACATCTCTGTTAATTACGGTAGGTCTGAGAATCATGGAATTATTTGGGTTGGAAAAGACCTTTAAGATGAAGTTCAACTGTTAACTTAGGATTGCCTTGTCATACTCTTTCTAACCTTGCAGCATTGTTTAAAGCAGCTGCAGTTTCACCCGGAAAATCTTTCCCTGTGATGATCATGGGCTGCTTCTTTAATAGTGCAATGAAAGCTGCTAGACCATAGGCATTTATACTGATTTTTAGTATATGTATTGAACTCTGTCTGACAATGTATTTAAAGTAACCACAGCACTATCAGAATCAGGTATGTGTCCTCATTTCAAAATGAGGACCTTTACTGGTGTGCCATATAGTATCTTGAAAAGAGGCCCAGAACTTCCGTGCTCTCTTCTGTCCATCTGTCCTCCATGAGTATTTAAGTTTGTTCTGCAAGGCTGTTGTTGTCTTTTCCAGACTTAGTGTCTTCTTGACAGCTACAAATAATGAAAAACACTAATAATTTTAGATTAGCTCTTGCAGCTGAACATGCAGTAAGCCTACTGCTAGCCTGCACTGATCAAGACTTTCAGAAGTATTTAAGTACATGAAGATTGTTATTCACATGGTTTTGAGAAGCTTCTGTGGCTGTCTTCATGGTTTGGGAATGAATAATTCAATGAAAGGAAAGCATTACCAAAGACACATTGTTGGTTTCTAAACAGGACTTTGTTTGGTTTAGGACATTCAGGAAAGGTTATTCAACTGGGAGCTTATGGTGAAAATGATCGATTCACTGAAGTCCTCTATACCAGAAGAGTGCAAGGGTAGATTAAATATTGTGTCAAATATTCTGGACCATTTAACTGTAAAGAATAATCTTTCAGTCCGACAAAAAGAAGAACTTCTAACAGATCTGCACAAGGCTTTCTGGGAAGAGCTGGCACATTACAGTAATGGTGAGTACTTAGACTGGAGCTCATGACTTACGTGAGTTCTCATTGTATTACAGACTAAAAAATTATGGCTTCAGCCCTATACCACTGTTTTAAAAAGATATTGATGAATTAACCAAGGTCAGTTTTGTTCTGAAGGTTGTATGTTTGGAATGGAACTTCGACTTTAGGCCTTTTATGTCTTGTTCCAGGTGTTACTAGGAATTTACTCTACAGCCCCTAATTTACTCCACAGAATCTAATTTCGTTAATTTGAACACTGAAGAGGAATCACACTTGCTACAAGTATTTGTGATATTTCTCCATTTACTGTTCACACATTTGGCATTGCTGGTGATACTGGCTGATGTACACTGTCCTATGATCTGCTAGCATGTGAAGCCAGAAG
This sequence comes from Acanthiza pusilla, assembly GCA_036630365.1. NCBI lineage: Eukaryota > Metazoa > Chordata > Aves > Passeriformes > Acanthizidae > Acanthiza > Acanthiza pusilla. The sequence continues at coordinate 52,854,689 of JAXCHO010000164.1, forward strand.
CAGTTGTGCTATCACTCTTGTGAAAAGATAATGTTATAGCTTATGATCTTCATATAAATCTTTCTTTTATAATGTCAGACTAAAATATTTTTAAAATTAAGTCTTCTTCTTTTTACACCTCTTCACATTGCCTATCTGAAAAGTACACATTTAAACAAAGTCTAAGCTGACTGACCCATTCATTTAAGGCTCTTTCTGTGTCGTTTTGTGTATCATCTAGTGCCCAATATGTTGAGAAATATACCCCCAGTTTCTCTGATAGGTGCTGTTTCAGGGCTCAGTGCCTCCCATCAGCACTCAGAGAAAGTTACAGTAAATGCTTTGCCAGAAGGAAAATAATGAGGACTACTTCAACACAATTTTGAGAACCATTTCTGCTACTTTTGGACATTTAAAGAAAATTGTCATAGCAAAATGGCATTAGGTTTAGGGTTCAGTGAACTGAATAGTCAGAATGAATGCAGTCTTGTTGCAGTATATTCTTGCTGCAGTGCTGCTCACTCACTTTGGGCTTAGTGTTGATAAATTGCACCTTATCTCACAGTCATAAATTCACAGAATCACAGAATGGTCAAGGTTGAAAGGAGCTTCTGGAGGTCGTATGGTCCACCCTGTCTCTCAAGCACGGTGAGCTACTGCTGGTTGCCCAGGATCATGTCCAGAGAGCTTCTGTCTCCAAGAATGGAGATTCCACCTGGGCCACCTGTTCCAGTGCTTATGGTAAAAGGAACCTCCTGTGTTTCAGTTTCTGGCAGCTGCCTCTGGTCCTTTTGTTGGGCACTACAGAAAAGGGTGACTCTGTCTTCTTTGTGCCCACTCTCCAGGTGTTTATATACATGCTCGGACTCTGTGCCTTCTCCAGGCTGAATAGCCCCAGCTCTCTCAGCTGTCTGTCATAGGAGAGATGCTCCAGCCCATTCATCATCTTTGTGTCCCTTTGTTGAACTTTCTTCAGTATCTCCATGTCTCTCTTGTGCTGTGGAGCAGAACTGGACACAGCACTCCAGGTGTGGCCTAACCAGAGCTGAATGGAGGGAGAGGCTCACCTCCATCTGCTGGCTTATGTTCAGCCTGGTTTCCACCAGAACCCCAGGTCCTTTCCCACCAAGCTGCTTTCCAGCTGGGTGTCCCCAGCATGTGCTTGTGCCTGGGGTTGTTCCTACCCAGGTGCAGCACTTTGCACTTCCCATTGTTAAACTTCATGAGATGTGCATCAGCCCATTTCTCCAGCTTGTAAAGTGCCCTATGGATGGAAGCACAGCCACGTGTGGTGTATCAGCCACTACTCCCATTTTTGTGGCCTCTGAAAACTTGATAAATTTGCACTCTGCCCCATCATCCAGGTCATCAATGAAGCTACTGAGCAGTATCTCACTCAATATTGACCCCTGGGGCACACCAGTAGTTACTGGCTTTCAGGTGGAATTTGAACAAGTTTTCAGTCCATCTCTCTGTCTGCTCATCCATCCTCTTCTCTGTGAGGATCTGTCAATAGACTGCGTCAAAAACCTTGCAGAAGTCAAGGTAGCCAATATCCACCACTCTTGTCATCTACTGAGCCAGTTATTTCATCATGGAAAGTGCTGCAGACTTGCTCCGCTTTCACAACATCCAGCTGTGTGAACATTTTGCTGATATTCACAAATACATGTTTGTTGTGATATAGTTTGTTTCATGGATGTTTGCTTCTAAAACTGGCTAGGCATAGTCGTAGTTTTTGCATAGGTTCAGCCACTAACGTTCTTTAAGCATAAATGGGTATCTCTGGGTGATTTTTCCTTCTTTTTATCAATTTTCACTAGTTCCAAAGCAAAAAATAGCTCTGTCAAGGCCTTGATTTCATGCAAAGTAGATGTTTATAGTTATATATAGCTATGTATTATAGTTGGTACATCCTGTGCAGAAGAACATTATCAACCTCCTGGTTTTAGATAGAAATGAAATGTGCTTTTAAAAATGATCTGGAGTGCACCATTTATCCCAATAGAGTCTTATGTTGACCTTTCTTATGAGCTCCTAAATACAAAAGTTAAACTGTACCTGTAATTCACAGAGTACAAAGCAAGCAAGACTGTGCTCCTAGGATACAAAACAAAGGAAGTAGCAAAGAATCAAGTAGTGTTTAAATGTAGAGCACTGCTAGATTTATTGGTTGATATTTTTATTACAGGCTTTCCTGTACTTTTGGTTCACTTTCAAGTGTTCTGTCAGTGCATCATCAGACTTTGGATAAGCACAACAAATTAGCATGGAGAATAAATAGCATTCTTGGTGCTGCAGTACTGTGCTCCTTTTGTTTTTCTACAAAATAATTTCTCATAGTTAAAGCAGCTTGATGTAGTGGCAGAACAGCAGCCACAGGTAACTGTTCTTTTGCATTCCCCTTTAGCTGCTTGTGTCAGGAGTGAAGTACTGCTCTGGGGCAGGGAAAGTGGGGGAAGTGAATAAAATTCTTCTTAGGTGGACAGGCAATGAGACATGAAGTGGCAGAGCAGTTAAAGCATCAATTGCACTCAGCAGCCCAGGATCCAAATAGACTCATGAATTTATATATCACTTGGAGCTACAGGGGGAATGAAGTGGGGAAGAATTTAGTCCCAAATAGTTCACATTACTAACGCAAAATTGGAGGGACCTTGACAACTTCTACTGCAGATTCTTCTTGGATGAGTCACTTTAGAAGTCTGGTATGTATGGCTGCATGCCAGTTCAAGCTAATCTGAACTAGCACTGCTTTAGACCTTTTCTCCCCACCATATGTTACTGCCCTGTCCTTGCAGCAGTATTTGGATATCTGCAATTAGGTAATGAGCCACTTACTGACCTTCCTGAAGCAGAAGGGGGAGGTTTGGGGTACTGCAGGAGGGAATCTGTTTCTTGAACTAGCATGCTGCCTTTGCATAAACAGCAGCACCAGTGAAAGGGAGGGTGCAGGATAGTAACAGTCAAAAAACCTGATAGATTCAAGTGCCATGTAACAATCTAGAAGTTCACATCTAAAAAGGGCATCAGGGTAAGAAGCAAATTTCAAATCCTGCATGGTGATTACTTGTCTATTTCACTCACTAACAGATTTCCGTGAGCTTATGTTGTGTGACAGTAGCAGATGCTGCCTTCTCCCTGTGGAGTTGTGGTACCTAATTGTTTATGGTTTATGTTCCAGAATGCATGCAGCAAAGTAGAGACCTGATCCTGAAACGGCTGGAGTGCCGTGCGAAGAAGAAGGAAGAGTTCAAACGCAGACAGGAAGCTGAAGAAGAGAGTCTCCTTAACAAAACATTTCTTACTGAAGATGTTCATAATTTTCTCAAGGTGAGCAAGTAAAAGCTTATTTTCACTGTTCTATTAGTTTTTAAGGCCAAATGTATTGCAGATTTCTCCTAGTTCTGTAAAATTGGGAATTTTGAGTCCTCATGAGAATCATGTGCAGTAGCACAGGTGGACACGGTCAGAATCCCTGTTGCCGTGGCTTTTCCTTCAGTGTTGGTCTTATTGCATTGGAACAGAATGCCAGGGGGGTTAATGCAAGATTGCATGTTTTGTAGAAAACATCTTTTACTTAGATACTGTGTGTTTGCTTCAAGACAGGAAATCTCTGGAGGAAAGTACCCAGCCTGCATTACAGAAGAAAACAGTCTGCACTGATCTAATTGCTTTTTTATGAGTGGGGTTATCGAGGCTCAAAAGACTTACCAATTTCATGGAAGTAGAGGAAAAACTAATTATGATCTCTGGCAGGATGCCTTAGAGAAGATTTGCAATTGATAATTTAATATGGTATACAATGGCCAGTGTAATGTTTTCTTGGTCATATTTTCTATAGAGATTAGTTATTATTGTTCTGAATGAATATACAAAATCAGAGTTCTTAGCTGTAAATGCTGAGAGCTGCAAAATTCGAATAACTGCTGAGAACTGCAAACCAAAGTTATTAAGAATTTTTAAAAAATCAATCCTTAATTTTCATGAAATAATTTAAGGTGAAAGTGGTTATATCCAGCAGCATTAAATTTCTGATTAAACCTAATAACTTAGATAAAATTACTGTATGAGAAGACCCAGATTCCAACTGCAACTAACTGTCAGAATTTATTGACCTTAACACTGCAATTTTGCACCACAGGGCCATGTTCTTTAATTATATTGTATGAATTGGATAATGCAGTTACTATTTCTGTATGCACACCTGCCTGGCAACACCTCACTTCAAAACAAAATGTTTCAGGCACTTTAAAACAAGTAGAGCACTTTTAACATCTTTGGCTTTTCATAACTTGAGACAAATAATTCTCTCACACATTTTTGTAGCCAGTGAGCACTCGTGAATGTATTTTCCTTATACACATCCTTGGAGACTCTTGGACACATCACAAATTCATTAAACAAAGCTTAGAAAATTTGTATTAAGACCTCTTCCCTACAAAGATAGAGCCATACAGCTTTGTGCAAGAGGTGCTCTGTTCTGTACACCTTCGAAAGCTGTCAAGTAGGCTTCGCTAAACTGTAAACTAAAGATCTGCTTAGGACAGGCTGAACAGGGAGGGGCAACCTGCACTTCATGCTTCAGGACAGAACACAGCTGAGTTTTAGGATTATGAAATGGCTGTGTACAAATTATGTAAGTCAAAAATGCAAGCCTTTCTGCTGTCACGGTGGGAAGAGTCTTTGTCCCAGAACAGATGGGGTTTTAAGTGCAGAAACTCTTTGAAGAATAAGAAAAATATGTATATACCTGCAGCCCCCATGTCTTGACTTAAATAGTCCAGTAATTACTTTGTGAGAGCAATCCACTTGGCACTGAGGAGCTGTTTTAAGTTTGTTTCATAATTTCACAGCCAGCCCAACAGTAAAGGAGCTGGTTCCAAAGCCTCACCGTGAGCCCAGAGCTGTACCCATCAGAAACCCAGCAGCCTTGTCAGTAACTGACATTTCTGTTGAATTTTAAGTGGTTGCCAGTTATGATGGTGGATTTGGCAGTAAACTTTATTCACATCAGATCCTTCTGAACACAAGTAGGGAGGTAATGATTTAGTTGCTGGAGATCTGATTTTTTTATAAGACAGAATGAGATACATAATAAAGGTTAGAGCTCCTGTACCATTCTGTGTCCTTCATCTGTGTTTCTATTGGAAAAGGAGCATATTAATTTTGTTGTTTACTAGCAGAGAATGCAGGAATGATCAATGAAGAACACAAACCATAAAGTGTCAGTTATAGTAACCCAGTCTGGCTCTGCCTACCCCATGGTGGACATACAAGTTACAGCAGTTAATTTGTCAAATTCTGTCATAAAATATGACTCCATGAAAAGTGTGAAATTTCAAGTCTACCTCTACAAGAATGATCTGTACACGAAGAGTTTTACAGACACTTTAGTCCTGTTTAGAAGAGCTCTACTGATGGGCCTAATGAGGAAAGCCATATTTACCATGGGAATGAAAGGGAACACTAGGCAATTTAAATCAAAATATGGAATATATATGTATAATACTTACTAGTCTATAAATTGAGATAGTCTTTATCTATGAAATTCAGTCTTCCATGAGCCTGCCACCACAACCACAGTCACAGTCCTCACTTGAAGAAAAAAACTGCATCCCTCTTAAAACTGTGACCAAGGACCAAGTCAGGACCAAGTCATAGATCAGCCTTTTAGGAACTGCCGTGGGATATGGTGACCAACCCCAGTGCAAAAGCCGTGTACAGTGTGATATAACTGTAGCTCAGTTGGCTGATGATGGTGTCAGATGACTGTTCTGCACTTCATAAAACAGGCTATGATGTAGAGATATTCATGCACTGGAAAGCAGGTCTCAAATCAGATCATATCACATGTTTTGCAGTAGTATGTACATATTATTTAACCCCATATTGCTGAGGCTAAGGAGTTTTATACTCAAGACTGGATAAGCTCAAATTAAGGCAGTGAGGCAAGCTTCATTTCCCTCTGAGTCACAGTTCCAGGTAAACAATTACTGTTGTAGTGAAGGGCATAGGAGGGGCATCAAGGAGGAAAAGGGGAGGATCACAAGAAGCTATTAAGATTTTTTACTCTATTTAAATATGCCCACTATATTTCTTTTAGGCTTACCATGAGCTGACAGAGAAACACCGGCAAGCACAGTGGGATCTGGAGGAGGAAGATGACTGTGAGAGCACAGAGGCTGTCGCCGATCTCTACAAGGTGCCACTTCTAGTGATAAATGTCATTTGCTAAATTAATTTTGAGGATCCTCTAACCCCACCACAGTGTCAGGCCTCGGGGAGGATTGGGGAATTGCAGGAAAGATCAGCCCCAGGAGTTGCAGCTCTGGAAAGATAGGCTGGCAAACCAGAAGATGGAGGCAGGACAGCATTCCGTATTAGCTTGCCTTTCCCATTACCTTCCCAAAACATTATGTTTCCTCACCTCATGTTATCAGAAAATGCCTGCATGGTCTGCAAAGACATGCTGCCTGGGTGGCTGACAAGGCTGCAATCATGTTGAGAGCACACAATGTCTTCCATTACTACCAGCAGGGAGATTTCATTTATGTGGCATAATTATCTCTTCTGCACTGTAGTTGGATAATACTATTCTTAGTGAACTTCAATACCTCTCCAAATATACTCTTTTAATGTCTTTTTCTCACAGAGAATTTTTTTTTACTCTAGTTAGTTCCCTGGAAAACCTAAATAGGTTTAGATCTTTGGTGTAAGTAATATTTTTGCACTTTTTTTTGTTATTGATTTGGAAAATACCTAGGTGCTTCATGCTTTTGCATCAATTTTAATTATTTTTTATCTGTGTTGAAAAAATATGATAACATGATCTGTCTGGTGAAGCCCAAAACCACAGACAGTAGTGACCTTTAATTAGGCTGGAACTAATCACTTTCAGCTCAACAGGATCCTTGTCATGATTCATTATGACCGGATCAGGATGTTGTAGAAACTTGTGGTCCCTATCACATAAAGATAATATACCCGTGCAGTTTTAATTAGCACTAGTCCACATGCACTTTTTCAAATCAATTTGATAAAAAAAGCCACAGTATTTAGAACAAATAGTTTTGCCATGGTTTTATGTAATGGTGCAAGCACAGACAATTTGAGAAGAATTACTGCTTTGGAGAAAGGAAAGGTTTGCTTGGAAAGACATACCAGACAATCAGAGTAGGTTAATTGTACAAAACTATGCAATTTTAGAGAAGTTAACCTGTTTGCTGATCTTACTGTGCTCAGTTCATTGGCCATAGTTACTAACTTCTCCATCCCCTTCCTCAAGTCACATGAAGTTTGGAGTCTAAACCATTTCTTTTTTTATCCTGCACAGTTCCACTTCATTTGTGAAACTGTATTTCTTTCCTTTGTCATGTACTCTGCTTTAGTAACACTAAGATCAAACTGAAAATCCTATTTCTTTCAGCACTAAGCTAAGTTTTGTTTCCCACTGAAGAAAAATTGCTTTGGGTGAATTAAGTTTTTCTAGAATTGTCAAGTTGCCAGGAGAACTGCACAAACTTGAAGTCTGCCAGTTCACCCAGCTCTAGGCCATTATATGCATATTACAGCTGCTCTCCTATGACTAGACCCAAACAAACACTGCCAGACATGAAAAACTGCAAGTACTGTGATACAACTGGCATCTGTTAAATTAGGGTCTACGAATCTTAATTTCCACTTTTTTTTGCTGTAATAGAACATTTTTACTGTGACATTTAACATGATGAACAACTGCACTTTCTTCCCTTAACCCCAAGTATAGATAGTACAAACTGTTTTAGGAGCGGAGGCTGCTTTTGAATATACTTTGTAAGCTAGAAAGAAGAGATAATACAAATGAGCATAGCCCCACTGAAGGTAAATGGGGCTGTTCTGACTTCTACAGCTGAGGAAAGTGCAGTAGGTACACATTTCCCATTACCGGGGGCATAAATGCAAAAGTAGACTTGCTGTTAAAGGGAGGAGATGCATCTCTCAAACACAATGCCTTGGCTTCTCTCTGCTCCACCACACATTCAGAGCAGAAGTGCAGCTTGTACCAGCACAAGTCTTTCCCTGGGCAGCAGGGCTTGGCCTCTTCACTTAGTTGCACCAGGTTTGTCATAGGGAGAAGCTGCTGCTACTAATGGAGCAGGCAAGGTAGCAGTGAGAAATGCCACGGATTTGAGATACTCCACAGTGCAGTTGTGTGACTGCAGCTCAGATAGACTTAAACAAGCAGACATTAACAAGCTGGGTACCAGCAAGCCTCATGTGGCAGTAGTCAGCTCAGTGCTACAAGACCTATGTCCCTGCTGGGTTTGGACCTCAATCCTTTGTAGAGCCAGTTAGTTTGGGCACTTCTGTAAGCACTGCAAAGCTTGATGTTGCCTTTCTGGAAGGTCTGTACTTGCTGAAGCTTAACTGATAGTCATTTGCCTTGCAAATGAAGAAGGTGACAGATGATCTCAATGAAAAAGGTGATACTAAAATATAAGGAAGATGTCACCATGTGACCTGAACAGGGAACCAGTGACTATTCTGGGGACAGAAGAAAAGATGTCACTAACCTCTAAGTGCCACTCCCTTATGGGAGAAGATCCTTACCTTGTTCTCATAGTGTTCTTCTAAGCCCATATCAAATTTCAATGCCTTTTTCATTTTTTCATTTTTCACCTTTTAAACAGATTGTGTGTTCATCAAGATAGATTTATATAACCCTCTAGCACTAGGGAAGTCTGTACTGCTACAGTACATCGAAGAATTATCCAAATTGGTGAATAAATATGTAAAAATTCAATGATCTGGAAGCTGACTGTGTTTGCATAGAATAATTGAGTAGATTTGTTTTGTGTGCACATGAATAAATCAATTAAAATGTTTTAACCAAGGTCAATGGAATCTGTTGATGCCTGAAGTGAATGAATGAGTTATATTTGGAGGATAGTGTAGGACTTTTTAGCCACACTAGTGGATTAAAATAGTGTGCAGTAGGTGAATAGTCTGTGTCTAGACACAGGCTCCATAACTAATTTTTAAAATGCATGTTGAAGAATGGGGGAGAATGATTTTGATTATCACAGTATATCATAACTGAAGGAAGAATTGTGCAGACCTAATTCAGTGGCTCAGTCTAATATTTTCATGAACAGGGTCTGCAGAGTTATCCTGTGTACAAGGGATTTTGTGCTGTAGTAACAGTTTTGTATTGGCTTGGGTAACATTTCAGTTACAAAGTTTTTACCATAATTTTCTTTTATGTGGCAGCAATGGCACACCCCACTCCACTCCCTGCCCCAATGTATCCTGTTCTGTTTATCTTGAACAGATTAATGGCTATCTCAAGTCTGTCTCAAGTTTAACATCAGATAGTCACCAACCTTTAATTTTTGTTTGTTTGTTTGTTTGTTTTGTTTGTTTGTTTTTGTTTTGGTTTGGTTTGGTTTGGTTTTTTTGTGAACTACCCTTGTATTTCAGTAGGGAAAGGAGAAGTGAAGAGGTTGGGGGATAACAGTTCATTATTAAGAAAACAAACTTGCACAAAGATTGCACAAAGAAAATCAATTAACGGCTAGGAATTACATGGTATATGGTGAGATAGTTCTTTTTCCTCTGCCTTTGTTTCAAAACCATAAAAACACAATTTGTTGTCATTTATAATTCCCCTTTGGTGATAACAGTTCACCAAAATGTTATTTCATTTGACTTGACACAGGAGTGAAATGCACAGGAATTTAGACTGAAAGCTTTTAAGTTATGAGTGTTATAAATGGGCAAGGCGGTAAACATTTTATGAATGGGTAGACATAAATGTGAGTTTGAGGAAAAGTATTTGATTTTTTCCTGTGTTAAAAAAAGGGTGGAAAAATATTTTTGACAAAATAAAAAGTTCAGAATCTCAGAGACTTACTCTTTCTTTACTTTCCTTATGTAATTTTGTTGACATGAGATATGGTTAGGGATGGTGGACTGCATTTTTGGGTACCAAAAGCTAGCATCTTTTTAAGGGGAATCACTCAGTTTGTGTCAGGTTGAAATCCCTATCAAAAGACCTCCACCTCAAAGGCTCACTTTGAAATTTCTGCCCTGTGACTTATCCCAAAAAGACAGCATCATCTGGTGGATTAAATCTGCGAACTCCTACCGTGCAAGCCCATTCTAGTTCTGGGTTTGGGCACTATTAGATTTATTTTGGTCATTTCAGTCAAAGCTGATACAAGATATCTGATATGGGTAGCCTTCACTCTAAAGTTTTCCTCTTGCCTTACTGCATAAGAAAATGTATTTTACCACTCTATGGATACACAATTTGTTAATAGTTAGATCTTGTGAAGGACATAACCTAATCTACAAAGTCACATTTCTAAAAAGGAAGTACCAAAAGAGAAGATTGAAACTGCCTCCTGAATAAATCAAAGACCACTGAGGGGGCAAGACTTAAATTTCAAAAAATCTCCATTTTAAATGCATGGAAATCCAGCAGTGGGGCCTTTTTATTAACTTGTGCTAAGGATAACTTCAATGTCACTGTGTTTTATTGATGTTGGGATGCTTAAAAGCAATTAGTGTTTCCATTTTCCACTTGGCATTCCGGAATTTTTCACATGGAAGAGAGAAGTACATGTGATCAGCTTTTCCCAATTTAGAGTGAGTGTATCTTCTGAATGTATCTGGAGTATCTTCTAATGGCCAGTGGTGTGTGTGTCCAGTGTGGCAACATTTTTGATGCATTTATGGGACGTATGATCTGAGTATTGAATCTCTGTCCTTAGTAAGATACAATATGGCTTGGGAGATGAATCTCTTACCTCCTAACCAAGTGTCCTAGCCACTGAGCTTCTGGAGGCACACACAAGAGTGTTCCACAGCTTTGATCAGATACTGTAATTCCTTTAATAAAATGTTCTATCACAAGTTAACAAATAGCTGTGCAGTTGCCTCTTCAAGGTAATATATACTTTTCAGTGGCTAGTATGTAAAAAAAAGTACAACCAACCTTTCTAAATACATTTTCCTGCTTCACAATTTCACTATTCACTCAACTATATGTAGGACCCTTTTAATCATTTAGGTTTAAGGGGGAGAATTAATATTGTTCTTCGAGAGAAATCTGATAAGCTATGTATTTCCCCTGGTTTTTGACAAAACTATGTATTTACTGCCTTGTTTAAAATTCAGATGCACTCAGCATTTTAATCTAAGCCCATTTTATTTCCATGTATACCCCATGGTATTTCTTTATGCTTGATGTATTTCTCTGGGGACTTTTTGGAAAGCATTGAGATTGACTGCCAGGTACTACAAACAGGTTCATTCAATACTGCAATCAGCTATTCTATTAATGGAATCAATTTGAATAAATTTCATTAAGTCAAAGCTCTGAAAACAAGAAACAGCATATCAGGAAGCTTGTAAAAAAATATTTGCAGAGACTCTAGTCCAAAAATAAGATCCTGGAAGCAGTACTGATCTTCCTTTTTTTCCTGTGGAAAATAACTTTTACAATACATAGTGTGCCATCCCTGCTCACAGACAGACTTTATTGCAGTTTGAAATCAAGTACACTCCTTAGAGTACAAATAGTTTTGAACAATTTTGTTAGCTTGAGTCTCTTGGGTAGAATTCAATCACATCTGCAATCTTCCCTAAATGTAGGCTTATTATTTCCCCTACCAAATTTTAACAGGCCGTTCTAGCACATTTTTTCAAGTGCTGCATTAAACAGCATGGCTGCTGTATTGTCCCTATGCCATGGCCTCTGGGAACAGCATGCTGTCCTCTCAGGTCTGGCATGCAAGGACTGCTTGGGCTCTGATGCCCATATGATTTGGCCCATCGCATCAATGAAGTGATATAGGTCAGTATTTTCTGGGAACAGGACCTAGTCACATTTTTCCTCAGTAAATATGTCCCCACTGGGGTGGTGCCAAAGGTAAGCACATGGTATAATTTGAAGGGGCAGGAGGTACAGGCACAACAAAATGGCATTGACAGCAAAGAACAAAATACTGTATTTTTGTTCTGTGCAAAATATTTCCTACTAAGTAATAACACAGCTGTGAGTGTGCCAGGGAAATGCTATCCGTTCTACAGCAGAATGTGTTCAAAAGGGATTTAGCTGCCATTGTTTAAGAATAGAATTCCTTAACACCCTGCCTGAGATCTTTTGATACTGCAGTAGAAATGCCACGGACTCCTCTAGACTGCTTTTGAACTATTTCAGACCCAATATAAATTCTTATATCACTGAACACCCAGTAAAGGCTGGGGAATTAACTTGTCCAGAAAGGCTGGTAAAGCTCAGAGGAGAGATGGTTTACAGAGATAGTGCCATTACTCTTTAAATGCTGTATGGGATATGTAGATTAGAAATATTGCATCTTTGAGTTTATGTTGAATCTGAGAATTTGGAGACTTGGATTTTAAAATAACACCAGAAGAGAGAATTCAGCCAAACCCTTTGGCACTGCTTTTGCCAGGCTAAGCCAGGCCCACAACTGCACAGATGATTAGGATGGTATAAATCCTGCTTCTTGTTGTAACAGGAACTTGTGACTATAATAATTAAGGAGTAGGGGCACTAATTCTTCAGCACAGGATGCACCTGTGTAGCAGATGTTACCCTAAGGATGCTGTCATGTCTAGATTGTGAGCAATCACTAGAAATGGGAAAAGAATTACCAGAAATTACGTATTACGTTGGGTCTTTGACTACTAATTCTCATACGTATGCCCAGTATTCAGTTTCAAAAAGCCATACTCCAATTTGCAAGAATTCAGAATGCTCTGATATTAAAGAAAGCCAGTGGGAGTGGGATTGTGAAAATCCTGCCTTCTTTAAATAGTAAGAGAGTGGAAGGAGCTGAGACAGCTCACCTCAGAGGTGTAGTGAACACATTTTGTAGTGTTGTGCCTCAATTTTATCCATACGAAGAGGTTACTGCAGGGAGCTGTTAAGCTATTTATTGTTTGTGAAACAGCTAATTAATATGATGATTAGCATCCTAGAGGGATCGTAGGAGGAAAATAATAATTTAGTACTCAGTGCACAGCTTGTATATTTTACAATAAATGAGAAACATAAAATATTTTTAAGAAATCAATCAGTTCAGAGAATATTCATAAATCTAAACGTGGAACAGATAAAGGTGCTGTGGAAACAGTATGTGAAACCCAAATTTATTGTTATGGGGGCACAGAACTACATTTTACATTCTACCTAAGTTCTGGTCTTTATTTCTGAGTTATCTTTACACCTTAACATCCCCTATTGTTTTTTGTGGAGGTTTTTTTAATTGTTATTATTATTTAGTATTTTCTATGTTATGATTCAATCTCTAGCAGTTGGAATGGGCTCTTACACAATAGTACATTGTAGCAGTGCATGCCCCCCCCAAGAAAAAGTCCACTAGAACTTTTTTTGTCTATGAACTGCAGACAAACATGCTTGACATCTAGATAAATATCCCTGTGTTTCTATTGAGAGGTTCTAGATTTTGATCATCTAAGAAATTGTAATTAAACCTGGGTTTAAAAGAAGGCAGCAGCTAGAAGACCTGACTTGTTCATGTAACAGGAATCCTTAAAAGAGTTTTAAAAATATTATCAGTATTTTAATGAAAAAGAAATAGAAGTATTTTCAAGAGGGTTAACACTGGTTTGCAATGAAAGCAAGCCCAGCTAGGCAGTAAAGCTTTTTGGACTGTTAGGATCATGCGGAGCTCACACAAAAATAGCTCTTCATCCTGCAGGAATACTGCAGTGTCCATGTGACTTTCCTGTGTGTTTTTGTTCCCTTTTCATCTGGGAAGGCTACCTGGCCCCACTCCTTCTCCTCAGGAATTATCTCAAATTGTACCAAGTTTTCCAGCACAGCTCCCATCACTACTGTGCGTTTGACTGTGAAACTAGAACAGAGTTTTTAGTTTGGATGCCATCTGACTAAATCACCCAAATGCTTCTTGTGAGTGAAACAGCCTCAGCAATTAATAACTGCTCATATGGGACTAGTTTCATTAAAACCACCAGAAGATGTTTGTTTTCCTAGGCTTGAAATAATTCTGCATCGGGGTGAATTTGAATAATTCTGTTCTTCAGGCATTGAAGAATGTCATATTTTAAAATACAAACTGTTGACATGACTAATGTCACTTTTGTCTAGCTAAAAGCCATACTGTCCCTTTTAACTGTTCCCTCTTTATTCATTCATTTCATATCACACCTGTGAAAATGTTTCTGTGAGGTGTTGCTGCTACACCAGATTGTTTCCACAGCAGCTTTCAAAATAAGTGTTTTTATAACACATCACCACAGCCAGTAAAACAAGATATTCCTTCCTACTGTAGTCACATGTTAGCAACAGTTAGGGTTCAGGGTCTCATGTACTCTTGCCACTGTTAAATTTCAAATGCCTCGTGTAGCTTGAACCAAACCTTTTAAGTTATTCCATCTCAAAACATGGTCTTTTTAACTCAAGCCTTAGTGGCATTGGATTTTAGCTCTAGGAGTTGGTCACCAGCCCAATGTATTCCCATGGTTCCCTCACTGGCATCATGGAATATGCAGTGGAACAGCAAAAAAGGGCTGGGGGTTCACTTTGTCACCTGTCTCTCTCTGTCCGTCTCTGTCCCTCTGTTAGGAGCTGTACTCTAAAGCTTCCCATGCTTTAGCAGAGTTGGTGACGGAGCTGTTCCTTCAGACCCTGCCTGTGGTGACTGGCCTCTCTGTAAGAGAATGTGAGCTTCTGAAAGAGGAGTGGCAGGAGAATTTAGTCCCTCAGCTGGAGAAATGGGAGACCCACCGCCAGAGACGATGGAAGCTTTTCCAGGAGCAGCTGTTGCAAGAAAAAGAAGTAAGATCCATGTTATGTTTTGAGACCTCAGGGTCTAAAAAATGGGATATGGAAAAAAATTATCAAGATACTTACCTGTGGGGAGTGTTTTGTGTATAAATACATAGCCTGGTCCAGAGACAGCTCCAGGCTCAGGAGGGGCAGTTTTACCTGCAGCATGGAGTGAATATGTATGCTGTGCACATAGGCTTGCACAGGGAAGTCACAGAGTAATTACTGAACATCTGTCCACAGCGTTTGACAGCTTTTGACAGCACATAAACACTTTTTGGCAAGGCTGCTGTCGGATGCCCTCAACTCTTGAGCATCTACAGAAACAGTTCAAAAAACCTTCACAAGGTCTGTTTGGAGAGGGTGCATGTGAATACAGTTTACAGGCAAGGAAGGCTTGCAATTACAGATATTTCTTATTAATTTTTATGTATTAATACTGTACTAACTGGAAACATATGATACATAGTTTATATAAACTTTCTACTCTGAGAGGGTGAAGGAACACACATCCAGCTCTCCTACTCTGTGCCCACCATAGGGGGCGTTGACACCAGAGGAGAAAAGCAACAAGAGTAAATACAGAGACAGGTGTCTTTAGCATCAGGCTGGGACTCAAATATATAAATTCAGTTTATTCATGCAATGCTATGTCTCTGCTAATACTGCTTCTAACACATCTTAGTCAAAGACTTGCTCCATTCAAAGGTGTGTCCTTTCATAAATGTTAAGTGTGTGCTGCAATGTATAGAGTAATTGGAGCTTCTTAAATTAAAGGTTGGCAGATTTCTGTTAACACTGACAGAGTCATATTTTCCCTTGCCCTCATTCTCCAAAGTGCCTAGACAATCCAGTACATTGTTAATGAGGTACTGAGCAAGTCCCTAATTATTACAGACCGCGCTAAGATGTTCAACTTTTTCACCCACTCATATTTAGGATTCTGCCATAAAACACTGACTCAGGAAAGTGTGGGCTTCCTACTAAATCTGGTAGAGTCATTTGCTAACGAGTGGGTTTAGAACACCTGTAGAAATATAAAAGTAAAATTATTAATTGAAAATTCTTAGATGTTTCCTTTTTTCCTTCAGTATTTTCCCTACTCTGGAGTTAGGCAACATGCACGTCCCTGATCTTTTTTATATTTCTTTTATTGTAACTCACCTGTTTTGAAAAACAATTCTGGTTTTCTGTTTTGCTGTCCCAGGGCTATCTAGCAAAATAAACAAAACTGTGCTTGGGACCAACCACTGATGCCAGTGGGTCTGTTCACATGCTTAGTTAACTGTGGGCATTTGTATTTTCTGAGACTGCTGACTGGCAGTTAGTGTTTGATTTTGACATACCTGTACCTTTGGTGATTAATGAAACAATGCCTGACCTCAATTTTTTTAATTATTATTTTGCCTCTTTTTATCAATGATTAGATTGAATACCTGGCTTGTCAGTTTAAACCTTGCTGTTCATTTTCAAGGGTTCACAAATTGCCTGGCCTTGTGTGTGCATGGCCTGAGCAGCCTGGTCTCATAGGTGAGCTACGAGCACATCTCAGTGCACAGAGCCCTGGGCACTGTGGTGGTATTCACTGCCAGGAAAAAACAGAGAGAAGCAGAAGGTTTTGGTGTGCAACTTCTGAGTAGTGTCATAAGTCAGAGTGCACGTTAGGGCACCTGTGCTGTGGCCCTTCCACTGTCCCATCGAAGCTCAGCCATTGTTCAGGGCTGGAGAGGATGCGTTTAACGAATACGAGACTCACCACAGAGGGGGAGATCTCAAGCCTGACATCTTGTTCAAAAAATGCTGTTTGTACATTCCTCTGTTGCTGTGCTTGGGCTCACTGTTGAGTGGAGAGACCACACCCTGGGAATTTTTCTCAAAGGATTTAAAGGATTAGTTCATCTCCAGCACTCAGCTGCTAGATAATAGGTCTTTGGGCAGCACTGTGTGATGGATTCATTGTGTGTGAATTCAGGTGTTCTGGTCATGCCCAAACATAGGTTATTTAAATTAGAAAATTGACTTTTCATCACTTTAGATGTACCCTAGCATTCATTATGTAAAGCAGATGACTTCCTAGCTTAAAAAAAAAAAAATTAAACAATAAAGTAATAAAGGGTTTGCTGACATCATTAACAGTAATTACTGAGGTATAGAGCTATAGAGGAATTAACTTAGCAATGGCAGAGCTCTCCCATTGGTCTCTGACTCACCAGCACTGCAGTTGGGCTTTATTCAATATAAAGATTTCCTGAGTGGCAGACAGAGCTGTCCTAAGGACAAGTGATTTTGCAGGATAAATTCCAAGAAGAGATAAGAGTTTCTCTTAGTGAGAAATTCATCTTGTGATTCCTCAAGACAATATTTTGTGCAGGAGCCTAAGTACCTTTTTTAACTTAATGTGTGTGGCTTTTTGGAAAGGATTTGAACTAAACTGGAAAAAAATCCGCTTTATCTCCAAAGAGAGCATGCAGGGAGATAGCTATTCCACCAAAGCTAGGCTGGCAATTCTTCTGAGTCTGAAAAGCGTCACAACCCATTATGTTATGTTCAAATGAAAAAAACATTTCTTGTCCCTTTCCTAGTATAAACACAGCAGCATGAACATTTAAGGAATAAACTGACATTTTTGTCCTACAAAAAGGAACACTTGGTTTCCACTGTAAGAAGAAGAGATATTGGACACTGCTGATGTGATTATGTCATTTGGGAGATCCCATAGATGTTAGAGTGTTGACTATGACAAAAGACCCATAAATCGACAGTCATATTGACAGGCCTTTTAATTTATCAGGCATTTTGCAGCAGGAGATGTGTCTTTCATTTGTCTCTTGATAAATGTGCTGTGCTAAGAGTTACACAGTCACCTGCTTTACAGGCTTGGGAAGTCTTAACACTAGAAGACTTTTCACCAGGGTATTTATGTGTGCTTTCAAGGTGGCTTTAAAAGAAATTTTTCCCTTTTGCTTGAACCACCTTTTTTTTTCAGATGATCTTTCCTAGCTTTTATACATGTCTGGAATATGATGTCCTTTGGGGGAAAAGAATCACTTACAACTGAAAAGAAAAAAATCAGTTTCATATATAACTTTGCCTTATAGGCTTGAGGATATGAGTGAGGCAAATGGGAATAAATGAGTAATGAAAATAAATTTTGAGCATTTTCCCACATAGTCCCTAACTCATGATTTCTGTAGAGCGTGGTTTCAAGGAGCAGCTTCCTGCACTGGGCTGAGGCACTCACTTGACAGTCAGTGTGCATCGCACCCCATCTACAGGCTGGGATGGAGAAATCACTTTCCTTCCATTCCCTGAATAATCTGTGCTAAAGATGTCAAAACAGAAATGAGAGGCATAGTCCTCACCTTTATTGCCAGGGAGTAATACTTAACTGTAGCAGTGCTTCAGAAAATCTTGTATTGGACTCGTGATCAGGAGGCAAAATACTTGGAAGCTTACAGAAAAATCCAGGATGAGATTTCCATCCATTCCCACATCATTGCTTGACACCCAGAAAGCTGAACTGGTATCTGCTTACCAGTTTTGACATGGTGAGCATTTTATCACTTTCTCTGGTTTATTTTTTCATAGTGATTAGAGTAACACTTCAAGAAGCCAAACATTCCTTAGAGCTTTACTCCCTCCTTTGCCATGCTTTTGTCTCTGGTTTTACTGATTGGATGCAGGAATCAGAAAGCTTGGCCTCCATTCCAGCCACTAAGTCTGTGCAGCAGCATGAGTTTCTGCTCTCCATACAACCTGCCTCTGAGCAAAGTAAGGCTATTCCCAAGAACAGAAAAGCTTGAAGAGGTGTCTGGTGACTAGACCCAGCATTGGAATATTGGTGCAGGCAGAAAGCCTGACCTTTCCACCTGTCCTGAAGAAGTAGTTGTGTCTGTTTTGCTGGTTTTGCTCAACATTCCCAGAGAATCTTTGCTGTTGCATTTCTGTCTGTGTGAGGTCTTCATATGTTTTGGAGGTGGAAAAAACCCAGCTCTGCCAGCCCATCCCAGTGAGCTGCCCAAGTGGTGATTCCAATAAAACATACAATATTCTGTTTATTCCTGCTCATCCTTTCCATCTTGATCATCTTCCTTATTTATCATCTCATCATAAATGTGTAATAATCCCCTTCCTTTCCTCTTGTTCTCCTACTACTTACACGACTGAGGTACTTTTACTGTTCAGTTTAATAACTCTGTGCTGGAGGAATTTCTGCTGTATTCTCAGTTTCCCACTGGTCTCAGGGAGGTGCAGAGACATTTTATAAATTCTGCATACAGATTACCTCAAATGCACTTTTAATGGAAAAGGTGACTCATTCTTTTACTTCAGAAGAAACTCTTCACTATTACAGAGCTAGGCTGTTTCTTATAAACAGAAGTAAAAAACAACTACAAGCCCTGTCATCGTTATCATTCTGAGTGCCTTTTTGGATAGGATAAACCAATAGCAAGTGAGGTGCTGTATTTTTGGTTCTTGGCTTCAATATTATATCATTTACCGTTCCAGTTGCAATTCAGATATCGTCTGCTGTCCTCCGTCTCTTGGTGATATATACCCTCATGCTATTTGACTTGCCCTTCAAGAGCAAGTGAATAATCAGGTCTCCAAAAATGATGGAAACCTGCATCTCAGCCACAGCCAGTCTCTCACTGGAAATATAAAGACTTCCGGAAAGTAAAAGGTCATTTTCAGGCTTTCTTTTAACTGCTGAAAGAGACATTAAAGTACACAGTGTGATGGATCTACAAGGCGTGTGCAGAGAGGTGTGAAACGCTAGAAGCCATATCCACAGAGCTGCTAAAGGGAAATGCTGATACAATTATTACTTCAAGCAAGTCTTTGCCATCTGTCATGATGATACCTGGAGACCTGATAGACCTTAATTTGATGCTTGCAGCATGCAATCAGAGAAGACACTGTGCTCAGCTGTGCTCTGTGATTATCAGACTCACCTAGACTCAAATCAGTTGAGATCTGGCTACACAGGTACATCTGAAGCTCTTGCTGAGAACAGCCTAGTGGGTCTCCAGTGCCATGCAGATTTTTGGGCTGTGCTTTTCGTACTCAGCTGCACTCTTCCCATCTGTCACTTGTTGTTGACTGCCTGCTCATCCTTGTCAGGCATCCTGCTCAGGAACATGTGTTTTGGTAAGGTTTTCTGCATGTGGAGAGGTCAGTTAGATGTGTCTCTGTGTGTACTACAGGGAAGATGCTAGCCATGAAAGAAACACATTTTTATTTTGAAGCCAAAGATGACGAGGCTTCTGATGTTCTGCGCTTCCCGGGGGAGTTCATTCTGTGCTCACAGTGAAAGCCTCTCTCCTGCACAGATCACTGCTTCCCAAGGAAAAGACGCATAACCAGCAGGAAAGCCCAGTACCACTCCAAATTTCTAACACTAACGATTGTGCAATTATCCATTTGTGCTGGTTTTAACACCAGATGGGATTTAAACTCCAAATGAGCCACTCCCCTTGCCCTGCCCATTCCAGTAAGAAAATGGCAAAAGCAGAGACTATGGGTTGAGATAACAATTTAATGAAAGCACAAAGCCATGGAATAAGAAATGCTCAATAACAACAGCAGTATTAATAGCAAAGGTATACAAAAAGAGAAGGTGTTTTACCCAGCAAAAAGGTGTTCACCACTGGGAAGGAACAAACAGATGGTGGATGCTCCTTGTAGGTCATGCCCACTTGGCTTCCCCAGACAAAGGTAATATGGTGACCATTCCCACACACTGCCCGCGTGACCATCGGGAGCTAAGGCAGGATGGCAGGGGAACTCCCACGGCTGACATTTCCCACCCACTCCCCCCAGCCTAGAACAATGAAAACCAGTGACAAACAAATCCCCCAAGTCAGGCTGCACTGCTGTTCTGCTGGGCTGTGCCTGTGCCACTGTTTCCCCGTCCCCACTGCACTGGAGGTGGTACTGCAGGTCACTGCCACTTTTCCAACCATTCTGCCACCTCCTTTCAGCTCAGCTCAGCTGTTGTCAGCAGGGCTCCCCTCAGCTGGAGTGGGGTTTGACCCACCAGTCCTTTCCCGGTGGCAGTCTCTGCACCAGCGCTGGCAGTTCAGCGCTGCTGGTGGTGAGCGCTGTTGCCGCTGTCCTTTCAGCACCGCGCCCTGGAGCCGTTCTGGAGCAAACAGGATGGGGAACAAGGGGACAGGATCCCCAGGGGCTGATGCTGACACCTTCCTGATGGAGAGAGGGAGGCAAAATGGTGCCCACTTCTCAGGAGTGCACTCATTTTCACCCCAAAACCACTCCCACAGGTGTGATGTGGGTGGTACAGAATAACAACTTGGATGTGCCCACACCACAGTAAGCTTCACCCTCTCCTGCAGCCAGGACAACATCTACTCCTTTGTTGGACATACTGATCTAGTGAAACCTACCTGTCAGCCATAGCTGAAAATTTAGTCCCCCGTGTTCTGAATGAGGCTGGAACACAGAGTGAAACTGTCAGACGTCCTGGGTATTATATTTCATTTAGGGCTCTGGATACATCAGCAGGTAACCTGCTTTTATTCGGCTGTCAGTAGCCTAAAATACACTCTTCATCTTACAGTAAGAGTTTGGGCCTTACAACTATTATTCCTTAAATTCTGGCAATGCACTAAACAAAATCTTTAGTCCATATCTCCAAAAGTTTACAGTCTAATGGCAAATCCGTCAAAACTCATTTAAAGATTAAATTCTTTGATCTAAATACCACCCTGAAGGAGTTGTAAACTTGCAGTCCATATGCCTACCTTATCATGTAATCTCCATTTCCAACTATTAGCACTGTGTACTATGACAAAAGTATGATGGAAGATTATATCTTTATTTTGTTCAGTGAAAATAAAAAGTACATTCTCTACCGGTGAAAAGAAAAATAAAACAAATAAAAAGCCTACTGCAACCTGCTGATAAGAGTCGATGCTGTATTTTGTGCCATATTGTTATTTTTCTCTTGTTCCTCTGTTGCTGAAACCAAAAAATCTGTAAGAGACACAGCTCAGGGCTGATCCAAACCAGTGCAAAGCTTTTCAGTGAGTTTTGTTTAAGATTTTGATAATTGAAAAAAATATTCCTCAGTAGAATAATTTTGATTCAGCATGAGTTTGTTTTTGAAAGCAAGGGATGATTTTTTTAGCAAAATAAACCTTTGTTTCTTAATGTGGTGACTGACTGAAATCAGAGTATCTTATACTTGTAATTCTTTTCCCCTGCATTTAGCTCTGGATAACAGAATATGCTCTGTCTGCTGTGATGCAAAAGCACCTGTCTGAGAAAGAAGAGAAGATAATTCAAGGTGTCGTAAACAGACTAGGATGCCTCAGTGATGAGTAAGCACAGTTTCATCAGCAAGCAGTGGGGTGAAACTTCACTGTTGCATGCACAGATAAAAACTGGTGTACATTACATTGTGGAAAGCACTGTTGAGGGATTATTAGCACCTTCAGACAGAGAGGCAATTGCCCTGAGTATCAAAAGCAAATTAAAAATATCATGACTTCTGGAAAGTGGAAAAAACAGTCTTATGTGATTTGTCACTGGTGTGCTTTGTCAGTATCTGCTGTGTTTGTGAGTGGTTTCTAGTCTTGAACCAGCCTCTCTCTGTACTCCCAATGTCACACTGGAGTTGCATTTTCTGCAAGATAAAACGTTCATCCAGCAACATACAGATGGCTATTTAACTATTTTATTTCTGTTTTCATTTTAATGTAACTTCAGTGTGACAGAGCTAGAAGTGTAACGCAGCAACACCCATTCCTTACACCTGAGCAGCTTTCCAAGGCATGCTTTGTATGAAAAGACATTGCTCAGAGTAAAGAATAGCTCTTGTCACCTTCAAACAATGAGACTTTGCTGAACATAGGGGTGCCAAACCAGCAAGCAGCTTCACTGATGGATTTTTAATGGTCCTTTTCACAGGTCTGTTAACTATATATTGCAAAAACACCGACTTCTGCTGTGTTCAGTACTCAGAAGGTTAACCTTCCGAAGAGCTGGAATGGCAGCCCTGGCACGCATGAGACTGTCCAGAAAGAAGAGCTTGCTTCAGGAGCTGAGAGAGCAGCACACCCTGCAGAAGGGATCCTCCCTGTGCCAGGATGAGGACCAGTGGCAGTTACAGAAGGCTGTGGTAGGTACAGTATCCAGGTGGGTTATCTCCAGAGGTCTCATATGCTGTGATATTTAGCATTAGAAGTAGCCATGGAAGATCTAAACCACAACAAAAAAGAAAATATTCAAGCTCTACGCAGAAAGAAAAATGTTCTCTGTCAAAAATGTGCCCATTGGTGGCATAGGAGGTCCCAGAGTGTGCCTGTTGTAGTTTGGGCAGGCATTTTAAATTCCCTGATACTTTATCCAGTGTATAGCCATCCATGATATGTGCTATCTTAGCAAGCTTATTTAGCAATTTGTATTTATATAAAAATACAACTGTAAGAAGGCAAGAATGCCAACAGGTATTGAGGACTTCTGCAAAGCTACTGCTTCAAGCTAGGAGAAACTCCTACTAATTCTGCTAGGGATCATATTATGCACTTAATATGCACATATATTTATGCACATAATACTCACATAATATTCCCATACTCCCATAATATTCCCATATAACGTATATAATATGCACATAATATTCCCACAGGTCACTTTCAAATCAGTTTGTGACTGGTTTTTTGTGTTGATCTATTACGTGTTGTTGGTTATTTAATTACCTATGTTGGATATTTACATAGAACAACACCACATTTCATATTTCAACCTCAGACAACCCTCCCAGCAAGTGTCACTGAGAGCCCCTGCCCAACCCACTGCTGCTGCACATATGGGTTGAACCCATCAAACACTTTGCAGCTCTGTGCTCCATGCTGCTGCTGTGTTATTAGCTGAGAGATAAAATTTTATATCCCTCTAGTTTTGATTTGCATAATACAAACTCTAGATCCCCACATGTGAGAGGAATAAGGAAAATCTGTGTCCTGCCCTTTTCATATTTGAAAAATGTCAATCGAAGCAGTTTCTGTTAAGTTTGAAAATCTTAAAAGCTTATTAACCTTCAGAAGAAATCAAATATAAAATAATAAAATACAAATGCATATCACTGCATTCCTCTTGCTTTCCACTACTCTCACTTAGCTCACATGGAGACGTTAATTGATGCAATCAGTGTTCCCTAATGAAAATGAAATGTCCCCAAATATTAGTGTTCCTTTAGCCTCTCTCCATTACAGCCTCTTTCAAGTCCAGCTAAAACCTGTCTCACAAGGAAGTGCCTGAAAACACACATGTAAGATCCTTGCTGCTGAAAAAATAGGGCATAGGTGTGGAATTGTGAAAAGTCAAGAGAGAAAAACCATGTTACAAACAATTGCCAAAACTAGAACCAATCTATAAGGAGTTAAGGAAAAGATTAATTTGCAGACACTCAACCAGGTTTTTAGACATTCTGTGTTGTTTTACCTAAACTTAAGTTTTGCTTGGGCCAGTTTAATACCGGTGGAGAATGTCTATCCATTGATTTAGTATAGAATGTAAAATGGCTGAAATGAATCCTAGCTTGGGCATAATCATATGACATTGTGTCTCTAAAAAAAAGAGAAAGAGTTGAATGACATTCCAATTGTCTAAAAAAATAAAAAACAAATGTCTGAGCTATAAACAGGTCAGAACAACCCAGCATTAATGGGAACATTAATATATTTACAGATGAATGTGGGCTAAGCAGGTTCTTTTTCTACTTGCGTTTTGTATTTCCAAGAAGGCATCATATAGGCACTGTCAAATCCCCCAAAATAATTGAATGTTATTTAGCCTTAACTGAGTATATAAATATAAGGACATCAGCAACACAATAGAAGGCCATCTATGGCAGACCAGTACACTTAAGGATGACAGAACAGGCCATGCTGGTGAGCAGATACTACTGTTCACTAAGGAGAGTTTAGAATTTAAAAGGGAATTTAAAGCGAATTTAAAAAGAAGCAGAGAAAATGGAGGCAAAGATGGTCCACAGACCTCAAAGAATTTGAACTCTTTAGCCTAAAAAATAGGTGTCTTTTGGAGTATCATAGGTTTTAAAACTGGTATCAAATATGTGAATAGAGAACAATTTTTCATGTTTCTAATGAAAGAAGAGAGCACCTAGCAAAGTTACTAGTGGCAGGTTCAAAATTAAGAAATGTGTGGATAAACTTTAGAACTCACCACCAGAGGATGTTGTGCACATACTTTTTAAGGGCTATTACATACATTCATGTCCTGTCCCATGGGCCATTGTTACTCCCAAGGGTTTTGGTGCAAATATACCAAGTTTTTCTTGGGTAAACCACACAAACTGTATGAGTATTCCTGGTGCATAACTATACTTGCCTTGCTCCTGTGTAATTTATCAATGCATCCACAATTATCCCTTACTGGACTCGGGATATTTCACATACATGTGAATACATCACTTGGAAATGACTAATGGGACAGGATACAACTTCTACTGTGCATATCATGACAGAGGCTATAGTTCTGTTGCAAAGACAAATGTGTTACTAACTTCCACTGTAAATTATATTATTATAATTGTTAAAACTATCATTCTGAATGGGTGCAGGACATGCTGTCAAAGTGAAGCTGACTACAATTGTTAACATATTTGAATAACAGTGCTGTCTTATTGTGTGATTACCAGGAGTCCCACATTCGTGAAGAGGAGGAGAAGCTTGAGGAAGAAACACAAGAAACCAATTTAGAATTTCACCAGCAGCTAGTCACAGAAATCCAAGAAGCTCTTCAGTTTCTCCAGCAGCACATGGAGCAGGTGATTGGGCAGACACTGCTGCAGCACGCCCGAGGGGAAGCTGGAAAAAAGAGTTCAGATGATGGAAAGGACTTCAAGGTATGGAAATGGTCAACAGCAGTTTTACAAACAAAACGAGTGCTACTTTGTGCACAAATGGAAGGCAATTTCATGTATGCATTACCCTGTGCCTGGAAGTGTCAGCAGAAGACTGTTACAACCTGTGTTAAAACTGAGCATAACTTGCAAAGTATTTACAAGCTAGCACTTATGTAGCAGTACAGTATTTGCTACAGCAGCCAGAACAGGTTTTATTAAGTCAAACTCTGGAACAGGAAAAAAATTGTAAGAACTCCTAATGGCAGGGAATAACAAAAAGAAGAAAGACATGGGGATGGTTATCTACTGATGAAGGTTTTATGACTAATTAATAGTGTTTGTATACTCACAGTTTAATAGTGATTCATAGATAAATAATTAAATAAAATTAAAATTTAAACTTGCTTCATAGATTAATAAATTTTTTCCAAAGTAAATATTTGGATTTTCTGTTTAATTGAAAGTCAAAGTAGAGCTACCCATATATTAGCTTGCTTTGCTGGCAGTTGGGTTGACTGTTAAAATGGGCTGTAGAGATTGAATGGATAGGGGAATGACCCCTTCCCAGATGGAAATGAGGCAGTTAGAAAGATTTTGCTCCAGATTTCCATGTTGAAATGTTGCATGGTTTTCAGTATCTCAGTCTGCCACATTTTTAAAGCCATGTTTTAAAGTCACAATTTTGTGTGCACACGCCAGATCAGACAGGGTTTTTTAAACAGATCAAAACACTTTGGGACTTGGAAAATGAATTGTGACTTGTGCTGTGTGATACAGGAGAGACTGGTGGAATCTGCTGTTGAAAGTGTGTATGGGACCAGCAATAATATCAATAGACTGGTGCAAAACTACTACCAGCAATTAGGAAAAATCACAGAAGGCTATGAAGGGAAAAAGCTTCAACATCTGAAGTCCTTACAAGGTTCGTATGATATTGACAACTATAAGACAGTTCTCTCTCCAGTGACTGTGCTTAATGTACAGCTAGAGGATTTTGTTTCTTCTGGCCTCCGCTGGCCTAGTAAATCTGAATTTAGTCTGCCTGGCACAGCCACAGGAAAAAAGGTGGAGGGAACCTCCCTTTGCACAGCCAGCCCAGCCCAGCCCAGCCCAGCCCAGAGTACATTCAGTAAGTGCTCCTTGATGGTGCAGCTGGAGGAGAGGTGCCTGTCAGCCTCTCTGAGTGTTCAGAAAAGGTTGGATGCTCCCCACATGAAGGTTATGTACCCTGATCCATTACATGCCCATCCATCTCCCTCCTCCTGTTTTATTTACGAGCAGTGGTGCGAGGTCCTGTCTGTCAGATGTGCCCAAGCCTTGCTGCCAGGCAGGACTTGAGGGGCAAGAGTCAGGAGCCTGTCAGCAGATAAGCACTCACTTAATCACAGAGTGTGAGCACATGCAAAAGTACCCAGAAGAGTTTGCTATCAATTGAGGTGACATTGTGTGAAGTTAGGCTTTCCTGAGTGGAGGTTTTCTTCATATTGCATTTTTTGTTTAGGTGTTACAGTTCTTGCTAAAGGCATCAAGGTATTTTCATAAAATTTCTGCTTTGAATTTCATGTTAATCAGTTAGCCTAGTGGGAGAAGTAGGCAGAATGGGAATTCAGTGACAGTCCCATCTCAGCCAAGGATGCACAAACTTTTCTCTGTGCAGCAGATCACAGTGACAGAGTGTGTAAGAAGCCCTTGGTATCCCTAAGGAGCAGTAACTTCAGAAAGACTACCTAGGACCAGGATTAATTTGTGATGAAGGTTGTCACAACTCAGAGTTTTTAATTTTGAGCAGAAAATTTTACAGAAACATTATTTCAGCAGAAAGAAATGAAAGGATCAGACTGAAGAATAAAGAAAATGAACTGGCATTGAAAGAAAAGCACACCAAAGGCCTCCTGAATGTGTCATCCACGGTCCACCAAAGGTTAGACCAGGCAGCAGCACTGCTGTCTATTTAAACTTTGTGAGTGATTGCAGATCTGCATAAATGTCTAGCTGAATGAACGTCTTGATTTTGCATTTTATACTTGTCTTTGATGGAAAAGAAATATCTGTTGCCAGATGATGTCTGCCCTTTGATCTCAGAGAATTACTTTCTTATTAAATAAACTTTTTGATGGTCATTACTTACAGATTAAAGAACTATACTTAGGCAGTTTGAAAAGAGAAAATGAAATACAATGCCAAAACCTATGCCAAATTTTAAAAGAAATTTAACATAAATGTAGGATGGGAACCAATGCTGTCTAATTCATTACAGTCCATCCTTTATACTTTGAACATCAAAAGTGTTTCTTAGTTTGCTGTGGAGAAAACATAAACCATAATGAAAAGAAAATGTTTGAAGCCCAAAAAATAATCAAAATGGCAAGAAGGCTTCAGTGAATGCCTTGGACAATCAAGATTACTTGCACTAGAGTAGAATCCCTCAAATGCTAGTTAAAGAAAAATCATATTTAATTAACTACTGATTTTATGAACTTAAAGTCCAGACAGAAAGCACTGCAATTAGAAAAGAGGAAGTTGTCATAAAAAGCTCTTTGGCTTATCATGTACATGATACATTTTCGTAATCATTTTATGTCTTTACTGTTGGCTTATTATCAGAAAAATACAACATCTGCAATTCTGACATTGTAAAGAGGTTAAATCTTTCTTTAGACATTCTGTTTGAAAGAAATCATTGCCCACTTTTTCATCCCTGTTTGAATTAGTATAGAAATGGATTTATGTAATAAGGGTTTTATAAAAGATCTGTTAGTTATTCATTATCAAGTTTATAATTTATTCTGGCATATAAATTCACTTCTAGCTATTGTCTCATTTTTTTTCTCCCATAATCTATTCTAGTATCTTAAAACAAAATACAATTAAATTTGCCTTCACACAAGCAGAAGGGTGGTATTGAAGGATGTAACTATTCAGCATCTAAGCTGATCTCATAACCATCAGTAATCAAATCCATTTTCCTATTGCTATTATGATGTCTTTTATGGTCCAGTCCTTTGTAAATTAATGCCAAAATTTACATTAATTTGTCTAGCTCCTATAAACTCGACATTGTTTTATTGTTATATTTCTTTTTACCCTTGGTGCAAGGTTATGAGAGTTTGAAAGCAGATTTTGAGAGGTAAGCAGTGACCATTACAACAGCAACTTCATTCAGTGCAAATGTCAGAAACAATTTGTGTAACCTCCTTCCCTGAAGAATTTGATGGGTGATTGACAGCATTGCTTTAAGGCAAGATCAGGCAAGAAAACAGAAGAAATAGAGATGCAGCAAAGTTGCAGCCATTCAGGCTGTACTGTATGAATAATAATCCTTTATGAGAAAAGTGAAACAATTGAAGAATACAGTTGTTAATGCTTTCAATGGCCAAGTTCTGAATTACCATGTTTCTGGCTCAGTCTGGTACTGAAGAGCCCGGGATGAAATGCCTAATTCTCAATCCCTTATCCTCACACCTGATCTTTGAACAGCTTGTCCCTTTGGCAAGCAGACTGTAAATATGACCCTGGGAATATGCAATGGTTTTGAAAGCAGACTTCCACTTTAGAGCTGAATTCCAACTCCCAAAGTCCAGGCATGGACACCCCAAACTCCTGTAATTCCTACCTCCAAAAGGACCTTGTATCACATGGACAGCCAAGGTGGGTTATTAAAATAAGTAAATTTAAAAATCTACCACAAAATTTTCTGTCCCAGCAGAAGCTGTCTGGGCCAGTACTGTTAATGAGCCTTTCTTTCTATGAAATCTTCTAAATAGACTTTGACAAGATTGTGTTGCTCCCTTGCACTGAACAACATCTGCACATTTACATTTCTCTTGACCAGGATAGTGCTACAGCAAAAGAAGATTTTGGCTCAATTAGAACTGCAGCAACAAATTCGTCTAGAGTGTCTGAAACAGAAGCTGCTGGGATTGCACCGCCTGGAAACTGAGTTGGAGAATCAACTAAGGGTAAATCAGGGTAAAATGGTTCATGGGTCTGGAGCATTCAAGGGCACAACACAGGGCAGATTGTAAGGGTCTCTTTGCTGCTCTAGTTGAAATCAGTGCTAGGATTCACCATTAGCTTGTAGGAACAGTCCCCTGATGCTGGCCATATAGTTTCCTGTTTCTGCAGTGACAGGCCTGTTCTGTCATGCCGCATTAAAATAACATAACCCAGACCTGAGCTGTGTTGAGACATTGCTGCTTTGTCCTTGCATGCAGGAAGCAGAGCAGGACTTTGTGAGTGAGTTGGCTGTGCTGACCCGAGTTCCAGTGACTGTGAAGAAGTCTTCCAAAAAGAGCAAGCCAGCAGGTTGGTACTATCCTGAATTGTTTAAAAACACACATATAATTCCACGTTCCGGTGCAGATTTTGCAGTATAGCACATTGGAGTTTCAGGAGAGATTTTTCATCAGTGGCATTTCCCTAATTGGGATGTAGAAAAGTAATGCAACCTCTCAAGGGCACCCAGTTCTGCAGCAGCACAGCCACAAACAAGCATCACCTTTCCTCACTCCAGAGCAGCCTTTAACCAACACATCACATTGTGTCCACTGAGGCAAGGCTTTGCCCTGCTTAAGCCAAAACATTTTTCATGTTTTTGTTGTGTCCTTTAGAAATTACTCTGTTCACCTCAGTTACTAAATCCTTGGGAGAACAGCAGAGCTGAGTCACCCAGCTTTCATTCTCCTGGAATTGCCTTCCCCCACGTGAACTCGAAAGTACAATCTTACCCAATCAGGAAGCTTGATCTATTTTTATGAATTTACTGTAGTTTTAACAAATTATACTAATCATTCTTTAAGAGATACCGAGGGACAAATTTTTAAAATAGCAGTTGTGTTTCCTAGTCCACATTTCAGATGCAGTATACAAGTGTCATCCTTTGAGCCATGCAGTCTTTCTGTCATTATCAGAATGAAACATGGCATTACATTTGAAGGATGCTGAAAAGCAAGATAGGTGCCTGAGAAGGAAAAGCAGCTCACTCACCTGCACAATTTTGAAGTCTCTCTCCCCGGTTGTTGTGCAGAAGTGTTTGCCTTGGTAGGCGCCGTGACCCCAGGGACACATGTGGAAGTTTAGTTCAGGATCCTAAAAGCAGTGCATTTTTAACATTATGTTGTTCTGATTCAAATCACTCAAAAATATGAACTGGCTTTTCTTCTGTTTGGTGGTAATAAAAAGCCATTTTCAGTTACTTGCTAAGAAAATATATGATAGGGCTGTCAACACGGAAACTTATTTCAGTGTTCAGCAAGTGTGGAAGTTCAGGGTGTGCTGTGTGAGAGCTAACCAATGGTGAAAAAGCAGTATGCTAGTCTAATGTAAAGTGGAGTGATTTCCTTGGAATAATAATAGGTATGTATGAAGTGTTAGAGCGTATTTTTTTGTTTTAGGCTAATCAAAACCAAACAAGCTCAACTGTATGTGATTCTTTTTTTAAAATTTTTTAATTCGCATGCATTTGGCAATTCAGGTGAAAAAACAAATTCCAAAAGACAGACCTTCCAGTCGCCCGAAGCAGCAGAAAAAGATGATTCTCATGAAAATATTCAGGAGCCCCATGGAATTACTTCTGGCTTATGCAGGTACGTTGGAGACTAAAAATATGGTATGTGAAAAGCTATTTATAAAAAAATCCTTTTTTTAATATAAAAACTGCAAAGTTTACTTCATAAGGAGGTATGTCAATCAAACTCAAAACATAATGCATGAACTAACTGAGCTTCCTTAATATTTACTTCTCACATGTACTTAACCCTTTTCCCCCATAATCTTTTTAAAAGTTAGGAAATCCATCTGTGTGTGCTTGTCTGTGCTGCTATGTATTTTATAAATAACTTCAATTAAAGGTAGAGAAATGAGAAATCCTGTTTCCAAATTTCCTTTATTTAGTTTTTTTTAAACCTGAATCACAGACAGCATAAATCAGCAGAGACAAGTGAATTCAATGGAACTAGGCTGAAATGTAGCAACCAAAATATGGTCTGTGGTATTTAGGCTTTCAACTTCCACCTTTATTTCAGGAACAAAGGCAAGCGCCAGTCTTTGGCTGATGAGGGTAGCAGCTCTAACAATGATTTTCTTGATAGATGTTTCAGTTGGCTTGTGCTGGGGTGCTAACTAGAGGAGAAGAAATGGCCACAAACCTGAAAGATGCCAGCTGATTACTAGGGGCAGATCAAACCAGCCAGCTGGTCGCTGGGGCTTGATATATTGAGCAGAGCAAATCCTGCTGACAGGCAAAGCAAACAGTTGGTTCTCAGGAGCCACAGGCCTTTGGGGAAAAGTATTTATCCCCTGAGTGACCTCAGCCTGGGACTGACTTCAGGAGATGGCTCCTTTCCCTGATGGCATCAACGCTTTTCACGCACTCCTTTCCCACAGCCAACAAGGGATACGTGTGTAGGGAACAGGGACCCAACAAAGGAACGTTTATCTTTTTGCAACTTTGTTTTGGCAGCCTCAACAGAAGCAGCTGAAACCAGTGAGTGCAGAAGTTATATGGAAAGTGCCTTTCTTCTACCAAAATTAATTTAGTTTCAGAGGGGAGTATAGCATTTTAAAAACTGTCTGCAATTTTCTTTTTCTTGCTTATTCTTTCAGAGAGATGTCACAGAGTTCACATGAAGGGGAGACTGAACCAAGGAAAAACTCAAAGATGTTAAAAAAGAAAGGCAGCAGGTAGTAAAAGGCTTTATAAGAGCTGTCTGAACACAGTGTACCAAAGCATTCTTCTGGGGAATCTCAGCAGCTATAGGCACTTACTGAGCTGCTTTGCTGAGGAACAACGAAGAAAATCAATAATAACCCATAAATCTTTTTTAGCTGCAGACCAAGAATCAATCCCAACTTCCTTTAGCTGTTAATAAAACATTCCCTCTTGGTTTTGGTGAGGGGGAACAAGGAAGTCTTTAATACAAGCTCTTTGAGATAGTTTGGGTAATATGGAGGGGAGAGAGTTTTAGATTTGGAATAAACCTGAGGAAAGTGAGCTTGTAGGAGAATGGATGCACACTTGACCCAGGCCGGTGTAAGGTTTCCTCAAAACAACGATGTACTGTTTACTTTTGAGCCTGAGATGTGGTACATTGTCTTTAATATTTTGTGATTGCTACTTTGGCCTAACAAAAAGAGATAAAAATGTAAAGAATATGTAAACAGACTTCAGATGGTGTCGGTACATCAAAAGATGACATTTGGTCTCTCTTTTGTTATATTTTCATACTTCCAGTCCTGTGTATGCTTTTAAAAATTTGTACAAAGATTTATATATATATATACACATATATATATGTATGTATGTATGTATTTCTCTGCCTTTGTCTCAGAATTCAAATTATTACTTTTGGAGAAAATGAGACAAAACTGGTTTACTCTTTCACTTTTTATACTTCAGTTTCTAGTCTTCCTTAAGTGTACCCTTTTGTTTCCAATATACTTTGTTATGCTCATTACATTTCCTATGGGAATTCTTGTTATGCAAAGCAGTTAATTCTTACTGGCTGTACAGAGCACCTGTATTGTGTAATAAATTACCCCACTTAAGCAATCTTAAAGCTTTCATGAAGTGGAAATATTCTGCCTTTTAAAAAATAAACATATATTTTGCTAATGAAAAGGTTGTCCTTTGGTGCAGGGTGGAAAATACTGCATCAGTTATGCAGCTTGCCTCAGACAGAAGTGCTGCTGTACAAATCAGTTCACCAGGCCTGTTACACACGAGTGTTAAATGGTTAATTTTCATCTCAGTCGTAAAAACAAATTTCTAAATTGTACCCTTTCAAGCATTTGAGTCTGGTATTTCAGCACTTTGGCTCTGTGGTCTCTCTGCCTTCCCAGTCTGGACATTTTAGTTGCTGCTTGTTCTTCTAGTAAGGGAAGCAACCTATTTTAGTTGGACTGAGCATGTTTCACTGTGCGGTGCTCTGAGCACACATGGCAGAGGGTGCTGCCATCTCTGTTCCCATCAGAGCCCAGGATGCTCTAACCCCGCCGCACAGCAGTGCCTCCTGTCACACTTAGGCTGCGGCATAATCACCCGAGCGGCTCTCTAATCACCCGAGAGGGTCTCTAATTACCCAAGCGGGGTCTCCCCGGTGCTCTGCTTTGGCGAGACTGGCCCGAAATGGCTTTTTCTCTTCATTTGGAAAGAAGAGAGTGGGATTGTCTCAAAAGCAGGGCAGCAGTGCCCTCTCCCGGGCAGCTGGCGGTGTTTCCATCCCTCGCTGGTGGAGGTGGCAGGCAGGGGCTCCGGGAAGGAGCCCTGTGCTCGGTGGGACCCCCGCGAGTGCCCTCGGGTCCGGGTGCAGGCACCTCCCAGCTTTCCATCTGCCTGACTTCCCGGGGTGGAGTTCTGCAGACCTCCCTTTTCTCTCACATCAGCAATCTCCTGTCAAAACACACTCTGCTCTTGCCCCTGTTAGTGACTTCAGTCTCCTCGAGTTTCTCCATGGATGCACCGAGTTCCTGTTTAATATCATGTGCAGATGTCATGCCTAGCGTGGGCTTGCCATCACTGCCTGCCAGCGAGGCAGATATTGAACAAAACAGAGTTTAACTGAACCGAGAAACAAGTGCAGAAAATGCCAAACAAAGCTCAGAGCAGTTGCTTTGCAGTTAATATTGTTGAAATTTTATGTTATGTTATAGAATCATAGACTTGGAATAGGGGAAATGGGATACCTAGGCACCAATCACAGCTCAAAACACAGCTCTGTAGGTTTATAGTGTAAACCTACAGAGCACCCTCTCTTTATTCTGGAAGGGCTATCACAGAGCTTTGATCATGCTTCACAGGCACATATCAAAAACACTTGTTGCAGGAATTTGGGGGAAAATGTCATGCCTTTTTCTTCCTATTTTTAAACATCACGGGTAATATTATTCCATCTCCCATACACCCCTCTCCCGATAGCCCTCACTGCCATCACTGAAATTTATCTGGAAAGTTTGTGCAAAGTTCATCACAACCATGATGAAAAACTATCCTAAAATCAGTTTGTTTAGATGAATGAGATTTATTTTTTTTACCAAGACCGGATGAACAAGGACTGATAGCTTAGTAGTAAGTGCAAAGGGAAGGAAATAAGGAACAGAGCATGGTGCATTCAGACATCCCTGAATTTTTAAGGGAGGTGAAAATTCAGATGCAAGCACTGAATTCATGGAGACTTCCTGACCCAGAATTTTAAAAAATGCAGAATCCATTCTGTTGAGCCTGGAATGAAAATACACATTTTTTGTACCTAGAGCTCCTTGACAATTACACAGAATTAAGATACAACTTGAATTAAATCACTGTTATTCCAGACTGATGTGTCATAACTGGTTATGCAGCTATCTCTATCATGCAGATTTGTGATATTTCTAATTATTAATTTTTCTTAATCTTTAATTTTTCTTAAATTTCTAATTTTTCTTTAAATTGCACTGTTACTAATGCCATTGTATATTTAGATTCACTGATAGACAAATATCTGTATAGATATTTAGTTCCCTAATGAGTTTTCCTTGGACAAGTGTTTATGTCAATAAGATGAAATCATGGCAAACTACAGCAAATTCTGCATGCCACCCCCTTGGGTCTGTAAGGCTGTAGTCATGTGAGGTCTTTGGGAACCATGCCAGGTCTAAATGGCAAGAAATAGCTGGTGCCAAGAGGACTGGATCAACACTTTGTCACTGTGCATTAAGCTGTGCAATTTCTTGCTCCAGGAAGCCATTAGTGGCAGGATTTTACTTGGGTTTAAAAGCACCTTGGCAAATGCATGGCAGAAAAATTCACTGAGAACTAGAGAGTACAAAGGTGCTGTTGCTTCACGAGAAATTACAAAGCACTGAAAATGAAGGAAATACTCAGGAGGATTAGCATTATATGCTTGATCTTCTGGCCTCCTTCAAGCTCAGGTTGTTGGCTACTGGAACCCAGAGCAGATGGTCATCTGACCTGGTCTAGTCTGAGATTTTAGGTCCTGAGGACAAAGACCAATAAATTGCCAAGAGAAACACTTAAAGGCTGGGGCAGCTGTCAGTTTTGGTTCAGTCTTAGCATCATAATTATCAGGCTTTAAACACTAGAATTTAATCATGTAACTGCATTGCTTTGGTAGCAGACAAACTGAAACACAAGCCAAACTGGTCCAAAATACACTCAAAAAACAATCTGTGGATCCAGACTTCCTTCCACATCACTTGACTGACAAAGATCAGTTCCCAGGCCGGTCATAGGGATGAATTTTAAGCAGACTGCAAATAGCAGTAGGGAAGAGCCAGTTTTACATCATTGGAGCTACACCAGGTATCAAAAGGTCACAGCCTAATGCCAGTTTTTAGAAGTTTGATGATTCAGAAAGCATGAAAGCTCTGCACTGCTTCCAACTGTAGTTGAGATAACAGCAGCTCCCCACCAAGCTCACAAACATCTCCCAGCTTGGTGTTCCTAAAAGGATCCAAACTCAAGTGCAGTTTCCTATTCTGCAGCATGCGCTCAGGATGACCAGATAATCTGCATTTTCTTTACTGCTAGTGTTGGGGTTTTTTTTAAGTACAGGTTAGTGATGTAGGGGCAGGGACATTGCTATGAAATAGCCTCCAGGTGGTAAGAAAAGCACCCCTTCCCTTGCTCCGTTTAGCCCTCCATGAGCAGTGGCACATGCCATCTCTCTGGTGGCATCACAGTGACCATCTGAGCACAGCATCCTTCACACCTCCCCCGGTGAGGCACAGCTCAGGATGCACAGGCTTCCTGCAGGCTGCCCCTCAGCAGAGCCAGGCTAGAGGGGCTTGGGCTGTTTCTTCTTGGAGACATCCGAGGAGAGTCACATTGACCTGACAGGGACAGTCTTGTTCACAAGGAGCACTGAACCATGAAATGCCTCTCAGAACACCCTCACGTATTTATTCACAGACACTTCACTGTGAAAAATAAATGCAAGTTAACGGTGTATCTTCAACCGGCCTGTGGGCAAAGGGTTCTTTGGTTTAGAATGCTGTTCAGTGTGTAGGGAAAGTGGAATCTCAACACATTACACAACGCTCGTTTCTGCTACCTCAGGTGTGACAAGCCTCATACATTGAGTGGAAGTTTTATTTGGAGATGAGCAACCATTGCTACTTGCAGAAAAGGATGCAAGAAAAGCACTAAGGAAATTGTAACCAGCAGTTCTGAAATGATCACGCTGTCAAATTTGCCGCATAGCTTCACAAACCAACTGCACTTCCACTGTCAGGGTTACATCACCACAACTGTTGCTGGCTATCAACACTCACAGCAAATGGGGTGGAACAGGACAAGGCAGATGGAGACTTGGCATTTCAGGACTGCCTTACCTGCTAGGCTGTAGGTTATTCCAGGGCACACTGTCCTCAGGCTTCTCTGCTAGTGTTATTTTACTTCCTATAAAAAACCTGAACCAAGTGAGCAATTTATTTTAATTCATATCATATCAAATATCTGAACCACCAAATGAGCAAGGAAGCCTGGGGATAAGGGCACTCTCCAGGCAACAGGAAACATGAATTTGAATTCTTAGCAGAAGAGATTGTTCATTAAAAGCTTTATTTTCCTCTTTTTTTGGGACCAACCAATTCAGTTCACTGCAGACTGAATTGCAATGTTTCTGCACTGGTTCTGCTCAAAGCCAAACTGTTCCTTCAGATCAGCTCTGCTGCTAGGTTTCAGACCAAGCTGACCAAAATGGATTTTTCCAGGGTCGTGGTTCCTTTCCCAGGCAAGCTGGAGGTGACAACACACTGGCTTCAGAATGACAGGCTTCAGGTAGGCTACTGCCCAAAACTTATGTCCCACATGCACCTGGCGTGCACCACGTGGTCTGTGCCAACACAAGTTATTGCTGCATAGGTGGCACAGATGGGTGCTCAGTGATCAAGCAGTGCAGCTGATAAAACCACTCCAGTGGCACCCCACTGCTGCAAGACTTCTCCTGCTGCAGTTTTGCAGTGTGGATAATGGCGAAGTACCACAAGGGGAGCTGTTTTGCTGACCTGCTTAACCTCACAGCACCTCACTTCAGCTGCAGCCCACACCTCCCACAGCATCTGCAGCACCATCAGACAAGCAAAAAGTGTCACAAAATAAAGCCTCTTTATATAGCTTGTGAGAGAGTCAGAAAGACAAGGAGAAATACTTCCTTCATTTGCAGAGAATTCAAGTCCTTTCCTCACCTTACCTGCCACCTGTTCTATTGCTGCCATGCCTGGACATTGTCTCGGCTCAGCCAGCAGAGAAAACCAGTATGAAGTCAAATAGAGCTTAGGTCAAACTGGAGCACTGGGTACTGGTTCTGTAGTACAGATGAAGATGATATCAATGAATTACCACTTTATAGACCTGAAGGCCTTGGGTGAGAGTTAATTTATGTCTCATTTGGGCAAAACTGAGGCAGCTGCAATGTCACAGAATCACAGACTTGTTAAGGTTGGAAAAGACCTCCAAGACTGAATCCAACCATTAGTAAGTACATTTTAGTCAATAGTAAGTACAATTTTTAGTAAGTACATTTTTACTGTGAGCTCTGTTTAATAACATACTATATCATGCTATAGTATGCATATGCAGACATCTATACATTTAACAACACTTGCGATCTGCAGTTGCTTCTATTGCATGATGTCAGCCTGAGTGACAATTTCTCTTGAGTTCCTCCACTCCAAATTTTCAGTCATTGAGTCACAGCACTGGAAAGCAGAGGTAGACGCTTACCCATCAATTAATTTCCTTTATTTCACAAGCTTTGAATTCAGAAATTGAACCACGACTAGTAGATCTTGATACGGTAGAGTAAGTAAAAATGCATGTGATTACAAAGGAAAAAATTTGTACAAAAAACTTTAAAAATCCGACAGCAACTTGGATTATCTGTAAGTACCAAAAATCTCATGCAGAAGGAGAGCACTACTGCCCAGGTGGAGAAATCCCTGCAGGGGTGGCAATGGCATTGGTATGTAAAAATTATGGCTCTGGCTAAAATGGAAACAAGAAGGACACAGACTTGGAATGTACCGAGTGGGAACAGACAGGTGCTACGGAGACCATTTGTCATTACGTGTCCCGATGATTTTCTGTGTCTGAGAGAAGTGCTTCTTGGGTTTATAATAAATTAAAGATTAAACAGAAGCTACCTATACTACTCTACTGCTTACTTTCCAGATGGCCATTTTCTTCCTTCATTAGTGTTTTTGGTGGTGTTTCTCAAATACAGACATTAATCTTGGCATTGTGTCTAGTCAATTGTTGGCAATGTGTCTAAAGGGACTCACTCACAGAATGCAACTTGCATAAATAACTCAGTAACATGCATTAACTACTCTAATACAGCGAAGGGGTGCAAAGGAACCATCATTCAGTTACGAGACAAAGCTAAAACCTGTAGTCACTAAAGGGGCAATGGAAGCACCATGCTTTAAGGTGACTATGGCATGAAAGCACAATTGTGAGGCAAGTAGTTCCAAGCAAACACACCACACTATTATCACCTCTTTCTATACAAAAAAAAAAAAAAGAAAAAAAGAAAAAAAAAAAAGAAAGACATTTTGTTTTTTATTTCCATTAGTACCAAATAAAACTGTGGGCTTGATAACACAGATATTAAAGGGAATGGACATTATTCCCTTGATCCTTCATCCTTGTGTTTCTGTCCATCACCATTTTTCAGCCAAGACTGGTAATATTCGAGCGCCCACCAGGAGGTGCCACGATGCGGTGGCCAGTACGACGTGGGTTGTTGTCATCAATCTGAGCTCCTGCAACAACAGAAAATGACGAAACAAAGCTATGAAAAGGAATAAACCATCAGCAGCGAGGCTTTACCTGGCTATGCTTCCCTCACACCACCATCAGCTGGTTTCTCTTGAACCTGACTGAAGTGCTGAACAGACCTTCAAGGCACATTTCTGTGCCTAGCTCCAGCTGTCTTCAATGAGAAGTGTGGGATTAAATGGTTAGGATCAGACTGATGCTCATCCTGCACGGGGAATTGTTTTCCACTGACTTGAAGAAGAGCTGATGACAGCCTGCAGACTGTGTTCCCTTTGTGAGATCAGACCTGACAGAAAGTATTAGTAACTACAAAAGAACTCCCAAAACACATACGTGCAGAGTGGATTTTTCAAACTTGCCTCACTGACTTAGAATATATATCCCTACTGAGTCCATGGGTCAACAGTTCAGTAAATATGATGTTAGCAATCATAAATCCATGAGGAAATGAGCACTGAGCTGATGTAAACTCACACCCACTTCAAAAAGCATTTTAAATGCTGAGAGGTGAAGCTTAAGGGGACAGGAAGCTTTCTGACAAACTAAATATTGCCTGATCCTGCTCAATTTCCTAAAGGCAATGTAAAACTAGCATAAATGTGTGGGGTCATTTAAAATGTTACTGTAGTCTCTGGTTCTGCTTAATTTTGTGTTTGCATCATTCAGATCAAATTTGTACCACTAGATGCCTTGGTAGTACCCAGATCCAGCAGTGGACTGGGAAACCACAGCTTCAGATGCTTACGAAAATTCCAATTATTGGTTATTATTAAGATGTGAAATTTCTAAGCACTTTTTTTTGCTTTGTATAGCTTCATATATATCTGTATATGCTCACCATGGCCCCAGGTGTGTGGGCAAAATTATACTTCACCTCACTAGAAGGGTTTTTAATATATTTGCTCTCCTTGAACTTTCTTACACAACTTTCATTTAGTTTCTAAAGACAGGATCTGCAAGGGAGAAAAGCTCTGCCACCAGCTCGCACAAAGGAGAAAATCCAATGACTTTCATAACATCATAAGGAGGCATTATTCACCGCTGGGACTGTAGACTTTTGAAGAAAAAGGATTTGACACGCTTGTAATTGTCTTCACATGAGAAGAATTATTTCCAGCAACCCCAAAGGATGGTTTTTCACTCTGTTTCCTATGAACCATGCAAAAAGTTTTGGGCACCAAGAGCAGAGGATAAGAAATACTCCAAGCTGCATAGAGCAACTTCTGCACATGGTTTATGACCATATGGACAAGGACAGTTGAGGTTTCCATGTCTAGCAGCTGCTGGTGATGCAGCCAGTGAGATGTCTGAGACTCAGAACCCAAGTGCCATCAGCTGTACACACCACCAAGGGGCTTCAGTCACATCAACCAGAGACCTCAGCTATTGCAATGGGCCAGGTAAATAATATTGAAAGACTGATGCAGAGAAAAATTTCAGATTGCAAACATTTTGAGTATTTGGCAATGTGTAATATATTCCAAGGGAAAAAATGCATTAAAACATGTATATACATATATATGTAAATATATGCATGTATATGAGTAAATACAATCCTTTTATATTTGACCAAAGAAGTAATTATAATTTAAATTCATCATCAATAATCATTTTTCAATCATGGCTTGAAAAGGTTTCTCATTAGCAAGCCTGACTTACCTGATAAGCTGAAGTTGGATTGATGGAGGTTTCTGATTGGTGGGGGCTGGTTTTTGGCAGGGGAGGATTTAGTTGAGGGTGCAGGAGTTGCATATTTTGGTGTAGCTGGGATTTCATACACAGGCCCATCATACATTCCTCTGGAGACTCCTTGCAGTCCTCCCACCTGAAACAAGAGGAGAGTAAAAATCCAGACACTGAATGCTCCGATAATGCTGCCTAATGATACTCCTGCCTGTAGGTAGAGAGCAGTGAGCACAGAGCTATATTCTGCACTGGCTCAATTAAAAACACATCTATAGTTTATATATAAAGCAAAGTGCAGCTTGCTTTATATATAAAGGGAATTAAAAAGCTTCCTCCTTCTATTATTATATTTATTAAAATTATGGGAGAGATGCTTATAAGGTTTTCTTCACACTCAATGTGGAGAAATGGGATTCAAAAGAACAGGTCTGACCTAAGGTGTTTATTTTAGGTAAGATCAGTCCCAATTGCCATTACACCAATGGCAGCAATTTCTCTCCTACTTGTATTTCCTCTGCTCCTCCCCTTCATAGATCTCATTCTCATTGTTAGAACTCATTGAAAAGGAGTGGCAATTTTAAAATTACATTTCAAAAGTTTATACTTCTTGTCATCAACTAGAAAAGTGATTACACAATGGACTGTGGCAGGGGACCCATCTTACAATATTTGTCAGTAAAGCACCTGTCATTTGAGCTCTGATTTCAGTTTGAGGTCTCTAGATGTTTTCCCTGTATGGTTCTTACAAGGAATATTAGAAAAGACAGTCAAAACAATTTTGCTGGCCTTAAAATCATAGGGATCTAGGAAATAGTATTTTAATAAGAACAGTTCCAGTTTTCAGAAAGAGCCTGAAGCAATTGAATTGCAAAATGCAAAGCTCATCAAAAAGATCAGAAATCTGTGTCTTACAAGACTATGGTTTCAGAGAAATTTCCCCAACAGGTTAAAAGTGAAATTAAAATACTGTATAGAAAGATATTATTCACAGGGGTTTGATCCAGCTCTCAAAGCAATCAATGCATTTTCCTTGCTTTTGAAGACAGGGCCATCAGGCTCAGAAGAGCTAATGTCCTGCAGGCTGAGCCAAAACTAATGCCCAGAAGAGAGCAGCTGCCAATCACAGCAATGAAACCATCTTCTAGGGACTCACAAATGTATGAATTTTTACTGCTATCCCTGCTCCAGGGATAAGTTTATACTGCCAACCTGTGCCAGTTCAACTCTGCAGTCCCTTACTTGACAAGTCTTTTTCATATTCCTCTATCATGCACTGACATGTTCATACAGCAGCTGATACAATCACCAAAGGGTTTTCCTAAATATTTCCAGTGAATAAAATTGGATAGTGGGAAATGCGGGCATGGATCTGCTCTCCCTCTCGGCAGGCAGCAGAGGGAGCTGCAGGAGCAAAAATATCAGTCTCTTTGTTTGCAGACCTTGCCCAAGCATCTAAAGTCTCCCAAAATCCAGGCCCACTCGCAAGACACAGGCTACTTAGCCCAGGCAATTTTGTTAAAACTCCTTCTACAAGACACTTCTCTGTGATACTTGTTTGCAAAGTACTGGTTTCACTGTTTTGATGACTTTGTCACTAATTTATATGGCACTCCCAGGCACTGAAGCCTTAAGCAGTGAGTGTGAAGAGAAGGCCTGTATCATCAACATGGATAATGTAAAAAAAAAAAAGCAACACTGACTGGTATTTTGCAAAAGTTTTGCAGGTGCATTTGCTTTTTACTGTGCCTTTTCTATTAAGAAGTACTGGCCTTTCTTCTGCAGCTTAACAGGATTTGTATAATAAATGATGCAAGATAAAATCTATCAACCTGCTCACTTAATTTCAGCTGCCAGTCTCAGCCTATGATACATGTTTGGTTGAAGAAAATATGAGGTTTAGTCAATTTTTTTCATTATCTGGGCTTGCACAGTGACTTTTTTGCTCAGTGACAGGAAGCAATTTCCAAGTAACTCTAAACTCGTGCCCAGCCAATTGGTTTTAAACAGATAAGCACAGATGTAACTCAAAACCAGAGGTGACCCAGTCTTAACCTTGGTCATTTCCCAAGCTTTTTATTAAACAAAAGAGAAGAGTTTTCTAAGCCATGAATGCTGTTAATACACAGCTCAGCAAATACACTAACAACGGTACAGAGATGCCTAATATAATGAGAATCTCTGGCTGACATGCTTTTCTTCTCTGCAGTGTAGACTTTCAGTATGCAATTTAAAATTCTGGTTTTATTCTGCCTAACTCTCCTTCACAAGAAGCTTTCTCTTTTCTTGAATTTTAACTGAAAGTAAATTCTATCCCAATTCCACCTCTCTTCAAAAGCCTGCACTGCTGGACATAAGGCAATTATGCCCAACTGGCAATTACATGTTCTA
Organism: Acanthiza pusilla; assembly: GCA_036630365.1. Lineage (NCBI taxonomy): Eukaryota > Metazoa > Chordata > Aves > Passeriformes > Acanthizidae > Acanthiza > Acanthiza pusilla. The sequence goes on from JAXCHO010000164.1 coordinate 52,898,240, forward strand.
CCTGCTGAAGCTCACAGTGTTAATACTAAGTTCGATGAGTCCACCCTGCAATGAGTTTTGTGGTCATGTTTTGAACAAGTCATGTGCAGTCCATCTGATATGGACTCATAATAGCACAACAACATTAAAAACCCATGCTCCTGTGCATCCAAGAGGGTTTGGCTACAAAGAAGATTAAATAAGATCTGACATTACCTTATTCCTGATTTTGATGCGCTGGTAAAGATACTCAGGGAAAGGTTTGCGAGGGATGAAGCGGCCCATTCCCTTATTTACATGCAGATTTCCATCTTCAAACACAATCTTCCCTTGGCTTATGACCACCAGGGGGGCACCATGGCACTCCATTCCTTCGAAGATGTTGTACTCAATGGCCTGAGGATCAACCAACATACTCACTGCAAGACCTCTTTCAATTAGTAACTTGTAATATGTACATTCGTAGTCATTGTTTTAGATAACTGCCATTAAAAGGTGTGTAAAATTGTTTTGTATGAAGGAAGAGAATGCAGTTTGGTATGACATTAGTTTAAAGGATCTTTCTGATCAGACTTCCTTGGATGAGATTTTCCTTTCAATTTTTCATTGTCCATCAAGCATTTCACTTGTCTTTGAAGATTTGCTGTAACTATCCAGAGCCTTTAGAAGTATGATAGCCTTAATATGAAGAAAAATTGTCCTTCAGCTGCTGCATACCCAGAGGATGTGGTCCTACCATGTACCTGCTGTGACTGTGTAAGCAAATTTCAGAGGCCACCACACATATTTCTGTCTGAAAAAGCCCAGAAATACCCAGGAAAACCCAGGGAAGTTTGAATCTAAATGGGAATGACAGGGCAGGTGATTATTACTTTCTTGAAAATACAGAGAGATCTCAAGACAGATAAATAGAAACTCAATCACCTAAATTTACTTTTTAAAGGTTTCTAATTTTTTTGTGCCTTTTTAATATAAAAATACAATACTGGATTTTCAGTAAAACTTTTGGAAGAATTCCCCAATACAAAGAACCAAAGCACTGAGCAGTAAGGTAACAACTTTGAGACAGACAACACATAAGATAAAGCCTGTCCCAGCCAAAATGAAAGCAACTGTCAGCCACTGGTACTCTGCAATAAGGGTAGAAAAATATGTGGCAAAGCTCTGGAATTAAACAGAAAATCCCATCCATGAAGCTGATTAGAGCTGTATTATCAACATTTAATCATCTGTCACAGTTTAGAATATTGTTGATCTAACCATGCAATTTATAATATCAGGTGCTTTTTAAGTAAGCAAAAAAATGAGCTGGTTTTAAATTTATCCCCACAGCCTTATTAACCTCAGCTACAGAGCTGCTGATTCACACCTGTTTACAGACCCACCACAAGCATGCAAAAAATAAATAGGGTATACGCAGAGAGAAAAGAAATCCTTCCTGATCCCAATGTTTTCAACACAGGATTTCAACATTCTCATGTCCTGAAAGATTTACCCATTTCAGAACAGGAGCAGGCAGTTATCCCCCTCCTCTGTATCCTGTGCTATTGGTGTTCACATGATTTAAGTCAACAGCTGAAAAGCAACAGTGACATTTCTCTTGCTGGTTTTCATTTCCTCCTTACCGATTTATGGCTTTTGGCTGTTATAGTCTTCACCTTATCAGGGTCCCAAATGACAACATCAGCATCCGATCCTACAGCAATCCGGCCTTTTCTTGGATACAGATTAAATATTTTGGCAGCATTGGTGCTGGTGACAGCTACAAACTGGCTCTCATCCATCTTTCCTGTGGCCTAAAAACAATGGGATTTGAGCAAAATGCTTCTGAAACGGGGATTTACTATTCAAAGTACTGAAGGGTCAAGGAGAAGCCATGGACTTTACGGATATGGTGATGTTGCATGAAACAGATTTTATCACACAGAACTTTATATATGGCTCATTACTTGGAAGTTTCAAATAAGTGAGTGTGCTACTCCAGGCATTAAAAAGGATAGCCAATGAAACCTTAGTGCACAGGGTACCACCATGGTGCTCAGTTTTTTGGGGTCCCTTTCTCTACACATTGATGCCTAAGTGTGTTTTGTGGCTAGTCCTAGTAATTTTCATTTAAATATTTTAAAAAATTCAAAACAGAGAAACTTATATGAATGTTACAAGACGAAACAAAAGATTAGGATTCCAACACTTTTGGGAACACTTCTTGCAAATTAAGTCCATTCTATTATTAGTATTGTCAGACCTGTACATCAAAGTAACACAACCAATTATAAAGTCCTTGCCTGGAGAAATGTCATCACCAATGGAACTTGGTATACAGTCAGTGATGGTAATTGCAACTGTACAGAACAGAATTTTGATTTCTCAGTAGAGTATTCTGGGGTCTTCCCTGGCAATGAGCAAGAACAATGTTCTAAGGAAGAACAACAGTGCCAAACATTTTAATATTAAACACATATTTCCTGCCTGGTAAAATATAAGATTTGCAAAGTATAAGCTACTCAGTGGTGCAGGACTGAATGTTACCACCTGTCAACCCCATGTTGCAGTTCCTTCCCATTGAGGGAGTAACAAAAGAAAAAAGCAGCTGGCTGTGCTTTGCTTGCTTCCCTGCTTTGCTCCTACATGGCAGGTATCTGAAGCTGCTTCTGTGCTTGGAATCTCAATAGCTGTCCCTGAATAAAACGGTTATGAAATACAGTCTGGGAGAAGTGCTCATCAGAGCACTGCAAATGCTAGCGCTTCCCAGTCTGCAATGTGCATTTGAGCACAATGCAATGAGTGTGTGTGAGTGTGCAGGGTGTGCACGTGGAGACAGACAATAGAGGGAGAATATCATTCTACGTTAGAATCCATGGAACCATCAAAAAAATCCTGACTTATACCGGCACTCCACTGCAAAGTATGCCAGTATGAATTACGTGCAGTGCTCTCCCTCAAAGCATTTCATCATTTAGCCTCAGGCTCGGTTGCCATCCATTTGTAATTTCTCAAAAACGATGAGACACTTCCCAAATTCAAACAATCCATTCATCACATTTATATGAGGTCCACTTCAAAACCATTACGTTGCTCCAGATACCACATCTCTCAGAAGCATCCGCTCTGACACAGGCGGAAAATAGAGCAGTGGAGTCTGGGAAGCCTCAGGTCTAATAAAACACAATACTGTTGCAGTGTCAGAAGTGAAACGTAGCCCTGAGTTAAAAAAACTGTAAGATGTTTCTGAAACAAGCAATTCACCTCACAGTAGCATTCCCTCAGGGAATTCTCAGAAATATATCAAAAAGTCACTTAAGCAATGGCCAAGTCTCTTGCTTTTCATTTATTCATCCAACACTCCATTTTTTTTTAGTCCATAAAAGTAAGTAATTACTTACTACAGCCTTGTCCCAGACAACAGTCATCCTTTCCTCAATTCCATTGACCCCTTCAGGAATCATAGTGAAGTTGTCCTTTCCAATGGCTTTCTGGGCAGTGCTATAGGGGCAATGTCCACTTCCCGTCACCTGCAGGTCCCCACTGTGGAGTTAACACACAGAAGGTTTAGACCAGGCATCACCAAGGTGACCTTGGCCTCAGTCAGGCTGTGAATGGACCTTTCAAGCCTACACACCAGAGGCCCAGGCTCTAAATCATGCCAGCAGCCTTTCCACAGATCACTGAGAGCAACAATGGCACCGGACATCTCCACTTTCCCCCAGGAGCGCCCTGAACTCCCGGATTAGAGCCCCCTCCGGTTCCAGGCTGCTTATCGACACAGATCAGGCAAAAGCCCACTAACCAGGACGAAGGATTACTCCAGGATTAAGGAAATGATCGGAAGCTTGTATGAAATGGCTGCCAGTTTCAAGATAAATTAATTCACAACCACATTAAAAAATAATGGCAAATTTCACAATGTGAAGTCATGAGCTTCAAATGTGTTCCCCTGCATCTCTCTCTTGTGCATGTATTTTTCCTGCAAAACTTATATGAATACTTCTCATCTGACCTTCCAAAACAAAACCAAGAAAATAAATTTAAAAAAAGAAAGTTTTTTATAAGGTAATTTTCTAATTAAAGAACAAAAGGCATAGTGCAAGTCAAACACATGCTCTGGATTTATCTAACTTAAGGGTCTTATACAGAAAAAGGCATGGAGAAAAATGCAAAAAGAGCTACCATTTAATAATGCTTTTATTTAAGAAGTTGGGATTTTCAGCCTGAAGAAAATTTTTTTTTTGCAGCGAGCAGAACTGGATCACAGCTGCTCCCGGGAATAAGGAGGAAGAATATAATCAATATGCAGAATCTTGCAAAAATAGAAAGACAAAAAAGAAGGTTCTCCAATATCCACAGGAAACATGGTATTTTTAGCTCTTGATTAAGCTTACAGGAGGCAAGCACATTAGAACTCACTATGACTTCTCTTCCATCACTCCATAAGGGTGATGTCCCCAAGAGCCTGTCATCCTTTTCTTTAACTGATTGTGTAAATTCCAGCTCTGACACACCTGAAAGACTCTAGTCCAGAAATCTATATCCAGCAAGCTAACAAACAGCCACGTACAGAAGAAAAAATTGTCTCACATGAGTAATTTTAATGCCATTTTCTGGGCTGCCAGCCCTAATGATTGCTGACAGAGAAGAGCCCTTGGCCTCTTTTCTGGTTCTTCACCATGCTCACAAGCAATCCATCCATCCAGTTTTTAGCAGAAGCCAAACCCATGAATTTAGTACAGAAACGGCAGCTATGCTTTAGCTACTCCTGATTATTAATGACTGCCTGATGTTATTCCATAGGATTAAGCCAATTGAATCAGTTAAACATTCATTTATTCTAACACAACAATCAAGATAGAAGGTTTCAATGCCATTTCTTCCTTTTTGATGCTCTTCTAATCAGCAAAGCTTCCTGTGGCCCTTGTCCTTTCTGCCCTCTGATTGATACAACCATGAAAACCTGACTGTCACGGCCAGACCCTGTATCACTGCACACTTCCCAGAGGTTATGCAGTGCTTCTAACACCCCACTACTAATTCCTACACCTGAAAGATAAAAAGGACTTGTTTCCTTAACTCCCTATTTCCTCTCCTCTGACATTTAATGACATTAATAACAAGAACTGCACTCCCCAGTCAAATCAATATGAGACTTCTGAAGCTGAAGTGTGTCACTTGAGAGCAGCCCATCACCTCCTGGTTAACCCCACGGGCGCTCCTACTGTCTGGACACACTCTACTGTCAAATGGGGAATAAGCATCACATCAACTAAAAAACTGGGAGACAAGAAGGGATCATCCTGAAATAAATGCCATGTCAATAACTTGTCATCTTATTCTTCCCCTTAAACAAGGCTTTCATGGCAAGTTGCATCTTTTGTGAAGCACCAAGATCTCACATCTCTGGTTCACAAGAGGTGGCAAACCACAGCTGCAGTAATGCAGCAGCACACCATGGAGGATCAAAGCTAACTCAGGTGCATGACCCACAGATGACACAAGGACCAAATCTCATGAGGCAAATTCAATCTGTAAATCCCATGAGCCATGATGAGGTTTTACAGATTCAGCTTTTCAGTGGAAAATCAACGCTTTCTTTGGAAAAGAGCACAAGCAGTATGCCACATGCTTGCAGAGCAAGGATGTTGTAAGGATTTTTTAATGAATGTAAAATATTGGTATCCAAATCAACAGTGAAACGTGAAATACTGTCTTTACCATCATCCTTGCATAAAATTCCCCATGAACGCAGGGCAGACTGATAAAATATACAGTTCTTTTTTTCGTTTCACAGTACAGATTTAAAGTATTAAAACTGAAAGCAGGCTAAGCTGCTGTCATTTAAGATCTAGGACTTTAAGCCACTAGGAAAAAAAAAAGCCATTTTTGCATGCTTGGAGAATAATGAAAACTTCTGTAACTCCTCAGTTTGTCTTTCTGATGTTAGTTTTAAAAAGTCATTATTTGGATTCCAATTTTAAAAATGTTCTTGCTATTTTAGCTAATCTGCTTCGACCCACATATTATTTTGGGACTCTCTTCTAAACACATATATAGCCACACTAACAGAGTAAAGAGTCAAACATTTTGATAGACGTTTACACGTGCTAGCTAAGAGCCTTACCCTCACACAGTGAGCTTCACTCTTTACAGTGCTGATAGTGATAAATCAGACCAAGAAAGTAATTTTTCTTCTGTGTCCTTATTTGGAACAAAAAGCTCAATTATGGAAAAACATTTTTGCCATCAGGCTGTCAGAAGAGAGCAAACTCCTCCGTATTCTTACCAGAGCCACATGTAACTCACAGCTCAACTGCAGCATCTTTAGAGCAGCTGAGCTAAAGCCTGGGTGGGCTCTGGAGGGCTGCACAGCCTGACCCACCGCGTGCAAGGGGAGATGTGGCACTGACTGATGGCAGCTTCCTGTCACATGTGTGTGCCCACCCACCTCCCAGGCAGCTGCTCTCAAGATGGTCACTTCCAAGGCTCAAATTCCACCTCTCTACCTAGAGCATTGGAAACCCCAGGAAGGAGAGGCAGGAGGTGAGGGGGGCCACCACATGAAGATAAGTGTTTGAATGGTAAGTTGAGTTCCTCACTCAGCCCTAGCAATCTGTCCTGGTGGGGCTTCAGCTGCAAATTTCTAGATCATTTCAGAGCAGATTGTCTTTTGCTTAAGCTAAAGAAGACCCACAGTTGGCTACAGCCAGGAAATACTTTCAGAGATGGGTTTACAGTCTGGGTTTCTGGCATCGCTGATATCTTCTTTTCTGTATGAGAAAGACACTTCTTCCTCTGCTGTCCACATTCCTTTCACCTCTCTTGTGATTAAACTCTCCCTGCCAGCCTGAAGGCAGTCAGCTCACCTCCCTGACTTGTCAAGGGATGGCCTTCAGTCTCCAGCTGTCTCCATCTCAGTCCCTGACAGTCTCCTTTGTGATCCACTCTGGCCTCTTTCTCCTGACATACCTGCTCTGCATGTACCACTCATCTTTGCCTCCTTCCAGCTGGAGAATTCTGGAGCCAATAAAGACACAAGGCAAGCCAAAAGTAACAGGGCTGCAAGAACTGGACACAAGTAAACTTGTATGATTTTGGTCCCTTGCAGACGAAGGCAAACTACCAAGTCAGAAGTTCTCAATATGAAGGAGATAAACCACAGAACCCTGCTACAAACGAAAGTTAGTTTAGGACAATTTTCAGCCAATTTTCAGAAGAATTCACAGCTGAGAGCCCTGCACCAGCTTTGACAAAAAATGCCCCAAGAAATTTTTCTTGGTTCTGGGTATGTCTGCATTCAGGAGCAGCCCTCATTTCAGGAGCTGTGCTTGTCAGATATAACTGGAGCTTAAAATTGAGTCCATTCTCAAAGACAGGGGTCCATCCACCTGGCTGTTGCTTATGCTGGACAGTGACGATGCCATCCCATCATATATCACGAATTCTGCTGAAGAAAACTAAGAACTAGGGAGAAGGCCAGTCTGAAGTCCTCAGAACCTAGCTGTACAACTAGGAATCACTTAAAAAGCAGAAAGGGAAAGAATTAATTCCTGGATAGCCAGTACGTGCCTCTCTATAAAGCCAACCAGGAACTGGAGTGTCCATGACTGCTCACTTGACTGACAGCCTAAGCGTAAGGACATAACTATCCCTGGTTTTCTATGTCCCTTCTCTGCTGTTTCATGTACAAGACTGGTCAAAAGGAAACCAGGCTGTTCCCTAGATGCTTCATCCCATATAGCTTTTGCACTTGCCTAGCCATCAGGCTGTTAAAAAAAAATTAAGTCTTACCATGCTAAGAGTGAATTTAAGTGGTCTGGAGTGGTAGGATCAGGACTCAGAGGTGGTGAGGTCACAAAAGCTGCAGCCTTGGCCCAGTTTTTGCTCCAGTAATGGGTCCCATCTGTCCCCAAGCTGGCAGTGATCGGCTCTCCAAAAACAAGGGGACCTTGGAGAAAGCAAGGATATTCAGGGACTAATTACAACCCTCTCTCTTCAGCACATGACACTGCTTGCTGCATGCAGCCATGTATAATTCACACATTGCTACATGGCTAGCGCAGCTCCCAGAAAATTAAACAGCCTTGGCTTTGTCTGTATGATAAAAAATTAATCAGGAGTCTCTCTGAGCTCTACATGCTTTTGATCAGCATATTTACAAATCTTTCACTCTAATCCAGAAGGAGACAGTTCAGACCTGCTTTTAATTTGTACAGTTTTAATCACAGCCACGTTCTCGCTGCTGCTCCAATTCGGAGTGCACTGGGTGGTGGATCACTTGGGCAGACAGATGCCTTTTTACTACTCCCAGGTTGGGCACAGCACCAGCAGATAGCAGCATATGGTCCCCAGCACCATACTCCAAGTCTCCAAGAAAACAAATACCAAGACAATAATTTGCTCTTTGGCTTTTCCATATTGCTCACAAGCTTTGTAGTACCAACCAGCAGAACAGTCCTGCCTTGCAAAAGCAGCTTTGCAAGCAGCTGCCTTCAGGCTCGCAAGGCCCTTCTGGGTGCTTTGTAACCTGGATCCCACCAGGGCCCCAGCAAGTAGGGCCGACCTGCAGTGCACATTTGAGGGGGTCAGCTTCCAGCAGCAAGGCCAGGAGCAAGCTCCAAGCAGCTCTAACAGCAGAATCACTGTCCAAGCCACACCTCAGAGGGTGACAACCTGAAATACTGGCATGGAGGATGTGCTAGACCCCATTAGGAATAAAGTAGCTCCCTCCCATGAGCAGAGATACAGTAATTGAAGGGAAAAGTAAAAGGGAAAACAGGATAGAGAAGAGTTACAATTCAGTCCTCAAGAGGACAGTTTGTGGGAAGAATTTCTCAACTGAAAAATATAAAAGGATTTCCCCTCATCCTCCCCAGCCATAAGTATTTAGAGTCTGTGACGGCGCTACCGTTCTTTGGTAACCTCTCCCTATAACCTGTCATTTGGGTCAAGATGTACAAGCTTTTTCACTGAGCTTCTATTCAACAAAAAAGAGTTTGAGGGAGCAAAGGAAATCACTTACCTTTCTTCCTGGCCAGTGCAATGATATCAGCTGCACTCTTGCTCATCACCTTGGTGATGTACACTGGGCAGTTTATTCGACTGGCAATTGTGATGGCACGGAAAACTGCTTCTGCTTCAAGCTGAGCAAAACAAGGAGGGAAAAGTTAACTGCAAAAGCAGTCTGAAGAAAATATGAACTGGAGGACTGAGCCATACTTTTCACTACTCAGCAACAACTCTTCAGGGGTTGATTCTGCATTTTCCATAGAGAGAGATCCAGTGCTGGGAAACAGAGAGTTAACCCAACCTCAAACACTTGGCACTAGCAGTAACCACAGCCAGGCTGTACTCACTAGCAGGGTATGGCTGCCCCTGCACAAACACCTCTCCTTGGCTGCCTGCACCACAGAAAAGGTCATGTCTAAGCAGCTGATGCAGTTCCTCCTTACCTCCCTCCCACCTTCCTGCTTCAGACTCCTACCCTGCAGTTGGAAGAAGAACAAAGCAGGAAAACTTTGCCCCTGCTCAGAGACATCCTCTGAGCTCCCCCTGGCAGCTTACCCTAATCTTTACATAACGGTGACAGTGAATGTAAAGTATTCTCAAACAGCAACTTCAGCACTATGGACTGAATTTAGCCCATAATCCATAGAAGCCTTTGAAGCAGTGCCCAGTAAGTCCCCTCTGTCAGCAAGCGTAAAGGCAATCTCCTCCCAGGGAGCCATCTGGGACGTAGGCACACAAAGCAAGCATCTTCAGATGGAGAAGCAGTGTTTCCCAGCAGCTCTGGAGACTCCTTTCCCCAGCCAATCAGTTTTATACCAGATCCTTCCCAGATGGACTCACAGTATTGGCATTTTAATACCAAAAACCCTGTTGTAACTGAAAATAGTGACTCAGTGGTACAGAAATTTCTGTGAAAGAATTTTGTTAGAAAAGTTGAGCAACTTAGGCCTTCCAAAACTGCACGGCTTAATCCTTTACAGTTTTGTAAAATATTTTTCCTTAAATCAGACTGCTTCAGGTTGTCCTAGGACTTGTATCAAAACATTTGCTCTGGAAACCCCAAATGCCCCTCTAGAAGAGCAGGGAAAGAGGAAGGGCCTCTCTGCCTCAGCACTAGAGCTGAAACAGATGGATGCATGGTCAGAAAGATGCAAAATTCCTTTCTGGAAACTGTAAATGCAGATTTTCCTTAGGCCTTTGTTCTCATTAAAAGGAAACAACTCAATCCTTTTAGAATAATTTTGGTAGAAGTTGAACAGCTAAATGAAAAAGTACATAAACAGTTCAATAGAAGAATGCAACCAATTAAGCTGATTCCTTTTGCCTTGGGGAGAAGTTAAATAAAGATCTGCAAACCACAACAATCGCTTCAAGTTTAGCCTCAAATCCCCAGGACCTTGTCTCTTTGGTCTTCTAGGAAAGCAGTCACTTCCCGCTACCGCCCTCCACCATCCCATTAACAGTCTGAGCTGTGTACATTAAGGGACATTCTCATGTCTCCACATTTTCCTTCTCATTAAATAAACTATTTCCAGATGCCTGAGATGATCCACGCCAGAGCCCAGATTTTATTATAAGGGAGTTGCATAAAATGAGCTGCCTCACAGCATCTTTCCATTCTCATATATCTGCATCTCTCCAGCCTGCATTTCTGACACCAATGTATCTGCCAGCATGAAAGTAGATCTACATGTGGGTGTATACATATGCATTCTATAGATGTGCACATGCATCTCACAGGAGGTTTTCAGCCAAAATATTTTAATAAATGCAGTTACTCCAAGGCCTAACCTTCAAGCTGCACTGCTGACTTTTAGCCTGAAAAGCCCATTTTTTTTGTCATCACCAGAAATAAAAACACAAAGGTCACACTTAAAAAATACATAAACACCTGTGCCCAGGGTAGCAGGAGGTGCAAGCCCTGAGTGTACAAGTACACACTTATCCCTGGACTCAGGGAATGCATCTGGTGCAGCATCCAAAGGCTTTTCAGGCAAACAAACAAGCTGAAAGGACCTGGACATTTCAGACTTAGAGCAATACTGGAAGAGGCAGTGGGAGAAGCAGACTGCTGCCTACCCTGATGCACCCATCCATCGTCTGCACATACAGAAGCCAAGCTCCAACACTACATGTTTGACAAAATACTTCCACAAATGACAAAACGAGAGAAGTCTCTTACCTCTTCTGGCCTGCTCAGGGCATGTCCCTCAGGTCCAGTGATTCCCATCTCCAGAATACGCTTTTGTTCCTGCAACATAAGAGATAAATGCTGACCCAGCTCCAGGATGAGACCCTGGCACCCAACATGCTCAGGGAGATGAACAGCAGCCAGATTGTCTGACTGCCCCTTTCAATGTCAGTGTAAATGCAGCTGCAAAGCCCACTGAACACTGAAAACACTAGCTCTAAACTGGTCCCATGCCACACCAGCATAGCCAGCACTGATCTCTGCTCTGTGATAGAGCATATCTGTGCCCCAAGCCATTGGGCTGCACCACTGGAAATCTCTTCTGTCCTCCAGAAAGTCCTGCTTGATACCACGACACCAGCCCAGGGAATGGCCTTCAAAGAATGCACTAAATAGTAATTATGGGCACTTCTAGCCTGCCATTTCTTCTTTACTTGTACAAGTTCCTCTCTGGTTGCAATCCACAAAGCACTTTCTTAAACTTTTAGCATTGCTGACACTTTCAGCTTTCTTTAACACCTTCTTTGGACACAGTGAATCACTAAAACTATGCTTTTATAAAGCAAAACAGTGACCTACAGTTGAGAGGGCACTGTGTCCACAAAAACCCATCTCAGGACTAATGGGGGTTTGTCAGAAAAAAAAATCTGTGCCATCCAGCTTCATAGCAGTGAGATAGATTTGTTGTTTTTTTTTAAATAGACAAAAAGCTTCACTTAAGGCCAAATTTAAGTCAATTTAAGGCCAATTTAAAGCCAAGTAGTGGCATTGGAATAAACTGCCCTTTTTGCAGAAACTGGTGGTCAACCCCTTTTCATCTCAGGCCTGACAGCAGAGCAGGGGTGGAACCAGAGCTGCTGCTGTACCCCTGGCCCTGCCCTTCCCTGCCCACAGGGCTCTAATGAGCCCAGCTCAACGATGTAATGGCTCTGTGACACAGACAAATGTCCCCTAGAGACCAGGATGAAGTTACTGAACATATTTGAATGTGTCAAATAATAAATATCTGATCCCAGGTCCCTGAGGGTGAAAAGCTCACACATTACCAACACACTCCAGTAAAACCTGAGCGAGTTAACATTTATATATACTTTAGCCTTTGCTGCAATCAATCAAGGCTGAAGAGGCATTAACAGGAATGTATTAATCTGACTGTGTAAAAACATTTTGGTTAGAAAAACATAAGGTTTCATAGGTGTGCTTAAAAAACAGCTGCTCTGGATCATTAATGCAATAGCTCTAAATAGTTCCAGTTAAAGACTTCAGATAATTACAATACAACAAAAAAATGAAGTTACAACCATGTAAAAAATTAGCAAGTTGGCACAGAATAGATGCACAAAGTAGGACAGATTCGCATCTTGAAGGAAGTAATAAAATCAGATCATATGATAAATTACCCACTGTAAGAGGACTTTATAGTGCTAATAAACTGGAATATTTGTTTGATAAGATCGAATTTGTATTTTCACACAGGACAGTACAAAAAACCTATGTGCAGGAAGCTTTCTTTTCACAATCCAAATAATTCTTCTAAATACAAGCATAGGGAAAGACTGATTTTATGACACAGGGCAATGGCAAGGAAATATGTTGATGTATAACATAATTTACATGTATTTACTACTTAATCTTTTCCAAATAATTTTTCTGTCCTGTTTGTTCATATTAGATGGCTGTATACTAAGGCTGATCAGAGAAAAATGTAACTGAAACAGATTTCTATCAAAAATGCAATTCCATGTGTGTGCCTTGATTTTAATGGGGAATTCATCAAAACATCATAGGTGCCATTTGATTTGTTTTATTTTGCCATTCATACAGTAATATTGACTTAATAATGTTTATCATTATTCATTTTAATTCTACTGGATCTTTTTTATGTTGTATTAAAACTATAAATTATGTATTTAGTAGTTTTAATTCATGCTAAACTTCAAGAGAAATCAGCTTTTTTCCTCTCCTGAATTCAAATGAGGATTGTCACCTAGTTTCAGTGGGGGAAGGACATCACTGCACTGTACGTGCCTGCTGACTCCTTACTAGTAACTTTTGATCCCAGTGGTTATTTTGGCCAAACTCGAAGTTAAAAGTGAAGGGCAGACCTAAAAGGGGATAAATTCTAACCAGGCAGATGAAGATGTGTTTTTCCCACAGAGGGAAAAACAAAATACACCCAAGGCAAGAGTTCTTACACATTGCCCAACCAGTCAAACATTCCCATAAGGCTCTCCCCTAGCCATGAAACAAGGTGTGTTTCTTGTCCAGATCTCAAAGACAGCTTTAGCTGCTGTAATTTCCTTGTCAGCTCTGCAGCCCAGTCCTTAGTGGATAAGCCAGCAGATAAGCAGCTCAGCAGATAAATCAGACGGCTCACTTGAAGCCTCACCGACCTAAGAGGGGCTCGATGCACGTATGAGGGATCAGAGGAGTGAGACATCTCTGCAGCAGCCTTCAAAGGTTCATCTGTCACAAATGCATTATAACACCCACCCAAACCTACCCCTCTGTTTTGGAGGGGAATCCTGGTCCCTGAAAGACCAGTGGGAGGTTTACTATCAACTGCTGTCCTTGGGTTGCCTCTTCCCAAGTTTCCGTGTGCTGTGGCACCAAGCAGAGCCACAGCACAGGCCAGTGGGAGGACAGAAGATCCTAGGGCACCTGACCTGCAAGGACTGCTCTGGAGATCCAGGACACTTTAATGGAACATACTGAATTTGAGCCCAGCTTCCTGGTTCTGAGATACATCTTCTAAGAACATGGATTACACTTAAACACACAGTTTTGAAATGTCTACAGGATCATGGTAGTTCTTAGTCTCAAACTTCAGGGATTTATAAGAATATTCTCAAAAATAAATAGGTCTGTGAGCTTTAATACCTGTTCCAAATTCACTGTGCTGCTTATGCTGATAGCTGCAGCAAGAGACTTAAGCATAAAGCTTTCAGATCCACTTTTTGTACCCAAAATCCATGAACAAGGCTTTACCTTGTTCTGCTTCACTTGTATCTGCTGGATTCAGAAGAAATTTTCTTGCTTCCTTCTGCCCCCCTTATCTACTCCTCCTCTGCTGCCAAGGCAAGGAGCTGCCTGGATCACTGCCCAACCTCGAGGATGCTCTGCCAATTAATGCTAAAGGACCTCCATTCTTTCCTCCCAGGCTTTACACCAGCAGTGTGCAGGGCATCAGGCTCAATTAAGACTCTTTCCAGCGAGTTCCTTTCTTCCTACCCACTCTCTGACTGGCCTATTTTACTTCTCCTCTCCTGTATCTATCATGTCACAAAGTGAAGCAAAAATGATGGCTCACTCACCTGAGCTATCAAGTCTCCATTTTCAGCATGGACCAGGATAACAGCCCCAAGACTCTTTAGAAAGGTAAAGGCTTCATAAAGCTGCAGGTAGTACAAAGAAGGAAACACTGCTGAATAAGGAAAACACATTACTTAACACTCAGACCTCTCTATTCACCTCAGTTTTGTACCTTCTATGCTGGTAATTATATTGGTGAATAGCAAATTACCTGTTTTCTACACAGAACCTGAGCTTCACCGATTCGTGCTGACTTACCCACCCCTGTACACAGCAGCTGCACCAAGACAGGATCAAGAGCCCTGAGCAGGGCTGGATTTCCCTGAGACACAGAGTCTGCCCCAGCCCTTGCACTGCAGGGCCACCTCACCATGCCCTCCCACGCCCTCAGCCTAAGTTTAGTGACCCTCTTTTCTGTCATTTTAGCAAATGTAAAATAGAACTATTGCCATGTACTACAGACTCTTTTAATATGGCTAGAACATCTCTTTTCTGAAGTTCAAGCATTTTGCACCATTTTCTTAGAGCAGTCGTTGTTGAGCTTTCACCAACATCTTTAATTCTGCAATTAAAAGATGCAATATTTTCTCTATCCTTGGTTTTTAATTGCTTTCTATGATTCAACACACATCCATAAAGAAGGCCAACAGTTGATCCTGTTTCTTTTACTGGTAATTACTGAGCACACATCTACTGAAGTAGCTTCCTTTCCAAAACATACTCAGCTTATGTGTTCCTTTTATAAACCAGACTTCAGTATCATGGGAGCTCAGTTTTCAAACACAGATTAAATATTGACAACATTCTTCAGTGTCTACTTTTGCACTAGGGCACTTCAGGCAGCACTGAATGGGTTGCAATACGCAGCTTGCAATTTGGCTATATAAACAAGGTAACAGCCATTAGTCCAGCCACAGATTAAACATTTTGATGTATTTCTCTTGGCAATTCCAACAGGGAGTTAAATTTAACAGGCACTGCCTCTCAGAGAATATTTATATAATATTATGTCCTAAATTCCAATTAAAACCACATGTATTGGAGGTGTAACAACCATTATTTAAGAGACCAAGAGCTGTAGCTCTGGGAATAAGTAAGAAAGAAACATTTTCTCAACTGAATAAGCAAACATTATTATTACTGACAGATGCCATTGTCCATTTACAGTGGCCTGATATGTATGAATAGAAAAGCTGAAGAGTCTGGAATCTGTAATGAGCTCTGGACAAACAAGCTCATTGTTATCTCCAGCCCTAATGAGAAAAGGCCACCTCCCCCAAAGAGCAACTCCATTTAGCTGCTTGCAGCAACCAAGAAACTCTTGAAACCTCACAAAACTGTCACTGCCTCAAGTGCCTCATCTTTTTCTCCCTCTCTGACCTAGAGTTCTCAAAGGTTACTGCAAAATAAAATGAGTGAAATCCTGAGCAGAGCTCAGTGGCTGCAATGTTGGGAGACACCAGAAGATCTCTGCAGAGGGTGAATGTCATACACTTGAAGAAACACATGCAGGTGCTCTACACAGCTCAGCACTGACCCTCCAGAGTGTAGACCACCACTGCACATTCCTCTCAGTGCCAATCAGGCCAGTGAGAATGTTTCTCTGGGATTCAACCTCAGCAACTCCTCAAGTGTTGGGAGGTGAGAAAAGAGAGGACAGATCACAGCAGTGAAAAGCATTCAGAGCAATACCTGGCTGTCGGACATTTGGTAGAGATCTTTGTACGCCATGTAGACTTGAAAAGAGTTCACACCTGTTCCAAGACAAAATTCAAAGGTGTTGCCATGTAAGTGTATTCTTAAACTGCATTTGAACAAAAACTTCAGGAAAAGTAAGCAATAGAGTATGTCCGGACTAGGGTTTTCACCAGTGACTGCCAAAAATCAAGTGTGGCTTCACAGCTGCATTACAGCTGCTAGGACCAGACGCCTGGATGCCCTCTTCTCTGAGGGAATTTGTCGGATGCTGTGGGCTGCCTGTGTTCATCCCTGGAGTAACCACTGCAAACAGGATTGCTTGTAGCCAAATCACAGACAAGGGAGGGTGGCTAAAGCAAGCATGTAAGGTTTGTGAAGCTTAAAAAGCCTTGTGTAAGGTTCTATGAAATCACTGTTTTTCTTTTTAGGTTTCCTTAGATAATCAAGAAAACATTTCAGCTTGATCTAAACTGTGCTTTTTGTTAGATAAAACTTCTAGTTAGGTTCCCTCAAAGTGCTAAGAAGATGTGGGAATTGTGTATCTGAATGTGCATACAGACTTGCTTTTTCTTGACCTTACACTCCAAAGTGCCCAGCTTAGCTGATGGTAGACACTAGGGAAGAGTGGAAACAAAGCCTGAAACCAGTGTTACAGGCAGCTTACCACACCTCTCCTTCTGCCTTCCACAGATGGAAGGATTTATGCTGGCAGCCATAAAAAACCAAAAAAGATGACAGTTTCAAATTTCAGAAATCCGTAAGAAATGCTGGTGTTGAGAGTCAGTTGTCAAGAACCCCCTGCATTCAAATCCCTGCAAGTGTTGCTATTTATTTCAAAGATTTGATTATTTACACAGCTTTGTATTCTAACAGAATGAGAATTACAAATGTCTTCTGTTCATAATCTCTGTACATATGAATTCATATTAGTTTATATATTTGCCTTACTCTTTAGTCTGTTGACAAGCTCCCCAGTTTGGTCCAGGGACCAATCTTGTAGTTTACTAGCTTAAAAGAAAAGTAAATTCTAAGCTATCTAAGCTGTGTATGCTGCATTTCAAAATGGCTGTGATGAAAACTCTGCTTCCTGGGGCAAGAAGAAAAAGAAAGGGATCTGTTCATGTTATTCATGTTGTCTTCACAAAATGAAAAAGGCTCTCTGATGAAGATATAACTCCTTCCTGAGTCTAGAATGAGCAAATACATCCTCAGGCAGAGGGCATGACTGCTCACACACACACATAGAATTTGTTTATTCACCATACTAAAATACCCCAGGATACATGCAGGATAAAAGGTTGAAATGATCCCTGGTATTATGTCTCCCTGCTAAGTCCAGGCAGCTCAGAGACAAACACCAAGCAGGAGTTGGCCCCTCCTTGTCGACTTCCACGCCGAGCAAATCCAGCCTGAAAGGTAGAGCCCTGTCAGCTTGTAAGCTCATCCTTTCTTCCTATTTTCCTATTTATCAAGTTCTCAGAAAACATACATGGCCTTTACTAACTGTAATCCCTCCATCTATTCCTCATTACAGTTTCGAAGTACTCAGTACATTCTTATTTTAAACCCTAAGCTTGGCTGGGCCTTCCCTGGGGCCAGTGCTTGCAGCGTCATGTCCTCAGCCCCATCTCCCTCTGCTCACAGCAGCACATCCACCCTACCTGCCCTAGAGAAAAGCTCCATTTTCTCTCTGGGAGCCCACCCCACGTGCCAGATGCCAGCTGCACCCAGGGCCACCTTTCTGTGAGGGTGGCCATGCACACACAGGGCAGTGAGGATGTGCTGGGCCTGGCCCGAGCCATGGCCTCAGGGATGGCAGGGGACTGAACCTCTCATACGCATTTCGCTGTAAGCCAAATTCTCCCTTATCCACTAGGTTCTAGCCAAAGGTAATTCATCTAATCACAGTCCTGCAGGAGATAAGCCAGCTTTTTCTAAACACTCTGGCAGGAAGACATACACTGGCCCAAATAATATGTATTTTCATCTTTTTTTCTTAGTGCCTTTTATCTTCTTAGGCCCTCTTCTGACCTTCATAAATGACTGAGTTTTGCCCCCACTCTGTTTAATGTTCTCCCTGAAATTAATGGGAGTAGAAGGGATGCCAGCAGGGATCCTGCCATAGGATCTCGAGCCTGCTCCTTCCCACAGTGCAGAAGCAAAGTACTCCCATGTAAACACACATTCACACCCTCAGCCACCACCAGGCACACACACAGCAGAAGAGCTTTCAGGGGCTGCCTTTATAGCTAACAGGAGAGATGGTGTGAACAATCCCGCCTTGCAAAGAGAGCACCTATCCCAGATACCACGATAAATAACACAAATTTACATACACAGGTATCCAAGATTAGACTCCTTGCCCTGGCCTGGTTTCTTGACCTACTCTTTGGAATTATGCAGCTTTTCAAAAGCCCTGGTCCATGGCCTATTGACCTTAATGCTTAACATCTGTCACACACTATATTCTTGTTAATGTCCTACTTGTTCTCACACCAGGGGTACTCAGCAGAATCCTCTGCAAATTTTAGGCAGGACTACAGGGTTTTTTTGAACAGTGACAAAGTCAAAGGAACCAGTGAGGCCCCTGTCAGCAATTTCAGGCTCTTGCTCCTTTGCATAAACTGAAGAAGCCCAATCCCAAAATAGCTGTTGAAATGCTACAAGCCTGAGTGTTTATAATCAATATTTGTCTCTACAAAATCTCCAGGCCCTTCCAAAGCCCGTGTCTCCTTAAATTAGCTTTGTATTGATTTAAAACTGATTAATTGTTCAATTATACCTCATGACAAGGCACCTCAACAGCCACTCAGTGAGCTCCCCTGTTACTCATGCTGATTGCATTAGGCACACATAGCACTGAAACACAATGAGTTGAGCCCTGTCACTCAGCTAACTCACCCACAACCAGGCGAGAACCAATTCAATCCAGATTCCCAGCTGATGAAAACTGGGGTCACCCCACTGACATCAAGTCTATTTGCACCAGCTGGCTCAAATGTTTCCAATTATCAGGAAATATTACCCGTTAATTTGAAAGCCCTTGCCACGCTGAATTATTTCCCGTTGTGCTTGTGCTTTCATACTCGCCCTTACCTTGATGTCTCCTAACTCGTGAGAGTAACTCACACTGCCTGCCTGAGACATGCATGAGAACAAAGCTGACCTCCTAATGCTCTTGCCACTGAAGAGGCCACCAAGGCCCCATCATACATCCCAGTGCAGGAACCAATCAACAGATTCCTGTTTCCCCTGACAACTCAGAGGCAGGTCAGATTTATAGAGAAACCTCACATTTCAATAGTTGGAGAAAACTATTTACCTAACTGTCTGCATCAGGCTTTTAATGCTAACCCTCAGGCAAATTTGGGACTGCTGAGCCATCTGTGATCCACAAGCTCTGGAAAATAATGTCCAACCTTTGAAACAAGGCACAGTATACTTGTCTGAGAGTACAGTCAGCTAATGCACAGCAGCAGATTCACGTTAATGCTGATAGCAGGGAAACAGCACAGATCTGGCACAACCTGTGTTGACAGATGTCATCACCTTGTAAAAATCACCTATACTAGAGACCTATGTAAGACCAGCTGCAGTTCCTCTAAATTATGTGCAAATTATTGCTGATTGAAGTGTTTTGTTGCCTAAAATCTGGTTATACAGCACACGGACTGTTAGCATCCTGTGACATGGAATAAACTCCCCCAGGTGACTTCATCTCCATGGCATCTCAGCAAACTCAAAAATAGCATTTTGCTTTTTTATTCTACTTTGATAGTACCTTTCTCCATAAAGAGAACCTTTCACATCTAAGTCATTATTAGCACTACACATTACAAAGGATGCTGCATATACATATTACTTAGGCTTCCCAACAGAAGAGTCATTTTGATTTGCTCAAGGAAACTGCATATCATTTCAGAAAATATTCCCTAATTAATATCCATACATTCTCAAGGAAAGTATAAAGTGAAAAATACATGAAAATGTATGATTCTGGAAAGAAAATATACGCTGCTAGGCACAATTTTAAGGAACAAGATCTAAGCTAGGATCTTCTGAAGGCTAGATCCCATTGCCTGCACAGAGGTATCTGGTGCCACCAAGATGTCCTCCATATATGAGACTGCCACATTGAGCCATGTGTGGAAATGCATTTAGGAGAGGTTTCATCTGTGCTATTCTGAAGTGGTAGCTGGAGTCCAGGCAGAGTAACCTATAGCATCTCACATGACAGTAGGCCTGTTAACTGAATGCAGTCAAACCCGTAAGTGTCTTAGATTCCCAGAAAAGTGACCGTTTTTTGCAAGTGTTGGAACAAAGCATCTTCTAGTAACTTCAGGGAAAGCCACTGGAGAGAATCACTTGAGAAAATCAGGGCATTTTTTCAATATTAGGTACATAACTTTAATATCTCTTTTTTCTAGTAACTGGAACCTGTTTTAAAAATACAGGCCTGTTTCATTAAAAACACTGAGTCTCAGTAAGTAAATTATCACAAGTCATTGCTGAGAAATGACATTAAGCCTGTAGTGACATTTTCACAGACTCATGTGCTCTTCATATTTGGATTTGAGGCAGCTGAATAAAAGATTTCAGTCTAGTTAAAACCTGAAGTGCTACCTCAAAATATTTAATTTTCTTCATTCATTAAACAGAGGATCTAAGGTGACTGTGCTGATTATCCTAAATGCTGACCTCTAAGTTTTACCTTCAAATAAAACCTACCCATGCAATGTCTGAGCCTATTTCCACAAATACAAGCAAGGATGAAGTCATACATTTGTATATGACAATCTACGCATCTTAATCTTCCACGCCTATATTGGACAAAGTCACATATACACGAAGTTTTAGGTTCATTTTACACAGCAGCAAGTGAAAATACAAGTTCAAGGTAATACAGAACCTTGGGTAGCATAACCAGTGTCTGTGCATTTATTAAAATACCTCAAAATTTCACCTCTATATGATATTTAATAAAATCACAAAATACTACTACATTTCACTCACTAACCTTTGTCTTGCACCAGTACTTCCAGCTCTTCTCGAATCCCATCATACCAGCTGGTGATGTCCACATGGAGAGAGTAATCACAACAAGATTTGGTATCAGCTGCCTCATGCCACTTCTCAAAGGAGGTCAGTAAACTTGATCCAGGTTCTGGAAGCACATGGTCAACTGAAAAAGAGATTGAGTGTCTGTTAGGTGGACACCATACAAACTATTCAGATTTCCCCAGAGCAAAGAGTCTTCCAGCATCTCAGCCAAACCAGCAGCCTTGGAGGCACTTTGTGTGCTGACTGTAACTTTGAGGTGTCAGCCAGGCCCTGCTGTCTCAGACTCTGTGAACCATCTACACTAAAGATGAGTCTGGCAACCTGCTTGGTCAACAGACACACAAAGGGGGAGCCAAACACCTCACAGTTTAGGAAACATTTGTTGTTCCCCTTCCTGGATTTTAAGAGACCACAGGTTCTGGACTTAGCTGCATTTCTTGTCTATGTGCCCATTTCTGTGTATTTCACAGTAAGGACAATAATGAACCAGTGTCTCGTAGTCACTGAACTGGCCCACTCTGCCCTACAAATACATCAGTGCAGATGTTCAATGTTTTCCCAGCAGCCAAAACTGGGAATATGGCCAAAGGTTTGAATGGGGGTGATGATGAGCACAAACACTCAGTCACACTACACAGCAGATCGAATGCCCTGCCCCTCCTCTGTCTCAAGACTTTCCGCCTCCAATGCTGCCACAGCATCTACCAACAAAGACATGACTACTTATGCATATGTACTTCCCTCTGCAGGGACAGGTCAAAAGTTAGCATGAAAACAAACAAGATGGGCTTACCAGTGGCATTTGCAAGCCTAACACTGCAAAGGAATACTCTACTGAAGAACACAGACTGAAAAAACTATTAACAAAAGGAATGAATAGCAGCGAATTTTGTGCCTATGGCCAGAGAGTCTTCCAGCTAATACCTGCTGCTAAACATAGATAACAGATAACACAAAAAAAAAGCCACATCCCAGTTCAGTGCGAGTAAAACTCCACTGGAAAGCTTCTCTCCACAAGGAAGTTAAGACTATTTATGGCACCGGAAAAACTGCCTCACAACATCTAACCAAAATCAAGTCGCCACCAGAAAGAGAGATAAATCTTGTCCCACCATCTGTAGACAGAAGAAGGGTCTTTAACAACTAGAAACACTTCTTCCTTTCACCAACAACAATGTTCCTCCAGGACATCTCTGGTAAGGACTTCCTCAGTTCCTGCTGCCAAATTCAAGTTCATAAATAAGCATCTTATTATTCCCAAAGCCCTTGAAACAGCACTAGGTGGGAACAGATCTTTGTCAGATTTTCTGTGCCATATACTTACAGCTCTGCCTACACTGTTTTCCAAAACTGCCAAGAGTACACACATTAACCCTCAGTGCTTGTTCTGTACTTCAGAGGAAAATCCAAGAGACAATTCCCCATGACGGTATTTCTTTCTGAGGGTAGGTTCATTTTCAGGCCAAGCCTGGGTAACAATGATGAAAGGATCTCAAACACAGTGCCCAGAAATTTGAAGAATCATTGCAGAAGATCGCAGAAAATCAGGATGAAGCCTCTGGTAGCCATCCCCACACATGCTACACAGGCTTCAGCCTGGTGTGGCAAGAGACAGCACTGCTAGTACTCACTGATCATGGTGGTGCCCCCTGCTAGCGCTGCTTTTGTGCCTTGATAGAAGTCATCAACAGCAGTCATCCCTTGGTAGGGCTTTTGTAGGTAAGTGTTGACATCTATTCCCCCAGGAATAACCATGCGCCCATTAGCCTCTATGGTCTTGACTCCTCCAGGGACAATCAGATTCTCTCCTATTTGCCTGGACAGCAAGGAAAGCCAGCATTACTTTATTTGAACAAGCACAGAGGACAAAGCTATTTGAGGCATGGAGGGGAGAGGGACCCAGGAGCCATACAGAAGGAGGTGGGTCCCCAAAGGAAAGCTGAAGCTCAAGCACCCTCTCCCTCCATCCCACCCAGCACAGCAGAACAAAGCAGAGGAGAGCTGCCTCACTGAGCCCTGAGCTCCACTTACTTTGCATGGCTCTAGTGGCCAATAAAGGAGCTGTAATGCACCAGCATTAAAAATTGATTATTTTTTTAATATGATTCCTATCTTTAAACAATTCAAATTATGTACACTTAATGCTCTCTTGGGGGCTCCAGTTTTGTATATTAAGTTCTTAAATGAAAATAGGAAAACACAGATCAAATATGGCAGCAAGCTGGACTTGTAAATATATAGCAGAAGCAAAAGGCATATCAGAAAATATTATAATTACTTTGTCATTAAGCAATGCAAATTTATCCTTAAAAAGAAATCTAAATAACCTGAGATACAGAAATACATATCTAGGAGACCTAAACATGTTTAATCTACTACGTCCCATATTCTTCATCCTCCTCTTGAAGTTAAAAGTTAGTGAAACATTCTATAAACTGTGAGGAAAACTTATAATTAGCTGTTGGCATCTTTTTCCCTTCAGGTCTTCAAAGAAGGATTTTTTTTTTCCACTATTAAAAATATTAATCTGTCTCTCATGCTAATATCAAACTCCAGATACTTGTGATCAAAATACTTTTATTATTCATGGACTCAACTACAAATAAATTAACCTTTAACTTTTAAAGCCATACTACATTTTTATTGTCTACTTTGCATGGTGCCCCACAGGGAGAGGTATGAGTCTGTGTGGAAGCCATGTCTCTGCACTGTTACACCACAATATAATTGGGCTTAGAGGTAAACTGTTAGTTAGTTTAAGTTCACTTAGTTTATCTCATATTACAGACACAGAGTCCTTGTCTTAATTTTCTTTTGTCTGGATAAAATAACATTTATCCATGGCTAAATAAATACCTCAGACATCTGAGCTGCTGAATCTGTTTCCCCATGTTAAAATGCAACTCCCACCTACAGTTCAAAACAGCGACTGATTAACAGCCAACTGCGATAAGGTAGAACCACAAGTGAATATAACTGTTCATTAAAATCAGCGGGAAAAATAAAAGAAACAGGGATAATTATTCACGCTGGAATTTGGCCAGACTGACAGAGTTAATAAATAGCCCCAAGAGGTCAAGAATTTGTTTCACATGCTATGCAAAAATGTCACCTCCAGCAGCTTGTCTCCCCAGTGCTCTGGGCTCTGGCTGGAGGGAAGCACAGCCATTGCATCCGCAAGCTCCCCGCCAGCATCCAGGGATGCAGTCACAGCTGCCCAGCACTGCACAAATCCAGGAGGGTTTACCCATGAGAGTTGGCACCTCCACGTCTGGCACCTTCCAGCCATCAACATGTGCAGCACTGGCAGCCTGTCATAACCTGTGTGCAGCTGTGCAGTGTTAACAACACCCCGACAAATGGGGAACCGACCTGGATGCAATAGCCAGCAGCTGCCCAGCACATCCAATAATGCAAACAAAAGCGGCAAGAAGCTCCTCTGTGCTAAAATGTGTCTCACAAAGGCATATTGTAAGGCATTGCACCCATGAGCAGATTCAATGTCTGCATAAAATTAGGTAGCCCCATGTGTTGCACTAATTTTGGTTAGTCAAATCCACTCCCAAGATTTTAATCAGAACAACCCTCCACCTCTGTAGAGCATTTATGTGGCTAAGAAATTGAACTAGGAGAAGAAAAGTAACTATGACCCTTTGAGTAAGTTCAAGGAGAAACTACACTCCAAGGACTAACCCACCTTCTGAAAATAATATTAATGAAAACTTGCACAAAAATATTAAAGCAATTGATTTTTATTTTCTTCCACAATCCATGTCTACCAGTTTCCTCTTCAAGAAGACACATCCTAATGAAGTGAAAGCGTGTTAGCTATATACTGAAGTTCTTTGATGACTCAATGCTCATTCTTTTCAGTGTATGGTTGAGTAACATCTTATTCAGCCAAAATCATCCATGTTGAAGTGACGTGGGATCAAATGGCCTTTGTGGATGATGATGCACTTCTACCTGTCAGAAATCTGTCTCATCTCTTGCCCTGGCATCAAGATTAGGGCTGGGAGAAGAAGTCTGATCTTCACTGGTGCTCAAGGTTATTTTTACTCTGAGTAGAACAGAGAGTAGGAGATGATGTGACAGGATTCCTGAATTGCTCACTCATTAATGCAAAGTGTACGTGAGCAAGAATGGGGTTCAGCTACTTGTGGGTGAAAAAATACAACAGTGCAGATAACTGCATTCTAGACACTGCACAAATGATTAAGCTGGTTTCCTCACATGTCAGCAACCAGAAAACTCAGACCCACAGAAGGCTGATACTGCCTATCATTTTCAGTTGAAAAAGTTGGTAAATTTGTTGTACATGAGCCAATTAAAGCACAACAGAAACAGGCTTCAGCTCTTCCTAAGCTTCACCCAAGGAAGATGAAAACCTCCCCCACAACTCCATGATGGTGCTTCTGTGGTCATCAAGCCCAAACCTCTTTTAAGCATCTGAGGTTCCCCCTAACTTGACTCATCACATGCCCAGCTTGGAGACCACGTCCCCAGTCCCCCACCCTGCCACTTGTTTGTTTCTCCAGCCCAGAGGGACCCAACCCTTCCCCTTGGCAGGGATGGAGCAGAGCACAGCAAGCACCAGACCATGACTGTCACTTGGCACTGGGCTCAATTCCTCATGCGATAACAGAGGCAGGAGAGATGTAGGCAAAATACATTATTTATATACCAATGGCAATTTAAATTACCAAATATTTAAACTACTATTTAGATACTGGAGAACTGCCTCTCAGCTGCCATCTGAGTGTGCAGGGCTTAAGTTTCAGGTAGGAAAAATCCACATGCACCATTGCTCCCTTGCACCTAGGGAGCCAGTTTGAGCATTGATTGGCAGCAAGAAGCATCTACCATCCTCCAAACCATAGCTCATCTTCAAACACTCTCAAGGTTAAATCTGCTTTGCTCTCTGCAGAATGTTAAAAGCATTAAAAAACCTGAATCATTTCATTAGGCTGCAAGAGAAACCCAACCCTCTCTTTTCCAATCAATTTTCATTTCAGAGTGAGAAAAATAACCCAGATCTTTTATAACCCAGCAAAACCAGGACACTTTTGCCTATTCTGGGCTGAGTGGCTTGGCGTCTGTTCCATTCTGTGGCAAAAATTCTGTATTATCAGCAGGATCTGCAGCTGGAAAGTTAGAGCAGCAACTGAAATGTGGATGACTGAGTTTCAAGCTCCAGCTCCAAACGATCTTGAGCCACAGTTAACAATTATGTTAACTATTCAGACACAATGGGCAGTTCCAGCTGAAGAAACTGAGAGACCAAACAAACCCAGAGCTTTCTCTGGCTGCAAAACTTATCATCTGAACACAGTAAGGACCCAACTCTATCTCACAGCAGGCTGCCCTCACAAATTATTTCAGAGCAGGACTTCCTGCACAGTTTACAAAGAAAAATCTTGGGTCATCTAAATTTAGGGAGCCAAGCACAACTCAGGGCGCTAAACAGAGAACTTGCCTCCTTGGGCAAAGATAAATGCCTCTTAAAAATTAAGATCTTGCCTGTCTCTTCATTATTAATCCTAATTAGCCTGGGCAGCTGAGATACTTCCTGGAGGTATGGATCCACACATGGATTTCAGAGGGAGTCTATGTGCTTAACAAGGGCAGGTGAAAGCTCAGCATTGCTAACCTGCCTACTAACTACCATTGCATTTCTGGAATCAAAGCCAAAAATTCACAGCAGTTTCAGGCTCCCAGCATCTCATGCATTTAGTTATTTAAATAGTTTTGATGGTTGCAAGTGCTACTAAGAGATTTGCATCTGAGCTAACAAAAACACAGAAAAACTAAAAAAAAAAAAAAACACCAAAGAAGCACAACTTGGTTAACTGCTGCTTTAAAAATAGATACATGCTCAAAATGTTGTATTCTCTCCACTTAAAAGTGCTTCTTTTGCCACTTCTGCAATGAAAGTAACACTATAAATTGAAAGGCAGAGTGAAGTATTAAAAAGAAAACTGCATAGTCCATGGATGAAAGTGTTCATATTTTTTCTATTATAATAACCTGAATCATAATAACATAAGTAGCCACAGATATGTAAAGAATTATACTTTTAATCTTATGATATATTCTTAAGGAGCTCTGAAAACAAGTAAGGCAATTAATTATTCACCAGATAACCATAATTATATTTCTGTGCATCAAATTGTAGCCTCTAGAGACCAAGCTTCTTAGGTCACTAGTGAAAACATTTAGCAATCAAGAAAAAGGCTTTGATCCTTGTGTACATCAGAGTGCTCAGACATACTACATAACTTTGCAAAGCTTAGAGACCCTCATCTCCACTAACGTAGAACAAGCAGAGCACATGGACAGCTACGTTACAATTTCCCAGGCTATCAGTAACGCATATTTCAAATTTTTCACCTAACAAGAACTTTACCAGTTCCTGCCTTTAACAGCCTGATAAATCAGACTTCCTTTCTAATTGTGTGACAATTTAAGATCATTTACCTTTTGTAATCAAGAAAAGGTACACATGAACAATGCATAACAACATTGTAGGAACAGAATGTGCTGTGCATCAGCATTAACCAACAGGCAACTGAGAAGTAACAGGTCCTCATTTGCACCATGCCACTTGGGGCATATTTCAGATTTCTGTGCACTACAACCCTTAAGAGCACAGCTGCAATTGCACTGACTAGGTATGGGGAAAAAAGCTGTAGAGAGCCTTCTGCTATTCATGTACTCAAAAGACTTCTGTTGTCCTTACCATTACTTCTTTTCTTGAGGGAGCCTACTTGCCTTAACTATTTCAGAAGAAACTATGACTGAACTGTTTGGAAAACAAATACCTTCGATTTACAGTAAAGAAATTTTCTACTTATCTAATCTTAGTAAAGATAAAACGGCAGAATTTAATAATTAAACACTCCTCTACTATGGCCTCACATTTAGAGGTAACTCAGATTCTGTCCACAAAAGATATCAGGTCAGCACTATCAATAAATCACAGTAGTCTATGCTAACAGGCATGCAATAAAAGCAATATTTTGTAAAACCAACTTTATAAGTCCATCTTCAAGGTATAGGTCTGCATAGAAGGAGTGGTCATCATTGATAATTCTTCCACCTTTAATGAGCAGTCGGTCACTCTGGAGGAAAAAAAAGGAACAAATGTGGGTTTGTTGAAATAAACATAATCACATATTGATGATTCCAAATATGCTCATATTATAAAGAAAGCCATTAATATCAAACACTACCCTATATAAAAGTGGGTTCATGTGGGCACACCAACAGTGGAGAGGAAAACCATAGTTTCACTGACTGCTAATTTCTGACTTTTGGAACACAGGATCTCATGGTCATCAGTTCTTTTTGCTCAAAGCAGAAATCACAGCTACATAGAAACACTTGAAATGCTACTATGCCCTTCTTTTACCACCTCATTGCATAAAGGCCAAAAGGGCAAGAGAAGCCCCCCCAAAAACTGCAATGGCCAAGCTGAGCTCACTTGGCACTCTTGGCACCTCTGAAAAAGTAACAAAGCTTGGAACTGGAAGGGACAAGGTCAGGAGAGGCTGCTTAGCCCTGCCATGTAGAAATTCCTGACCAGAGAATCTCCTTTAACAACATCAGCTCAGCAGGGACACCCAGGCTGCTCCCGCACAGCAGCCAAGGGACATGGTCCATAGCTTGTGCCTCCTGTACCATGTTACAAACCCACAGTTAACGTGGAGTTTCCAGTGGCCATGAAGAATAAATTGCAGTCTATTTGTGATTTCTAAAGGTCAAAGGCTGTTGATGAATTGGGGGCATTCTGTGCTGAGATTCCCTATGCCATATCTCACTCACTCCATGAATGAGAACAGGAGGCAGGCTCCAAAGTTTGGTTCGCCTGAAATGTCACACAAACAGCACAGAAAGCCACCACCTCCTGGTATTTTCTAAAGTGCCAGGAAGCAAACATTTTTTCCCAAAGAAGGACTGTTCAAAATATCAAGTCTGCAAGGGTTACTGTTCACAACAATTGTCTATTTTTCTCTATTCGAATGGTTACATTCTGTTCTCAAAAACTACATTTTATAGGAAGCAAATTTTACCAGCTCATATTCCTGAGAACCAGTATTTAAACTCTCTCATTGAAGAAGTCATACTGGAAATGCCAGCACCAGGCCAAGTCTGTAACTTCAGTGCTCTTCTGGTTTTAGCTGGGGTAGTTAACCTTCCTCACAGCACCTTGTGTGGGGCTGTTTTGTATTTGTGCTGGAAACAGTGCTGATAACACAAGGATGTTTTAGCTATTGCTGAGCAGGGCTTAGAGAGTGAATGTCTTTTCTGCTCATCACCAGGAAAGAGGCTGGGTGAGCACAAGGAATTGGGAGGGGGGATAGCTGGGACAGCTGACCCCAACTGACCCAAGGGATATTCCACACCATATGGCATCATGCTCAGCAATAAAACTCAGGGGGAGGTTGACAGGGGGAGCACTGCTTGGGGACCGGCTGGGTATCAATAGGCTGGTGGTGAACAATTGTATTGTGCATCACTTGTTCCTTCTTGGGTGTTATTCGTCTCTCTTTTTTTATTTTCCTATCAACTGCATTATCATTGCTATTATTATGATTATTCTATTTCCATTATCAAATTGTTTTCATCCCAACCCACACATTTTTTCACTTTTACCCTTCCAGTTCTCTCCCCCATCCCACAGTGAGGTGGGGGGGAGAATTGAGCACGTGGTTGTGTAGGGCTGGGCTGCCAGATGGGGTTAAACCATGACAAGTACCTAACACTTTTGGAAAGAATTTTGCCAAGTGATCGTGAATACTGGGAAACTCTTAAAGCAGTCAGAACCTTTTCTTCCCATTCACACATTAGAAAAGCCATTTACTATGAATTATTTCCTTGACTCATCAGGCAATAACTCAGAATCTCCAGTTTGTCCATGTTTTATACTCCTCAGTCCAGATTCAATTCCTGGTTAAATGACAGTATGACTCAGGCATATAAACTATCAATGTCCTGAGTTCCCAGTTTAGCAAGGAAACAAGTTGACACATTTCTTAATCTATAAGACCAGGACAACAAAAACCAATAAATTTCTAAAATTTACTAAAATGTGCTAAGGCAGACTAGGGCTGTTACAATGTAACTTCTGTTATACACTGTATATTTACTTTTTAGCTTGTACTAGAGCAATTTTGACGGTTCAAAGCCTTTATAGCCCTCTGCATCATTCTAGAAAAAGGCAGAAACAGACATTTTAAAGGGAAAAAGGGGGGGAAAGACATTTTAAATACAGTGCACAACAAAAGTGTATGTACACAGCAGGTCTGAGGCTTTTCTCCATGTGCTGCAGCAGCGACATGACCCTGGGGGGGGGAACCAAGCACAGAACTACGACGACATATGTCCCCAGAACCTGCCTCAGACATTGTCACCCTCTCATTAGAGAATGGAGATGAATGCATGTCCCCCATCTGGAACTTGCCTGAGCAGGCTCCCTGTTTTCTCCCCAGCTTCTCTACTATCACTTGGAATTGCAGCAGGACTTGTGAATTGGAATAGTAATAAGTTATTTTGCCATGTGCTGGCAGTTGCACCTCCTCACTATAATGATTTACTACGCTGCCTGCTGACCTGCAGAGACCACCATCTTGTGAGCTCTTTTTAAGCTCATTCAATTGCCTTCCTAAACATTAATACCGTCCAATTACACGAGGCATGAGCTTACTGATATGGGCAGGCAGTGTTCCCAGAGCACCGCATCTGTCACTGCTAACGAGTCAAAAAATCTGCACCCTCATCAAGAAGTTCTACATTTTATTTCTTTTAAAACAGGAGAAGATGCATAATAAGTAGAAAGAAATGTAACAGGCAGGGAAAATAAGACAGACTAAAATAAAGCTGAAGCACAGTTCCAGAAAAGTAACTGCAGATATAAGGATTTTATATGTATTTACATATAGATGTACATATGTAAGTAACAAAATTAAGTATTAGAACAAACTAATCTAAAAAAGACACAAATGTAGTCTTAAGAAAACACTCAATTATGAAGCCAGCCATTAAATTAAACCTCACAGTCTATAAAGGATTACTGAACATTTATCTACAAATTCTCACCTTCTTCAGAATTTTGGAAGGTGTAAGAAATTCTGGTGGAGAATAAATCCTGCACTTCATGGTGACTTTCAAAATTTTAATTCTATACCTCAGAAGAAAATACAAACAATTCAGAATTGTTGCAAGAGCTGTCCTGCACCTGAGGCTAAGGTTCCCCCAGCTGGGTACAGGAAATCATGGAAGACTAGGCTGCCAAAAAACCACAAATCCCCAGGTGGACTGCCAAACCATTGGGGACGGTGCTGTGGAGCCTTGCCCAGCTTTCATCAGAATCTGAGAGATGTAGAAACATCTCTAACATGTTTCCATTACAGCAAATCAGCAAATTCAGAAGAAAGAGAGTTTTATTGGAACCTCTCCCAAGCAGCTTGAGCTGTCAAGTGTAGGACACATCAGAGACTGCTGCAAAGCAGAGCACCTTGACACAGATGGTGCCGATGGGCACAAGCAGCCCAGGTGAGGTTTGGTTGCCCTGTGGACACCTCAGCAGCACACTGTGCCCAAGCAAACCTGCACTGCCTCAGACACCCTGCTCCAGACCACGGGTGGCTTGTCCTTAGCCAAAGCAGCAGTACCCAAAGCCGGTGTGCACCAATCACAGAGATGCACTTCCATGAACAGGCCGGGAAAATGACACAAAAATAAATTACTAGAAAGGAAGCACAAATTGACAAGCAATTTGTTGTATTGTTCATGAAACAAAATTTCATACAAATGTTTGGTCCACATGAAGTATTCATTCCCTGACACAGCCTAAGCACAGGCTTCAGGGACAGGTACAGACCTGGCAGAGGGATGCCAACACTCTGCACCACTGCCACCCTGCCACTGGCACCTGGGTGATCCTGCACTGGTTTAAGTCACTGGTACTTGCTGCAGTGAAGTCCTAGACACACCTGGGCATGCACAGGCTCTGTGAAGTAGGTTAGCCTCCTCAGGTACACAGAAGGCTGTGCGTGATCAGGCACCATTTATTATTTAGGAGGGGCATGATGTCAGGAAGGCTGCTTGCAGTTTTCTTACCAAGTGACAAATGTCCAGAAAAACTACAGACCAGAATCCTCTTCTCCCTATTCCAGGCTGGAGGAGAGACATACTCTGCAGCGCCCTGGGGAAAGCAGGGAGGGAAGGGAGGAGTGACCTGAAGTTCCTGAACTAATCACAGCAGCAGTGACCTGTAGATGTCCTTCCCAGCTGCAATCCCCACTAGGAAGAACACTGTCTTTGCCCAGCTCCCAGAGGTACCCTCAGCCAGTCACTGACCCTTGGGTGCTCTCACAATGCAAACTGCAAGGGGCTCCTCACTCAGCTCAGGAGGTGACATTACTGTCAGCCTTTCTAGGATGGCTGCCACTTCTCTGTTCAGCTGACAGGTGTCCCAGTCACTGCGTGCCCTGCCTACTGAGCCCCCAGGACTCCATACCAAGCCTTCAGTGCATTGCCTGGCACAAGATGCTGCCAGCACACCTCTTCCCAGCCCAAGCCAAAGGAAGCTGCTGGGACCGTCTCCTCCCTCCAGGCTGCCAATGACAGCAGGAACATGGCAAAACAGAGAGAGAGTATTACATTGAACAGTTCATGAGGTGCCAAGATGCAAGGAGTAAAAACCCTGCTCTCACTGACACGGGAGATACAGAAAGCACTCTGTAAATCAGTCTCTGCGGTCACTGCAGGCTGGGGGAGACAAGGTGTTTCTTCTCCACCCATCACTATGGCAATGATGTAACTGCATTGCTGCAATGCTGTTAGCCTCTGAGCTCTGTGCCTGACCATGACACAGCATCGGCACAGCCAAGATGCATATCTGCTGTCTCCCCTGCAGCTCCATTTTACAGGAGCTCTGGCAACTCCCGGCTCAGCCCACTGCCGAGCATGATACAGCCATTCCCACTACTGCCAGCCCTTCACCTTCAAACCCTGCACACTGCTTCCCTGGGGATCTTTTCCCTAATCACAGTCTAGCTTCTCCTGCTTAACCTGGCAGCAAAGCTGCAGAGCTTAGTCTGTGACATGACAGCAATTTTCATGGCAGCAGAAGGAGATGCCACAAACTCAGCTCGTTTGCTGCAGGAGGAGGGGGAGCCTGCTCAGACTGGAGGCGGTGGCTGTCGCTCCCTCACAACTATTGTTTCCACTACGGCAAGAGAACACGAAACATCTGTAAGCTGGTGACTGGCACACTTTGTACAAACTGCCTGTTTTGCTCGGGTTTTCAGTCAGCTTGGCTCGGCTCTTGTGAAGCGTGTCCACATTTCCATGCACACCAATGGCAAAAGGCCAGCAGAGAGAAGCAGCATCTGACCAACCTGCCAGACCTTGAGCCTGAGCCCTGCCATGGTCCCCAATCCTGCGCCAGGCTCCACACAAGTACAAGTGAAACTAAATTCCCTTGGGTGGAAAATCACTCTGCTCTGGATTATTCAAAATTACAAACCAAATGTTAGAGCAGGAACAGTTGCAAAAAAATTTAAAATTAGCCTTTTTCCATTCACCCACTCCCCTCAGAGCTAGAGGTATCTAAAAATACACAACAAAATTCGAGTTTTTAGACATGGAGTTCTCAAATCTGCTTCTTGGGACTACTAAAAAACACAGTAACAGAAAAAATAAACCTGCCATAAGATTTACTAAACATTATTTCAAATTGGTGCATCATGTCAAAATACAAGGCAGCACAAGTTGTAGAACCCACACACTTCCCTACAGTGTCGACACCTATGCACTGCACCTGCAGGAACCTTTTAGAGAAAACCACACCTCCATGAAACAAAATGGAGTTAAAAAAATAAAAATTCCATTATGTATTCTAGCCATATAAAAAGATTCCAAGTGATTCCAAGAATAGTGTTTTCCTCAAATAGCAGCATCTCTCCAGACTGCAATTTCAATATCTGTTATTACATTCTTGCTTTTCTTCCACAAATGGAATGTCTACCTATTACATCTTCATCTCTAAATCAAGTAAACCATATACTTTCAACTAGTTACATTTTCCTTTACAATTTATACACAATTAGCTTCAGATAACATACCCAGCATACAGGTCTAAGTGCTGCTTTATTCTTGGTTTGGACCTTTACAATTGCTGCATTGCAGCTTTTGCCAACCAAAAAGGTCTTTGCAACACTCAAACCCAGATTTCCCAGGCCTAGAGGATGAGAAAACACTCAGCAGTGATTTCACCCTCTGCGTAATTGTAAGGACTTACTAGAATATAACATTGTCCTTACAGCTCCAGAGCAACAATGGCTGTTTTCTCTAAAACCCAGATTAGTCAAGAGCCCTGAAGATGACTAAGGATTTTATGCTAAATAGCCATTTGAAAACAGTTCAAATTCCAAATCCACCTGTATTTCAGTTCTCTGACTATAAATGCATGTGATTTAAGACATCAGATCAAATGCAATAGACATAAAAAGGCATTTAGCTATGTTATCACACTTGCAGCCAAGACATTACTTTTTTAGCATTTGAGAGACAGAATTCTTTGTTACTAAGGCTTTAAAAAGTCCACTGAGAGTAACAAAAGACACAGAATTCAGTTTAGAGGGAAGGTACAAGAAACAGAGGCTGATACTTGTGTTCTCCTTGATCATCTAAATCTCCACAAGAAGACTATTTGCGAGGAAGCCATTTCTCAAAGGCTGAAGACCCATGGGCAAACAGTGGAAGGAAACACTTGGACCTCCTCTGTGCTTCCATGCATTCCTTCTTGCAGAATTATTTCCCACAATATACAAGTGATTTACTTTATTTGTGTGTGTGCATATATTTGGTTATCTTTTGTCAAAGCTGGTCAGATTCAGACCCAGCTGTGATTCAATACAGTTAAATTACCTTGCTTTTAGCAAAGTACTTACAAATAAGGAACATTATTAAACTTAACGGCAAAAGAAGAAAGATATCCTTCCCAAGAGGAATGTTTGCTTAAAATCCTTTCATAAGGATCAAAGACCCATAAATGGGATTTCATGAAGTACTGTCTGCTTATAGAAGATCTGCTTTTAATCAGCAGTATCCCTCCCTTTGAATTTCACGTCTAGATTACCCTCCATAGGAAGTGGCTTTTAGCTAGGGTGAACCCTGAATCAACTCTGGGAATTCTTGTAAAACACTCCATCCTTGAGGCACCATTTCTAATAGGCCACTAATGGTGAATCCTGCTTTTAAGGTTCTTGTCTTAACAGATGAACTCTAGTTTATGGCAATTAATTTAGGAAGGATTACGTCGATTGCAGTAATACTGTATCTTGGTCCATAGCCAATATATTCATTCATCTTTATTCATTTAAAAGATCTGATGTTCTTTTGTTTCCCCTTTTGAGACCTGGCTTCCTATTCAGCTGGCAGTTTCATTGCTTAATCACCCACTCTGAAAGGGCTACTCCTACAGCTACCAGCTCCGTGGGGATTTCTTCACTGTAAATGTCATCTTTGCTTTGCTTTCAGAAGGGAAGCACAACAAACATCTTATTGATGACAATATTCATTGCCATCAGCAGGGGTCTCATCTAAGTAGGGACTGGAGGGCTGAAACCATTGCATTGTATGTTGCTACATGCATCCCTTGGGTTACACACAGGTTACATCAATTAGAGGGGATCTCAAAATCCCAGCAAGCCATTCATAGGAAAGCTCAAACTTGGGAAGAAAATGACAGTCATTTACAGCATAGCTGGCTCCTCTGGGCCACTGAACTGAAATGTGTTTTATCTAAGTTCTAGTAAGAAACCTGCATCAGGTTACTGGGACATATCTGTGTTGGCACCAATCACAGTCAAAATCCAACTAAGACCATATGGAATCCCTTTTCTGATAGGCGAGGTGGATGCAAGGGAAACAGAATAGTAGAAAATGCCTTTAATGTGATGTTAGCAATGATAATTCATGACCAACTAAATGCAGTAGATAGAGATGAGTATTGTTTGCACTCAAAGCCTTTGTGCTGTCATACTGCCTCACATACCTACTTTTTCTGCCAGTGAGAGCAACTTGTGATGTTTGCTGCCTCACCTCACATAGTATCAGCCCTGGTTCACAAATAACCCTTCCACCGCCTCTCTGCTATGAGCACTGCCTACTCCTCTAGCCACCCATCTGCACCTACTTGGGTCCCCACTATTACACACAGGAGATTTTATACTGAGTGTAGACTTCACTGAAGTCAGCAGAGACATTTATTATTCATAAACAAGAGCTGACACCTAAAAACTCATTAGGACACGCACTAGAGATCAAAACTTTTGTCTCATGACAAGCAAACATAATTCCAAAGTATCTCTGCTTCAGGGAACAAGGCCATCATCTTTACATGTAGCAAGATTAGAATCATCCAAATTATTTTGCTACTCATCTCTATTTCTTCTTTCTCCTACATACCAAAAGCATTTATTTCTCTCATTTGTACAAATCCCAAGTTCATCTCAACTAACTCTCAAGTGCTTCACAAGCCAATGGGTTATCCTGGCTCCTGCAAAGGAGAAAGGAAATTTCACCCTTTTACCATTTACATAATTCTTGATCACGAAAGAAATGGCAGTGAAGCAGACAACAGATCCTGACCTCTCATCAGGAAAGTGGTTCATTGGCAGTGGTTGCTCTCAGCACTTGTAAGAAGATTCAGACAACCTCACTGCACCAGATGTCTTCCCAGACAGCCACTGTCCCCTTTCCAAACCTGCCCAGCCTCCAGCAAAGCACAGCTCAGTTCACTGTGGGTGCACCAGCTATGATGCTGAAGACACTGATGCCCTGCTGAGGGCACTGACTGAGGAACTTGCTGTGGCAGTTAAAGGAATCACTGCCCCAAACCCTTCTTTCTGTCCCTCTGCCAAAGGTTTCAGTCTCCACAGAGAAGTCCCCCGAAGGACCTATGCTGAATGTAATTTAAGTCACCGTATGGAATTGGCTTGAATACTGTGGCCAGTTTTTCTCCTATAGAAAAAAGAAAGGAAGTGTCACAGAATCATGGAAATGGTGGTTGGAAGTCCAAAAAATTACACTGAAGCAGCTAAATCATCTTCCGAGCTGCCAGGCTGAAGTTCAGTCCACTACACAATGTGAATTCACAAATGTTCACTGACAAATGAGTAAACTCAGAGGGGACAAATCTATTAAACAGATACACAGGGGAACATGTAATTTTGAGGATTAAGCAACTGTTCAAGAGTAAGAAGGCATCCAGAAGTCCCAGGCCTTGGTGTTTTAAAGCAGGACAAAAAGTGTTGTCTAAATCAGCCAGATTCTTGCGCCAACAGCAGAATAATAACATGAGGCAGTGTTCCCATGCCCAGCACTCAGTAGGCTTTTCAAACACTCCTGGCAAGTGACACAGGAATCTGAGTCTAGCTTCATACTGTTAAACAAAGGTGGGGGGCAAAAAAGCATGGTTGGGGGGGATAGGAAATAGATCCAAATCCAGACAAGGCCTTTGGTCTGCCATGCCAGGTACTCACCATGTCCTGCACCTGCAGGACATGTCCCCCCTGGTGTCCAAAGTGAATTGGCTGGCAGCTCTCACACTGCTGCTGTCTCGCACCAGAACACCACATATTACCCCAGCACTTTGCTCAGACCAAACAGAAAGTTTCCATCTTGAACCAGTGTGTCACACAGAAGAAATACAGATGAATGTATTTTTTCTCTCTCAAAGTATTCTGCCATCCTGAGCTGAAACCTACTTACTTCTCATCTCTCCTCATATCTATTCTAAAGGTAACAAGATTATTCTCTGTGCCTACTCCTCTGAATTTCTTCAGTCTCTTCACTTTTCTGCATCTGCTTTTTTTTTCTCATGTTGTGCCATATCTTCTCTTTTCTTGTTATGCTCAATAGTGAGATCCTTCCTCTGTAACACCACATGTTTGAGCTCTCTGTCTCCCCATGCCTGCCTCACAGTCTGTCAGCTCAGGACCAGCAGTGCCTTTCCCCATTCATATGCCAGCCCTTGGACCATTCCCAGAAAGATGATTCCCTTTTATTTCCAAGGGATTTGGACACCATTTTCTTCTCCCAAATGCCTCCTTGCATTTCCTTTGGTGACTAGCTATTCTGCCTTTGCTCAGTAGAATTGTGTTCATACCTCCTCTGCACTGAGCTCACCCAGATTATGTTTTAATGGGTGCAGTTGCTGCTGGAACAAACACATCTTGTAACAGGCATTTTACATGCCACATGCCTTTTTTAAACTGCTGCAATTTTGAGTTCATCTAAGCTCAGACCTTGCTTGAAAAATGCTGAGCACTACTAAGACACAGAAGCCAAAATAATTTGTAACAGGTATTTCCGTGTCATCATCTCCATTGATTCCCTGTAACATGCTGCACAGGAGGAGTATAATAGCAATGTTAGAAGCAATGGGCTGGGGGGTATATCCTGGAAAATCTGGTCTGCATGAGAACATCCTGCACAACCGAAGCACAAAAGATTGCCACCTCATGCGGAAAAACACCTCAGCAATGGATGTGGTGGCTGTCCATACCACACAGGCTGAGAAATGTGCTCCTGCACTCTTGGCCGCCCTTACATTATGCACACCCTGCTCCATCCCCAGCTAACACTCCTGAAACATTACTTTGAGACCCGCCTGCCAAGGACTGCAACACAGTGCAGAGGACATGACTGAAGGGTTCACACTTACTGATTCAATGCATTTCTATTTTACACCACCAGACTGGTCTGGTGCTTCAAATACAGAGGTCCTTCCCCTCCCACAGAGTTGCAGTAAAAGGGCCCAGATTCTCCAGTCTGACTCACAACTGAATGGCACCTAACACTGGAGCAATGCTGGTGCTCCACTAACAACAGCAAACCTGGATGCAGCATGGGACACATAAAGGGCAGAAAGAGAGTCACAAATGGGATAAAATGCAAGAAGCATGGATTTTCACAGGCTGAAATGGAAAGAAAAAGAAAGGCAGATGAAATTAAAAAAACCATGTGCAGATTGATAAATGAGAGTAGGGAGATGTTCAGTGCCAAAGGGGGCTGTCTGCAGAAGTGTCCTTACCACGAGCAGTGGGAGAAGGGAAAGCAGGAATAAAACTGCTTCGGGAGAAAGAGGTGCAGGGGGTGTCAGTCAGGCCCTGCTGTCTGAAGGAGTCAGGAGGTGAGGCATGGTCAGACAGCACAAGGAGGAAGTTATTTCCATGTGCACCAAGAGCGGCAGCCCACAAAGGACACCACAGGGTTGTCTTCCCATGAGTGGTACCTACTTCCCCACTGATCAGAGGTGAAACCAGCTTCTGCCTCTTCCTTCACAGCTCCTGATGCTGCAGACCTGATCCCAGAGGGAAGTTTTGGCCAGGCAGTGACCACTGGCAGAGCCTATGGTTGGATGCTGTGGTTTGCTGCTGTTCTGATGTACTCAGGACAGCTCCTGGCCCCACGCAAGGAACACAGGCTTGGTACTCCAAAATCCACAGCAAATTATCAGCACCCAGAACACAGTCAGAAATTAGTTTCTCACTTCTCCAATGAATCCAGGAGCTGGTGTAGTTCCAAAAGCAAGACTGTGACTGGGGGGAAACGTTAAGAAGAGTAACAAATGACATTTTTTTATGATTTCATCATCACTGTTGTTGCATACTTCTACAGAAGTATCACATTTCCTTAGAGCCCAGAAGACTTGAAGCTACAGTGTATTTCCTTAGTGGCAGGATGAAACATCTGGTTTACCACACAGGAATGGGGCTTCAGAAGATACAGATAGATCTTGTGGGCTCTTGTGGGACAGGCAATGTGTACAAGGTCTTATACAAAATGCCTGATTTGCTTTTGCTGGAGGAGAAGGGCCAGAAGTGTTAAAAAAAAAAATCAGTCCAGCCCTGATGTGTGCCAGCTTCACTACTGTTAATTTATGCTTTTGATTTGGTCACAAAACTCAACAGTAATGTTAATGAATATTCATTTATAGAAGCTTCAGCACATCCCATTTCAAAGAGAAAAGGCTGAGGTCTGGGCTTTCTTTTTCCCAGCAACCTTCTCCCCAGCACAGAAAAGAAAATTTGTTGAGAAGTGATGAAATTAAAAGGAACTGTTGATTCTACAGCAAAGACTCGTAATTCTTCCAGTGTCTCATTTTACTCCAAACTGCAGAGCAAAGACCTAGCTATGGGTGGGAACCTGTTACACTCCAGCTTCAAATGAAGATCGAGACACATACAAAGCACCTGACACTCACCCCGAGGGTAACCAGGGCCTCCCCCAGCCCAGACATGCCCTGAGTAGCTGTAAGTCACACAACATACTGAGGAACAAGGCAAGAGGAGCCACCACCCAAAACGCTGCTGCAGCACCCAGGTTCAGCCGTGGCCACCAGCCACTGCAGCCTGTTGATAGCCGAAACCTGCATAAATTAAGCACTTCGGTATCATAAAACTCAGCTTTTAGAAGGAGGTTGTTCCCCTTCTGACCAAATATTTTGACGGAAGGATGCTTTTTTGGATATGAAGAAAACCTCGAGGAGCTCAGGAGCTTTGTAGCACTGGCTCCGCTAACGCCGTTAAGCACCAGGTTTGGTCGGGAAGGTGCCACACCCACCAGGCTCCTTCAGCTACCGAAACTTGCTCCGCGTCACAGCTTTTCCAGGGAAAGCTCCACGAACCCAAGCAATCCTGGAGCTCACCCCCCTTCCCTGCCTATATCTGCCCCAGGTGCCACAGCAGCAGTGACCCCATCGCCCACTGATCCAGCCCCCCAACAAGAAAGCAGGCAGCAACCTGGAGACCAACACTGGTGCTGGGGGAAATCCCTGCCGTCTAAGCAAGCTCCGGGTGCGATTTTCACTACCACACCCCTACTCGCCAGCTCTGTCTGTTCTTTATGCCAGCGCCTGTATCCCCAGATCCTGTGTATATAAGTGAAAGCATATACTGTATCAAAGGACCCAGATCCTTTCTTTCTGGCATGGAAAGCACACTCTATTGTAGCTCTGCCCGAGTATAAAAGCATCTAGCGGGAGACAGGCACCGATAGGAAGAGGATGGTTACGATTAACTCTTTGACTTCTGATCCAGCACGCCTGATGTATTAATAGCGCGCAGAGGTGTTGGTGCTGGCATCATGGCGTTCTTTGATTTTCCACGCTTCCCCCCACGCCCACGCTCGTCCACCTCCCATTTCTCCGCACCCTGTGCCTCCCCCCGGCCCACCGCCCCTGCCCCGCCGGGGCTGCGCTGCCCCTGCCCGCTGCGGGGGGCGGCGGCAGGGGCACGCTGTGCTGCGGTGGTCCCCTCCCTCTTTTGTTCTGCCTCGCCCGGCGGCCGAGCCTCCCCGGGCCCGGCTCCTCGGGAGGGCGGTACCCCCGGCCCCGGCCCCGGCAGCGCCGGGACGAGCCCCCCGCCGGCCCTCCCTCCCTTCCCCGCCCCGGGCTGGAGGGAGCACACAGCGCCGAGCCCCGGCTGGGCGGCGGGCGGGCAAGGGGAGGCAGAATACAATAAAAAATAAAATTAAAATACAATAATGAAAAATTTTAAATAAAATTAAATTAAATCAGTCCGCGCCCAGAGCTCCAGCAGGAGCAGGACGGGCGGCGGCGCCCGCACCCCGGCGAGCCCCGGCCCCGCAGCCTGGGGGCTGCCCGCCGGCCCCGGGCACTGCGCGGCCGCGGCGCTCCCGCCGCACGCCCTTCCCCGCCCCGCGAACAAAGGAGCGCGGGCAGCGCTCGCTGCGCCCGGGGCCGCTTACCGTTATGTGCGGGATGCTCTTCTTGCCCTGGTAAGACATGTCGGCTCTCCCTAGCGCCGGGAGCACGCAACGAACCCGAGGAGCGAGCCGAGCCCAGCGGAACAACACCGGCGGTGCTGAGAGGAATAATAATGCGAAGCCCGGTCGGGTGATGGGGCGGGGCGGGGGCGACCCGGCAGAGCGGTGGAATGGGGGCGAAGTTCCGTCGCCCAGATGAAGGGGAGCCCGGCAAACCCGGCACCTTTTTTTTTTTCCGGCTGCAATCAAACAGGGACGCGGCTCCCGGGGGGGTCGGCGAGCGCTGCCTCTGCCGGCGGCAGCAGCGCCCTCCCGGCTGCAGGTCGGAGCAGGATTCGCTCAGCGCAACCCAGGAAGCGTTTCCTTCCCTCCTGTCCCCCACCCTCCGCCTGGCCCCCCTTCACAGCCCATCAATCCAGCCGGAGCCTCCCTCCCTCCCGCACCGGCGCTGGGAAACGCCGCCCTGCCAGCTCCGCCGCCGCCCCGCTCGCACGCTGAGGTCACCGGCAGGATCCCACGCGTGGGCTGCCGCAGGGTGGGGACGGGGGATATAACCCCCGGCGGTGGGTCCTGCTGTGCTACACAGGGCAACAGCACTGCCTGCGTTCTCCCCATGGCACTGCCCCACAGCACTGACCCTGATGGCACTGCCCTGTGCTGTCCCCATACTACTGATCCTGATGGCAATGCCTTGCTTTGTCCCCATGGCACTGCCTGCTCTTTCCCCATGGCACTGTCCCCACGGCACTGCCCCTGACGGCCCTGCCTGCTCTGTCCTTGGTGGCACTGCCCCA
Source organism: Acanthiza pusilla (assembly GCA_036630365.1). Taxonomy (NCBI): domain Eukaryota; kingdom Metazoa; phylum Chordata; class Aves; order Passeriformes; family Acanthizidae; genus Acanthiza; species Acanthiza pusilla. Next base: position 52,941,074 of record JAXCHO010000164.1, read on the forward strand.
GGTGGCACTGCCTGCTCTGTCCTCGCTAACAGCTTTGACCCCAACAGCACTGTCCTGCTCTGCCCTCCTTGTCACTGCACCACTGTCACACAACTGCTCTGTTCTGTGCCCAGGGAGATCATGGGGGATGACACAACCAGGCCAGGCCAGGTAGATGCTATGTCAGCAGCTGCTGGAAAGGTAAAGTGGTTAGTTGAATCCCTTCCTCCCTTTCCTCTGTCTCACAGAGTGCCTCCCTCCACCCAAGGTACTTGATTAACACTCTGTGAACTGCAGGAAGGGTAAAAGGCACTGCAAAGCTGTGCCCAAGTTAATCCCCCAGAGGGCATGCACAGCACACCCACCCCTGTGAGACATACATAGATACAAGACATTAAGCCCCCAGGCCAAATCCCTGACACATCTTCCCCAAAATCATTGTCTGAAGCTTGTAAAAAACTCGGGATGCCACTGCACAGGGGTCACACGTGTGTGCTGCTTACAGCGCACCTTCCTAAGCCAGTGGCCAAATCTCGCCTGCTTTACCCCCAACCTCCTCCTCACCTCGCTTTGGTCAACTTTGCAAGCACAGTAGTGCTTGCAAAGCAAGCACTACCAGAGAGGTAGTGTGCAGTGTGCTCACTACCCTGAGTCCCAGACTGAACCGGAAAGCAGGGAAGATGGGGAGGCAGCACCATGGATGTGGTACAAGATGGGGTGTGCTGCGCCCTCCCACTGCCCAAGGGTCCCAATAGAAAAACTCAGGAGTTCAGGTGAGCTAGAAAAGAGAAGACTGCACTGCAGCTGGCAGCCTCTGAAGGCAACCCTGAGGTCATTGCAGAGAAAGCAGCAGCATCCCAGGCTCAGTGTCCCACCAAACCCTGTCCACTCCTGCCAGTGTCCCACCACAGCAGACACCCACTGGGCTGCAGGTGAGGCCGTGTGGCACCTACACCCAAACCCCAGGCCACAGCAAACCAGCACCCCATCCATGTTCAAATTGAAGACGGGGAGAATAGAGTGCAAACTCTCAGTTCAGCCTTTGGAAAAAACAGAGTGCAGAGAAGCCACAGAGGCTCCGGCTGGGTACTAAGGGAAAGGGTGCATCCATGCAGAGACATCACTGCAAGGCCGCATTTCTTTCTAAGGGGAAATCAATGACAGCCCGGGTTCCCATGAAAGCCAGCCCCCCGGGTCTGCCTCCAGCCTGCATGCCACCGGCAGGGCTAAGATGGAGATGCTCAGCCGTCAGGGGCCGGCAGCCCCACCGGCTCACTTCTTCCTTGAGTCTACAAGATGAGCCCAAGCTGCAGCCCCAGAGCAGCGGAGCCCGAGGCAGAGGTTTCGGCCGATCCTCCCGCCTTCCGCGCTCCCTGCCGGGGAGACAATGCAGGCGCACAGGGAGCCGGGCCGAGCAGGGGCACAGTCAGGGCGGGGGGCCGGGGCAGATCCTGGGGCTGTGCCCGGCAGAGTTTCCCCGGCGACCCCGCGAGTGCAGCGGGCCCGGCTTTGTTCCGGGGGGCGGCGAGGAGGCGCTGAGGCACCCGAGCTGCCCTCCAGCCCCGCGGCATGGGCAGGAAAGGAAACGGAGAAAACTCATCGCCATCACTTACAAAGGAAAACGATTTCTGGGGTCACCCCCTCCCGCCCCCGCTAAGCTCTGCCAAGTGAGATAGTTCAGGGGCCAGCCGGGCTCTTCCCAGAGCATCAGCGTGCCCGGGAGGAGGGGGCCGCGCCTCCCCGACCTGCCGTGCCGGAACTCCCCCCGCGAAGGCGGCCCCCAGCCCCCTGCGTGGGCGAGCGGGGCTCTGCGGCACGGCACGGCACGGCACGGTACGGCACAGCACAGCACAACACAGCAAGACACGGCACAGCAATCTCGGCTCGGTGCAGCAATCTCGGCTCGGATCGCCCAGCGAGCGGGGGCGGCGGCTCCCTCCCCCCCTGCCCGGGCCCCGCTCACCTGTCCATTGTCCTGGCCCTGCAGCAGCTCCTTCCCCATGGGGTATTTGATCTCCACGCCCGGAGTCTTGTCCTCCCGCTCTCCTGGGGAGCTGATGACGGAGCCAGAGATCTCGCTGATGTCGCTGGCGGTCTCGCTGTAGTTGTCCCCTCCGTCCAGCATGTCGTGCCGGCTGCCGCTCCGCGGGGTCCGGGACCCCTTCTTCCCCACGCTGTAGGCGTCGAAGTCGATGGTTTTGTTCTCATAGGCCCCCTCCACGGAGGCGAACATTCCCCCGTATTTCTGCCGCGGTGTCTGGGCTGTCGTGCCCGGCCTAGCTAGATACACAGGCAGGTCATCTTCTTTATTCCAGTTCCTCTTTCTCTCGGCCATTCTCGCTGTCCGGATCTCTCTCTCTCTCTCTCCCTCTCTCTCTCCCTGCCTCCCACTTCTCTGCACCTTCCACTACCGGGATAGGCTGTTAGTGACCATAAAAATGAATGGATGGATGCAGCAGTGGCGGAGCTGGGTTGGCTGGTGGGATCTTTCCCTTAGGGAACTGCAAACGTTAACCTCCCTCCCCCCACCCACCCCCCCCAGGGAAAAAAAAAAAAAAAAAAGCAAAAAAGGGGAATAAAAGGAAAATAAGAAAGAAAGGAAGAGAGAGAAATAAATCCGAGCGGGATTTAAAAATAGCCGTGTTAGTAAAGAGCACGTGAAAATAAAGTACAAAGAGCGGAGCGGAGAGGGTGGCAGAGGCAGGTGATTGGAAAGCCCCTGACGAATGGGAAGAGCAGCAGCGATCCCCGAGCAGGGACCGCAGTGCACAGCTCCCCCGGTATAGAATGATCCGGGGGGCGGGAGGCAGGGGGAGGAGGCAGGGACGGAGCCCGCCGCATGCACACACGGCCGGTGCCAACGGGGTCCTGCCCTGCTGGCGGGCGGGCGCCGGTCACCTGCTGCTGCGTGGCTTCGGGGGTGGAAAAAAAGGGAGGCGAAAAGAAAAAGAGAAAAAAGAAAAGCTCCGAACCTCCCCAGCCCCCCCGATCGAGCCGGAGGGAGTTTCTCCCACTTTGCTCACTCACATTGCCCCCGCCCCCCTCCGCGGGAGAGGCTGCGGCGGTGCCCGGGCGGGGCGGGGGGCGCGGCCGCGGCAGCCCCCGGTACGGGCGGGGGACGGGCCAGCGTCGCTGGGGGCCGGTCTGCGGCCGCAGGGGGAGCGGCGGGGAGAGGAGCGAGGGGTGGCCGGAGTGTAGGAGGAAGCACAAGCAGCCCCAGCCTCCGGGCAGGGGGGCTGGCGCTGCCCCTGCTGCAGCAGCTGGTGCCCGCCGGGGTGGCGGCGGCTCTGCTCCGCCCCGCCGCCCCCGGCTGCTGCTCCCCCGCTGCGGCGGCGCGGACAGGGCGCCCGACCCCTTCGCACGCCGGGTAGGCAGCGGGAGCAGGCAGGGGCTTGCAGGCAGCGGGAGCAGGCAGCGGGAGCAGGCAGGGGATACTGGCAGCGGGGAGCAGGCAGGGGATACTGGCAGCGGGGAGCAGGCAAGGGGAGCAGGCCAGGGGCTACAGGCAGCGGTGAACAAGCAGGAGATACAGGCAGCGGGGTGCAGGCAGCGGGGAGCAGGCAGGGGCTACAGGCAGGGGGAAGCAGGCAGGGTCTGCAGGCAGCGGGGAGCAAGCAGGGGATACCGGCAGCGGGAAGCAGGCAGCGGGGAGCAGGCAGCGGGGAGCAAGCAGGGGATACAGGCAGCGGGGAGCAAGCAGGGGATACAGGCAGCGGGGAGCAGGCAGGAGATACAGGCAGCGGGGAGCAACCAGGCAGCGGGGCGCAGGCAGGGTCTGCAGGCAGCGGGCGCCGGCCCTGACACGGAAGTGATCGCGCCGAGCGCTGCCTGAGCCGCCGGCCCCGCCACGGGCGATGGGGCGCCGGCTCCGCGGGCCTGGGTGCGGGCCCACGGCCCCCGAGTGTCCTGGGCCGGCCCGCCGAGCCCCGCGGAGGGCGGGGAGCCGGGCGTGTCCCCGCGGATCGCCCTCAGAGCTGCCGGAGCGCGGCGCGCCCCCGGAGCTGTCCCTTCAGCACCCCGGGAGGCTGCCGGGCCGCTGCTTGCCGGGCTTGGCCTCGTCAAAAAGAAGCAAACCAGGGAGGGCTTCGTTTCACTGTGAGTGCTCCAAGTTCCCAAAAGCACGGGCGGGAGCGGTGGAGAGTGTGCTCCCCTCAGCTCTCTGCTCAGCACACTTCAGAAAGTCTCTCTTTACAGCCCTACCTGTCTCACAATGCCTGAGGAGATCATCGACCGAATTCACAAGTCCTTGGACACTCCTCTCCTGCACATGCAGCCAATCTCCGGCAATTGTCACAGCCTTTGACTACGCCTGTAGTTACATAAGGGACATTTTCTGTTGCTCTGAAATAGTGTTTTGTAACAAACTGGTCTGAGATTGATTACGTGACTAAGCAAATTTGAAGCCGTGGATCAATCATAAGGCCTGTTTACTGCTCATGTACACTGTGCTGTTTGAACACAAGCCCAGCCACACAGCACTGTTGTCTGTGGTCCACAGGCAGACTTGGTGGTCCCCAGCACGAGAAAAATTGCAAGTTACTAATTGCAGATGCAGATCAAGAACAGTGGGAGGTCCAGATAACCATCTTTCTCATTAACTATCCATGGACCCAAACCATGTGAAAAAGCAGTGATGTGACATACCTGAGCAATGCCAAAATAAATCCAAGGAAAACATCTTTCTTTTCTGCATTTATAATGCTGTGGGACCTGCTCTCTTGAATGCCCTATGTGTGCAACACTATGGGTGTTGTTCAGATGAGGTGAGTTAGGAAGCTAGTAAAAATTTCACTTATTATTGGTTATCAGCACACTGATTTTAGTTAACTGACATTTCTGAACATATATTGCCCAGGATTCCACAGCTCACTTAGTAAACCATATTTCCACATTAACACATTAATATAATATGGAGGCTTCACTGGTGTGTGAAAAACGTAAGTCTAGCTTGTAGGACATTGCTTTGTTGCTTCCTTAAAGTCTTCTCTTGTATGGACAAACATTGATTTTTTTCGTTCCTGATGGTAACATTGAGATTTATTGATCATGTTGGGGAAAAAAGTCAATTTGTTCCTCCACAGGCCACCAAACCCTGACAGTTAGAGAAATATGCAGGTGGTACATGGAGTGTGATGTGTGACCTGCCTGTCTTTGTAAGTATTGGAAAAAATATTCATTTCATGAGTTATTTCTTTGCAATCAAGAGATTAATTTGAACTTCCAGAATAAAAACCCCTGATGGTCCCATGGTAGGTGACCATAGTAGGTCCAGTAGGTCCAGTAGGTCCAGTAAGTTGCATAGTGCATACATCTGCTTAATTAAGAGCATCTTTTATTTATCATCCATAAAGCTAAGAAATATGGACTCTGTTTACACTTGGGATCTAGTCAGATAATGCTGTTCAGGTTTCTAGAGTGCTCAGGGTATTTTAAATAAAAAAGGAATAATGCTATTTTTTCAGTATTAATCCAGGAGATTCATATTAATTCTGATACATAAGGAGATCACAAAACTCAAAGAACACGTCTAATCAATGCTTTAGAAAACAGCATTAAACTTTCTAGTTAGAAATAAGCATAAAATAATACCAGAATCTGTCTCAGCTTTTAAATGTTTTGGGTTTTTTTCATACCATAGCCCTTAGTTTATTAAAACTGTTCTCAGTCTCCAGATGCATACTGTTCCTTTGTTCAGTAAGAGATAAAATTGAGGGTTTAGGTGCTGCAAAGCAGACCCCATTGTATCCAGATACCCCAGCACTGTGTGAGTTTGCCCAAAAACAAGTATGCAGCTTTGGAGAAATATATTACTTTGGTATATTCTCTTGCAGACGGTGCATCTCATCCTGTTTTGACATCGCTTGACAAAAAGAGGACTGAACTTGATTGAAAGTGCACCCTCTTCCTATAGGACCTTTATTCCAAATAGACTGGATGAGCGATAGCAGAAAACCTAGCAACATACCTGCTTCACACAACAAAACCTACAACATCCTGCTGGACAAAAGCCCAGCAAGAAGGGTATCACATGCCTGCTTGGCTTCGGTTGTAGCTGAGCTCTTCTAGCAACAGCATGAGCTTCATGAGCTAGAACAGGACTTCCCTGGTGCATGGGCTTAGAGAATATGGAATGCACATTTTGCACCTATTTTTTGCTATTGTGCATTTTACAACAGAGTCATCAGATAAAAAAAGGCATGAATGGTCCAAAGGAAATGCATGTGAGAGACAGGAGTGTTCCTTCTTCCAGAGGAGTGACCTGAGTCGCCAAGTCACTGAGTCAGTGTCCCTCTCTGCTCTGTGGGACTGCTGTATCCACAAAACCCTATCCCCAGGATTGGTGATTTGGACTGTCTCCTGACACAGAGGAACTGTGAATCCAAAACTCAGCTACAAGCTGGGGAAGGATCAGGCTACCCACTTCATGAGCAGTGACTCAGCCCATAGTATTCTGCCAATTCATATTAATTCCACTAACTCAGCAGAAGCTGAATGGCAGCTCCTCCACCAAGAGGAGCAAGAGCTCAGGTGTAGCAGTTTCCTTACCCTGTTAGAAGATCAGGTGGCCCCTCCCTCAAAGCAACTTCCTGGGTTGCTATCCATGGATACAGTTGTATATAAAACTGTATTTCAGAAGCTCTGTCACCATTTTCAAGTTAAAATAATAAAATTATAATGTTTTTAATTTAAAATATGCATACATTTAATATACAAAATTATACAAATTATACATTTAGCTAACATAGAAAAATACATCTTGTTAACAAGATAAAATGTCAACATATCTTACATAATTTGTGAGAGTTACAAATCTGTGATCATCAAGTAGACTTTGTGACTTCATTACAATTCTGTATCCTCCTAGTTACACTGAATATTATTAATACATATGTACAATTGATATCAATGGAAAATGTCTTAGAGTGGAAATTTTTGCTGAAGAGTTATCCAGAAGGTTTTAATGAAACAGTTAAAACATGAGTGGCCTCTTTTATACTATTGAAGCTTCTCACATAGCCGAAACTAATTTGACACCCAATGACAGGGTGGTCATAGGTCAGAGTTTAAACTTTTTGCATTTATTTACAAACACCCCTCCCTCCTCAGTCTAACTGGAACACCTCTTTAACAAGTATCACACCATAAATCCCAGCCTTTTTGTGCATTCTTTGGTACCTCTTCAAATGGATCCCAGTTTGTGGCCCTAACAACTGCTCTTCATGACTTCTGGTTACCACTCCTCTGTCAGCTGTGCAAAGGTGTTAAATAGTTGTACAGCACTGGAACTCGAAAGGCAAGATCTCAGTACATTATTCATTGCAGATTACTCATAAATACCTCAGGAGGTGGGGAAATAGTTTTGTTTCAATCAGCAAATGTGTGCAGTAAGTCTTCAATTTACATGGTTTCCTTTTCCAAGTTCCAAACAAAAGACAGAAGCGTAATTTATAAATAAGCTATAAAAACCTGTTCCATGCTGGGCCTTGTCTTACATACTGCGAGCCATGTAATGATTTTCTTTTAACTATTTACAAATTCCTTAAAACTTGTGTTTCATCACAGGGAGCAAAACAGAAGACCACCACCAGTCTGATTTTCAGGCCTTCATTTTTTTTCTTTTTTTTTTTTTTCCCCTTAATTTAGCTCTGTACCAACAAATTGCTCTTAATTCCTAGAAGATAAAATTCACCCATGAGCTAAAAGCTTATTCAACTTTTCCTAAGAGCTGCTTAGAACCATCAGTGAGTACATGAATTGCCTCATGCAGGCTTTTTTGGCACTGGAGTGGTTTTCATGTTAGTTACATTTTCCCTCTTTTTCAAAAAGACCACAAGTCAGAGAGTAGAGAAATGTAGCTGTTTGGCATCGGTTAGTGCACACTGTGCAGTAACCTCTCACATTGGAATTTACATTTGCATATTCATATTCCCATAGCAAGAGTCTACATTACACAGAGAAACAATAGTGAACAGAGATTTATACCACAGATCCCAGCAACTCCAAATCAAGGCAGGTCTCCAAAACCACTAATCTCTCTTTTCCTTTCCTACAACATTAAAGAGAACATGATGCCCTCATATTTACCACATGTGAGAATTTCTTAAGCCAAGTAGAAGCAAGCATGAAATCTTGGTCCCAAGAAAGTCAGTGGAAGTTTGCCAGCCACTTCAGTGATACAAATATGTAATCCAATATATTTAAACCTTCCCCTTTTTTCTTTCCTTTTTTTCCTGCCTTTAACTGCAACTTGCAACTTTCCTAGTATACATGGATCCCAATGGTAGAATTTAAGTTAGCTATATTTTTAGATCACATCCTATACAAGAAATAGTATACTCTCTTTCCTAACATTTCTACAGGGGCAAAAATTCCTGTCCATAATCCCATGGCTACTGATTTCTAATGCAAATATATTTGGAGCCAAAGGCACAATATATTTTAAAGGAATTCTGATAAAGCAGGAAAAGAGATTTGAACAAGTTTCTGTAATCCTAAGGTCTCTTACCCCTCTGCCTCCTTAAGGCACTAAAGGATTTCCAAAGGATTAGTGGCAAAACCCAGCATGCACATGTCCCTCCCTCCACCCCAAAACCACAGTAAATTCAAATACTAAAAACCTTCATCTGCAAGTGAGAAATACAGGTAGATTTATGAAACATAAAAATCAGAGTTTCCACTTTTCAAAAGGCCACAAGGACAAACATCAGCCCTGCCTTAGCAGGCAGTTTATCCTGGGAACTCTGCTGTGTATGTGACACATTTTCCAGCAACTGCATTATTCTGAATGTAACATGATTATCACGCCAGAGTCAATCATTGTACTTGCAGCATTTGCCATCCATAGTGGTGTGAAGAACAGAATTTGGGATTTAAAGGTTGCTGAGGGAGCAACCTGCAAGCTGCATTTTCAATATCCTCCGATGCTCTATACAGTAAATTACACATAAATAAGTGAATGCCAAAGAAACCATATTTTCCATGTAACACTGCCCATCTTGTCTATTTAGAGTGACAGAAGAAGATTAGATTTACTTACAGAATTTAGCAGCATCTTAATTTTGGCCAAAACAATATTGTGCATATAAAGCAATCAGAACAAAGTGCCAAATTTTTCATTCTCTGAAGGTTTACCATGAAATGACAATACATGTAAAGCATGTCCTGGCACCTCTGCCATAGACAGCACATTAAATAAATTAGCTTCTGCTTAGTGAAAGAAACTCAAACAGGCTCTGTACCAAGTAGACAACACTTTTCACCATAAGGCAACTAGAAAATAATAGCTAGGCTCTCTGTTTTACCTAGCAATCTCACATTAAAAGTTTACTGCTTCCTTACAGTGATTTGGTAAAACTGGGATTTTAATTCCCAATCCTCAGCCACATAAAACACACCCACTGGTCTATCAATTTAATTAGTAAACAGACTTTCCAATATTGGTGAGACAATTTTCATATTAGGACATGGTAGAATTTCAAGGAGATCAAAGTGGTAAAAACCACAAAGAATGAAGTGTGTTCTACATTCCTTACACTAATTGTTCTAAAATGAAACCAAAAGACAGAAAGCCTGATGTTACAAAATGGACAGCTTCATTATCAACATTTATAACTTATGGTGGGAGATTTTGCATAAATACTAGGAAAGAGGCCTGATTTTTTAGTTCACCACTTAATTCAGAAGAAAGAAGTAGGGTTTAATTGCCTGAGTGTTGTAGAAATCATGTATGTTTTCAGGTGGATAGTATGCAAATTGATAGAAACCTACACATATGTCATTGCTTTATTTTAGGAACTTGTAGTTAAGCTTCACATGTTACCATGACAACATGTCATCTTGTTACTAATTGTAATCTAGAAATGCACATTACATTAATCTGATTTGGGATTCCACGGTTTATTCTTCTTCTGCTTCCTTTCAAAGGATATCTGTAATTACTGGCAACTACTCATTGTAAAGACAGCACGTCCTAGCAGTTAGCTCAACATTAAAAAAAGAAAAAAGGGAAATATACAAGTCATAAAACAGTTATCAAAACTGAAAATGCATCACAATGTAAGAGACAGTTTGAGAACAGCTGCTGCTGTTCAGGTCAGCATGAATATTGCCACTGACTCAACAGTGCTGTGTGCCTTTAGCTACAGAATGGATGGAGGCACCCACATGGCCCCTTATGCACAGGACTGGTGCCAGCATTCACATCTCCCTGCCTCCCCAAACGGTACCCAGAGATGAATAGCAGGGGCTGTGGCTGTGTAATCTGTATTGTGCAGCATGGTCACAAAATGTGTTTGCATCACAGGTGCTACTACCAACCAGTGTGCATGAATCCACCTATTTCAGGAAAAGCCTGTGTGCCTGCAAGTGCTTTATCTGAAAGTTAAATTCAGTGTGGCCTATTCATGTGGTTGAAATACTCGGAGTATTAGGACAGAGCACTTTGATGTTCCAAGTGCCTCTCAGCACACATGAAGTACATTCCCAATTCCAATTTACCCTTGCAAAAATGCCATTCTGTCTCATTTGCTAAACAGCTTGTACCCTCAAGTATCACATCCTCATATATACTAAACATCCCAACTCAGATCAAAGGCTCTTTCAGGAACGCTCCAAGCCGCATGAGGCTGAAGATATTACATACCCACATGAGCAGACCCGGGAAGACGGAGATTGTGCTTAACTTGGCAATTGCTTTAAAATGCAAATGCTGAGATCCCAAGAAAACAAAACAAAATTAAGCCCACACACTGGGTTGGCCTGCATGGCCAGCTTCCACTGCAGGAGGTGGCTAAAATGGTGCAGGTGGTAACTCAGGGCAACTTCTCACTTTTTTCCAGAACGTAGCAGCTGTAGTCACCGCCAGGCCAAAGCACATTTCATCACTCCTTCAGAGCTCTACGGCTTCTTCCATGTGACTGATACATTCTCTGGACAAGAGGAGGGATGAGGAAAAAAAGAAACAGATAAAAAAGACAAAAGCATAAGGTAAGTATCTGGATTTTCACAATTTAAGGAATTGTTTTTTATTCATTCAAGATCAAAATAAAGCATTTAGGAAGCATTGTGCCCAGGTGCTTCCGTACAAACATAGCATAATGGCAGCTCATTGTAGAAACTGAACTGTCCAAAACATATTGAGACATTCTCCTATGATTTACTGATTTAAGGTGAAAAGCACATTTCATGCTTTTCCATTTTGCTACTCCTTCTTGTATATAAGATGAACATCCATTTGTCCATATGGAAACAAACATTCCCTGCCATTTTCCCAACACTGTTTCATAACCCACTTAGCAGGGATCTACAGAAATAGTCTCATGGACAAAGTTCAACTCATGGAATGACAGCCATCACTGCCAAATCCAACTTTCCAAGTCACTTCTATGATGTTTCTCAGAGAAATATTCACAGTTTGCATCCTTCCTCAGATATTATGTTGCGAAGCCTGCAAAACATTATATCAGGTTTTACAATTTCCACCAAAGCTATCATTATTACTGTTAATTTTCACCAGAGATGCACTGCCTCCATACTTAGCTCTGGCTAAAACTCGATGTCTGCTTGAGAAACATACATCTTAGTACACCAGGAATACAAGAAATGATAATAGCGTACAGAATTTTGTTTAAAATATTATATTGCAATTATTATTATAATAACTGGCTGGTGATAGTAATTAACTGTCATTACTAAAACGTGTCCCAGTCACCAACATGCCGCCAAAAGAGAAAAAATAAAAACTGAGAAAGGAGAGAGCCTTTATGGCTTGTACTTCAGGATGGAAAGATTTTTCCAAGCATGAAGAACAGAACTGAAAAAAAATCCTGCAGAGTGAGGCAAAGTAATAAAAGGGAGGTCATCATTTTTGGAGAAGCAGCTAGTTGGATTATTGTAGGACACAAAACCAGTGAGATATGCAAGAGTCATAGATCCAGGAGAGTGCCAGCTGGGCAGGAGGACATCAAGGATTCCAAGTGATGAGAGGTATGTAGAGCCATTGCATACTCCCTAGTTCAGCTCTCCATCTTGGATCAGAAACTGGTTAATGTTCAGACTTGCTTTTCATTCAAAAGACCACCAAAAGCTTTCTGCAGCCTTTATAAGACATTATACATTAATTCTGCCTCTGCTGTAGGTGCATCCAAACAAAACTGGTTTTGGAATTCCTTCTCTTTTCATCATCTAATAAAGTTCAGGCTGTACTGCGAACAGAGAAAATCCACTTAAGTTCATTCTTATCTCCAAGCAAAGAAACACTACTAGAGTCTCCATAGATCATCTTCTTTTTGATTAATGTCTTTGTAGTCTAAGTGCAATCGAAACAACACACAAGAGAACACACTTTCAGTCTTTGCTATCCACACCTTCCAAGGCTTTTTCAGGACATCAAGTACTTTTTCATTTGTAATTAATATTACAAAGAGAAATATGACTTAGTAAAAACAGAGCTGGCCTTGTATTTTGGGATTGTCTGAAATACATTCCTGTCTCTCCTCTTCTAGTCATACATGAAGTCTCCTCTCTGTGATCCCATTGCTGTACATAGGATCTGGGGAGGATCAGGAGGGTGAGCCTCTAGGTCCTCCTAAAATTCAGCTTTATTTTAGAAGACAGCAAGGTTGCAATCTTAGTTCCTTAATTGGTTGCAGAGGAGCTGCAGAGGACACTGTTGCCAGTTGTCATTTTACTGACTTGTTCAAAAGGAAGAATGTCCCTAAAGTATCAGGGATACTTGCCATTGAAAACTATGTTTGAAAAAACTATCACTGAAAACTGCTGTGGCCAGAATAATGGAACTCTGATTCAAACTTCATTCATTCAATGAACTTACATTTTTTTTGTACTTTAGTGGTCACTTCTTTTGTTATCCACCAATTGAAATTTAAACTAAGTTCTCTAATTTTCTAAAATTGGGGTTAAAGAATATTTGTCAAACATGCACTGACAGGCTGAAAGCATTTACAAATGTAAAAGTCATTATTTGCATAGTATTCCCTTCAACTTTTATTATACTTTTCTTGAAACGTTAGCTGCCAATTATCCTTTCTCATTTTGTCAGACTCTTCACATTGCTTTCACATTTCTTTCATCCTCTTAGTCTGCTCTTGCTCCTTCCTATGTGAATTACTCATCCCTCCTTTTATTGTCCACCTGAAGTCTTTATGAAGCCTTGTGTTCCTTGTGGTCATATTTCCCTGACAAATTTATCCCCACCCTTCTCTTATTCTTTTTCTTCATGCCACTTATCTAACAAAGAAGTGTGGAACAAAAACCACTAATGAATTGTTTTGTAATTACTCTGGTCAGGGAGGAAGTCTCTCTTGTGAAATGCTTGCGGAAAGTAAGGTCTTCATGATGTTACTTTACCAAAGAAAAATATCGACCAAGCATTTCCAGGGCCCGAGCACAAAGGTGCAGTTTCCAACCATGCATCACGGAGATTAAAAACCAGCTGAGTCTTTACCAATACTGTACCTAAGAGTTTCAGCATGGGTATTTCTGCTGCTCAGTAATTTGCTGGCCTCCCATTCTTTGGTAGTGCTAAAGCACATGGTTGAGCAACGATGCAGAGGCTGGGCTTGTGCTCCTTCACATCACAAGCAAAATCAATTTCAGTCACCAACACAAAGAACTGCTAATGTAGAAGGTCATTAAACAAAACTGTGAAACTGGACCCTCAAAGGAAACCTTGAAACATAAAAGTGATGAGTGTGCACTGCTCTCTAAGCCAGGGCCAGATCATTTCCAGCATAACAAAGATCAGTGATCCATATTCATGCACTCACTTGATGTTCTCCATTCTTTACCACCTCTGTGAGCCACCAGGATTTATTTGTTCTAGCTACTCCCAGTCCTTCACATCTGCACTTGTTCATCCTCTGTTAAGTATCAGGAAACTGTAAGATCATAGGAAAGAACCTCAGAAGGTCATTTAGCTCAACCTACTCAAAGCAGATTCAGTTCCAAAGTCAGAGCAGTTTGCTCAGGGTTTACCTAACCAAAACTTGAAAACCTCCTGGGATGGAGAATGCACAGCCTTCCTGGGCTGCCTGTCCCACTGCTGGGCTGTCCTCATGAGGGAAATGCTTTTCCTTATGCTCGCTGTGTCTCACCCTCTCACCACACATCACTATGAAGGGCCTGGCTCTCTCTTCTCTATGGCTCTGTGATTCTCAGTTGCGTCTTCACAGTTTCAGGAAGGCTGTTGTGATGTCCCCCCAAAGGTGGCTCTTCCCCAGGGTGAACCAGCACAGACCCCTTGACCTCTTCTCACAGGACCAGTGGTCTGCTCCCTCAAGTATCTGAAATACCATTTTTAAGGAAGCTCAGAGAGCACCGGTGCTGCCAGCCAAGGCCGTTGCTATCCCCCAGCTCAGCTTTTTCAGAGACAGATGATACAAATAATAAAATGACTGAAATAGGACTGACTGCTCTGCATAAACTCATGCACCTCAGCTCATACTGGTGGGACAAAAGTAGCACTGAGCATCTCCTAAAGACAGCTGTCCTGCTGGACTCCTCCACTCCAATGAGCTCCCTGGAGAGCAGAGCTCTGTGCCCCCTGCCAGGGTCCATGGTCTGCATCCCCTGCAGAGCACAGGGTGGATGGAAGTCATCTTCCTCCCATTAAGAAGGTACAGCACTAAAAGCTTTTCAAAATCTTTCTGAGTGTGCACCAAAGTCAGAAAAGAACAAGACAACATAGAGATTTTAAAGACAAATAGGATCTGGAAGGAAGAAAACTAAGAGCTGCAGGACTGTACACATATTCCTAAAATCTCTATGGCATTTTCAGAGAGTGCCTGTGCTCATTTAGATTGGGGAAGATCATTATTCCCAGATCATTGACCCCAGCTGTAATGAATGCACACAAAGGATTTGAAGTTAAATAGTTCCTTCCATTTAGAAGATAAAGACAGTAAAAGGAGGAAGTTATTTTATTCTGGTCATCTGAAAGACATGAAATATGGTGATTGCACCATAAAAACATACTTAAATAATGTCTGATATCTGAAGTGGGTATAGCTGATGGACCATCATGCACTTCCAACTGCTCCAGTGTGACTTCTAAATAAAATCAGTCAATGTATATTAGGAACATTTCCCCAGCATATAACACAGCATTAAAGATACGAAGTCACCAGGACACTGGCTGCTCAGTACCTCAGCCCTGATGTGCAGGGCCAGAAACACAATATTTCCATTGGTTTGTAGCACTAGAGGTATTTAAAGTGAAGAAATTGCAAATTCAAGAAATTAATAAAATTTATTTATATCCAGCAAAGAAATTCATATTTTTGCTATTTGTGAACAAATATTTGAAGAAGATACTATGCAACACCTCAAAAGAGTTTCTGCTGTAAAATATAAAAGAAGTACTCTGCTGTGCCTCTGCCCTTATCAAGGGTCACAGATTATCCTTTCTTTGGAACCACTGAAGCACCACCGGTTTGTGCAGCTATTCTGGAGTTAGAGTAGCACAAATGAGAAAAAATGCCAGGCAAAAGGGCCTGTGCTGTTCTTTAATATTTCAGAGTAAAATTACAGATATTTTATTCAGTCTAATATAATCATGGGCATCCAGTCATTTTAGCATTTCTATTATTTACAGAAAATCAATGTGTCTGTGGCATGTGCACACTTTAACAGAAAATTATCTACTACAAATTGTTTAATATGTGTTTTATAATACCTTATTTTAAAACATAAACATCTTCATTTTGATTACCTGCAAATAGAAAAACTGGAACAAAAGGAAGTGATTACAAGAAAGGAAATGTTGCAAACCTGCATTTTGCTACAATACACATGGGATCCCTCAGCTGTTTGGTAAAGAAATGCTATATAATCCAGAACATGATCTTTGCTAAAACATTTGATTTCTGTGCTTGGTAAAAAAAAGAAGATCAAATAGTATTCAATATAATCTTCTCATTCACAAATTGCTGCTTCTAAAATGCATTTCTACTTGATGGATTCACTTTGGAGCTCAAGAGGTGTGAATCTCATTAAACTCTCAAAGAAGACATATTGATCCCAATTATAACCAATGGCCAACAGAGCTTGCCGATATCTCAGAGGAAAGGAATTGCATCCAAGGGAAAAAAAACCCCAACAACCAACTAACCAACCATGAATGCTGAAAACCACAAATAAATTATGTTCTCTTCTGTTAGAAAATTGTATTATGTATTTCCACATTTTTCTGCTTAATAAAGGTATTAAATACTAGGCAATGCTACATATATAGATCTCATTCAACATCATTGCTCTGGCTTTATGTCAGTTTCTTTCTTACGAAACAAATGGTGTAATTCTGGAAAAATGAATTCATGAAAGATAATTGAGCCTTGTCTTATTCAACTGTAAGGAAAATACATTATTTTCATTGACAGTAGAATATGGGAAATATACAACACAGAAGCAGTGGTGCTATTTAATGCTACAGAGCTCTTAGTAAAAATGCCACACACACAGAGACACTCATTTTCACAGTGCTTGGAAAAGAACAACTTAAGAGTCTTAATTAGGGTTGGGTAACTATAGTGAAGAGGCCTTGCAAATGTGAATCTTATAAATGTACAGGGACAGTTGAACTCACTGTCATGCTGAACATGATCCTGGGAGTTAATTTCTTCTGTTAATGGCCTGTCAAGATATATAATATACTTGCTTTCAAAAAATGACTTCTAGAACAATGTCCCTGCAATCCTTTGCAGTGCTGAGATGCAAATGCTTACAGAAGATCCCTGATGTCTAACCTCCTGCTCTTCAAATATTCCACAACTTTGCAGGCAGGCAGCAGTAACATACACACTTATGAGATCAATTGCTAACCCAAAATCTTGGACATGCAGCCAAGGATAACTGGCTTGCCAAGAGGCTTAGGGTGAAACGTGCTGATATGAAGCAGCGCAGCAATTTAAAATGACAAACTAGGAAACCTTGGAGACTGATCACAGATTGTTGGAACACACACACACAAAAGGAAAAACCAGCTGGATTTTTTTTCTTAGGATAGTGTTCATCCAGTGCTAGTTAAGGAGTGGCCCCATTCCAATTTAAAATAAGAAACAATTAAAACACCTTTGTATTCAAAGGATCTTCCACAGGACTCCATTTACTTCACTGATTTGATTTTCCTGTAATGGCACTGCCTCATTTAGACAGCTCCAAGCTTTTATTAGCCTTGAAAATCTAACAGCACTTATTAAACACAGACACTTTTTTGTGGTAAATTATGCACATGAGTTCAGTGTTATTTACATTTCTCCCATTAAGACAATCATAATTTAAAGGCTAATGTAAATGAATCAATATCATACCGTAGAGACAATAACAGCATGACATGTCCAAATACGAAAGCAGAGTGGTACCTTCTGTGTATCAGGCACACTGTTTTTGAGAAGCATCTCACAACAATGACAAAATCCAGTACAATGAAAAAGAAAATTCCAGAAGGATTATCTTTTCAAGTCAAAAATGGAGAAAACCCCCATCATGTGCATGTTTTGCTGAAGTTAAAGAAGTGAGCATTATCAAGAAATTACCAACACTAACAGACAGTAGGAACAACCCACAACAAATATTTCACATCTAATTAATTCACTGTGTGCTTTAGTACTATAATGCATCCAATTACAACTGGGACATACAGTGTTTCTTCCAGTACTGAAACTGCAACAGAAATATTGACCCACAAGAGTCCTACAGCTTCCCTCCCCTGCAAAAAAAAGCCATAAAAGTGTGTTCAACTGGGTTATTTTCAAATCCTTCCCCTTACAGTTTCTCAGGGAGGCACCCTTAACATTAAATCTTCATTATTAGATTCTGCTGGCAATGTGTAACATTCTTCTCACAGAGCAGCTGTAGAACACCACTGGAACAGATATATTTGCAATAAGTAGCAGGCATGAATCTTGTAAAAACATGTTTACCACAAGGTAAGTACAGCCATGAAAATATGAACGACCTGCTGGGATTGAAGAGCACAAATTGTGAGCAGGACAAAATAAGGCCCTTGGAAGTGAAGGCTGTTTGAGCCCTTCAGTCTCTGGAACATGCTATCTGTTTCCTATGATGAGAGATGACCCTCTCAGGCAGTTCTATTCACATTTGCACAGTAACAGCTGCACACAAGACTAAGGGTTGTATTCCTCCAAGGCATAGAACCCTTTGGGCCAGAGGGGCTTTGTCCTCAGGACAGCAGTGATACCTTCAAATGCAGACCTGCCCATTGTCCTTCAGGGATTTTAATGATCTGAAAGGCACTGCAAATATCCTGCAGAAAAACTATTAATTTAAATTATTTTACTTAGGGGAAGTCACAGGCTTTTTTTTTCTTTTTTTCTTTTTCTTTTTTTTTTTTTTTTTTTTTTTTAAGTCAAGGTCATTAAGAATAGCTCACTCAATACGAGACAAGATTTTATGACTCACAGGAGACTGGAAAAATCAGCAGCAACACTGCATATTTAGAGTATAATGTTTAGTCATCAAAGACACTTTCAGAGTTATTGCCTCCTCCTTAGACACATTTTTTTTTTAATTGCTACAACAGAGCTGCAGCAGCAACAAAGAAATATCTTCCCCTAAAATGCAAAGTCATGGGAGTAACTTATCAGCAGGTTTGCCTTGCTTCTGTCAGCCTAAGAAAAACCAGCAAGTGAATTCACATTTCAGCAAAACATTTTTTATCCCACTACCTCTCCAACCATGCAGAGAAAAATGATGTATCTGCATCCAGAGCAGATTAAGCAGCACCTGAAGAGGAGGATTTCTGGATGCTCTGTACCCCATAGCAAAAGCTTAGGAAGACACAAGTATTTGAAAATATTGGTTTGCTTTGTTTTCCTTGCCTGATCTTTATAAAGTCCTGATAAATGCCAGAATAACTGCTGGAGTAGGTCAGATTTTAGGGTTTTTTTGAAGTAGTAATCAAAGCAGTATCATTACAAGTCTGTGAGCAAATCATAGGCTTTCTGTTCCCAGATGAACTCACTGCAGATTTGTGTGCAGGGCCTGCACAGCCCTGTCTGCCAGAGACAGAGGATGCACAGCTGTGGCTGCAGGATCAGGAGGGGGATGGTACCTTGGAACACCCCATGGCAAAGCCAGACAGGCCACTTGTCACCCCCAAAGCCTCCAGACCAAGTGAATCTTGCCCAGCTGCAGCAATTCAAAGACTGCAGAGTTTAATAACTGCAACACATCACAGTTAAGTTGCAGTTACTGCAATGTATTTTAATGTACTAGCAACAGTAAAAGCCTATATGGTTTTATCACAAATCAAACTCCTTGGAAATTATTCAGTAAAAGAAAAACATCTGCTATTCCCATTGATATTTACAGAGGTAAATCAAGTTTCCCTGGTCCAGCTTTACCCCTGTGATGGAGGATTCAGCATGCAGCATATGACCTACATAGCAGGGAGTCAAACTTAGTTATAATTCTGTCCCCCTGAGCACTGAAAAATTTGGAAATCAGACAAGATGAACGCAGTGGCCCAGATTCTCTCTGTCATTTGGGCAATTTTGCATTGCATCATTAGTCCTAATTCACCCTGCAGGGGCCATAGTCATGACAGTGACCCACAGGGCCCACCATCCTCCAGCTCTGTGTCTAGGAAAAGCAAGAGGATGCTCACCTTCCAGGGCTCCACAGCTGCAAAAACATCACTCTGTAGCTGTAGATGATAAATATAAATTACAGCAACATTTAGGATGCTGTAACTCACACTGGCAATACCTGCGCTGAATTTTGAGTACATGCTTGGGGCACACGTGTGCTCGGACAATTCTGTGCACACTGTTTGGACCAATATCTTTACTCAGACACAGATCTCAGGGTCAATCCTAAAGCAAGTATGGGAAGAAGGGAAAAAACACGGTACCAACATGTATTTCATTTACTTTTCCAGCACCATCATTCTAGCCACTATGTCAGTCAAGAGCTTCCTGGAATAACCATGTGTTCCAATACTTTCAGGACAACTGGGGTTTGTAGGTCATCTGACTAGAGGCAGGCTAGCGCTGTGTGAAGAGCTGCAGGTGACCCACATCCCAAACTACAAAGGTACTGGAAGAGTGTAAATATATCTTTGTCCTCTTTTTTACCTCACTGAGCTTTGTACGCATAATGTCTAAAGCAGAGGGACGCAGGACCTCAATGATCAGGTGCTGACATGTTAGGATTTCTGCGTGGGGTTACTAAAAGTGGTCAGAAACATTTTTAATGGCACATTTGACTTTGATGACACTGCAGAAATCACACCCGATTGCCTGCCAGGTCCTCTTCCCTGTTCTTCAAGTGTATTCCTGACAAGTTGACAGAGAGTGGGAGTTAGAAAGAAGTTATTGCTCCAGGATTATCTCAGAGATTGCAGAGCTCCTAAGCTGCTGGCTCCTCTACAGATCTCATTAGGCAGGATGCCAAGAAACTCAGAGCAGAGTGTCTCTGCCCATAAACTCCGAGGCTGCCAGCTCTCTGTTAGCTCACCAGGCAGAAAGAAAAGAAGCAAGAGTCTGGAAGATCTGGAAATGTGCAACTCCTTGGCACCCTAGGCAGCCGGAGGATCCAGACAGAATTCCTCAAGCTGGGGACCCCAGAGCTCGATGCCTCTAGTTCTAGATATCATTACCTTCAGACTAGATGATTGTTATAGGTCCCTTCCAACTGAAAATATTCTATTTTATTCACTAAGAATGGAAAAAAAAAATACTAATTTTCATTTCAAATCAGAATACAAACAAATTAAAGAAATCTATCAAATTCCTCTGCAAATTGGCATGATCTTTTTCATGCTGCACTGCTTGAATAATAGGCTGTTATGGCTGGTGTACAACACATCTTGTGGTCCCATTCCCTAAATATACAGATTGTACCATTAGTCAGCAGACTGAGTTTGCATCACATTAACTGCCTCCTCACCCATTCTTTTTGTCCTAAGTATTTGAACCCTCCCAATTTAAATTTCAAAACCAAGCCCTTTAGGGAATAACATGTTTTGTGGAGTTTCCCAGGGTAAACATACCTGGATTTTCTATCTTCATGTTAGCTAAATTGAACAGGATTTATTTTTCTGAAACTCCAATTACTGCAAAGCTCTATATGCAGGTCAGCAGGCTTATGTAACAGTGATGCATCTGGCTCTCTGCCCCACATAAGACAGAATACGCTGTGACTGCTACCTAACCTTGTGCACTGTTCATCAAAGGCTCATATCCATCTTTTTTTTTTTTTCCTGTTAAGGGAGACCCACTGAAACCTGAGTCTTCCAAAGACCAACTTTTCCAAAGACCCATAATTAGCACCAGGTGCTTACAGGCAGACACACTGGATCATTTTCATCAGGCGCTTTTTTTTTTTTTAATTCACTAGTGCTCATCAATTCAAGTTAGTTTTGATTCTGGAAAGAAAATATTTTTATTTAAGTCCTATTAGTTGCATTTTAATATAATCTTTTAAGATCAGTTGTAATCTTGTAAGTTCATTTCTTGCAGCTGCTTCTTGTTCTGTATTTTTCTTTGACCTTTTCCATTTTGCCACCCACCCACCAGTCACCCCAGTGAAATGCTCATGGAAGTGGCCAGGGATTCATACATGTCCACAGGGCACAGCATGAAACAGTCTATCCAGTCTCAGATGTTATAAAAATCTTCTCTCCATTAAAACTAGGTCAAGGTATCTTGCAGGGAACAGAACACAAGTCAACAGCACAGCTCTTGTGCTGAAAGGAGGTATGCACATATCCATGACACACACTCAAACACACTTGAGAACAGCAGATTTGACCTACTACAGCAGGCACAACGATGTGTTTTATTCAGCTATCAAATACATGTAGACATCTATGCAACTCCCAGTTCTAGACCAAGCATGTAACTCTAACTTGTAACTCTAGCCTCCAGCTAGTGTGGAAATGAAATCACTGACTTTCTATAAATATGCAAATATGGTTAAATGCAAGGTGTTCTACCAGGAACAAGGTGTGTAGCACATGCCTGCAGAATGGTGGATGTGTCCAGAATGGTCCTAAAGAAAGATCAGAGGCTGTTCTAACAGAGAAGTCAGCACCTCTAACAAGCACAAACCAGCAAGACCAAACAGGAATTGGCACATAAACCAGCAGGCTGATTGACAGACAAGCCTTTGCCTAGCATTACTCCCAAGCTCGAGACTTTTCAGAATAAATGGTCTATTCTGTAGGTATGGCTTCACACTTTTTGTGTGTGTGTGTGTGTGTGTGTGTGTGTGTGTGTGTGTGTGTGTGTGTGTTTAATTCCATTTTTACAAATAAAATATTGACACTAGGCTAGGACAATAATTCAATAATACCAAGTTCACCAAAACCAATGGTTTTCTCTGCAGAAGTATAATTCCAAAACTCCCTAAATTCATTTCTGTAATAACATCCAGAGCATGGCCTGTTTAGTTCATGCACAGAACAGGCTCATGCACTGTGCAATTTGATGCTTACTTGATATATGCAGTGCTATACTAAGCCCAGCTAATCAACACTATTCTAAAAGCAGGAAAAAAATTCTGTGTCTATCACACTCCATCAGCTTTCCCCACTCACTTTAACCAATTAGTTTCGAAGACTTCCTGACTGAATTTGCATAAAATGCATCCTTCCCTCCTAACCTTGTTAAAGCATTAGGTTATAATTTTATAAGGTGCTCTTGGAGATCAACAGTGGCAGACAGGTACCAGAGATTACACTGTGCCTCAAGCACAGTCCCAGGAATTTATGAGAGAAGCAATTTCCTGGATCACCTCATCACCTTCAATCAACTTTCATGGTTGTGGAGCAAGAATGTTATTTATTGTCAGATTTTCTGGGTCTGTCTGCAGAGAGATGGCTGTGGCTGCAGACAGAATAGGGAGATGAGAACAGCAATCAATGGACGTAAAGCTGCAGTTGAAAGATCAGCAAGACTCATTGGAAAACTTCTGAAAGAAGCTTCAGTTGTTTGCAAGGGGAGAAGGTGGAATGACCTATCTGGATAAGATTTTGAGGTCCAGGCTTCAGATGGTCAAAATGTTTGGTTACCAGGGTTTTTGGGGTTTTTTTTAGCCAGGACTCCAGCTGGCATAACTTCATGAGCCAGCTCAGTTCTAGACTGATGCATTAAGCAGGTGGTGATGTATTTGTGGCTTTCAGTTAACAACTTGGTCTTGCAAAACCTCCTCGCATGGATCTGTTCAAAGTGTTGGAATGGGAACAGCATATTCAGGAGACTTACAAGATGAAGCCCAAAGTACTAGGACACAGCAGTTGTGTTGGCAACAAGCTACTGCAAACAGTTGCATAAGCTGAAGAGAAGCAAGAGCAATAGTTCCAAGCGTCTGCTTTTAGCATTATATTTACAGCTTCTCCCTGACTGTGCATATATTAAGCAGATTGCAAACTTGTAGTAAGTGGAGGGAACAATCTGGCTATTTATAAGGCAGTCAACCTTTGGGAACGGCCTTTGTATTAACATCAAACAGCTCTGCTTCACGTTCAGAGGACCAGCGTTCTCATCATTTGGAAAAATGGGAAAATATGTCATAGCCACCTGTGGAGATAGCCAGAAAGAAGATTTTATCCTTCACCTCTGAAAGATCTTGGCTCATACAGACTATATAAAGTCAATGGGACAGCAACAAAGCACAGTGGCAGAGAGAAGTGACTCCAGAGCATGTGCCAGGATGAGGGAGACCTTCCACCGTGGAATATTCCCACTGACTTTCTTCTCATCAAAACAAATATGCCACACCTATCTATGCAGAAGCCACCTGCCAGTATCAGCTGTCAGCTGGGCTCCTCAGCCATATAATTTATCTAGCATTAAGGTAGAACCTAAGAAACCAAGACAACAATGGTTGGCACGACACTTACTTTTCTGACCTAGCTTTAGTGTTTTCTTGTTTCTAGGGCAACTCACAAAACCCATGTAAGAAAATCTCTGTCATGATGGGAAAACAAGATTTTATTTTTAGATTTGGTAAAGCCATGCATTAAGAAAAGGAAACAAAATGAAAGTGAGAGCTGCAGTAACACTGCCATAGGATAAACACAATGCTGTCATTGACTACATCTGCGGAAACAATTATCTGAAAGTACAAGACACTGCTTCCAGTGCTGATTTACTTGGGTTACTTCCAGCTCAGCAAGCAATTTCATGAAAATATTTCCAATATACTGTGAATATTATACTCTCATGATGCATACATTCATTTTATTGGCTGATTCAAAACTTCCTTTCTGATAAAGGACCACAGAAGCCAGAAACTGCCTTCCGTTCACCTTCAAAGAAACAAAACTAGCAAAGCAACTTTTGATTTCCTCCAGGGAAAACTTGTGATGGTCCCTAATTGCATATTAATACTATGAATTATTTAAAATCACAGCAGGTAACAACAAACATTCTGTTAAGTGTAATGATGCAACTTAAACATGAAGAACCATAGAAGGAACATAATTAACAACTAGAAAAGCAGAGTTCAATTAAATAGCAAATCCCACTGTTGCTTATGCACTTCATTGGTGGATGGTTAATGCCACCAACTTCAGAAGCACAGAATTGCTCTAGCCCCAGGAGACACAAAGCTTCAAAGATTCCCTCTTACTCCACAGGAAGACAGGCCAGGAGGTTTACAAGGAGACCCATGACAACCAGTCCCACTGCACTTCAGCAAACAAGAGAGAGAAGTCTCCATCTGCTTTCAGTTTGCTTGCTCTCACTGGGAATATTGAAGGGGAATTTGAGGCAGGCCGTACTCCTCTCCCTCCAGCATATTTGTCCAGTAAAATCATGCCCCAACTGACTGGGATTCACTGCATTAATCACTGTTACCATCAGCAATTCCAGCCCTGTTTTCTAAATGTTAAAAATGAGGCTCAAGTTTAAGAAACATGTCCTCTGCCACTCGGCAAAGCACAAGGGGCACTTCATGGGACCAATTGGTACCTCTTCTACGTGGTTGTCTGACTCGGGGTGATGTAAGGTAAGTTGTAATGATGTATCTAGAAAAGAAAACATCAATTCCAATCCAGGAACAGAGAAATGAGGCTTAATATTTTCCTGGTTTGAATTGTTCACATAGCAATTGTACAAAGTGAGATTTTTCAGAAAAGAAAGCAAAGGGGAAAATCACACATTTCCAGAAAACTAGTGAAGATCAGTCATTCAGCAAAGTACAGCTCCCTGATCCATACAACAAAAGAATATAATTTAGGCAATCTAAGAAGTCACAGCACATGCTTTCTCAGAAAAGTGTTGCACTGGTTATGAGGAGAAAATTAAACCCAAAGAAGAGAAAAAGTTAAAATATAAATACCGGCTGCAACGCTCTTTAATGATTACAGATGACCTTCTCTTTTGACTGAAAGCCTCGGGTTGGAGATAAAGCATCTAACATATTACCAGCTATACCTCATTCATTTTCAATTTACATTTTGTATCTCCCCAAGCAATCATTATTTAGTGATACAGAAAAGACAATTCAAATCTTCCTTACACCCAGAAGTCATTTTATTCTAAGTGATATGAATTAGATGTTGGCAAGCTCAAAGGGAAAACTAGACCTTCACTGAAAGCATGAACTAATTTTTAAATAAAATGGTTTGTTCACCCTTTATTTCTTCCCACCCTTCCTTACTCCATTATAAACAGATTTTTATGTGAGGTCTTTTGAAGATTCAGCAGCAGCTCTGGGATGAACCAGTCCAACTGGTGTGCTCTTCTAATGGAAATCAGCTCCCCAGAGCACCGCTTCTTCCATTTCTGACATCTGTGCACAGGCTGCAATGAGGAACAGAATGTCTGTGTTTTCTTTCCATCCCACCCCCAAGCCAGCATTTAACTTGCAATATTGGACACCAGGTTCAAAGGTCAGTTCTCTGGGCCAGTTTTAGCCAAAAGGCCAGAAGTAGATTGTCCCAGCTAAATCTGCATACATTCTGCATCCCTCACCTTTGCTTGAACATCCCAAGCTGTTGGGATTGTGTGGCTGATTATCCTGAAAATTCCATAGGCCTGAGATAGAGAAAAGACACCAAGCCCATAAAGAACGACACAGGGCAACACCCACTTCACTAACATTTCTTATGGAGGCATTATACGTTCTGTCTTCACTTCAAAATATGTAAAACACTGTCTTTTGCAGAAGCAAAAGGAAATACACGAATTCCTTCAAGCTTCCTCTATCATTGCCTAAGGGATTTAAGCGCAGAATCGGACATTCAGTCACCCATCAGATTCTGCTGCCCAACTTACTCGGATATAGGGGCCATGTCTATCCTCTTATCACCGGAGCCTAAACCCTGAAACGTGCTCAGTAGTGCTTTGTCCAAGACATTTACATAAGACTAATAGACACAAAAAACTCCCTAATCTCTGACAGTCAGTAAAACAATGTGGATACTTCCCTGATCCTGCAAATCCTTGGTTACACAAGAAATAAGTGACATGGATAAGATCTTTCCGGGGCAGAACCTATTTAATCAGCAGAGATTGATACACTATACACTGAATGAGTGTACACCAGTGGGAACTATTGAGAGAATTTTTATTTCCATGAGTCTAACATTATTCAGTCTGCTGAAGTAATGACCACCTTGAGATGCCTAAGTGGATGCCAGCTGCAAGGGAAGTGCTTTTCCTCTCTCCCACTTTTGGCAGCAGCAAATGCTCTGAATTGAAACAAATACCAGTGTGAGCAAATTACAACCAGCATTCCCTGTGTCCCACCAACAAGGGGGAAGCACTTTTTTTCCCGAGTTCTCTCCTATCTAATTTCATCACAGAATTAGAATAGAATATTCCAGCTTATTAAATGACTTTTTCAAGGATTCAAGCCAGGAACTGCTGTCTCATGAGCTGCCCTATAGCTGTGTGAAGTAACACAACAACCAGCTAATGCAACAGCCATCTCTTGCCTGTGACCTGGAGGAGGGAGTGGGTACAAGTTTGTGTCTGAAGCTGCATGCTACATGTTCCACCCCTTCCCCTTTCTCCAGAGGAGAGCTCATTTCACAGCCAAACTTTTTAGTTGGTTCTTGAGCACAAACAAAACCACCTTTGTGCTGGTAAGGAGGCAAGGAAAGCAATACAAGTGGAATTTCTGATGCAGAATCTTTCTTTGCCTTGTTCCCCCTGCAGAAAGCTGCCTGGCCAGCAGCAGCCTCTCGGCGGGAGCAGGCTGACAGTCTCAATAAAGCAAGGCGCAAAACTGATCTGGCTTTTCAGGGCCAGACAAAAAGGAAAAGAGTTGGGACCCTTCTAAAGCAATGAGAGGTTTCCTTTGTAGGACTGAGGGCTGAACAAAGGCTCACAGGAGACTAGAATTTTAATTCCTTATTTCACTGGTTTAGGCTCGAGTGGTATTTTACAGGCTTAGCCAGCAAATTCAATCGGTAGCACAGATGAGCTGTAGCTACAGGAGTATTTTTAGGCTTGGTTTCCAATGAAAATGGAGTAATCACCACTATTTCATGACGCCTACGCTCACTATTCTCTCTTTATCTGCATCCCTGCATTACTTTTGAACCCAGTGGCCATACTTAACTAAAACCAACGCAGGAAAAAAGCCTCAAACTTCCTACAAGAATTCCCTAAAAGAAGGAAGTGCTTTCTGAAAACTCAGAGGCATGGTAAAAGCAAACAACTCTCACAGAAAGATTCCTCACCATGCAAAAAAACTACACAAGTTTGAATTTTCCCCACTGTAGAGCTCCCATGGGTCCTCTACAAACCAAAATTCTAAAAAGCTTCATCTGGGGCTCAAGCCCATGGAGTAACTACCAGAAATATTCAACTCACTGGCAAATCTGATTCAGAGCTTTGTTGCTTCTCACTTGCAAATTCTCATTCCTTGGTCATCAAGGCAGGTCCCCTTGAGACACCAGCACTAGCATGTAATGATGCCTGTTACAAACCACTCTGTAACCTGGTTGTTTCTCCTGTAAGACTCCTGTCTAATCCCCACCAGCACTGGGCTGTGTCTTCAACAACTGCATTCAAAAATGTGGGCTTACCTCAGCTTCACAGAAACCACCTTTTCTTGGTTTTCAGAACATCTGAACAACATCTGCCTCCAGAGAGCAGGTTCCACACACAGGATCCACAGCACTCTGTCTGACAGTGTGACTAACAACTGGAACAAATGAACATCATCTGTGCCACAATTCATGGGCTTTCCCAGTGAAGAGCATCTCTCTAATTACTAACCTGTTCCACAGGAAATTGGCCTCGAGTGCCAGCCTTCTTCACCCTCCCCAAATCAAGGCTCTAATCCACGCAGAACCAAGTGCTCATTCAATGGATCTAAGCATTATATTAAGCAGGATGCTGCTTGCAAGCACCCCTCAATTATTTTATTTATCTAGATAGCTAGATCCTTCACTGTCTTTGCATTGGTAATGCAAGGTTACTATAGCAACATCTGTGACCTGCATGATCAAGATAGCAGAGAAGAGCTGATGCCTGGATTAATGTATTTGTAGCCTTAAATAGGAACTCTAAAGATTAAAGATTAATAGTCTATGAAATTCATCTGTACTCTACTCATGATGTTACATTTATCCCATTTCCTCTCCTATTCCAAAAACATTTATCTCTAGAGCATGTGATACAATACATTAAGGCAACACTATTTAAACTTGCTGTTTATTTTCTGTTTTCAGTTTAGCACACAATTAAACTACTTCATAAGGTCCTAAGGCTAATGTACATTTTACACTATGGTTGGCCAATTTATTAGCATTTTATAGAAGCTGGGGTTGTTAACCAGATTTGCAGATTATTTAGATTTCCACAATATTTAAAACAAGAAAATTCAGAACAAGTTAGCTAGCTTATGCAATATTAAGCACAGAGACATCTTAAATTAGCTTTTTATTTTCCTGTACTTAATAGGTTCTTTTTAAGAGTCACTGACTTTCATTCAACTAGAGACTTGTAGCAGTCTGTCACATGTTCATAACAGATCAACACATATTTAGATGTTTCCTTGACAGAAGGAAACAAATAAGAGAAGACATTGCTCCTGAATCCAAGGCTGGATGAAGGTTGCTCACACAAGCAGGATGGTGGCATGAAGGAACTGAACATGGAGGGAGGTACTGGGGAATGAGGTAGTTTTTTCTTTTCTTTTTCTGGTTTGTTATTAAAGTACAGGCTCAGATACTGTAAGAATGTCAGGCAGAAAACATAGTTTTAGTCTGTGTTTCTTCCATTACTGCTGCAGATACTGTCTGAGTGGGCACAAATGATCATATATCAGAAAGGCAGGGGTAGGTCTATCCAGTTTTAACTATTTCAGGTGCAGGACAGGCAAGGAATTCTCATTCTAAGTTATCATTCAAGCAAAAGAGACAAAACAATGAGCCTTCAAGTGAGCCTTAAAGTGAGCCTTCAGCAGCATGTAAGTCATATGGCGATTTTCCAGCGTCACAAAATGTCTCCATGAGACAGCAAATGAGTGTTCATTGTTCTCTCTCAGGCAAGTCTCTTCTTTATTTTTATTTTTTAATATATGTCATGCTAATATAATTCTTCTCTGAGCCAACTTTTTCTCCCAAAGGCAGCAGGAATATTTTTCGATTTTCAGGAAGGAGGGGAACTGGGCTTCAAAGTAAAGTGCCTCACAGTCATGCACTATAAAAACCTCTACCAGTATCAGTGGAAGAACTGATGGGGGTGAACTAAATCCACTCTAAGAATATTCCATCACTGCAGTCTTGATACAAAATGCAGACTTTGTGTTGGCCTTGGATGGCTTAAGGGATTCTTGGACTGAACAGCTCTGTCATCATATGGTCATTTGGATTTGGGGTTTTTTTGTTGCTTTGTTGGTTTTTTAGCTTTGATTTCTTACTGTTGGTGATTTAACTAACAAAGAGCTTTTGTATCTCCTGCATTTGGCTTTTCTTTCTCATTGTTTCAATTGCAAGCTATAGACAGAATAGGAAAGAGAGGCCCTCACATGTCCAGTAAAAAATTTTGTTAGTCCACATCTATTTTCCAACAAAAACACTTATTTCAAAGATATCTAGTTAAGACTGCAGAGGGGAGAAGCTGAGCCAACTGGATCCATCCACCTGCTTTCCCACTATTGTCAGAGTTCTGCTTAATTCCAATCAACCTGCATAACACCAACCCAAAAATCACTGTGCCATATGTCAACTTCACACTTCTAACTTTTAGACTTATTTCCCTTTGATATTTTAAGGCTTTTGGCTAAGGTTTTTAAAACTCGCCTTCCCTAGCCTCCCAGCTATAATTAAATGGCCTGGTTTTATAAAAGTGCTGAGTATGCCACACCGTCACAGAGACCTGAATGGTGCTTAGTGTTTCTTGGTTTCAGTCTCACACGTCACAAGCTAATCTTCAGAAAGTCTGAACTGCATTTCTTGCAACACTCACATCAACCACCAAGGAAAAATCCTCCCATGCTCCCAGCTTAACAGGAAGAGAGGAGGTTTTTTTGTCCCATCATCATTGCATTCCCTTGTGCCTTTGCAAATGAATATTACACCTCTCCAGCTAATATGTCCATACATCATTTCTTCTCACCTCTTTGCACCCTCCTGTGTTCTAAGCCTTTTATTTTAATTAGTTTAAGAAAAGGTTTTATTAAAGAGGAGAGCACACTGGCTAGCAATTAATATCTATCAACATCGTTTTTGCAACCTCCCTTAAAATCCTAGCCCATCTTTCTCATCATTTGCAGAAAAGGGTCAAATAGTCTCTAAAAACAAAACAAAGAAAAACAAAAATATCCATAGATATATCAAAGGGATGCCTGAAACTTTTAAAATTTATTTTTGCATTAAAAGTTTCACTCATTTTTGTTGATAAAACTAACCTAAAGTATCTTATCCACAATATCTGTCTAAAATGAAGCCTAGTAAAAGCCCCTTCTGGTAAAAAGACTGGATTTTTTTTCCATTCTACCAGGATTTGCATGAACAAATAGAAATGCTGACATCATTTGCATTTTAAGGTGACTTTGTAGGTCACTCAAGTCTAATCTGGGGTCTAAAGCACAAGAAAATTTGGTTCAGCTCTTTCTCATCCACAGACTTCTTGGAAAACGTTGGAGAAATCAGCCTGTCTGTGCCTGTGACTGTCTGCTTGTAAAAATGATGATGTAACAGCTACTCCAATGTTTAAACATCTGCCAAAACCCTCAGTTTATCTATCCCTTTAGTGAACCGTCTTCTGCTATTGAAGTTCCTCAAATTTCCCTAAACATACACTTCAGCAGTTTTGCTGATATGGCACTACAGTGTACAGAGCATTCCCATCTCTATGGTGACATTAAAAATATCTGAAGCTATATAATAATGTATATTTTATACCCATGAACCAAGTCAATATTTTGTCTCTTAAATCCCATGCAAGCATGGTCTGCCTTTGTTAAAGAATCCATGTGGCACTAGGCTCCGTGTGTCCAAATTGAAGCCATTAATCTCTCCTGTTTGTCACCTCCAAATTAAAGTGGTTTTACAACCAGAGACAGAGCAGTGTGCTCCTGATGCTGGAACAAAGCTCTCTCTCAGGAGCCTCTACTTCTGTAGAAAGGGTGAAAATTGAATGTTTTATGAAGAGCATCACAAGTAAGAAGGGAATAGTGCATTCCTTCAAGCTTTGATCCTGCCTAACTGAACTGCATTTCACTATTGACTTTAACAGGAGCTATTTTGTGCTACTAAAACCATGCAAATATTTAATACTCTGTTAGCAGCAAATAACTTATTTGTTTCAAGTTACACCAGCCTTTTCAAGATTGTATGATTATGGCAACAAAGAGCATATGTTTGCAATTGTCTGAAAAGTATCTGATGATGAAATTCTGTTCAGTTTTGTTTTCTTAGCAAATGTCTGCTTTTAAAGGCATTTCTTATTTTGTGAAAAATACTTAGGAGAAATGAAATTTATACATTTTTAAACAATTTTAAAATATTTTGGTAGAAAGCACTGAAAACAAGTTTGTCATTGTACAGCCTAATCTACTGAGGTGTTTGTTACCTTTAGTGACCTCCAAAAACAGCTAAAGCAAAATTAAAATTTAAAATTACCATTAATATTTTGTGCTCTGTCCAGCTTTGCAGTTAATGAAGTGCAATAGGAGCAGAGAGAACAGAAAACTGATGTTAAGGACTCAGTTGACATACTGTACAAATTTTGGGGCTTGATTTTGCAATAGCTTTAGTCTGATCTGATGAACTGAAATCCATCAGCAGCTGGAAAGCTTTTTTCAGTACACATTCACTTAGAAGAAATTAATTTTGCTTACTGCACTATTTTATGTATACTGCAGCAGAGGGAATCAGCAGGGGATTAATTTCAAAAGTGTAAACTAAACACTTAGGCCAACACATGCAATTTGAGTGCAATTTAGGGATTACAATGTGAGTCAGACACTTCTGATAAAAAAAAATAGTGTCCATCAGCACTCACAGAATTTTTGATTTTATCCAAGACAACTAGTTTTTGTCATCATTAGCTTTCTCTTCTATTAACTACAGTATGGTATTTCCCAAGGCAGGTTTCCATTTTACCTGGCATAGATCAAATGATACCTCTGTTAAAAAAGAGAGGCTCCTAAACTCTGTTAAAGATCTCTTAAAAATATTAAATCTGCATCTGTTGAATGAGCTATCAAATATGATCAGAGACTAAAGATTTTGTGTGAAAAATGTCATTTTAAGCTTCACAAGTGTTAATTAAAAATAAACCAGCAAACATGCAGAATCTACTGTATGCATAAACACACAAGAATCACTGCTTAGTCATTTATATGAGTAAAGTTATTTTGCCTTGACTAACATACAGCATAAGCAAGGAAGACACCTCTCTTATCAGTCTGGATCAGGATTATTCCTTTTAATTTTTCATATCTTTCATCAAGACTAATGCTGCCAGAAATTGTGTGAAATCAAGAATTTTCCAATTTTGATTTCAAAGGTAAAAACCAAAAATAAAAAGTCCCAAATAAAACAAAACTCTGTTTCAAATGAGTGAATTTGTGTTTTGTTTGTAATCCAACAAGCTGAGTGACTGCATTTTTATGGGAATGGACAGCACAGCCTCTGCCCTGTCTTGGACATGTACTGTGCATTACCAAGTGTGTTCACTCAGGAACATCTGTCACTCTGATCTGGGTAAAAAAGTCACCTTTAGACCTAAGTACCTATGCTACAATATCATATATATTATTTTAAGATGAGGGACCTGCCACAGCTGCTGTGCTGAAGGGCTGGCTTGCTGGTTTGTCAAAAGCCCTACAAAGCATTTCCAAAACCGAACCAGTAAAAGCATTTAAACAACTATCATTCCTTACTGAGGTCAGCCTGTGCTTGCAGGGGCACACAACAGCAGGAATTTTTTATTTGCATTTGCACTCTAGGATGTGTATCACACAGACCTGATCGTGTTGGGGAAATCTCTGGGTAGCGAGCACAGTATAATGGCTCTCCCAGACAAAACCCAAACTCGGATGTCACACCTTGCAGAACAGGCATTCATGGTGAGAAACTCTTTTCCTTCATGCAGTACAGGAACCTGACTTTTAAGGACATTTGGATTACCATAGACAGACCTAACTCAAGTCTTTTTATCAGACACCCTCTCTACCACGCCAGCATTTTTCTTCACTCTTCACCAAGACATAATGCCTGCCTCTTACTTTCTTCAGAAAGGGAAATTATAACTTTCTTAGCCAAGCTTCAGAAGATCCTCCAAACTTTGAACTCCCTGTATTTCTAACCCATAAGTTAGATACATACTAGTTTTATTAAATCCTCAAAGCAAACTTTGCCATAGCTGAGTACTCTTTCAGTGCATCCTTACTAACATTTTTTCATTTTGCAGTGAATAAAATCAGGTCCTAATCAGGTGATCTGAGGTTACTCATTATCTCCCAGCTACAGTAATCTCCTTATCAATCTGTATCAAATCCAAATATCTCAGTGTTAACTAGGGCAGGAGATTTGATTCTTAAAACTGAAAAAAACCACCATAGGCTCTCACTTTCTTTAACAATTAATCCCAGCTCCACTCCATCTGCTGTAACTTGGAACTTGGTTTTAATGAGGCACTGAAAACTCTGTTCTGCTCAGATATATGATATCTACTCAGGAATCACAAACAGATGCTCCAGTTAAAAAAAAAATAGCACTGAACGACTTTGTGCATTTCTGCTGAATAACCAATAAATGAATTTGTACTACTGACCCTTTACAGGTTCTTTGGCATAGAAGTGTCTCCTTATTGGAACATGCCTATATTTAAATTGAAGATGCTTCTGCAACAGAGACAATAGCATGGAGTCAGCACAGAGATGTTGTGGGGATAAACATTGGCATTAACTTTCCCATGAAGAGCACAACTGCTGCCTTACAAGAGCTGGTGACAGGCTGGTGCTTTTCAGAGCAAAACTGAACTCCAAGCCATGGGGCTTCTCTCCTACAACTGCGCTGGACATTTGTCTTCTCAGAAAGCGAGCCAGAATCACCAGCAGTCTGAACACTGATTTGAAATGGGCACACAGAGACTGAGTTTTCTAAGACAGCTTGGAAAGAGAAAAAGTATTAATGGCAAAATAAATGAGTTTTGTACAGCCTTTTTAGCAACACTACTCACTACACAACTTTTTCTAATACAATACTAGACCAAGCTAGTAAATGAGTACTGATCCTTTGCCCTGAGTTTTCTTTGACTGCAGCAGCAGAGATTGCAGTACTTAATGTGCTAGGTAGTATATATATGCAATATGTCGTATATGAAATGAGATACAGAGAGGAACAGCACTGAGTTTTCTTTTAATCTAGAACACAAGAGTGTCAGACCACTTGTAATGCAGGTCTTCCTAAATCTTTACCATTTAAAGACTTTATAATCTTCTTTAGAAATTTTTGAAATATATTTTTGGCAAAGTACTTCACTGCACTAAGTTTTGGCATCTGGACTCCTGGTATAAAGAGCTCACCAGAAGTCAATAAATTGTTTATAAATTAAATTAGTTCTTTCACGCTAAGCATTATTATGGTTTCAAGTCCATGATCTCAATCTTTCAGGGAACTAAGTGTTAATGACATTAAAAAAAAGTTCTCTCTTTCCTACGGGAGAGAATACTATAATATCCTTGACATAAAAATGCTTGTATTTAACAGCCCTTGAGAGAATCCTACTCCCTTCACAGCACCTGCAAGGGAGCAATTAGTATCTGTGAGAATTTCACCCGACACAGAAAGAAATTATCTTGCCTATTGTAATTTTTATTGGCAGCTCCTAGCTCACTGGTGTGGGGTGCTGGAAGAGACCCCTGCAGCAGAGATCAGATGGACTGGGGGCAAAGGCACAAGATTAACCCATTTGTCACGTGGCTGTACAGTTTATGGCATTTCCCTATTTTTTCTCATATCACCCACACATAGAGTTGACAGAGAAAGGAACCACTGTCGCAGGAGAAGAAGGTATTGAATTTCCAAGGACAGATGCAGGGTATTGACATGAGAAACAAAGGGTCAAAAGAGCATTTTCAGATCACAGATTGAATCAAATAATTCCACATGATTAAGACATCTGGGAGAAAGGACACACAGGCAAAGCAGCATAGATAATGACTTTATAGAATTTGTTTCAAATAATATTCAGGGTTAACTCTAGCTCAGAGAAATAAACCTAATCTTGGTGTAGTAAGAGTAATAACTGCAAATGATGCTCTTAAAGAGCTGCCATAAGAGACTCGTATGTGCCTCAGCATTCAGAGCCCACAAAGCACGGGGAAGGCTGAGCAGGAGCAATGCCACCAAGGGCAAACTGACCGAGCCTCATCCCACTGCTCAGGATGACTAACTTGGTGTCTGCCAGGGGCTCACTGCAGGCAGAACCACAAATCCCAGCAGAAGCTAATGTGTGCCTGAGAAGGCACAGCACATCCTGCGTGCTGGGAACCAACCTCAGTGTGCCAGGAGAGCCCCTGAGCATCCAACCAGCTCAGAGACACTGATGAGCCCCAGAGGAACTTCAGAAAAACAGACAGGAAAGTTTATGTGCAATACCGAGTACTCTTGGCTTGTTTCACACTTTTTTCCCACAACACAGTGTTCAGTGTTTATTTGTTTACATTGCTTCTAGAAAGAGAAGAAAGCATGAGCACATTAGAGGTGCTCAGGGAGCAGCTCACCCATCTCTATCAAATTAATGCAGGTCAGTGGTTGCTCCACATTAAATATTGATAGAATAAATAATGTCTTTCAGCAAAGACTTGGGTTACCTTAGTACTTGCTAAACTTGTGGCAGACTTACCCAATTCCTCATCTGGGTATAACCATGGCAGAAAACAAAAACAGTTAAAAATGTGAGGTGAAAAGCACATGTTTATATGATTTAATATAGGATAGATAACTACCTTTGGCAGTCACAAAGTCTTAGCTTGTTATTAAAGGGTGATCTATGTTTCATAACATCTACTTTATCATTATTTCATTAGATGGACTCAAGGGCAAGTAGATCTTCTGTCAGACTTGGAGACAAACAACATAAAAACCACTCTGACCCGAGCACAGCTGTGGTATTCACATGGCTGACTAGAAATTGTCCTATTAAACCATTCTAATATCAGGTTTCAAGCTTATTCTCTGATTCACGTCCACCAATTACCACAGAAAAGCAACAAAGTAAGTAATATATATGTAAAAAAAAGCCAGTAATATATATGTAAAAATTGAAGAACCCAGGGTAAGTACATTAGGCCAAATCCTATAGTCATTATTCTTCTTCCCCTCCTCCCCACATACATATTTAGGTAACTGACTTGTTTAAGCATCTTTAAATAATTAAAGATCTTTAACATTCAGGCAACTCTCAGGCTAATTTCAAACAAAAGATACATTTCCAGGCTTTCAAGGGAAGCTGATGGCTTGGTCTGCCTGTGCCTATGCTACAGAAAGCCACAGGAATCCCTCCAACTTGACCCAGTGTTCGTTGCATAAATGAAGTGGCACATATTCATGCCAGCTCCCCTCTGCTTGGGGCTGTGCAGATATATCCAAATTCTCTTTTAAGTTGGTGTCTGCATCTTCATTCCATTCAGCTAATTTGGATCATTTGGATTTAATTTCAGCTTTGCATGGCAAAGTGCAATTCAATCATCAGGAAGCAGTGGATTTCAAGGGGACTGCTCAAGGAATCACCTCTTAGTTGATGCTGAGCAAGGGCTTCGGCCACGAAATTGAAATTTCTGTTTGCGAAAAATTCACCTGAGTACCACAGTATAAACACTGACCAAAAAAAATGGACACAAACATAGCACAACTGTGAGCAAAAATAATTCTCTAACTACTATCTTAGTCTGATGAAATACCAACAATTTAAACAGTCTAAAGATCTGTTCCTTAATTGTGTGTCTATACTGACATCTTAAACCATGAGTTACAGGAGTCATTGTATGAATAATAAAGAAAATGGGGCTACTATTGTCTTCAATGGGGCAGGACCAAGGCCTTGATGAGAAGATGCAAACACCGTCTCTTTGAAAGTTCATAAGTCATTTCAGATAACATTTGCATAAATCCAAATGACAAGATGACTAGGAGTAGTGATGTTACACTCATGAGGACTGTGTTTAGAGAAATGGAAAGGGCAGCAAAGACACATATTTAAAATCAACTATGCACAGGAAGATGCTGAAGAATTGAAAAGAGTACGTAATTTAAAACTACAGATAATAGTAGCAGAACGTCCTGTGTACCCTTAATATTGCATGTATACCAAAGCAGCATAAAGAAGATAATGTATTAAATTTATATACTGATAATAGAATGCCTTTTCAATAATTAATCAGAAAGTTATTTCAATTTTCATAAGATAAAAAAGAGCCAAGTGATCCCAACTCATTTTAACCAGCACAGATGTGCTGATTAAAATGAGCACACACCCAGACCCAAGTGAGCTGCAGCAAGCACAGTCTCCTGTCCAGCCAGTTGCCAGGAGCTGTGAAAAATGGGTAACAGCATTGCAGGTCTCCAGATGGAGTGAAATGGGGAAGGGGAATAATGGGGCAAACAGAGGAAAAAAATGAACATGAGGAAACTCTGATTCGTGAAAGGGGAAGATGGAGCAGCAGGTAAGTACTCAGGCTCTCATAAAAGCATGTTTCCTCCATGAATAGTGATCCAAGCATTCAGGCAACCAAAGCATCAAAGTACAGACTGTGAACTCTCACTTTTGTAGGAAAGAATCTTTCAAGCCTACAGAAGCTTCCAGTAGCTATAGCAATGTAAATTATTGTGTCTATTAATGAATATAGGATTCCTGCATGTCCCAGGTAATCAGTCTGGCACCCTTCCCAAGCACTAAATTTATTTAGAATCACAGCATCATTTAGGCTGGAAAAGACTTCAAAGATCATCAAGTTCAACCATTAACCCAGCACTGCAAACCATGCTCCTAAGCATCACATCTGCACATCTTTAAAATACCTTCATACTCCACCACTTCCCTGAGCAGTCTGTCCTAGTGCTTGAGAACCCTTTCGGTGCAGAAATTTTTCTTAATATCAAATCTAAATCTCCCCTGGTGCAACTTTGAGGCCATTTCCTCTCTTCCTGTCACTTGTTACCTGGGAGAAGAGAGCAACACCCACCTGAGTACAACCTCCTGTCAGGGAGTTTCAGAGAGCAGTAAGATCCCCTCCAGTCTGCCTTTCTCCAGATTGGTTAATACATAAATCAATCTCCCATTAAAATTACACGTCAGCTTTTAATACATGTATTTGTATTGGGTAAAAATATGTCAAGTCTTCCTTCTTGACGTAAAAGGATCCAGTGCTTAGTGCACTGCTCTTGGATTTAGACCAGATTTTGATACCCTGTTTTGATACAGACTATGCATGATTTTGGACTTAATCTCGGTGTACGTCAGTAAAGGATCAAGCTGTTGTATTTCAAGGGCAGCGTGAAGGGGGCTAGGTTAAGACTGTGTGGATCTTGAATGCAATCAAAGCAAGCATTGCACAGCTCTGAGAGGCA
This sequence comes from Acanthiza pusilla, assembly GCA_036630365.1. Lineage (NCBI taxonomy): Eukaryota > Metazoa > Chordata > Aves > Passeriformes > Acanthizidae > Acanthiza > Acanthiza pusilla. The sequence continues at coordinate 52,980,081 of JAXCHO010000164.1, forward strand.
GGTAAAGAGCTGATACAAATTGGATGACTCAGCAACAGTTCACAATCTGAGTCCTGGCCAAGTCCAAGTGATAGACCAGAACCAATGAAAGCAAGAAACCCAGCCTTCTGAAGTGAATAGGAAATATAAATAAACATGGTAGTTCAGCTAAAAATACGATAATTACATTAAAACATTACATTTAAAATAATTTATTTAAAATTGTAATGACGACTTTTATCTCTACTTATTTTTCTGGCTTCTTTTTTTTTTTCTGTGCAACAGAATAGATTGTATGTCAGAGACCATCGTGCAAAAAATGACAGATGTGGGTTTGTCACCAGAAATGGTTCTATTGATTTTATTGAGTGTTACAAGATCAATGTGCTGTGTTTGAAATCTAACACTTCTAAAAATTAGCATAGAGGGTGTTCTCTATTTAAATGAAACAAAAAAAAGGTCAAACCAAAGCAAAAGCATAAAAATTAAATGAAACTTATTTACTGCCAAGATAAAGTGTTAAATGTTCATTTTTTTATTGAACCTACCTTGCATTCTGCATTGTAAGTTACTGCAACATCCTAGCTCATCATCACCTCTGAATCAAACATCAGGATGCCTCTCTCCATGGTTAAATAATATAGACCGAACCAACTGGTAAACTAATCCCTGGAGAGAAAACAAAAATCATACAGCAAGAACAGTGTTTTCATTAGTTTTTCCAATCACTGACATAGTGTAAAAGCAGGCACTGGAACCTTTCTTTATAGTGAGGAAAGTCAATTTAACAGTGTCCCCAGTTCAGCACAACATTTCATCTGAGTTTGTACTATTAAGTCAATTGTTGCCCCCCTGGCCAATACAGCATTCCAGTTAGAATGCAATTTCAGGACATGCTTTAAATGCTTTGCTTCAATGGGGACACAGCTTTGTAGTATCAACTACTCCTGATCAACACTGTGATTTTCCCCTATTAATTCTATATTGCGGAGATTAGCAAAACATTACACATGTCAGTCACTATCTTCAGCATTAACTAGGCAGTCTAATAAAATTTGCATTAAAATATTGCATCACATGTGGTAGTAAAATTACTATAATAAAAGAGGACTTTTATTTAACAGACAAAATAGTGAATGAAAAGAAGCAGGTGTAATAGAATATGATGGAATAAAAACACAATATCTGAAATAAATAGCTGCTAAATTCACAATGCAGGAATGTGAGAAACACAACACTTCAACCAGAAAAGGCTGACTGTCTTTCTTAATATTCAACAGTAGAACGAGTGGGCATTTAGGGTAGAAATGTGACCTAAAGACATAAAGACTTGGGCTTTAGAAATTCTATCAGAATGAGAAGCAACTGAAAAGGCAAGAGGAAGCCTGGAGATGTTAATTGTGCATATGCAGCTTTAAAGGGTTGACAAGACAAGACTCTCATTCAGTTGTTCCTATTTATTTTCTCCTGGACTGTGGTAACCTGAGACAATAATATGTGAAATTGAGGATTTCCAGAGTGCAAAATACTTTGGAGCTGTCCAGGAGACAGAACATGAGATATATCAAGTATATAAAATGGAAGTACTTAACTAAAATACAAAAAAGAAAAGGTGTCTTGCATAATTTAGTTCACCATCCCACTATTTCTCCTATGTTCATATGACAAGGAACGCAGATTACAAAATTAGTTATACCTCCAAAAGTTTTCCTGTGCTCTGGAATTGGCCCAATAAGTACTCTCTCTCAATTAAAAATAGAGAAAAAATAGTAAGCAACCATTTAAAATAAAGACTGCAATTTTGGAGGAGAGAGGTTTTAGGATTTTTCAAAAACATTTATAATATATGACATGAAATGGTTTTGGAATTTTGATTCCAAAAGCTCAGAGTAAACAAAGATGTCATTTGCTGGACATTCTTGTGCAAACTTTACACACTATAGTGAAGGCTGATTCTTGGGTAAGAGTACACCAAAGTGGAGAGGGAAACCAGGAATGACAAGGGCCAGGATGCACTGACTGGTAACAAGTTCATAACAAAGTGGTTCTTAGCATGTAACTGAGTGGTGGGACTCCTTCCCATGGAATCCTGCAAAGAGAAAACGTTTAGGTGGGCTCGAGAGAGACTTGACAACTTAATAGAAGGAAAATCCAGCAAGGCTCACTGAATTAATAGACACCAACTCTGCTTCAGGAAGTCCTTGAGCAGAAAATGATGAAAGCCCTGGAGAGGATGAGTCTGCCCCCTTCTCTTCCCCAAGGTATCTGCTTTCATCTGCTGGCTCATTTTTTATGGATCTTCCTTTTCTGACAATAAGCATATTTCTGTCGTATTTACAAACAGATTTCCTTTCTCTAAGAAACAGCACAACAATCTGGCTATTTGATTTCACTAGTTGTGTTCTAGTCTATGCCTGCAAAATACATGAGGAGATAACTTTGCAAGTAAGAATAAAGGCAATTTTTAGGAAATTATGCCTTACAGTAATTTGAATGCTGTAACTTATTTGCTCTCAGGATGTCCATACCAAAGTGTCAGCATGTTTAGGGGTACCACACAGGCACAACTTGCACAAGCCCTGTCCTGCCACGACTCAGCAGCAGCAAAGCCCCTTTTCTCAGCAGTAGCCACTGTTGTCTCATAACTAAAAGGTCTGAAAAAGGCCTAAAATAAATTCCTAATGATGCTGCCCAATTTAATAACTCATTAAGGGCAGAGATATTAGCCAGATCCAACTGCCACACATCACCAGGATTGAAAAAGCCACGATCTGTCTGGCTAAAATCTTAGACAGCACAAAGAGAGCTCCAAGGGGCTCTGGCAAAGGAAGGAAATTTCAGCTGGCTATTTAACCTGTATTAGCTAACCAGGCACTACTTCTGTCTCATTTAAAGATACCTTCCGAATAAAAAAAAAAAGGAAAATCCACAACTGCAACTGAAGTGACACAGAAGTAACCAACATCAGCTCTCTCCATGGGAAACCAGGTGTCGCATCTGTCACAGCTGAGAAGGCTCTCAGCTGAAAACACATTGTCACAGATTTCCGTAGCAGCCAGGTGACCAAACAAAATGAATGGGAATTCCTGCCTGGACAACATCTGTTTCTTCATTCTGACCCATTCCCTCCCTCCCCCAGGAAGTCCTTCAGCACCTGGGCTCAGCCAGGCATGTGTGCTTTCCCATCTGAGCCAACCCACCTGAAGATTTCTAAATCTGGCTGCTTGCTGTGCAGGGACAAAGGCCTCCAGCATGGTGAGACTGAACTTCACAAGAAAAATGTTTGCATTGACTGTCTCAGCCATGAATTCTTGAAGTTCTGGGGAACAGAAGGAAACTTCATATTTCCTCCTTTTTTTGCCATTTTGAAGAATAGCCTAATGCACCACATGAAATGCTTTTTTAAATGCATTTATAAGAAATCTAATAAAAACTGGGTTTTCTCCCTTTTAATTACTACATGAGCAACATAACACAAGACAATCCAGAACTGGAGTACACCCTATTATTTTGGTTATTTTGCTGAAAATGCTCTATGCAAACACCAGCTTGGAGAAAGACAAGCAATTACAGTACTTTTATTATTTTTTCTGATATAGGTCATTTAGCAGCATAAAAAGATTTCCATCCCTGAAGGATGCTGTTCATATCCCTACCACAAATCATAATGTTTCTGGCTTTAACTGTACTTCACTGAAGAATTAAATGAATGTTAGGGAATTATGTATATATATATATGATTTATAAAACATAATCATCAGAATTGAGAAACAAGGATTGATGTGCAATTTTTTTGTCCTTCCTAACACACATTTGCCTGTTTTTCTTTTAGCCCTTCTGCCTCAACACAACTTCATCTCTTTTTCCACCAGCCTCTGCTTCTGTTCCTGGATAGATTTGTTTCTACCATTTCTTGTCTTAAATCTTTTTCCTCTCCCTTCTCACTGCCTTTAAAATGAGTATGAAAGAAACGTCTAGCCAACTCAGCTCAGTAGCCTTAAATCCTTCATAATTTCACTGTGGCTGGTGGACTACATGAATAATGAAACTCCCTGTCACCAGAAACCTGACCAACACCCTTTTTCACCACCTCCTGTCACCATGACAGCTATGAGCACCCCTGAAGGAGACAGACAGACAAGCCAGTGTGGAATCCTTTTTTTTCCAGCTAAATATTTTGTTTCCAACCACAAGAAATTTCAAAACTCAGCAGAAAGAATCTGTATCACCTTACTGGGAAAACCTTGTGTTTGGGGTAGGTGAGGTCTGGCAGGGCCCCCCTTCCCACATCAGATGCAGGCTGTGAAAGAAGCAAGTGCCTTCCCACCAGCTGCCTGCGACATGGCTCTGCTCACTGGTGCAGATTGTTAAAGGTCAGAACAAGAGAAAAAACCTATTTTCTGGAAGTTGGGAATCGTCTTTTGGATTGCATACCCCAAACATGAGTGTTACAGCCTGGACTCACTTCAAGCTCACCACGTAAGCAGGCAGAGCTTGATCTCTCTCAGGTTACTTGTGTCCAGTCTACCAACAAGTAGACAGGACAATGGAGGGAGAAAAAAAAAAAAAAGCATTGAAATCCAAAAGCCATAACTCACTGATGAAATATGTGATTGACAAGGCACTGAAACCCTCTGAGGACCAGACCCTAACTGAACTTTAACTGAATCAGGCTAAGCCTCTGTTGAAATTGGAGTGTAATCATTCTTCTCAGACTTCTTTAGATCACAAGTACCTGCAAGCTGGAGGTCTCAATATACAGCTGTTTGATAAATATGAAAATTAGTAAGAATTCCAGGTGCAAAATGCTAAGGAGCAATTGCTGCTAAAATCACAGCTCTGGTACTGAATTAGTGCATTTGGAAGCCATCTGTGCTCTTACAGATCTGATTACAGGTGGCAATTTTGCTGATAGTGCAAATGATTATCAGTGGCAGCAAAAAAAGGCTGGTTTAACTCTGAACTGTTCTGTAGCTGAATTTGCAATCAAGCTGTCTGGGCACATCTACCCCAGCAGACCTAAAAAGAGAGAATAAACCATATCCATGGCCTACTAGTAACAAGAGGATGAAGGAGGTGTGGCCCTAAAACACCAGGCACTGATTTATACCCTTTTCCTAAGTTTTGCCCCTTTCCTCGGCTCCAGGCAGTCCCACAACGTCCCATTTCTGCAGAATTACATCACATGGGTTTGCCAAAGGAAAAAAAGTTCCATGCTTATTTTTCACGAAGAAAATAGGGTTGTCCTCTTAAACTACAACGGTTTCTTCCTGCTTTTATATGTAGGGATATTAGAAAGAGATTTTTGTACTTTTCCAATGGTTTTAGACACAAGCACTTAAAAAAAAAAATTATGCAGAGAACAGAATCACTTACCAAATAAAAGTATTCCAAGGAACAAGCATCAATGCCTATGTGCTTATTGTGCTTGGGTACCTAATGACATTTTGGGAGTGAGAAGTTCCTTCTGGAATGACTGTGCTCAGCCAGGGGAGCAGGGTACAGACCTGACTGCCTGCCCAGGGTGCCAAAGTGAAGCAGCTCTGGAGTTTTGCCTCTGATATTCTAGTGTTATCAAAAGCTAATTAAACATGATACAAATGCACAAGATCCAGCAGTCCTGGGGCAGAGGCAAAACCACAGCAGTCACCAATGTCACCTCATTGTAGTAAGAAAACAGTTTCTCTTTGGTTAGCCGAGATGACATTATAATTACAATAACCCTTTTAATGTTTAGAATGCTCCACTGTCCTGGAGGGAGAATCCTGGGGTAGAACTTGCTTAATTTATGGCAGAGCTTGCATGACTTGGATCCCACAATAGCCTGGAGTCACTCCTGCAGATTTGGACTCCTCCAGCAGGGTCAGGCCCAGAGGAACAATGAGAATTCTGCTCTCATTACAGCTAACTTGCTTTCTGCTCCGACAAGCAAGGTTTCTTTTGGTTTAGTAAATTAACTACTACCTATATCTACAGAATAATGGGAGTCTTTCCCCTCTGTTACTGATTTCTGGGAAAGAAAAAAAAAAAAAAAAAAAAGAATATTCAACCCACATTCCAACCCACCCAGGAATTAAGACTTCTTAGAGGATCTAAAAAAAAAATGAAAGATTACAAACCATGTTTGTAAATGTAATAATGTATGTCCATATGGAAGGAAAAGCTAAACTGTCCTTTTCTGTGAAAGAAATTCAACAGATTGCCTAGAAATAGGCAGCTCCCGTTCCCGTTACTGAGGGAAGCAAATGCCATCCAGATGGAAATTATCAAATGGATCAAACAGCTACATTTTATTCCCAAATGATCTTTGTTCTACTTATCACTCATTATACCAGGAAAATTATTTTTGCTATAGCCCAAATATGGTAAAAAGAATATTATTTATCATATATTCATTTCAAAATATCCTGTATTGAAGGTTTCCCTGATGAGATATCGATCTTGACACACAAAAAGGGTGAGAAGAAAAGTGTCCTTCCTAATGAGAACACTCATTTAAGATCTGTGGAATCTGTTAATTCACATTAAGCCCCCATTGTCCTTGCAGCAGTCAGATCTGCAGCCGCTTCCTGATGCCCAGGGTGATGAAATGTCCCTTCAGCAGCCCTGTCACTTGCCAGGTTTTACAAAGGGAAATCTTACCAAGCCCCAGTGAAACCACATTGAGGTTCAATGTTGAGCTACTTTGATTTATACTGTCCAATGGATAAAAACTTCAACTGTATATTTCCATTGAATAAAACCCAAATTTAAAAATCACAAAGAATCCTCATCTTCAGTCCTAAGTGATTATGTGGGGCATGTATAATCAAATTCAATAATTTAGGAGACATTTTCAAATACGTAAGAGGTATTAGTTACCACCTAAAAGAAAGGCAATGAAATCTGAATTTCTCATTCTTTCTTATGACTTTAAAAAATCTCCATAACATTTTATGTGGTAAAAACCACATTTGTTTAAGCACGTCCTCCTATAAATTTCTGATAATATATATGGATAATTATCCTATTCTTTTATATAAGCTCTGTCTATATAATTGTACTATGATCTTCTTTTAGCCTGAAAACCTACAGCAGCACAAGTACAGTCTTATATGAGGACATAAAATGTTTAACAGCTGTGGCTGACTGACAGGATTAGATCATGAGCATCTAATCTAACTGGGCCATGTAACACTACCTTTTATTTCACATTAATCATTGAACATGAGTTCAGCTGTGTCATAGCTCTATCAAGTGGGCCTATAAATTAGGCAATAAATTAGAAGTTGATTTTTTAATGGTGTGATCACTAACAGATAACACTGGGTTCAGGTGCAGCAATCCCAAAATACAAAGGAACCCACAGCTCCATGAGCACTGATAATCAGGAGGACTTCAACAAGCAGATTCAGGTATTTTGTACAACACTGTGACTTGGTAATTAGTCCCAAAATAGTAATTCTGGAGCAGGAAGAAGCCCCTAATATTAAGCTTCCAGAGTATGCAGTTGAGACATGCAAAAAAATGTATTGCTACAACCTCTGTTCAGCTGAGAGCTCAAAAGTAGTAATTCATAGTAAGTTACATATCATGAGATTTCTAATAAAATTTACAGACAGGACAACCTCTTCTAAGGGAAAAGCTAGGCTAGATTAATAAAATATGAATGGTTTACATTTTAAAAGGGTCAGATTTATCCACAACAGAAGTTATCACTCCTGATAATGCCACTAAGGCAATTGTCTTATTCATATCCTATCTGTCCATAAAATTTACAGTGTAGCCCAGTACAGCAGAAGACAGTATGTTTATTTCAAAACAGACACAGAGAGTTTGTTTTCATGCTAAAGTTTAGATTCCTTTTTCCCCTAAGGACCACTATTAAACCAAGGCAAAGCCTTCTTCTCAGAATGGTTTATTAAGCTGAAAGATGTGTCTAGACAATCACATTATTCTTTCCCCAGTACCCAGTTTGCCAGTGCAAAGAGCAGCACTCATTCTTAGCTGACATGTCACCTTCCGGAGATGTGCAGCAGTCTGAGCAATTGCTTTTAATTCAGGAGCACAGAAACCTCTTCCCTCCTGTACACTCTGCAAAGCTCACAAGGAAGCATACCAACAAGGAATTGTTTTAATATCACCTTACTTAGGACACAGAAATTAAGAACACAAAAGAGGTCAGAAGCCCTCTAAAGGAAGCACGTGCACTTAGGTGATTTCCCAGGAGAACGGCAGCGCTGCAGCCACTAATCCACTGCAGAAAACTCTCCTCAGCTCAGGCGGAATTGTGTTTGAATACACTGTTTTATAAGCTGCTGCCCTCTCTTCTGCACTGTCCTCTTTTACACTATTCAAGAGGAAACATACAAAAGTGGAGTGCACAGTTCACAAATGAAGAACAATGGATCTGGCTTACTATTATGAAAAGCTCCCGAGTATTAGTGCCACACCTGGCATATGCTCAGTGCCTCGCTTGATGAATGCTGCCCCTGATCTCCTGGGGCCTTGGGAGAATCTGTCAGGCCAACAAGGCTGCACATCTACATGCACATTTTATTTCCTGTTTAATCCACTTAGAAACTGGTACCTAAACATCTCACAGTGAATGGAGTTTGTGACAGTAAATTAAGACAAAACTATACAGTTAGTCCAAGCTGTAAGTACAAAGGAAAAGTCCTCAGGCAGAACATTAAAAAAAAAAAAAAAACAGAGAGAACAACACAAAAGAGAGGTTCCCAAGTATTAATGTCAATTTCCTCTTCTTTGAAGACTACTCGTGCAGATCATCTTGCCTATTTTAGGCCCACATTATGATGAAATGAATCCTGTCCTGTAGATCAAGTGGTGATTTCCCTTCATGACTGCAGGGACCAGAAGAGACTAACTCAGACTTATACATGTTCCAAGGAATCCCAGTCCTTGCACGATGACTTAAGCTTAGTTCCTAAACATGTGGTAACCAACCAACTCCCTGCCAGGGAGACAGACACCTGACAATCACTGCTTGAAGGTCTGCAGTGCTGGCTGAGCTGTAAGCAGTAAAGAGCTTAATTCTGTAGCCTAATAAATATCTCATGTCACCAAAGGAAACTAGGGAATGTTGAATCAATTGTCTGTCCACATGAAAAAGTCAGTGCAAATGGCAGTCTCAGAGTCATCTCTAAGGGGGACAACAGGAATGTGTTGCTCTGGGAAAGATACAGATGTCAGATGCAACAGAACCACAGAATTACACAATATTATGAGTTGGAAGGGACCGAGCAGAATCATAAATGTCCAGCTCCTGGCCCTGCACAGGATAGTTTCAAGGATCACACCATGTGCTTGGGAGTGTTGTCAAATGCTTCTTGAACTCTGCCAGGCTTGGAGCAGTGACCACTGCCCTGGGGAGCTGTTCCAGTGCCCAACCACCCTCTGGGTGAGGAGCCTTTTTCTAATATCCAACATGAACATCCCATGACACAAATTCAGGCCATTCCCTCAGGTTCTGTCACTGTCACCACAGAGCAGAGATCAGTGCCTGCCCCTCCTCTTCCCCTCACCAGGAAGCTTTAACTGCAATGAATTCTCCCCTCAGTCTTCTGCAGGCTGAACAGACCAAGTGACCTCAGCTGCTCCTCACACGGCTTCCCCTCAAGGCCCTTCACCATCTTTTAGCACTCCTTTGGACACTCTCTAATAGCTTTATATCTTTCTTATCTTGTGGTGCCCAAAACTATCCACAGCATGTCACCTGATCTTGCTTTCACTGCTTATACAACCTCCTTTTTTGTCTGATCTCCAAAGGAAAATCCCTGCTCATTCAAGCCAGCCTTCTGCCTTGTCTGTTTGACTTGAGACATTTAGGAATTGCCTGCTCCTGTGCCCTTAGGAGGTGGTGCTTAAAAACTGACCAGCAGCAATGGACCCCAGCACCTGCAAAAGCTTTTTCTCTGGGGACATTACTCACCAGTTCCCTGAGTGGTCTGAAGCTGCTCTCCTCCTGTCCAGGGCTGAAGTTTTGCTGGCACTTTTCCTCCTGTTTAAAATCAGAGATTTTAAACTCAATTGCTTCATGGCCGCTGTGGCCAAGACAGCCACCAGTCTCCACTTTGCTCAAGATCCTCTCTGTTAACAAGCAGCAAGTCAAGGAGGGCATCTTTCTTAGTCAGCTTTCTTATGATTTTCAGGAGTCTCTTAGTTCCTCAAAGAATAATTCATCAGCATCAATGGCCTGGCTAGGCAGTCTATAGAAGACTCCTACAATGACATCCACATTATTTGTTAGCAAGTGCTGTTTTTTCTGGCTTTCCTAAGCATCATCACACAGGGTACTTTCTGTCTGAAGCTGATTCAGTCCATGTAACAGACCGGGGTGTTTGTCCACACCAGCTGCAGCTTCATTTCTTAGGTTTCAAAACCCAGCAGAGGTCACTGCCTCCAACATGCTCTCCAACACTTGCTCAGGGCCAGCCACCTGCCACCCACCACTAATTCTCCAGAATTAGTGCACAGCTCCTTCTGTGGTCATGTACTCTTTAGGAGGTTCATTGTGACAGAAATGGTTTCTGGTTATGCTCACCAGACAGGATACTTCTGCCTTGCAAAATGATGAGGCATATGGATCATATACGAGCTATATAAAGTAGATTTGTTATTTATTTCTGCCAAGCTCAGGTACTTCAAATGTGCCAGTCTGCCCATTTGTAAACAGTTGTTTGCAAAAGACCCAGAAAAGGTCTCTAATTAACTGTTAATTCAGCAGCCACATCATATTGGTGGTCATACCCAGCACAGAAAAGGCACATAAAATTGTAAGGGTGGCAGGGATGAGCAGAGCCCAGTCCCTCACTCTCCACAGAGCAGCTCCATTATGGAGTGCACTTTCTCCTACAAAGCAGCTCCTCTGAGAGACAAGAAGAGCCTTGTGTCCCCAAGCAAAGCTCTCTGTGCAAGCAGTCACAGATTATCAGTACCCTCCAGCTAGGCAGCCTCACCCCTAGATTTTAAACCCCTTTTACCAGAAGGGACTGTCTGCAGCCAGCTGGAAATAAGAGATGTGGCTGCTGAGACAGAGTCCCCAGCCCACAGATGGGAAAACAGGGAGGCAGCACTCGGCAGATGGTGGGGGCAAGGGACAGCCACGTCCTCCCTTTTTAGCTGCAGTTTTCGGTGAGGGTGAGAAAGAATCACTCACAATTTTCAGCCTTGGAGCCACATTACAAAAATCAGCAACATGCTCCAGGTGCTTCCCCCTTAAAGGAGGCTTTGCCAGCCACCCATATGCTGAGAGGCCACGGCACTTCAAAGCTTCCAAATTGTCTAAATACAACTAATACAAGTTCAACTCAAATGAGCTCCCAGCAATCCTTTACTGGAATTCCCCTTTGCTCCACGTTCTCACACCATAATCTAAATCACAGAGACCAGGCAGAACAGGTAACATCTTAATTTCTGAGTAATCACTGATGAAATATTCCCAGTAACCCATGAGAAAAGAATTTTCTCTCCATCCTTAGGTATTTGACCTGGTTCACTTATGGCTTGAACACAGTCTCAGTCCGTGGGCAGCCAGGCTCACAGCTGCTCCAGATCACCAGGCTGAAACTGAGCTGCTCTTGCACCCTACTGAACCTGACCCACCATCTGTAACACAATCCTCTAGCTCTTTTTCCTTTCTTTTTCTTTTTTCTCTCCTCTTTTGAAGAGCTGCTTACTTCACAAGTCATAGCTTTTTCTCTCAAGAACTTGCCACACTACATTAAGATTTCCAAAGACAGATAGTTTACCTTACATGAACTATGACAGTGGCCACAGTTCAAGAGACCTTTAACAAGGGTGCAAGTCAGTCTGGCTCCCACCGTGGGAGCTTGACACCTTCCCTAGTGGTGCCTGACTCCTAATCAGTAAAGGTTCAATGGTTTATGCATGTAAAAGCAAGGCAAAATTGTGCTAACAATATTTTATACAACCACTGATCTTTTTTTCTTCCACTTTCAGCAGCAAGAGACATCAAGGAGCTAAACTGCTATAGGGCAAGTGTCCCCTACTGGCCTGGTCCCACTGTCACCTACGCTTGGGCTGACATGTGGGACACACAAGTGAGTGTCCCTCCCATTGAATCTGGTTTATTTAGGAAGGGGAAGACAGATTGTACATACCAGGGTTTTTAATCTGCAGTACAGTCAAGGTACAGCCAGAATTTCCACTGAATAGTCTTAGTTAAGGAATAGTCTTAATTTAAGGAATGAATTCAGTCTTTAAAAGAACAATTAAAGAAATCAGTCTCTTCTCTTGTCCCTACTTGTATGTGCAAATCCCAAGGGAGAGAGGACAGAACAAAGGAAAAAAAAAAAGAATGACCTGCAGAAAATCACATCTCCCTATCATTTTAAACCATATTTATTTATGCCAAACGGCTTGCAATTGTACATATATAGTGTATATATATGCAAATAAATATTTTATACATATTTATATGTAAATGGACACATTATTCTATGGTTCCCCATTATCCTGACTGATAGGATGATCAGAGCCATAGACTGCAGAAAGACTATATTTCTAGCTAAATGTAATAGGCCATTGTATTTGAAATATTCAATTTTCTGTCCTAACCTCTGCTGTTTTCCTTATTCCCAAGAACAAGCCATCATGAGAAGAATAGATCTAAGTCAACGCTACCAGGCCCCTGACCTGATGAGAATACATTTGTGCAAACAGATGTGTGAGGTTTTTTTGTTTAATCAGGCCTTAAGAGAAAGGTTTGCATTGTAGAAATCTTTCATGCATTATCTGGTTTTAATTAGGGGCTTTAATATCCATCAGCTTACGGGCTCAATGAAAAGGCTGTTACTAAGAAGGTATTAGATAGTGCTTTTACAAATCAGAATTGCCGCTCAAAAAATAAAATGCAAACAGGGATTCTTAGGGACTAGAGAAAATTTAATCATGGGCAACTTGTTTTTGCTCTGACTCCTACAAATACAAGTCCTGAGCATGAAACTGAGTGACCACAGACTGAGCATAAGACCTGATCCCCAAATTTCCTGTGGGCATGAAAGCTTTTCAGCACACAAGGCAAGCAATCCCTGGGGAGTGGAAGGCTTCAGGAGCAACCCTTCTGCATTTTCTACAAATGGTCAATATACAGGAGAACCTAGAGTCTCCTGGTGTCTTTTACCTGAAGGACAGTGAGTTTTGTCATCTTTCCTATTTTCCTGTTCTTTCCTGATCTTCTCCAGCATATGAGCTCTCAAAAAGGAATGCAGACCATGTTCCTTCCACTGGTTCTGATCAAATCATTTCTCTTGTAGACATTCCTAAGATGTAATGGGCAACTTTACCTTTTCAACTTGCATGATGAATTCTTTCTAGCTAAGTGAGACTGCATGCACAGCTGAGTGTAGACAAAATACAGGGCAACTTACTATTTTTTGAAATATTATGAGTGTTATTTTCCTGAAAAATAAGAGAAATAGAAGTAGGCTAATGCAGAAATTGCACTGACTAAAGAGAACTGTTTTAAAATATGCATGATCTGTCATTATAGGTGTTCTGTTTCTTTGCATTTGAACATAAAAACTGGCATTACATTCCCTGTTTATGACCTCTCCTACCAGTGAAGAGCAAAAACAGGTAAAGCACAACTGCAGGAGAATTATTAGTTTTCTTTAATTTCATGAAAATGCTTGTTCAGTGTTGGAAGAAAGTGATGGATTTTTTTCACCTGTCATAGGAGAAAGGCTTTTTTTTCCAGTGGTTTTTGATTCTCAGATTCCAATTCCTCCCCCATAGTGGGTACAGATTACTCTAAAGTGCATTTGTAGTCTAAGGTACACTGCAAGTTCCCTTTTTAAGTTTATCTTTCACACAGCCTTTAGAAAGCACTATGCACTATTTCAGGTTACTGCTTCCATGTAATTCTATTTCTAAGTAATACTTCTGTTAAAACTAGAGACAAAACATATAACTTCACTGCTAAAAAGAGATATTTTGATTTTAGAATTAGGTAGCTCAAGTCTAGAAAAAAAAACTGGGCAAATATTACCTGAAAATGTTAATAAACCCTCATTTGATACTATTGATCCTAGAAAATAGTTTCATGTGCTGTTTCAAACTTTGGAAGTGGAAGAGTCTGACTGAAGAGCAGGCTCAGCGAGTATCTGTAGTAGGAAGCATCCTGTCATCCAGCTTCCTTCCTGATGAGGTACTCTCATCATCCAGACAAGTTCAGATAATGCCATTTGACCCCTGCAGGTCCATGGATGGCAAACAGCAGACCACAACACAAGCCAATTCAGATGTGCTCTGCAAGCACATTGCTACTGATCACCCTCAATTTAAAAAAAAAACAAACAAATAATTTATAGAATAAATTAATTATCCTGCATGACTCACTGAGCAAGCTCAGACTCCCAAAGGACCTCAGCTCAGCAGGACACCAGTATAGCAACCATCTGGTCCAACATTGTACATTTTGGGTCAGGTTCCTATAAATGACCATGTTTAAAGAATTTGAAGGGCCTTGTTTGATGGTGCAATGTATCATCTCATCTTCTCGTAGATCAATTAGAGCATAATTATTTGGTGTGATCTATTATTTCTCATTTGTCCCTTCCGTAGTGGGAAAAATGGAGCAGGACAAAGGTTTAAAAGAGGCAACCTTTAGCAGACTCACCTTTTCCAGTGCTGCTGCATGCAGCTCTCCAAACTGATTGCTGCTGATTTATTGCCATTGTAGTTTCTAAACTCACATTTTTAGTTAACAGAAACGAAGAGCAGCTGAAACAGCTGGCCAAAAGATAACTGTGGTTATCCGCACATCTTTAAACAATGCTTTGTTGTAGGAAGAATGGATACCTTAAAAAATTAAAACCACAAGAGGCTACAGGATTTTAACTGAAATCTGTGACTTGTGAAGCAAAGGTATGGAGTGTCAGCATAGAATCCATTTGCTGGATGAATTGCTTGAGTCCATTTTGAATTCTAGTGCTTCAGTGCAGATAATATCCTTGCAAATCTCTGTTCTTCCACTTACGTCTCTGTGTCTGCAGCCCTTGTGCAGGAAATTATTAGCTCCAGCAGGAGGAAGAATGGGGCCAAATAATCTAATTAGCTTAAAATGAAGCCTGAACACTTAAAATAAACCACACTTATCTGTGATAGAAAGGGACCGGACTGACAAAGGCTTAATTTCATGGGAAGTTACTATAGCCCCAAACACAAAGTAGATAGCTTCACTAGGATAACAAAGACTTATTATCGTGTTATCACAGGGTATTGTTATTAATACCCTTATCATTAGCACACTTCATGCATTATGATCTGACCTCAGACTGAACTACCAGGCCCTGTATTCTACTGTCAGCAAGATAAAGCTCCAAATAGTTCTCACAATGGCTAATTCTTAAAGCATCATTTTATCAACATAAAAGTTACTGTGTTCAAGGTGATTTACAAGTAGTTTTGCACATCAAAATATCTTAATACTTGACAAGGCAGCTGATGGCTGGAGACCAGGTATCTCTGTCTTCAGAAGTTCTGGCCAGGCTTCAGGAAGAACAGAAAGTCGCATAAAAGCAAAGGCCCCAATTTTGGAATCTCACTGGTGCCTCCTGCTTAGGCAGCACTCAACAACATCGCTTCCAGGGACTATTTCCCTTGGCATCTGGTGTGTGTTTTCTAAAGATATGTTGGATGATGAGCAATTTAGTTACTGCTGTAAGCAACTGCACTGCTACCTTACTGAGCAATTGAAGGCGGGTTTCCACAATAAAGTGTGAGTGTGTGCATTAATATTTCATCAAAACCAGTCATTTTATTTCTGGCCTCCGAAAAACAGCATCAAACAAGTTGTAACATACTATGAACCAACTGGGGTAATCAATGGAGGCAGAGGAAAAGCGCAGGAACTGTGCCATGAATTACCCTGTGTGAATGTCCTTTTCTAATAAAAGTCATGAAAAATGCAGAGTAATGATACGGATATATGAATAACAGGTGTTTTCCAAAAGTATTAACTCTGGTGAGATCACAACACACATCAGTATTTTGTGGAATTTACAACCATGCTCAGTTAAATTTCCCAGAGCCAACCGGCATTAGTGCACCATGCACCTGCTCAGACATGCTATTCCGTCCTCCTTTCCACAGCCAGGATCCACCAAAGGTTCCTGGAGCCCAGAGCACAACGATTTCTGAGCCAGACTGCGAGGAACTGCTGTCCTGGCCTGGAACTGCAGCCACTGCTCCCTGTGGCAGGGGTCTGGCAGCACAGGGTGCAGTCTGAATCATCCATCCCATAAACCCAGATGTTACTGCACCCATGATGCCCACCCAGTCCCCTAAAGAATGTGACTGTGGACATGTCCAGTAAAACTACTCAAGCTAAGCTGCAATTTGTTACTTAAAAGCAAAAATTGAAGGATGCTATTTTACAGATACTAGCCCCTACAGCAACACAGTGAGTATCCTGCTGTAGTTGGACCTATTAAAAAAAAAAGGATAAATCTTTTTAAAGTGTCCAAAGACTAAAGAAATACAGCAAAATTACCCTCTGATTTTTGTAAAATTAATTTATAGGAAGTCCATGACACTACATTTCCTGAAATCCCAAATGAAACAGTCACGCAAGGGGGATGTTCTTTCAGAACTTGCCACTGCGTACTGATGAAACAGGTTGTACATAAAAGCAAAAGGTATTTAATAGATTGTTTCACAGTCTTACTTAAAAGAAAAGCAAATCACCAACAAAAGGTGAAAAGAAAATGGGGAGACAGCCTGGCTAATGAAAAATCCGTGTTTCAGTGATCTCAAATGTTCTATGAAGTTTTGATCATAAAAAAATATCACAGCTCTTTTCCATGTAAATTTTCCAGTCATCTCGAACTAGTTCCTAGGCCACACTAACTAGTAAAATACCTTTGTTTTAAGAAAGTTAGTAGTACTTTTGCATCAATGGGAAAAATCACATTGCTAAGATGTTTACCTTGTTTTATTTCTGCAGGTTTTATTCTTTCCCATGTAGCTGATTTCTCCCCACAGGATATCGACCTTTATTACTTGCTGACAACGTGTCTGGCAAATAGCTTTCTGCTGTGGTAGCTGAGGTTGAGCCATCTGTTTTTCCTCTAGAGAGCCATGCCTTATTCATAATGGCATTTTTGTGTTCCATTCCCTGGGGAATAGCACCTGCATGCTGATTTCCTATTTGACCCCAAAATGCATCATCGCATTTCGACAAGCGATCCCTCCCCTTCGTGGCCCAGAAGGCTCCGCGCTCCAGGGGCACTGGAGCATCCTTCATCCTTGACAGCAGAGGCCAAGGGGCTTCCTCGTGGATCATGGGCAGGCTCACACCAGCCCATGGATCTGAGCTGGAGGGGACAACTGAAGGTATCTGAGGAGGAAAGAAGAACAGAAACCATAACCTTGGGTGTTCCAGTGTGTTTTTGTGTGTTTTTAAGGAAACAGGCCGCTCTATGAATTGTGGCTGATTTCAGCCATAACTTTCCATGTAATTGTACAAGAGGAGCATGTCCTGCTTTCATTGGGATTTAATTAAAGCTCATATGATTTATATAAATAAATAATCTCTGAGTTCATGAAGATTGGATGAATCAAAGAACCACTTGCATTCTGCTCTATATAATAGTTTTCTTTTATGACCATATTTTCATTGGTGCTTTTAATATGTGAGAGCGAGAGAGAAAAGGACCAGGAAACCTGATCTGAACTGTTATATATATCTCCTGGACTAAGTAACATGTTATCAGAATTCTGAGTAACCATTTCATTGCATAACAAATTTCTTAACTAAAAGGAAATCTCAGTATCTTGCATATTCTTTTCATTAATGCCAAAAGCAAAAACTATGCTTTTACTTGTTTCATTGAATTTATTTTAATCCAGGATTATAAAGGAAATTCAGTGGAGTAATATTTTTAACTGCTCTGCTCTACCTAACTGGCTCCAGTAATCGCATTTCTGAATTTTGTTTCCATACAAGTATGGAGAGGTTATGTTGTCTCAGAGAGGCTGAAATCTCTTGCGTGTTTAGTTTAGCAGCAGACTGTCACAAATGCAATTGCAATTGATCAGCTCTGTTCTTAACAGGATTCCTGCAGTTAATGGAAATTACTATAAAGAGCTTCAGGGCATAGGAATAATTGGATCACTAAAAAAAAAAAAAGAATGGGAGGGGGAAAAAGGTAGGACAAGAACAACATAACAACTTTTTTTTTAAAACATCCAACAATTTTCAAAGATTATCTTACCATAGAGTACCCCATCATGAAAACAAAATCTTTTAATTATTTTTACAAGCCCCAAGCCACTCTTAAACAATGGGGAAGAAAATGCATAATGAAAAACATTATATGTTTATTATTGTCAGCTTGTTTAAACTAAGAATCAACTGTGTATCTCTGGAAGGAATCATTCAAGTATCTGTATCTTCTGCCAAGAATAAGAGATTTCACTAAACTAAAAACAGTGAGGAAACTTTTACTGACCTGGCAATTTTTGCGATGGCTTTGTCTGAGCTCTCGATGCAAGGCTGTGATCCTCTCTGGGCTTGTTACTCGGACAGGAGAACCACAACACACATCTGGGGTGACGTGAGAGCTCTGGGGGCCATGCACCTCTGTCTGGGAACTTGCAGGTGATGAGCCAGTCATGCCATTCCCTTTGGCACGTGCCACATGATCCTCTGGCTGCCCTTTAGCCTGTGAAATATCTGGGGAAGAAGCCAGCATCTGCAAGAGAAAACAGCAGTTTAAGAAATTCAAGATAGATTAAGTTTTCCAATGCTGTTCATGTTGGACTAGTGGAAGTCATTTGGATGAGTTCATTAAAAGAAATATTCACAGAAATTAAATGTAAATAAAGTACATTTAGCAAAATAAGGAAAAAGATAGCATACCAATTATTTCAGATGTGAAGCATTCCTGCACGTGTCTAAATAAACAATCCTATATTCAACAACTCATCCTCAAAACAAACAAACAAACAAACAAAAAAAATCTCTAAGCTTTAGCTGCAGCTGAAATTCACCTTAGGATATTAAGAAAACCTAGATTAAAATTAGAAAAAACTTCCTAATTTTAAAAATTGTCTCATGCTAGCTCTCTTGAAGAATCTCAAAATTTCTAACAGGATTCTTTTACATACATATTCTCTCACTCCACACTACACAAATAATTCAGGTTTGTCTACCTACGAATGCTCAAGAAAGTTAACTTGAACAGACTTCAAAAGTGCGTTAGTTCAAATGCACGAACTCTTATGCAGACCCTCCTATTCAAAATAAAAATAATATTAATTCAGTTTATCTTATTTCACCTCCAAGTCAATTTTAACACCATAGCAAACTATCCTTTTAGAATAACTTCACTGAGCTGCAGCCAAATTTAGAGAGAAATGGCAGTTTAATTATGCACATTTTCATAGCAGTTGCAAGCAGTAGAAGATCTCCCTGAATACAAATGACTAGTACAGGGCAGTAGCATTTTATCATTCAAACACAAATTTATTATAGCTACCAGATAACTGTTGCATTTTTTCTTGCATTTGCAAGTCTTGCCATTTCAGCCTTTGGGTTTTTGAAGTTATTTATTTATTTCTAAAATTAATACACCCCATTATGCATTAATGCCATTAGTTGCCATTAGTCCTCTTGCAAATGTTCCAGAAATGCAGATACTATAAATATGCTGGGTCAGGAAGAATTACTTAAAAGAAAACACATTTTACTTAAAATAATATATTGGTTTTGCTCTGTGTATCTTTACTGATTTTTAGCTACATCACTAGTGTCCATTAAAAAAAAGAAAAATCAAAGGACTCTGAAATGTTACAGCAGTGCAAGATTGCTCTGAAATGACCCAACAGAAAGATGAGCATTTACTGACAAGCTCCTGCATCTAAATATACTTCTATTATGAAATGAAGAAGAACACATGGTATCCAAGTTGTTTTCCATTTCACCTCCTGTCCCTGCCTCCCCACAGTGAGGGGAGGGAAGCAGTTCTAATGAATTGTGGCTATTGGTCTCCTTAAATACCCAGCACGAGCGTGTGTGTCCAGCTGAGCCTGCCCAGGAGCAGCAGACACCTGCATCATTCACTGCAGGCTGAACAACAGGCCAGGGAACAAGGCAGGGACATCCAGGAATTGAAGGACCTCTCATATTGGCCAATCTGGGGCACAGAATTTAGATTGCTGCTCTTCCCTAAAAGATTTACTTTCTCTATGCTGATTACAGAGGCGGGCTGTGGCACTATCTGGATATTGCATTTATTCAGGTAAGGTGACATGAATACCCAAACATATCCTAGCACTGTAGACACAGATCAGTTGGAAAGTGAAAGCTACCCATGTGGGTGTTCTCCTATAAACACAGGAGCCCAGGGCAGCTCCCGAAGTCCTTGGTTGCTTACCAAGGTTACGAGTGCAGAATCTCTCCCCATCACTCACAAAAAATGCCAGCTGGCTTAAAGCAATGGAGAGGTCACAAAGGTCAGCCCTGAAATGTTTTGAGGCATGAAGATATTGGATCTAAAATTATTTGATGAGAATTTCCTCACTACAGGAAGCACAGTTAGAGGCATTTGTGGTGATGGATGAGAGTGAGCAGGAGCAGAACAAGTTCTGGAGCTCAATGACCCATGCAAAGGCAAATCACTGTCCCCCTCTCAGGCAGGAGGGCTGGTAAAGCTGCCAGGAAAAAATACACCACCAAACCAAAGCTGTGACACTGGCACAAGAAATTTCAAGCAAAATAACCTCCTTGTAGGGTCATGCCTTTCCTCCAACTGTTTACCCCACAGACCCTTCTGCCCCTTGGAATTAGCAAATTCATCTGCAGCCAAAGTAATGATGCTCAGCAGAAAGCAGGGTTAATGCAAACCCCAGTGAGTGAAGATGCTACTACCCTCACAAAGATTTGACAGTACAGACTGCTCTATATTTGAAAGTTGGCACGATTCTCTCAAAAGACTCATCTTTGTTCTGTCATGAGTACTAAAGATTGCATTTTCTATAGCACTATGGATGCAGCTAAGCAAAAATTTTGCATTTTATCTCAATGCCAAGAAATTAACTCGTTCTGTTTTAGGTTGGTTCTCTTTTTCTATTATTATTTTTGCAATATTTATTCTATTTTCCTATGATTTTCTTTCCTCTCAATTTCCCACAAACTACCACACCTAGAAAAAATGAAAACATTGTGATATTTGACCAAACTCAGAAGAGTGTAAACTTGCATAATGCCAAGTTCTAGAAAGGATTGCTATTGAAACCAAAAAACATCCACTTCCCCCAACACTACAAAAAAGTAAGACAGTGGTGTCAGAGAGAACATGAAAATGTTTTCATTCATTTGCATACTTTTAATTGTACATTTTATGCTAATCTAAATTCTAACATTTAACAGAAAATAAAGGAAGGTTAGTTTTTAAAGCTTTTCTTCTCTATAGTCATGGCCATTCCTCTACTGGCATTTGCTGCTCTAGACAAACGCATCCTGCTGTCCATGAATTACAGCAAAAACCACTGCTAAAATATCTGTATTGTGTATGCAGTCAGGACACAGATCTAAATCTTGCCAAGTAACCCAATTTTACTTTCAAATGGCACTAACCTTGAGTAAGAAGCTTCTCCTCAGCCACCACAAATTCTTGAGATCCCCTCTATCCAAACGACCACTTACATAATTATTGAACAGCTTTATCAGTTTTTTCACTGGACAGGCCAGGCTGCCACTTTTTTCAATCTGTATTTCAAAGATTTCAGTATTTTTAATAATTTCTCTAAAGCTCAAAAATAACATATCTCTCAGCAATGAACTTTACCCTTCTTTAAAAAAAAATACTGTATAACTAATTCCACTCTTTCATCCACTTGGAATTCCAATGATTCAAGGCATGTTTTTTCCAATGTCAGGTCAAAAAAAAAAAAAAAGGCCTCTTCCTGCAAAAAACCCTTTGTCTGGAAAGATTCCTTGCTCTTGATCAGCACTGCCCCAAAAATAATGAAATTCCGAAGTTAAATTCTTTCTCCCCTCTGAGGGCGGGACTCATCAGACCAAAGTGTATCTCCCCCTGGCGCCCCTGACAACCAACGGAGTCCAACTTCTATGGCTCTTCCCACCTTATCACAGAATCCCAGGATGGGTCAGGCTGGAAGGGACCACAGCGGGCCATGGTCCAACCTCCCTGCTCAAGCAGTGTGAACCCAGTGCACATGGCACAGGATTGTGTCCAGATGGTTCCTGAATACCTCCAGTGACGGAGACTCCACTCCCTCTCTGGGCAGCCTGTTCAGTGCTCAGTCATCTGCACTTACCTAAAGCAGGTACATAAAATGGGCAGGATAATTCCTTGGAAGTATGCCTTTCTTTGTGTTAACTATGAAAATAAATAGATAAACTACCACAGATGACTGTCGGAAGTGCAGACATCATACAGAAAATGTATCTCACCCTCAGTGCCAGAAAAGCCTCTGACCTTAACAGCCATGCACAAACCATTTTAAGAAAAGCATCAGAGAATTTTATTTCAGGCCTGTTTCCTTCAAATATGATTCATAGGAAAGCAGCAAGTGATTTGTGATTTCTTGCAAAGTAATGAGTAGAAATACAAACTAATAAACAAACAAAAAGCATTGTCCTACCAAAACCTATCTCAGAAGAATTTCCTTGACAGAAAGAAGAATTAAGCTATGCTATTCTGCACATTTAATTCCTATTCTGTAAAACAATTCACTGCACTGGACACATTCTTGCCTGGAGCTTTCCATCCATAAGGTTTAAGATGACTGCATGAAAAGCATTAAAAAGCACTACCATTTATCCCCATATTCCTTGCACAAATTCCCTTTCAGGTCCAAGAAATGAGGGCAAAGAGCCACAATGGTTTCAGATCCACTATGGAAAGAATATATAAAATATATCATCAAGTCAAAGCCTTCCAGCACAAGAGAAATTGGGTAAGCACAGCAGCATTTTCCATTACAGACATCTGGACAGAGGCTGTTGGCTCAATCATTTGAGGGAAAGAATTAAACATACCCCTTTTTCTCTACACCTATCCCAAAAGAGAGAGAATAGGCCCCAAAATACTGCACAATTGCACTGGCTAGGCTGAGTCCATGTAAAAGGCAAGCCAAGCTCACTTGCTCCTCTGTGTGGTTCTCTGATACACCAAAAGCAGCGTGAACACTGCCTCATGTTCCAGCCAGTCAGAGTGGGCAAAGCTCATTTCTTAAACTGCCAATAGATACCTAAACTCAGGAAAAAACCCGAGCCTCCTCTTTCACATGTCCTGTTAGTTATCTGGACATGTTATTCTCTTGCTTCCTACTGTTACCAACTCAAGTAAAGCAGCCGCTGCAAAGCCATGTCCCACTATTTTTTTTGTTGAATGTTTTGTGAACATGAATGTCTGAGATCAGTTAATGAACACTGACTTGTGTTCTTTTCACTGGGAAAGGCAGAAAAACAGTAACTTTTAATAATGTCCAAGAATTAATTCTACAAAAGCAAGAAAAGAAAGATGAGGCCAAGGTTCTCCCAGTTAAAAAAAAACAACCGCATTTGAAAGGAGGTGATTAAAACGGGACATGACAAAAAGCCAAAGTGGACACATATTTGGTGTCTGACATTGGGCATGTGAATCGCAGCAATGGCATTGTGCCGAGTGCCACATGCACCCGCTGGAGGCAGCCCTTGTCCCAGCAATGTGTCCTCTTCAGCCACATGCTCTCTGTTTTCCAGACACAAAAGAAGACAAGGTTTTAAAATATTTCTATTGCCAAAATTTATTATCGCTCCACTCCAAGGGGCTACACTGGTTTCTCAATTTAAGTCTTTTAAAAAGAAAACATATCACAAAGGCTTAAAAGTGACTTCTTCATGCCTCCAAAAATTTCAAGTCCATATTCAACATACATTGTCATTCCAATGCTTTCCCAAAAGACTATTTTTTCCAAAACTGAGAAGCAGCATTTGTTCACCATCCTGCACAGAATTTTTGCTTTCACCACAGTGACATAGGTGATAGATGAAAAAGAATAGAACTAAAACCCCTTTTGTGCAATTATATATGTTTATTATTATAAAAACCCGCTAAAATTAAATTAAATTATACTAAATTACTCAATTAAACTAAATTACAAATAAAGAGCTGTATGGTGTACGGTTTATGGTACCTAATTTTTACAGTTTATAGTGAGGAAAAGTAATTCAAAACCTAGTCCTCTCTAATGGGACTTGAAAAGCATATTAAGAGAAGGAAAACTGGCTTTCTTTACTGAATATATTATTCTAGCATATATCTGACCTCACTGAATAGTGCACTGCTGGAACAAAATCATGAGGTACTGCATGATTCAAGCAAATTTTATTTCTCACTCACAAACATTAGAATGTAACGCTGGACTGTGAAAATAATCAAGAATGACAAGCCTCAAAATGCATGCTGCTTTGCTAAATTGAACTGATGGGAGTCTTGAGTTAGTCAGCAAAATAAAGCCATGGGGACAACAGGGATTTATCATGTCTGAGAGCAGAGCCTTGAATGCTGAAAGTCTGAAGAGAAGCTCCAAAGATGGCGAGTTCTGCATAACACTGTCATCATCATTTAGTATTTTAATTGGGATGAATTTTAAGGAGAAAATACTTCTGGCAAGCAGACGGCAATGACCAACCATCCATTGTGTCCAGAATAAGCAAAGAATTGAATTTTGCTTTGGTCTGTAAGCATGAGTCACTTGGTGATGTCCATAAGCCCCACTGAAGCTGGGGCATCCTAGCACCCAGCTGGAGCAGCTCTATCCCCTCTGCGTGTACATACATGTACACATGAAAAAGAAAAAGTTCTTAACAGAACTACAAACCAATTCTTTCTCTGGTAACATGACTCAAAAGTTTTTTACTGAACTACAAAAGGCCAGGCACTGAATTGAGTCCAGAGTCCCCTTCCCCTTCAAAGGGCTCTGGATCAGCTCTTCATGCATCACTGCAAACTTTGAGCTGAAATTCATCAGTAAATCAAGGCGCAGAGGTTTGCTGCAAATGTGTGACAGGTTTCCATTTGTTACTGGGTCCAGTAATGAATAAAGACAATTGCAAATCTTTAATTTAAGAAGGAAAAAAAACCCAAAAAACAAAGAAAAAAAAAGCAATCCACCAGGTTTTGGATAGTAGAATTCAAATGTTAGGAATGCTGTAGAAGTGAAAAATTGAGGGAAAGGAAGGAAAGAGCTTTCAAAGGAATTTAATGCAAGTGGATGTTGGAAGTGGAATCTTCGATGTTAGGTCCAGTGAGAATAAGAGTTGAAAGCAAGAAATGAAACTTCAGAGATGAAAAGTCAGTTCACTTCTACATATGTCTACAGAATTCAGTAGGATATCTTTTAAACCAAAGGAATGTATCACATGAATATGAAACAGTCTCTTTTAAATTTTTTTTTTATTGTAACCATTATTAAATTAGTAGTAGTGAAACTTGGATGATTTTCATTGAAGTGTTTTCCATTGGAAACCTGATGCATAGAAATGTACATTTTTCATGGGATCATCCAACTCTCCCTTGGCAGGAAAGATTTCCCCTGCTCCATGTGGAACTCCTTATCACAGACCAGAAGGGCCTTAAGCTCAGGGTCAGGATGCTCAGCAAGTGCCAGTCTGCTCTCTGCATGACAAAAAACCCCAGGCTTGGATCCCATTTGTGCCTGAGCCCAAGTGAGACCTCTGGCCACTATGATGCTGGACACCATGGAAAGGGTTCGTGCTCCACTTAGTATGAACAGCTAAATATCTACAAAGCAGGGGATTTAATGTGGGGCTCTGTGCTGCGGATACAATCAATGGCTATCAGAACATGGATCCAATCGAATTCTCTCTTGTTGAACCTGCTAAGTTTTGTGATAATTGAACATTGAGGGAGACTCTGTGTGTGTGAACAGTATTTTGGTATTTATTGTGTTGGGAAGTTTACTAATGCTCATCTATCACAAAAATGTCTGAGAAAATGTCTGAAGGCAGTGGAGCTCTATCTCCCTTCTGAGAGAGGAGTTACTAGCTGCTGTCACATAAAACACTCCTGCAATGGGAGCTTGGGGGAGACAATGGTGGAACCACACATGAGGTACTCAAGGGAGACACAGCCAGACACAGAGTCATGTCCCATCCTGCAACCAGGAATCAATCCACCTTTTCCTTAACATGCAGTTAAATTGCTTCATAACACTGTAAGTATAAGCACTATCAACATGATACAGAAAACCACTCAGTGTGTAAAAATGCAAAATCATCAGAAAAAGAACCCTGTGGATTTACTGTACTAAATGCCCATTTTGAGCATCTTCTGCCAATGAAAATGTCAAGTGCCATTGAGATAAATTATTTTTATGTATTTATTTTGCAGTGCATTGTGTCAGCTGAAGTACATCATATAGTATGAACCAATATTCTGTGCTCTGCTGTGACAAGCAGAATATACATTAGACAAATATTATACAAACGTGTAATGCACAATATTTCCTCCCCCTCCCCCACTTTTAACCAGAAAGATTCTACTTGAGTGTACTTGACACCAACATTACCAAATATTCTTTGGATACTTTCACAGGCTTTGTTTAAAATAATACAAAACAGAAGATCAAAAGGAAAAAAGAACTTGCTGATGGCTACTGAAGTACTGCAAGGGAATTCCTGTTTCTTCATGTTGCCAGACTGAGACTCCTGTCCTTAAGAATGTCTTCAAGTAGGTGCTACTCCAAAATTAGGAAGTTTATTCCCAGCATTCAAGATATTAGTGACAATACTGAACAGAACCAGGTGTGAAACAGGCTGTATCCCACTTCTGCCTTGCCAGAGAAACACAAGTGACTAATTCCCTTTTGAATACAGTTGAGTTGACTTAAATCTTAAAACAATTTACTGTTGACTTTTTATTCTTGACTACTTCAGAAATCTGAAACAATGCATTGTGCAGGGAAGAAATGCAAAATTCATATTAAAAATGCAATTGGGAAATATGTGCTGCATTATCCATCAGATACTTAGTCAAAATGTCAGAGAAGTGTTTCGTGCATGGAACACTGATGCACTTTGATATAAGCTCCTGAAATGTAAACCCTGAATAAAACAACAGTAAAATGGCCAACTCCATTGATTTGCCCAAAGCAATATTTATATTAAGCAATAAAATAAATTTTATAATTACACATTGAGTCTCACTAAACTCCTTGAAAACCACCACTTAATTCAATAGTGGAAACATAAGCATCCTACAAGGAAGTACAAGCACTTACCTCTTGATCACACATTGGTGTAAAAGCAACCGTGTACTCTGCCAGGGTCATGTCATTCACCAAGTTTTTCACCTCTTCATCAAATGCAGAGTTAATAATTCCTTGCCTGTGGAATTCGCCATGCATTCTCCTAATGAAGCTGTTCCTTTCCTGGCACTTTTGGGTGAGGCAAGCCAGCTTAGCCTGTATGACATGAATACAAACACATTCTATGGTTCTGTGATTTCACTCCCTGCTGAGACTGCAAGATGATATTTTGTGTCTGATCTAAAATTCTGCACGTTTTGACCCAAAGCTGTAGATTGCATTCCTATGTCTCTACATCATTAGGTGCCTCTGCACCTCCAAGAGCAATACATGTGCACAGATAAACTGGAAAGAGAAGTTCCCTTTCCATGTCCCCCTTCTGACAGGCTGAAGAGTAATCTCGCAATGATGTCAGCAAGCCCTTGCCTAAGCTGAAGCCAGTGGCATTCAGCTAATCAGGGACAACTGCAGAAGCAGGCACAGGCACAGAAGTCTGTAGGCAAAGGGATACACCTTGTGTAGGTTCCAAATCAGTGCTCAGGGAAACACAGTACCTTCAGAGGAGCTAATGTCAACTTCACTTCAGACTTTGTCTTCTGCAGTTCCTTCTCCTAAATGGTTGAAAAATATCCTGCATTAATTTACTCAAGAATCACTGTAAAATACTCTAGCAGTTTTTTAATATTTGTTTTAGACCTGATTCTGTGTATCTGTGTGACCCTGTATAGCAAACAAGATGAATCAGTGTGAGGAGCTGGTTGCACACAGATAGGCTCTGGCATACAAACACTGCCCTACTCACGTTAGCATTGGTCTTAAAAATTAGCAAAGGCTTTTGGATGTTCTCAGACGGAGCATTATATCAGTGAAGTTATTTCATCAAAGCAGCTTTACAGTAAAGAGTTGCTATCCTTCACTATGCACCCATGTTCATATTTACTCTGTGAATCTTCAAAAACACTCTTTGGGGAAAAAAATTCCCTTTCCTTAGCAATACTATATTGTAAAATTAGAGAAAAGAGGAGGGATTTTCCACATATATATTCCACTCTGAAAAGTGAACATCAACAACCTTTTTCTCTGACACAGCTGATACATATCCTTTACTGGGTGGTGAAGCAGGGTGGGCCACATGACTTAGTCTGTACCTTATGATTAAAATCTGGTAACTCTGCTTTCTGGTTACGCAGAAAAAAATTCAGTATCTTGCCAGGTAAAATCCACTTCCATTATGAATCAATACAGTATTTTTTACAATAAAGTACAGATTCATTGGCATTCATTTTGCTTGACAATTGATATTTCTATAAAGTTTACAGTAAATATATTATGTGCATCATTAAAAAACGCTCCTTTATGGGAACTCAGTTATGCTGAATAAGGTCATGTGGTCCTCAGATAATAAATCGTGGGCTTGGGAGGAATCAGAGTAGGCAGGACAGGGGAAACATGTCTTTACATTGAACTAGCACTGGGGGAACAAGGAAGAGCTGGCAGTAGTCCCTGCACTGGAGATGTTCAGCTCTTGATGAGGCAGGAAGCAACACATTTTCCTGATGCAATAGAACAATTAGGATTTGTCCATTTATATGGACAGCATGTCACACCCTTTACTCACCTACCCTCTGATACGACACCGGACACTACAAAACAGTTTCATTGTACCAGTACCGTTCTTCGTAATCCATGCCTGAGAGAAGGCACTAACCCTCTTTACAGGGCTGGTTTAGAGCAAATCACAGCACATGACCACGCTAGGACAAAAAAAACCCCAAACCACCACCAAACAAATAAACAAATAAACAACAACAAACAAAAACCAAAATTGTAGAAAGATGGAGAAAGTAGAATGAAACTTGTTCCCAGTGGGGAGAAGACAATAATCTCTTGTATTTCAGAGTATGGACAGAGGGGAAGCATGTTCCACTTGTATCAGGCTATGAAGAACAAAGAGCACTATTGAGAGCATGCCATTTACTAGCTATTTCAGAGTCTGATGGGCAATTCCAATTTGGCTCACATTGGAACTATCATCCCTTTTCAAAATACAGTTCCCAACAGGAAAGAAAATCTAAGGGGAGAAAGTCCTAGGAGAAACTTGTTTTCACCCAAGAGTTCAGTAGCTGTAGTCACACTTACAGCAGCAGCTTTGCTGTCACACTGTAAGGCAGCAGCTTTGCAAATCCTAATGTCTGTGCCTGCTCTGGTTTGCCAGGTGAAATATCATGCACAAGTGTAAAAACTGCTTGTGCAAGTTCACTTGTGTGTACATGGGGCTTCTCACCAGAATAACTGTGACAAAAATCTAATCCACACACCTATCTGAAAATGTGTTACTGAAACTCTTAATGTGTAACCCTAGCAGACGAACCAACAAAGTTAGGAAAAACTCTATCAAAATTCTTTCACTAGCTTGGTGTTTCATAATCTGATACAGTGGAACAAGAGAGTTGGGAATGTTAAAAATCCTGACAATTTAAGCCAAGGAGGTGGCTGTGTAAAGAATTTCAGCATGACTGTGCTTGCATTACAGTACGGGGGTTAATTAGAGCAGAGACTGAATTTTCATGATCGTCTATCGTTTTTCCATAACATGGATTACTCAGGCAGTTTACATCTTTTCCTTATTTCTCTGCAGTCAGAGGTATTTTTATATGTCTTTTATAACCATTTAATTACCCTCGGATTCATTCCCAGGAAAGAAGATTTTGCTTCTCCCCTTTGAAAAGAAAGATGTAGAATCTGAAGTCTAAGCTCACATTTAAGCACACAGAAAACAACTTTATGATACCTTTTCACGCAGCTGAGCCTGAAGGAGTTCCACTTCATTCTGCAAGTCATGAAACTGATTTTGTAACGCAGCCTGGTCCCTGAGCTGGGCTTTCAAGGTCAACACTTGCTGCTCTAATCTCTTACTGTCTATTTTATTCACTTCTTTTTCCTGGGCATCCTTCAATGTGTACATAGGCTAGAGAGAAAATACACAGATTTTCAACTTAGGTGTATAAAACAACAAAAATATTCTTAATCATGTTTTATACTACGAACCTTCTCAATCAATATATCTACCTACCTTATACACCAAAAAGAAGCAAGCTGATATAAAATGTATTATTTCAAAACTCCATGAACATATTAGCACTAATATTTTGCATTAATCTTATACTCTTTACATGTAAGGAGTATGTGACCCATGTGAGAGCAGGTATAGAACTGGATTTTCACAACATTTCTTCAAGGTAAATATTTGTATTGTAATAATTTAATAAATGGGGAAACTGTGCAAAGACAGATTAAGTGAGCAATCTGTGGGCACATAGTGAGTAAGAAAAAACCTCAAAAGTTTCCAGTCTCCTGCTCCAACAAGAAGCTATATAATATGCCCTTGTTTTTCTAAAAATATTTACCTCAGACAGATAATTCCAATCTCCCAAATATGTATTTGTTCTGGAAGATTATTAATAAAACTGATCAGATTTTAGGTATAAATTTCTAAAATATTTTAAAATATTTGTTACATTAAAATGTAATACTAGTGATATAGAACAAGTGGAAAGAGAAGCTTCTGAATTTAACTCCTCCTCCTCCACCCTCCAATTTCTTTTCTCCCCAATTTCATGCACTTAGATTGAAAGGATTAGTGAGAGCTTTAGATTGATGATCAGCGTCATAAAGTCAGCTCCTAGAAGTGACACTGCCAGATTAAACATACAGATTTAGAATGAGGAAAATCTGAAGGAGAAGGAAGTATCTTCCTATTATATTAAAAAAATATTGGGTTGATACACACTGCCAGTCAACAATTCTGATAAGACAGTGTACTAGTAAGTCTAAAAGATTAAGACAAAAATTATAGTCACACCCTTGACATATTGTGTGAAACCATATAACTTTCTGCGAAAACAGAACGATGGTTTGATTTTAATGGTTACAAACATTGATACAAGTGAGAGAGGAGCTAATACCCAGCCCTGATGCACAGCATCACAGTAAATGTTCCCCTGGATTTCTGAAGCCTTTCTGGCTTTGACACCCTTGACTACAACACACTGAAGACAAACTGAAGTGACAGATCACATCACTCTGCCTGCAACACATCATTGCAACACAGAGAAAAACAGCAACATGACATTGTCATATTGTTCTGCCTCATGAAGCGAGTCCTCTGTGCACAGCCCTGGAGCAGGTTGAATGCTTTGTACCAAACTTTTTGGCTCCCTCTTGTGTCAAGAGAACAATAGGAACTGCTGGACACATCAAGATGGATCAGAGCAGGGCTGCAGGGACAAAAGCCTGAGGATGAGTCTGTGCCATGGTACTTCCCCCATCTTCTCTCCCACACAAAAAGTGTGTGAAAATCAAAAAGGAAACACTCTCTAACTGAAGATGCTTTACAGAAAAAAAAGGTGGGGAAATAAAAAAAAAATTGCCTGAAGATTAAAGACAGAGAGAAGTTCCCTCCTCCCTTTTGCATTTTGCTGACCTGCCAGCAGTTTCCTGTAGTTTCAAAGCACAAATGAGGCATACAAGATTTACATATGAGCACTCTGTCAGATGTCCCAGTTTGCAGTGACCATAGGTTATGTAGTCAAGCTCTGGAAGGATGAAGGACCCAGCAGCTGGGACTGGGAAATAACCAAAGGATAACGAAGCCCAAAACATAGCATTTAACACACTTCATTCTTGTAAAACCTGGCAAGATCACTAGTCTTTGAGGCTGGTGCCTAAACATTAAAAATAGTATCTTCCTCTTCTTGTGTGCATTGCTCTTGTCTGAAAACTTGATGAGAAGCTGAGAAGAAATATGACCTTTTTTGCTACAGGCCATGACAGTTATCAGGGATTCACTGGGGAAGCCTGGTGCCTTATTTACCATGTGCATTTCATGGAAAATTCTTCTATTAATCTTTAAAGCAGTAAATAAAATAGTACCCTGCCCCCTTCCTAATCACCCACATATTTCTCTTAAACTCAACCACAGCACCATGGCTCAGAAGGTCACCTCAACATCCCACAAAACTCCTAGGCTAAAGCATATTTCACTTGTTAGTAACTTCACTGAAATAGAGTCCTAGCAGTAAGCTTGAAATGTATTATCTCAGCTCTCTTTTACTTGCAATGAGTAATATCATGACAGCATTATGGAGTCTTAGTGAGAACTAGGATCCCTGGGCAACAGGGACTGTAGAACATAAGAAATGCAAAAAGTTCTAAAAGACACACTCAAAACATGGCATATCTCAAGACCTTGGGTTCTAAGCCCAGAGTGATGGCATCTTCACTTCTTTCAACCATTGCAGCCAGAGGTGCTCCAGAAAAATTAAGTTTAGGACAGGAAAAAGCATAAATTACTGTGATTTACTGCATAAGAGTTTATTAGTAATTCTGCAGAATGAAAAACAGTTTTGGACAAGGGTGGAAAACACTGAAAACAAAAACAGGATTGCCAATCAACAAAACTGCCCTCGGGAAGTACAAGGGTGCTAGAAAAGTAGATAATGATCTTTTTTGTGACAAAAAGTCTTTTTTTTTTTTATCTAGAAAAATTTAGCTCATATTTTAACACCTTGCACAAACACACTATCAACAGTTTGGTCTATACTAAAAAGTTTATTTTAAAAGAGAATTATTGAAATAAAGTTGACCTTTGTTAAGATATATCTACTTTATTTTCTATCATACTACTTGCTAAATTTTGCCAATAAAATCAATATAATTTGGTTAAAATGTAATGGACTTGAGTTTTGCAGATAATTAGTTTGGCTGTCAAATAGTGCAACTGAAGGATAAACCCAGTTCTGTGATGTACATGGACTGCATCTTTGACCCTGGAATGAGACACGTGTATTCAAAAATTTGACACTAACCCTACAAGCAATTCAGTTGGATGAAGAAGTCAGACCTAAAGCAAACAGCATCACAGTATTGCATAAAGATATACTACTGATCAATAAACATGAATCTGAAAACTTCAGTTGCTGGAGGGATTTTAAAGCAGCAGGGTTTTTCAGTGAAAGGCTGACCTGCACTTTTTCCAGTGAAAAACCTTCTGTCAAGGTTGATGAATTTTATTCCCAAGTGAGTCACAGAAATAATGCATTGACTAATATAATAAACAATAATTGCCCTGGACTGTTCCCAAAGAAAAGGATTAAAGCTCCATTTCCCAAAAATGCACCCAAAATCTTAACTGTCTTAACTTAAACAAAACACATGACACATTTCTTTTTATTTCCAAACAATCTGGGAGTTTCTTCTCGCTTGAAATAGATTCTATTGTATTAGGATGCTACATGCCAATCCATCACAATGATATGAAAAACCTGTACTTCTTTTTCATAAAACAGTCAGAATTCAGCTGTGTAAACACCAGCCCATAGTTAACAGCCAGAATTCAGCTGTGTAAGCACCAGCCCACAGTCCCACGTAAGGTGCTCAAGCTAACACGAAATAACTGCCTAGGACTTCCAGGTGGCCACCTACACCCTCAGCCAGGATGCCCTAACTGGGATAAACAGTGACATTTGGCAACTGAACTGATCTCAGAATCATTGTATTTTCCAAAATTTGTTTCTATTTTCTTCCAAAGCCATCGCTATCCAACTTGCTCAAAATGAATTTGCAAATACTGTAGATTGCTACAAATGTGCTTTTCTAGCTGGTAGAAATTGCATATTTTTTCTTTTCAGCTTACCAGTTAAGGAGAACAAAAATAATTTCAGGGTTAGCTGGAAAGTCTTTATAAAAGCTGCTTCCAGAAGATTATTCAGTAACTAAAAATCTTTCCATAAAACACTTTATTTTGGTGGAAAACATAAACCTGTATCAAGATGGAGAAGGACTTGAAATTAAAAAAAACTTTAATTTACAGCAAAACCAGAATTTCTGTGATATACATGCATTCCAATGAGACTTTCCTCCATGTGACAGAAAGATTTCCTGGATTTTGGGGACACATATTTGGGCCACATGCATCCATTAAAGACTTTGACTTTAATCCACACCATCTGTTCACAGTCATTTTGCCTGTCCAAATCCAGCAATCAGGGCTACAAGGCCTGAAATCAGGGCAAAAAGGCCAAATACTGGAAACACTGGAGACTCCTCCAAAACCTTTCGTTAAGGCCACCTGAAAATTACTTTGGCTAAGGAGAGCAGAACAAGAGTCCTCTTTAAAAGAAAAAGTGAGGTGTTTATAATGCTCATGCTGAGCCCAGACTCTGGACTATTCTGCAGACAGATGGTCCACCTTGTGTAACATCTGCTCACTTTTAAGTTTCCAGTGGCTGGAGGGGCTCTACACTTGCTTCAAATCTATTCCCAATAACAGTAATGGGTGTTTCTGCAGCCAGACTCTCCTTCACAAGGAATATGCTTTGCTCCATTCCATTTACATACATACCATTAATCTGCAGTGCTGCTTTCCCTGCATTTTGTCCCCAACTTCTTGCTTAAGGCGGTCGAATTCTGAGAGAGCCTGCATCAAATGAGTTTTGGTTTCTTCGTGCCTTGCTTCAGCAAAACCAAGTTCTCTGTACCACTTCTGAGCCTAACAGGAAGAGCAAAAAAGAAAAATTACTGAGTATAATTAGTCCAGCAGTATCATTTTTCAATATCAGGTTCAACCGTGGATTTGAGGCTGCTCTCCACACCATAGCTTTTGAATTGTTATAAATTGATTAAAATAAAAGGAATTATACAATACACTGTAATCTTATAAAAAGAAATTAATGCAACTCTAGAAGTAGGTTCTGTAGAATCATATGTCACTAGAGCTATGAAAAAAAAATTAAATTTATTTCTAAATGTGAAGGTACCATGAATATTCTAAATCAATTTTAAAAAAGCAGTGGTAGATGCATACATGATTTCAGAGATTACATCTTTGAAAGCCCTCAGAGAAAATGAAAATAAGTATTTATCTGAGAAATGTGTCCTGGTTTCAGCTGTTTCAGGACCTTTCAAAGTTAATTTCAGGAAAACTTCAGAGTTAATTTTCTCCTTAGTAGCTTGGAACAGTGCAGGGTTTGGATTCAGTACAAGAATCAAAACAAAAATGTCAAAAATGAAAAAGGCAAAGAAGAAAAAAACAAGCCCTCCATATGTCTCCACATGTTCACCTTTAATTTTTTCTAGGGTGCCTTTATTCCACTTACACACATTAACTGTAGTTTTGAAAACAAAAGCAAACCCAAACCAAAAAACCACAAACAAGCCCCTCAGCAGCTCAGCTGGTTGCCAAAGAGGACGTTCTTTCCTTTGTATGACAGATCATTTCTTCTCCCTTCTGCAAGCAGAGGTTTCACATTATTTTAAGTAAACTGAAGAAAGTATTGTAACACACAGCTTTCTTATAGCACACAAAAGGGTTAGAAGGACCCAAGTTAATTAGATTTCATAAAAGAAATAAAACTAAAACTATCTCTTCATGTTCAAAATACAAGGTCCCTTGCCTAACCATCCACAGCCATGCAAATCCATCCCTTTATTCCCGTTGCCTCACCTGAAAGCTGAGAAGTCTTATAAAGCAGCTGCCAAAGGACAATAATTTTGTGCAACCACCATGAAAACCCTATTGATATTTTTCTTTTACATACCCAACACACCTATTGCTATCAATGGTTTGTCCACAAGGAGTCTGAGTAATGCCTGTCCTAGCTCCATAAATAAATACTTTCCATAAAAACAACACATTCTGCTTAGATATGCACAGAGTGGAGACTAATAAAAAATAGGAATGTGAGTATCTAGTGCGTTCAGAAAGGCACAACACTCAAAGCTTCCTTGGATGGTGTCAAAAGCGCAGATTTACTTCACACAGGCACAGAATTACCCATCCAAAGAAGTCCAAGTAGGTGGTGCTGGATTGGGTGTTTGCTACACAGCTGTGGGGAGATACAGCAAAGCCCTGACAGTGCCAGACTGCACATGACCTGGCTTCTCATTCAAAAACTACTCTGAATTCAGGTTTGCAGTAACCCTCGGTGCTTCTGCTGCGTTCTCCTCCTCATCATTTGCAGTGATGTGGAGGGAAGCAGCCTGCCCAGAGCAGGCAGGTTGTTGTGTGTGCCTTTATTAGGCACTCAGCCTCTGCCACCATGAGCTGCAGGGATGCAGCTCCACTTGATGTTCTGCCCAACCAAGAGTGACTGTGCCACTCAGCACGCAAAGGTCAGAGGAACATTTTGGTTCTGCAGATCAGAGACTTCCCTGTTTTGCAAAGATGTTAAAGCCTGGCAGAAGTAAGACAGCCATGTAAGAAAACACAAGAAAAAACAAATTTGCTCCTCAGAAGTACATCAGAGTAGGTTACCTCTTTTTTTGATTTTTCTAATTCCTTTTGCTGTATTTTCAGTTTCTCTTCCACCTTTCTGACTTTTTCTTTCATCATGCTGTAGCTTTCAAACATGCTGCCCTGGATAGACAAAAAGACATGATGATCCCTCTCACCTGTACAAAATGGCACACAGTTGTTTATAGAACAATATATGGTTTCCACCTAAATTACAAAAAAAACTTGCATAAAATCAGGGTATTACATATAAATATTTCCCTGTTGACTATTCTGAAGTGAAGTAGTAATTCTGCATTTATAAAAGCATAGTAATCTCCACAGAAATTCACTATGGTGTAAGATACATGACTACAGAGGAAGAACATGGATGAGAAACCCAACATCAGTAAAGACCCTGTCTTTAGAGATATGTTTCATATGCATCAAAACAAACAAACAAAAAATTAGACCCAATCACTAAAAAAATTAGCAAATGAACATGTACACACTTTTCATCATGACATGATTTTTTCACCATTACAACACAAGTCACCTTCTTCTGTTAGGAGAACTTGGGGTAGAAGTAAAAGCTTCTTGTAAAAGCTTTTATGCTTAAAATAAGATAAATAATTTTTAAAAATGCCTGAAAAATGCATTCTTGTAAGTATTATTTTTAACTCTGCAGCTTGTTGTATCACTTTAACATTCTCTAATACAACATTCCAAAAAAAACCTCTCTGGCATTTTGCCTTCTATTTCAAAGTTAACTTTAGCACCTGGTATCATGTTAAAGGTTACAAAGTTTCCCCCTTCACACATTAATTTAGCTTTTGCCCTCCAAATGACATTTATATCTCCCTTTCTTTAGAAGATCCTGCTCGATAACATTCCCTTCTGCTATTATTTACCTTTTTCCCAGGGAAATAGTCTGAAGGATCTATAGCCAGAACTCCCTGTTCTTCAGTTTGTGTTACACTATATGCTGTTTCAACTTTTTTTGGCTTAAGACCACGCTGTTGACTTTCTTCTTTTAGTTTTACTGTATTTTTCTTTGTTCCTATACTTTTCTCATTCCACAGCTCTTCATAAGTGAAACACAAAGAATACATTAATTCTTTCAATTCGTTATTTTCTAAAATTAAGTTAGCATTTGCTTTCTGAAATCCATCAAGCTGTTCTGAAGTTTCTTTCTTGATTCTGTCTATCTCTCTTTTCAGCACACCTTTTTCTTCCTGTAAGTCAGAAATTGTTTGATAACAGCTAGTTTTGCAATCTTGGAGCTCTGAAACTAAGGTCCTGTATTTGTTTTGCTCACACTTTATCTCTGACAAATGTACCAACAAAGTTTCTTTTTCGCCTTCTGAAAGAGCCATTCTTTGCAAATTTCTCTCTCTTTCCTGTATTAATTCATTATATTTTGCTACATAGCTCTCCTTGTCTTGTAGTAATTTAGCCATTTCTCTGAAGCATCTGCTTCTTTCTTCTTTTAGGTCAGAAAGCAGCTGGAAATACCTCATTTTCCTTCCATTCAGGGATAGAACACTCATGTGAAGTTTATTTGATGCAACTGTCAATGAATCTTTTTCAGAATTCCTATTTTTCTCTTCAGTATATGAGAGATTCTTAGGGAAAGGTTCAACTAAAAATGTTCCTGGGGTCATGGTGTTTTCTTCTGTAAAGTTATTATAACATCCACCAGCAACCTCTTTCTCATTAAGTAAGTTTTGGAATGAAACAATGTTAGCTTCATCTACTGCTAAGACATACTGAAAATATGCATCCAACTCCTCTTCCAGGGCACACATCATCTGAGCATATCTGTCATTCTCCTGTTGTAGTATACAGACTTCTTTGGAGTAATGTTCATTCTCTTGCATTAGTAGACATATCCTCTGAGAACATGCAACCACTGCTTTTTCCAGTACAGATATTTTCACATTACATTCATTTCCAGCTTCCAGGGGTGAGAGACGACAGAAACACTCATAAAAGCTGTTCCCTGGCAGGAATAATTTGCTTAAGCACACAGCCTTCTCTTGCAGAGGAAACAGTAAATTTGGTGGATACCTCTCTTCATCTGACCAAAAACAATTCTGAGAATATGAATGCTGCATGTTTCTAGCAGCTATTTTTTGACTTGAGAAATCAGTCTCATTTGGTTCACACAGTTTCAAGGTCTGGTCTTTCCTTTTTTTCAGGCTGATATTGCTGGAGGAGCTTGTTTGGTGAGTTGGTTTCTGAGTCTGCTCTCCATTCTCTTCCATTTCATCTTCTCCATTACATCTGCTATTCACATCACGGATGCAGTTTTGTGAGATATTTTCTTCTTTCTCCATTAGCTCAGGACTCCCTTCAAAACACTTTTTAAAGTCTTTAAAATCAACAGATAAACTTTGTGCATCCTGCGTGCTACAGAGACTCTCTTTGTCTTCCACTCCTTGCTTCCCAGGTCTGAGTAATTCAGTTTTGTGGAAAACTTCAGAAGTTTTCTCAAGATCCCAGGTCACCTGTTGTTGTTGGTCTTTGTCATTCTGTATTTCTTCTCTTTTAGCTCTCCCTGTGAAGATTCTTTGGTGATACTTTTCATCATCAAGATCTTTATCCAGACATTTATTTTCACTTATGCTTTTCGGCAGAATTTGCTTGTTTCCCCAATGATGTTCCGTGTTACAATTTTTTATAGATGATGCGAAAATATCAACCACAGTGGAAGGCAACTTTCCATGAAGAAGTTCAGGAGCTTTGTCATAAAATCCTCCTTTTGCAACAATGTAAAGGCCATCAGACCAAAGATTAGTATTTGTCTCACAGAAAGTCAAACTCCTCACTTTCTTCACAGTGGTGAAACTTGTTCTGTGGCATCTTCTAGGTTCAAACAAGGTCAGTTGGAGCTTCTTCCTCATTGAGGCTTCAACCACAGAAGCAGGGAATGTCTTTGCCGGTAGAGTTATAGCTTGTTCCTTCAAGAGAAAAACGGTTTCTTCATCTTTGGTTTCCTTACTTGTCTCATCATTAGAGAACTTCTCAGAACAAGGGGGAAGCAGTCCTGCTGCATGATGACTTGGGGTGCACCTGAGCAAAGTGAAACTATCTTCTACAGTACTTGCCCTCTCTGGTCCAAGGGTGTCCTGGTGATAGCAAATGAGAAATGATTCAAACTGAAAAATATAAGCTAAAGTATGTTGCTAATCATAATTTGTTTTTGACTTCATCCATAAAATACTTGATTACAGATTGATGAGGAAAAAACATTTCCAAACAGAGGGTTTTCAAATTAAGACTTGAAGTGAGAATAATGTTATAAATTAGGTATAAGTCAATCATTTTCTTAGTGCTCACCTACATTCACCTTGTAAAACATTTGTAAGTAGCTATAATTTAAAACTACTTTTATAGTCACCTTTAAATACACCAAATCTTCATTTTCTCTCCAATTCCACATGCTCCCTGTGCACAAAGATAGAACAGCAGTAACATTTCTTCTCACCTGCTCAGTCTCAGCTAACCCAGCAACTTTCACAAAGGCACTGGAACTGCATTCCAAAACTGGCACAAGTTCTTCTGGGAGCTCCTCCATCTGCTTTAGTCCATCACAAACACAGGCTGGTGTTTCTGTTACGGTAAAGCACTGGACAAATGTAATGTCATTCCCATACAGGTACACAAAAAACAAACCCAAAACCATCCCAGCAGATGTTTTCAACAGAAAAGTATTTTAGTGAGAGTATGCCCAAAATTACCTTCTCTACCAGCAGCATACATCACCAGTGATACGGATACATGCACAATGTAAAACAAGAAAACAGGCTTCATAAAAACCCCATAAATATTGAGGTCAAAAATAGGGCGTATTTGGGGTTCATGGTTCCCAGCTCCCAAAGCATTTAGAAATGGAAAATACACTTCACTACAGTGGACATGTGAAAACATATGGATTAAATTTATAGGTTAAAATTATTCACTGCAGGTCTGCATCTACATACACTAAAATTTGCTATAAAAATCCCATCAATTTATATTGGAAGAATTTACCTGATATAATTTGCCAAGATCAGAGCTTTCACATTTTTTGGTCTGAACAGCAAATCTGACCACTGCACAGCATTCCCAAATACCATACTTCATCCAGAATATACAAAGTACCCCCTCATCTCTGTAGTTTCTTGAAAGTTCTAGGATTTCTCATATCTGAATGGTGGCAAACAGTCATTGTTTCACCTTCCCCAGATACAGTTTACAAATTAGGAGGATTTTTGAAGGGTTTACACCTTCTAAGTCATACACACCCCATGAATGAAATAATCTTCACTTTAATTGCACAGAAATGAAAGCAGCAACTCTGATTTCTTTGCATACCAGACTCTTTATCATGCAGCAGCACAACTGGAGTTTGAGTAGCTCTGCTTCTGGGTGAATCAAAGACAGCTCTCCGTTTCAGATTCTGAACTTCATCCTGAATTAGATCTCCATTCTTAATGGGAAAAGGGGGAGGAGAAGGAAAAAAACCCACAGATTATACATATATATATGGTGCTTGTGATATGAAAAACAGGCACATAAATTTCCTTTGCTATTTTACATTCACCCATTTTACAGTACCCATTTTGCTATTTTACATTTACCCATTATTTCATTAGAACTGCTATTATTTCATACAGTTTTCTTATTTCAACATTTTCCAGTAAATGTTGCAGCTGTAAACTTTCCCTTAGTTTTCCCTTCATACTTTACAAAGCATTAAGTAAGAAAATCTGAGTCATGAGCATGTCATATGTCAGATCACAAGTGGAAGAGTGATTGAATTATATGGTCATGAACAGATATAAAAGAAAGTCCAATCAACTAGGGAATAAGACTAATAGTTCATTGCCCAGCTACAAAGACAATTGTTCCTAGGTTGGAAGAACTCAAAGTGGAAAAAACATTCTGAACAAAATTTTATTTTTCCATTGATAATTTAATTGTAAATTTAATATTCTGGTCTTGACATTCATATTGAGTCCCTGATTGAATTTGAAAATTTTGACACTTCCTGACGCGAAGCAGATACCCCTAGTGCCTGATAACAGCAGATCACATTTCACATGCAATGTGCTCATTTTCAGTGAACAGAAGAATCAGATTTGATTTTCTCAGCAAAACACAACATTGAGATGGTAACCAAAACAGCTACAGCACAGAAACCAAGCCAGCACAGGCACTTTTGTCTTCCTGCACTGCTCTGCATCAAACGTCAGCAGAAAACAAATCAGGTCCCTTTGCACTGAGCTGCAACTTTAAAATTACATATGGATGGGAAAGGCAATGATTTCCAAGCCTTCAGTTTGCAGTGAGTCAGAAAAGGCCACTGATTTTCCACAGGATGACCAGTGAGAACAATTTTTATTTCAGTCCAAGTCAGCTGCCTCACTGTTGTGCTCCATTAAAGGATCTTGACTGGGAGGCACAACTTAAGTGGAAACCACAACACTTCCAAGATTTCTTCCCTTATTTTCTCAGTAATATCAAATAATAGATGGTTTGGGTTGAAAGGTACCTTAAAGGCCATCTAGTTTCAACTCCTCAGTCACAAGCGGGGACATCTTCCACTACACCAGGTTGTTCAGCCCCATCCAACCTGGCCTTGACCACTCCCAGGGGTAGGGCATTCCCAACCTCTCTGGGCAACCTGTTTGAAACTAATGCCAATTCCTTGAAACACAATCATTCCTTTCCTGCACCTTTTCCTTTATTTCCTCACAGATACCAACTCCTGATATATGGGTACTGTCAAAAGAAAGTTACACAAAATGATGTCTGAGATACAATGCTCGGATGGCGGAACACCACACTGAGAAATCAAGACCTCAGCTGTCATGTGAAAGCTGTAAAAAGATGTATCATTTAGTGTTTCACACTTCACCTTCAACAGACCCCCTCATGCTCACATCTAGAAACTGCCTGATAAGTTAACACACAGCCACATGTAACAAGCTGCTTTTTTTTTTTTCCCCTGTGTTCATTTTTCATTCAGGCACATACTGCAATTGGAATATTGCAGACAGGATTCTGATACTGAGTTTGCAAATTCGAATTTTCTACAAGATGTACGTGACTACATGCCACCATGAGATGCAGTTCACCTCTTGATGCTCAGTCTAATCGGATTTTGTATTACTGATGAAGATACAGTAATGACTAAGGCGAGTCTTTAAGAATAACTGATGTGATTGGTATTTGAGTGACATGGTATTTACTGAGAAATCTCATACCATGTGTATTTCACAGGAGTGTGATAAGCCTGTCTTCACAAACTACTTTTTCCTGGCTGTGAAACAGGCAAATGATCCCATTTGCTCTTTCACTTGAGAAATGTTATACAAGCAGTTTTCTAGGAAAGTGACAGCACAAAAATCTTTCTGGTATTACACACAATTTCTCATTTTTATAGCTGTTGATGGAGTATGATGAGCTCAAATAGGATTTTTCTTGTAACTGTTTTGGCTTAAATACTACAAGATTGAGGTGATGAGACACAAATTTTATTTTAATAGTTGCTAGTAAAACTCCACATAAGGGAGAAAAACCCTCTTCAGTTTTACAGAAAAACACCAGGTGTCTCCCTCCTCCTTTCATCATAGATACTGATTTTTTCCCTGTTATGTCAAGTAATTTTCTACCAGAAAAATGCAAGTAGAAATATAGGAGGTATAGGATCTGTGAGAAGCTAAAGAGGATTTTGTGTCCATAAAGCTAGAAGAAATAAAGACAAATTTTTCAACCTGGTGGTTGAATGCACCTTTGCAGGCCTGATGATTTTGTACCAGTAGTGGTTCTATAATGGTTCTACAATACAATACTTTGTATTTGGAGTACCCAAAGAGAAGGAACAGACAACCAGAAACGCAGAAGGCACAAGATTTGATGCTGCTGATACTACACACAGCATTTAAAGAACACTATCCCCTCTGCAACAGACTAAAGTAAACACAAATTATGGCCTATTTATTTGTACCAAAGAGTGGGTAACAGAGACTCTAACCTCCTATGACACTGTGGAGATACAGCTAGAAAGCAGAAGTGAGAGCACTGCTAAACTCA
The DNA here is from genome assembly GCA_036630365.1 of Acanthiza pusilla. Classification (NCBI taxonomy): domain Eukaryota; kingdom Metazoa; phylum Chordata; class Aves; order Passeriformes; family Acanthizidae; genus Acanthiza; species Acanthiza pusilla. The sequence goes on from JAXCHO010000164.1 coordinate 53,023,720, forward strand.
TGTCAGAAGTGGATGCGGCAATGCTGCTGGGCCACAAACCACAGCAAGAAGTGCAGCCTACCACAAAATAGTTAGCATAATGATGCCTTCAAGTATTTCCAGTTTTTTACTCTTCATGTATCTGTAACTTGCTGTAGTTCTGTGCTTCTCACAAAGTGCTAAAATCCTCTGCTCCCAGCACCTTTGGCCAAACAAGGCTCTCTGAATACAGATTCAAGGACACATTCATTGCCTTAGGGCCTGAAAATATGTAAACAACAGTGAGATGGGGGGAGCAGGCCTGGGGTGGTTAACATCATCACCTGAGGGTACGATTGGAGAATTAAGGGCCAATATACTAATGGGACAGAACTTAGAAAAGGTGAAGGGCTCGTGACCCAGTGTCCATTTTGGGTGTCCCCAACAGGGAACTTTGCTTGTACTGGTTAGTGCTAGCTTTTAGTTTTGCAATATTATTAAGAAACACAGATATGTTTGTTAGAGTGATTACTGCTTATATAAGGATCTATTTTTAGTTACTGCTGAAAAGGTATAAATACTCAGCTGTGTATCAATAAAATCAGCTTTTTCCACCCAAGCAATCTGCCCCGTCTCTTCCATCGTCGACCGCCACTTGACATGACACCAGAGATGTAAATTAATACTTAGAAATCTTTAGAAAACTTCATGTAGAGCAAAAAATAGGCTTTTAGTAGAGTACTGCAAAGAAAGAGTCCTGTTTCTTGAAGACTTTTTGAATTAGTCTCAGGAAATCAGTCAGTTGTGTATCTTGCTTTCACACCTTCAAATAACTCAACATTTTTTTCTTCTTTTCTCAATTTCATCAAACCAATTTCTTCACTAATTCTTCTCTGGCTCTGAAAGCCCTCACTCCTCTTAACTTAGCTGTGCAGTCCCCTCATAGTGCATTTGTTTGTTGTACCTGTTTACAACTCAGTGCAAGTCCCTCGAGAAGTATCTTAAAATATTTTTAAATCCTATTCTTCATTCCCAAGCAAAAGTGAACACACTAGTTAAAGTAAATATAGCAATGGCTCAGGGTAAGCAGCTGGTCTTTCTGCCACCTTGGGGCAGCTACAGACAGATGTGGGCTGCGGTGCAGCTTCTGAGCTCTCCACAGAGATCACCCACATGCTGCTAGTTACTGCAGGATGATCTTACCACTCTCATGTGGAGAGATGGCTCGAGGAGCAGGACCGTGAGATGCTGGATGCTCTGCTTTTGCGGAAGCTGCCACAAAGCACAGAGTAGGCATAGTGCAAGCAAAATCTTGAGAGAAAGCTGCAAGGACAGAGTCCTTGGTCGTTTTGGGAAAGTACCGAACTTATGAAAGAAGAATTGTGGTCAAAAGAATACAGAACATCAAGATTAGGGGACCACGAGCTGGGAGGGGACAAGCAATGTAGCTGTAGGCAACTAACCAATAATAGTATGGCAAGTAGTCTTACTAACCAATGACATGTAAAACCTGCAGCCTTCTAAGAAAAGTACTTAAGTCTGTGAACATAGAGAAATAGTTGGAATAAAGCTTGTATTGATCATATTGATTCTGGATTGCTTATTCTCCTCGTCAATTGCAGTGCGGAGCCCTCAATGGGATTACTTCAATAAGGGGCCGGTCCGACCACCTTCAGAGGGTAAAAAGGGTAAAAGGGGGTTTTACCCGCACCGCAACACTCTTACAGAGAGATAACCTCCTGGAGATCACTGCTTTTGGATTGTAGAACCACTACTGGTACAAAATCACCAGGCCTGCAAAGGTGCATTCAACTACCAGGTTGAACAATTTGTCTTCATTTCTTCTAGCTTTACGGATACAAAATCCTCTCTAGCTTCTCACAGCTCCTATACCTCCTATATGAAAGGGTTTTGTTCATGCCCATTAGCTTTTGGTAATTGACCTCCTATATGAATGGGTTTTGTTCATGCCCATTACTTTTTGGTTAACTGCAGTTAAGGTTAGGAGAGTTCTTGCGATATCAGGTCACAATCTGAATGTGGGGCTTAGCTGATCTCATTTCATTTAATTTCTCAGAATTAAAATACCCTCCACCTCAGTGCATGAAGAATAAAACTTTGTTAGAGTCCACTCTGTGAAAAGAATTGCTTCTTGTCAGCAAAATGAATTGGCAGAAGCTGAATGCCATATTCCAGCATACGCAGAGCTTTCCCATGCAGTGCTGGAGTGAAGTGCTCGAAGCAAACAAGTGCTATTCAGTGTATTCAGGGCATATCACAAAGCCATAGAGCTGCAAACCATTGAAGATCTCAGCTCGCTCCCAGTCATGAATGCTGCATCCATCTTCCCTTGTTCACCATTATCCAGAAAATCTCATAGACAAGATTTATTGTCAAGTGTGCTTTTTGCTCCAGCATTTGGGCATGAATAACATGCAAAAACTCATCCAACCATACGTGTCCTCCTCCACTGAATGATGTCCACACGACAGAGGTCCCAGAAGCTCTTCCAGGCTCTACTTTTAGTGCCAACTGAGACCTTTTGCCGTGAGCACATCACTTCAAAGCTTAAGGAAAAAAGATTTGTTGAGTATCCTCAGTGCGCACCTAACAAAAGCACTGATGCAATGAAGCTGCAACTACCAATTCCAGTGGGTGTGAATGAGGCAGTAGGAAGTACTAACAATTAAACAAATATAAGGGAAAAAAATCAGGCAGGATAAAGCCTCACACTTGCATCTTGACTGCACATCTAATGACAGATGTAATCCAGGGTGATACAAAGACAAAAACTAATTAAATTTTGCATTATTTTTACTTAACAGTTGACTTACCAGGTTAACACTGTTGTCCCCATCTGCCAATCTTGTACGTTCTTGTACATTCTTGTCTCTTTCTTTCTTCTTTTTCAACTTCACAGTACCTTGATCTTTTAAAGTTCTGTTTTCGTCTAAAAGCTCTTCCACTTTTTCCTGTAGTTTGATTTCAGATAATTTTAAACTATAGACATGATGGTAAGATTCTTCCAATTTCGTTCTGAGAAAGTCTTCAGTGTCCTGAGAGCACTGCAGTTCAGTCAGCAGGTCTGCCTGTTCTCTTCTGGTGTTCTCTCCTTTTGCCCTCAGGAACTCCAGGCTTTGCTGAAATGCCTCGAGGTGGCTTTTCACATCATGCTTCACTTTTTCAGTACAAGTCTTCCATTCCATTTCTTCCACATCAGGGTGTTTACAGCCCTGAGTCCCACTACACACTGACTGAAGCTTCTGCTGGAGGTGCTGCACCATTCCCTCTTCTAATTCGGATGTCAAAAGAGCAATCTGGGCATTAAGATCTAGCACTTGCTTTTCCAGCCTAGACACCTCACCCTGAAGGTAACAGTCCCTTTTTCTCAGTACTGCTGTCTGTTGTCTCTGCCTTTGTTTGTAGTGCTCAAAATACTCTGACTGGCTTTTTATTTCATCTTCTTTTGTCTTCAGCTGCTCCTGAAGCCAACGCAGCTTTTCCTTGTGCTTCTTCTCTGACTTCTTCTGGTTCTCAACCTATCATTTCAGTGAGATGTATGGTTAACATCTTCAGATTAAACCTTTTCTTCCCTTATCATTTTTCTTAATTTAGTGATAATGCTGCCCTTGTTTTCTGAAAACTCAGGAAATCTTTGAAAAGCCAGTAAAATACTGCATTTAGAGCAAAAATAACCTGGTTTGTCATTTCAGCCATCACCAAAACAACTTAGTAGAGAACACAAAACATAAACTCACCCACATGTACTACTACATGAAATACAGGAACATTTTTTACGGTTTTTTTTTAATGTTCTACAGTACATACTAAATCAAAATAAACTTTAGAAATGTAATTCATATACTCAGCTCTGATATATACAGTAACAGATCCTTAACACTGACAGTACTGTAGCTACTGGGGTGTTACAGGCACAGAAGCTATGGTTCTGTTACAGAAAACAGGACACACTCTTTCCAGAGCCTGAGATTTTGCCCTTTCCTCTTCACCATACCTGTCGTCTGCCAGCTCCTCTTATGAGCCTCCTGAAAAAGGAGAAAGGAACAGATGCCTTTTGAAACAGTTTGAGAAAGACTTTGGTGTTTTCATTTGCGCCACTGTGTGTTTGAACACAGAGAAAATACAGAGGTGAAAGATGCCAATGAAAGGCAGAAGAGGCTTTCATGAGTCCCGTACTGCCCTTGCTTTGAGCAGAGTAAGAGCCACCAGCATCACAGGGACACTGCGGCAACTTTGAAGCAAGACTGAAGGCACAGCGACATGACGGAATGACTTCGTTTTTCTTAAGGACTTCTTTAGATCAGTCATTTTGATCTTCAGTACTTTCCTGTCTGAGATGTTCACTGGTCAGAAGGAACAGTAGGCTGAAAAGTCAGGTAGATGTGGGCTAACACTCAGTTCTGTTAACTCTTGATGGGAATGTATGTCTAAGCTTCCCAAGTCCTGAAAAATACATTTCACTTTTAATTACAAAACCCAAGATTATTCTTCATTCTTGTGCATCTTGCCACAGGGTACTAGTGTCCTGTCAGAGTATTCAACTTTAATCTAAAATACTGAGAAAATGAAATTGTATCTTTTGATAAATAGAACTGAAAGACATGTTTCACTGAAGAGTGTTCTTGAAAAACTTTCATTTCTTCTCCATTTTCATGAATCCATCCAATGAGCCAACAAGGTAAAAATGCCTATTGTATGGGGCTAGAAAGATAAAGTCTGACCTCAGAAGGAATACCCTGAGTGGGTTCTAGGGAGAAAGAAAGGAGGGGGAGCATAAATTTAAAAGATCAAGGGCCCAAATGAGAGAAATAACAGCAGTGCTGTCAAAAAATAGAGAAATAAAAAGATGAGGGGAAAAAAAAACATCCAAAAGTTCCTCTGATTTCCTTGGTTGTAGAAAAAGAGAAAGGCTGAGACAATTTATTGCTTAAAAACAGAGGTCACTGGAGATGAGCTTGACTTACAAATTACTACTGCAAAGAGAAACAAACTAGGTCATTTGCAACAATATCCCCCTCACCAAGCTGATCAGCTCCTCTTGAATGTCTCGCAGTTTCCCCTTAACACGCACATTGGCATTTTCAACCTGGTCCAGCTTCACGTTGAGATGATCAATCATCACAAGGAGTGTTTTGTGTGACAGCTCCAGCTCTTTCATCCTGCGATAGCAAGAATGAACATTTTTGTTAGTAAACACCACAGTACAGCTCCAGATGGATAAGTAGTCAGAAGCAATGCATCAATTTAACTTTATTTTTGTATTTGTCTCCCAAAAATAAAATAGTAATAAATTTTTGATCACTAATACAACAAATACTTAATTCTTAACAAGTCTACTGAGCTTTGCACATTATGCTGGAGAGTGTCAAAACCTTTAAAGACAACACCTTTCTGCTGACTTAATAATACCATAAACAAACACATTTACAAGATTTCTGTTCAATGGAGCACAGCGTGCTATATGAAGGGAAAAACTTAGCATAAAGACAACCACAACACTTCAGTCTCTGCATGTACCTGATCACAGGATTTTGGTAGGTTCACAGTTAGTGAATTCAAATTTTATGACAGTAGATGCTTATGATAGTAAATGCAAAATTAACATTATGGGTAACCTACAAGTACCTGTGTTTTAGGTACTGAAGTGAAAATATCTTACTTGTAATGTACCTTCAGTGGGTACTGGCACCTACAGTGCATAATTCTATTGAATTTGTCCACAAAGATGGATTTTGACAAAATACAGGTTTGCTTTGCCTGGTGCTATGAAAATGGTAATGTAACATTATTAAGTGTGATATGACGATCTTTAGAAAAAAATTGTTATTTTGACAAAAAGTCTATTATTAAAATATTTCTGGAAAAATGTCTTGATGAATTCAAAGCATTTAAAAATTATACAAATAATTGTTTTAATGCCATTTATATTTCCTCTCCTTTTTAACTTTGACTTTCTCCAGAACAGTGCTGTTGCTGAGTATCGAAACCTTATTATTCTAGTCAAATGTATAATTAATGCTTAATGGCACCTTCATCTACTGTAACAATTAGCATTAACATACTAAATTAGATGAAGCTTTCTCAAACAAGGAACTTTTTTTACAACACGATATTCCAAATTAACTCTTATTTTAAAAGGAAAGGGATATACTTTACAAACAGAATTGACACCATATGAATATTTAAGAATGAAACATCCTGAGAAAGCTGTCTGGTTATTTGAAACAATATTTTAGACCATGCTGTAAATCTCACTTAAATAATAATTTTTTTAAAAATTATTATTGCATTTCTATTCTGCCAGCTATACAAAACACTTCTCTGACACTCTATAAACACAGAAAGTCTTCCTTTTTGCTGGTTCTGCATGTATCATTTGACAGCCAGTACCTAGGGCAAAGCAAAGAGTACCTTTGTCACATAACAATAAATTTTAATGCAAATCCCCCTTTTATTTACCTGTTTCTTAGGATGGAATTTGACTCCACGTAGTCCTCTAGAACACCTTTCAGTTTTTGCTCTGACTTTTTCAACTCTTCTGTTTTGAGGTTCAAATTCTCTTCTCCAGCACTGTTTACTTTTTCATCAGGTGTGCTTGCATCTTCTAATTCCTGGAAAACCCCTGAAGTAGCAATTTTAACAATGAAATTCAGGATAGCAAATCCTTCATTATTGGGCATTCTAATACAGTAACAAAATTCTTGTTCTCTTCCAGATGAAGGATCCATGATGAAAAAAAGCCCAAATGAGGTTCTCAATGTACTACAGTCTCAGCATGCAATAACAGAGTCTAAGCCTCTGATGATCAAATGAACAGTCCTTCTTGATCCTGAACACATTTATTATTTATGAAAAAGTCTCATTTCATTAGCCTCATTAGCATATATGAAGGAAGTTGCCATTCACAACATCAGACCCCCACGAAAGATTCAGTCAGACTAATTAATAAAGGAATTAGGCATCAAAGTTTTGAAAAGAGAATAATTTTCTACTAAACATGGGAGTTCATAAAACTGAGTGTTTATTTTAGAAAAAAGGTATTGCATTATTATTGTTTCAAGACAGAAGACTAAAAAAAGGGTATTTCCTATTCAAAAGGCATTCTATAACTATTTCAGAGAAAACATTCCATTTATTTAACTGGTATTTTGGAATTTTGCATGCAGTATTTTACTTATATCTGCTTCACCTCTGACAGCTTATGAAACCATGCCTGAAAGAAATTTTCAAATTTGGGCTTGAGAAAGCAATCTAAATTTGGTTCTTTTCTTTTGCCTCTTTTAGTCATAGATCTAAAAATTCTTCAGAAACTCACTTCAGTAAGTACAGTCCTATAACTGTGTCCTGGTTTCTGCTGGGACAGAGATAATTTTCCTCCTAGAGGCTGGCACAGTGCTATGTTTTGGATTCAGGATGAGAATAATGTTGATAACACTCTGATGTTTTGGCTGTTGCTCAGCAGTGCTCACCCTAAGTCAAGGATTTTTCAGTGGCTCATGTTCTGCCAGTGAGGAGCTGCACAAGGAACCAGGAGGGAGCACAGCTGGGACAGCTGATCTGAGCTGTGCACAGGGATATTCCACACCACAGAGCTTCATGCTCAGTGTATATACTGGGGGAATTACCCAGAAAGGGACTGATCACTGCTCAGGAACTCGCTGGGCTTTGGTCAGCAGGTGGTGAGAAACTGTAGTGTGAAGCACACTTGTTTCTCTCGGGTCCTGTTAAATTCTCTTTCTCTCTCCTTATAAATTACAACTAGTAGTAGTACTAGTAGCATATTATTATAGTAATATTTTGTCTCATTAAACTGCTCATATATCATCCCATGAGACTTACCTTTTCTTTGTGATTCTCCTCCCCACTGGCAGGAGCAGGGAGTGGGGGAATGAGTGAGTGGCTGCATGGTGCCTAGCTGTCAGCTGGGTTAAACCTCAGCCAACTGGCACCTGTGAAATGCCTTTGATTTTGAAACATTTGTGTTGATTTGGAATTGGATCTGTAACTGGAATTCAACCACGGAGTTTGGATTTATTACCAAAGAAATAATGCTTTTTTTTTTCTTTTTTTTTTTTTCTTTTTTTTTTTTTTTGGTAGATAAATGCTGAATCTACAGTGCAAAGAAGAAGATAAAAGTAACATTTTTGATACTGAGGAGTAGAAGATTGCACAAAATCAGTGCAAAAGATTTTATAAAACCAGTTCTCTTATCACCTCATGTTTTGATGGTTTGTTATGTGCTATTCACAGGTTCGGTCAATTACATAAAGTTTTACATTTCTGGTCAATTTTATCAACTCACTGGCCTTATCTCAGCCACACAAGGACCTAGGGCTGAAACGATTCAGCCACTCCTCAGTCCCTTAAGAAGCCGTGATACCTAAAAGCTTCAAGTGTGGATAGACATCAAAGAATAAATCCATGTGAACAACAAAGTTCACACCACTTTGTGATCTCCAGACTTACCAAGCCCAGTCCCTTCTCAGAGATCATGCATCCCTGAGACTTGTTAATACAATTATGGCTCTCTCCTGGACAGTATAATTTCCCAAATGGAACAGTATCTTCAATTTAGAGTTCCTTGAGACATGAATATTTTGTCTGTACTTATTATTTGTAAATGGAATAGACATCCTGTTCTGTGACAATGGTCATCCCTGAACAGCACTGCAAAAGGCACATATTATAATAATAGTGAACATTGTTACTCTTCTCATTAATACGTTACAGTGGAAGCCAAATTAATATAATTTTAAACTGCAGCATGAAACTAGGAAAGCTTTTACAACTGACATAAGCAATGACAAACTTACAGTTTCCTTCTTCACTTACACAGCTGCAAATATGATCTGAAAGCTGTGTCACAGAAAGAGAATATGAGGCCCATCACCTTGTATGGACTGAATAACAGAATAAAAGAATCACGAAGGTCGGAAGAGACCTCTAAAACCATCAAGACCAACCACTAACCCAGCACTGCCAAGTCCAGCACTAAACCATGTCCCCAAGTGCCACTTCCACACCTTTGAACACTTCCAGGGATGATGATCCTAACTGCTCCCTGGACAGCCTATCACAAACCCTGAACACCCTGTTACCACACTGGACCTGTTCCCAGCTCTACAGTAAATACAATATACAACAGATAGCAAGACTGTAATGATATACTCCATTTTCCAAAAGTACAGATCCTGCGAGCTCGGCGCAGGAAAAAACCATCATAAATGCAATGGAAAATGTCAGCCCAATCAGCAGCCAGTTTCCTTGAGAAAACCATCATATGTAAATTAGTGAAATGTAATAACAAAACACATAACAAAATATGAAAATGAAATTGTTCATACCTTCTCTGCTTTGTAAGAAGACCCTCTCCTGTCTGTGCAGTGCACTTATCATGGCAGCCACAGGCTCCAAGCATCCCATGTTTGTGCTTACAGTTTCACATTCAAAGTAGTGATGAGCAAAACTGTGTCTATGAGAAGTGTTTCTTTGCCAAGTGAATCAGTGTTCCTTCATCGGCACCAGGTTTGATTATCTCAAGCACTGTTTACCTCCTGTTGTGGTCCTTTTCTTCAGAGTGATGCCAGAACTCTCTTTTGCAGTGAAGGCCTTATTTTTGCACATTCTATCATCACGCTTCTAAAAGCCTTAACTAAAACATGAAAAAATTCTATTTGAAAACACATTCTTGAAATGCTTGTCCTTCTGAACAATATATTGTTTAAAATTTTGGGATCAGGATCACACATTCTTGGGATTGAGAATCCAGACTTCTGCATGATCCTTGTTTCCAAGGTAAATTGTGCTTTCTACCAGGGTTATTCAGACTCTGACATCAGTCACCATTTGCTGCATGTGACTGAATTAATCTTGTGGAGTGTCTCAGCTCCTTCTGCAGGTATGCTCTTGTCCAGTGATTCTTTGTGCAGAGTACTTCTCTTTGAAGCCTGATAATGATCTGAGAAAAATGGCTGCTTCTGAGGCTGATTCCTGCACCTTCAAAAGTAAGAAATTCAGTTGCTGTGACAAAACTTTTCTTCAGCTTTCTGTGTCCTTTCTCAGTTGTTCACTGCCTTATATTATTTTTGTCAATCAAAATTTCCACTTCATATGATGTATTATTGTAACCCTCTAATTCATGTTGGAGTGCAGTGTGTCCATGGGAGTAGACTTGTTTCTCTGTGGCTTTCTACACAAATATGATTTTCAAGAAAATGTGAGGGAGGAGGAAGTTATCTTCTGATATTGTGCTCTTAATGTTTTCATCTTGCCTTAACATTTCAGAAATAATTAAAATTATCTATTTCTTCATATTGCCTCTCCAGCTCTGAAACATCAATTTGCTTTTCCCTCTTCAAAAGAGTAATATTTTTCCATTTTCTAACCATTCTCTTAAAAGTCTTTCCAACTTTCATTTTTTCAGTCTGTGCTTCACCCCAGGTTTTTCTTGCAGTTCAGGTGGTCAGTGACTCTTTATCTACCTCTGCTGGTCGAGGTTGTGCCATTTTTTGCTTCCTGGTAGCTAATGACAATGGTTTTTTATTTCACCTGAAAGGATGCCATGATTTCCAAATATTTATGTTCAACTACTTCTCTGCTTATCATACTCATCCACATGCCCACTTCTCCAAGTCCCTCTTTCTTCTCAAAGAGATAACTGAGCACAGCATATCATGCATTCTCTTTTCCTGACCTCTGAGGCCACCATGGAATCTGCCATTTTCCCAGTGCTGTCTTTACAAGACATTGCCTTACTTTTCAAGAAACATTCAAAAAATCGTATTTCCCATGCAGTTCTCACCCACTTTAAAGTTTTCATGCTTCAATCTACCATCTTGCCTTTCTCCAAAACCCTTCCTTTCTGTACCTGTGGATTTCCAGCTTAAGAATTTAGTATGAATTTTACCACTGCAGGGTTGTAAATCTTTATTTGTTTCCAACTTTGAACAGTTTGCTTCCTGTCAGCTATTTACTATAGACAACTTAATGTCAAACACTTAGCTTTTTTTATATAGATATTAAAAAGGAGATCCTGTGTTTCTTGGGTGAAATGCAAACCACATTTGTTGAAAGCATGCAGTATGGAGACAAAAATCTCAGTACTGTAAGAAAACCATTTGGTAGATAACAGTTCACATAGCAGCCAGTAATTGCACTTGTATTTTTTCTGCTGTTTGGTTGGTGTGAGAGTGTAAGTTCTCTTTTTTTCAGTGTTTATTTTTTTCCAGTGTTTATGATGTGCTGGTCCTTATTTGATTGTGAAATCATTCCAGCTTGAAGCCATATCTTTAAAAAATCTCTAATTTTAAATTCAAATATTTTGCAGCTTCAAGTATTATGCAATCTGCTTTATGAAAAAATGCACCAATTTAAAGCTGCTTAATAATTATTTTCTGTAATTTTGCATGTGGACTCAGCTTTTCACTCCATAGGTTCTTTTAATAGCCTGTAAACAAAACAAAAACCAAAACAGGAAACAAAATCAACAAAGAAAAGAAAAAGTCTGCTGAGCTTTAAATAAAAATCATCACCTTAGAAATAAGTGTTGGTATCAAACCCTAAATTCACAGACAGCACAATGTCTTTCTGCATGTTTCATATTACCTTCAAAACAACTAGAACCAAAATTACGATCAGTAGGTCACCTGGTTTGCCTTGAAATAGTTAACAGTTTTCAAAAGTCCAACTAAAATTAAGTATCTTAAAATTGTTTTTTCTGTGTTAGATTAATCAGAGACAGATTCACCTCTGGCAAGATGAATTAAAGGACATTGCCCTTCACACCAGCACCACAATGTGATGTGCACTTTTAAAAATGTCAAAAGCTGAGTAGTTATGTGGCTACACAGTCATTACCCCTGTATTATCTCTTCAAAAGGCTTGTCACCAAGCTTGAATTTAATTACTTAAGTACTTACTGTTAACAGGAAGAGTAGCACATTATATCAGCACAATGCTTTTTCTGGAGACTAATAACATTTGCAATTTTTAATTTTTTTTCTCTCTTTTAATCCAAGGGGAACCCATAAAACTACCAGCTAACACCAGCATGGAAACCTATAGATCTCTTCAATTCACAGCATATCAAAAATTTTAAGTGGAATTTTAAAAATGCTGGTGATTTCACGAAGTCTATTGACTGTTTATAAAGTATCTCTAGACTTGGCCAGTATATTTTTCAGGACATTTAAAACCAAATATATTTGTCCAGATATTAGCACCTCTAACTGGGACAGGTATAAAAAAACCTGGATGAAATTCCAAAGACAATACTTTGGTGACTCCTTTAACATTACTTTTTTCAATCAAAAGAAAGCTCCTGCACTTGTAACAAAACCATAACACCCTAGAATTACATTCCACCCATCTGCATCTATTACCATTTTATTGATAAATAAAAAGCATATGCAGCAATGCTTGTAATAAAAGTCCAGAGGAAATTCCAAAGAGCATCGAGACCAAGATGATAACTGAACATACTGGACCTGAATAAACCCTAGAAAGAGCCCATGATAATACAGGTCTGATTTCTCAAAAGTTCTTGAGATCTGGGTAGAAGACTGTTTCATGCTTAATGTAAGGTAAATATAATAGGGGCTTGGGGTAACTATTCTTATCACTCTTTTTCATCATACAGAACTTGATAGCAGTTTCAAAGATGCTGATTAAACTCCTATGACAAGGAGATTCCTTGAATGTAATTCACAACAGATTACAAAGAAGAAAAAGCTTGGGAAATTTGTAAAGGTAAAAGTATTGTGTATTATTGGGTCAAAAACAAAACAATCAAAAAAAAACCCCATCAACAACAGCAACAACACAAACACTGTATAGCATTCAATAGCTTTAAAGCATAGTTTAATCCTCTAACAGTTAGGCTGCTGAGTTACCATCCTTCCTGAAAGGCAGTGTGGAACTTGCATTGCTCCAGGGAAGAGGACTGGGACTGATTTTCTAAATTGCATTTCCCTCTTGTTCTCTGTGAAAGGCAAGTACTGCCACTACGGCTCCTGCTATAGCTGAAGAAATCCATTGCCTTTTGCACTGAGCTGCAAGGATCAGGACACTGTGAATGGACAGTGAAAATGTCCTTTCATGTCTCAAGTGTCTCAAGGGAGAGGTAGAGAAGATTTTTATCCTCACCCTTTCCATGTTGAACCTTCAAATTGCCTCACAAAAAGGAAAATTGGTCCTTATTTCCCAAGTTATTTCATGGCCTCAAGAATCTCGAGGAAGTAAAATGAAGTCCTTATTTTGCATGGGTGGTTGTGCTCACAGGGCTTCTTAGAGGGCAAAAATTAAACCAAACATTGTTTACCACCTCTCCATCCAGCAGGATAGAAGGCAGGATCCTACAGCAATAACTGAACTTTCAGACAATATGTACCTCCTCTGCAAGAATGGAAAGCACTCACTGCAGTTATGGCAGTCAGTATCTTGGAGTGTAAAATCATTTCTCATTGAAAACCCAATGACTTTCTCGAGAAATCTAGGAAGGAAAAGTATCCAAGTTGGGTTTTACAGGTGACTCTTCCTCTCTGTGCAGGTAAAACCAGTATGCCCTTCCTCGTGGCTTCAGGGTCTTACAAAACAATCCCCAACGGCAAAATCTAGGATTCAAGATTTGAATGCAAAGAAATATAAAGAATACCAACCACACGTCTCGGCTCAGTTGTGTCATCAAGGCCACAGAATGAATGCTAGTGAAAAAAACAAAAAAAGGAACAAAAACTATAACATAAGATCAAAAGAAAATGAGGAAAAAAGAAAAGAAAGAAGATGTAAGATATGTAATATGAAATCCAATGACATTACAGCAGTTAGTGTTAAATCATTAATTGAGTTGATCTGTAAGAAAGACACAATATACCAAACTTATTCGAAAAAATAGTAAAAGATTCAGTAGTTTTGAGGGCAGTTTTACAATAGCAACATCTATGGATTTTTTAATTTCAGAAATATTAGGCTTGGCTTTGTGACTCACTTAAAGAAGTACTTATAATTACACACACTAAAGCTTTCCTGAACCAAGACTTACCAAGCCAAGGGCACAACCTAAATGCAACTGAAATGGTAGAGAATCAGCTATGAGAAGAGCATGATGTATTTAAATAGCACTTGTTCCTAATACATCATCTCACAGATTAAAACTGAGACTTTATATCATTCTTCTGTATAGCCTTTAGAAACACGACACTTTGCTGAAGAATCTATAGTGCAGAAACACTGTAATCCTTATGTTCTGATTTGACAGAATTTTACATAAAACTTAAAAGTTGAATCCACTCCTAAAGGAAAATGAAAAAAATCATACTCATGACACAGTAGTAGTGGCGCATTGCCTTCAGCTACCACCAGCAATGAGGTTCAGCTATAAATGCTGCTGTTCCTTCAAAAGCATAAGACTTCTCTCCACAGGAAATTATTGTGCTCAGTATCAGTAGCATGTAGGTGTCAGTCTGTGCCCTTTGACACATTAAACCTTCAGCAGAACAATCAGGTAAAATTACATCATTCATTGATTCCCTGACAACACAATCTTCCTTTGGGCTGTCAAATTCAGAATGGGATTTAATCGTTGGGAAAAAAATAATTCAAATGTAATAGAAGGAAGCCCTCCACTCATCCAGAAGCTGAAGGTTAATAAAAAGAGATGAAGCTTTTTTGAGGTCTCTTGCTAATGTAACATTAAAGCAAAGAGGATGTTAATCATTTTAATTCATTACCAGCTTTCTGCTAAGCTTGTGATTAAGCTGTGTCTTTTCCAGTGCTTTTCTGCATCCGTCCGGCTGATGAACCAGCAGGGATAATGCTATCTTCCATTTCCAAAATTATCAGTCTGGCTAATCCAACACCTACTCTGTAAACTGTAATGGCAATGCCTTAAAGGCTTACATTTTGGCAATAGCAACATCTAGAGATGTTGACTTTTTCGAATAGGTGGATAAACCATAACATTTGAAATAATTAATAGGTACAAGTACTGCCTGTCCTTCAACATTTCTCTGCTTTGAGGAGTTAAGTGCAGCACCTTAGACATCCCCAGCTGCTAGGCAGGAACAGATCCAGGTATAGAAGTGGTCTGGGGCAAAAGACAGAAGAAGAGCCCTTTTAAGAGTGAGTACTGCCTGTGTTTCTCTGCTAGTGAAAACACGGACCACTGCCTTCCCAATGGATGCAGGAAGACCAGCCCCAGCCCGGTCGTTGTGGGTGTTACATAAAGCAATAATTAGCTACAGCACCAGGCAGCCCAACTTCTCCAGGCTCTTCTCCTGGCTCTTCCACAAACCCAGACAGATATCACAGTCTGACAAGTTCAGGACAAGGTACAGCAGAGGGGAGACTACTGTGGGAGCAGAAGGAGCCAAGGAAGATGCTGAGGGAATTGGAATAGTTGCTAGAAGTGCAACTGGGAAGACTGCCACACCCTGAAAGAAGATGAAGGGGCACTGAGATCAGAGAAGGGTAAGAAAGAAACTTTTCCACACCCAGTGAGCTGCTCCCCAAAGCCTCTCTCAGTCCTGCAAACCCCATTGATGCCTTTCAACTCCCCTCGGAGTCCTGAAAAAGCCTTCCTTTTGCCCTTTTACCCCATTCTCATCCCAAGAGGAAAAAAACAATAACTGAAAACTCCACCAATGCCTCCATTCAGCCCAGCAATTGGTTTATGAAGGATTACAAATCCATAACTGCTGGAGAAAATTAACCTGAGATGATGTGGGTCATGTTGGGATCTAGGCACTCGTTCAGCAAAAGTAACATAACTAAAACACTCTGCTGGGGCCTAGAGAAAGGCCCATTGTCATTTCATGCTCTGCAGAACAGCCTAAATTACACAGACCTGGGAAACACCTGAGCCACAGTCCATGAACCTTGTGCCATCCCTTGCTTGGGAACCACAGTGACACAAAGCCATTTGCTGTCTCAAGCCTTGATCAGAGTTACTTCAAAAGAAAATAAAATTTGGATCCATTATATTGTTTCTATATTAGAGCAATAAATACTCCTTAATTGTAGTGTTTGTCACAGGCACCTCATTAATTTTATTTTTCAGTTCTTGAAAGTTTTGCAAAGCAAAGCTATCCAAAGAATATGGCTGAGCTAACCACTTTTGTCAGAGATAAATCTTTGTTCTTTCTTGATCTAAACCAGAGTAAATCCTCCCTCTGCTACTCTAGTGTCTCTCCAGACTCCTTGATTACTTCCTGCAATTGAGAGAAAACCTGGACAGGAAATAATTTTGAGCAGATTAGGGAGAGAGCTGCATTTCATGCAGCAATAACTTAAAGTCAGATTTTATCTTGTCTTAAAATAGATTTTGTGATATTTAGTACTATTAACGTCAGTGCAACAGAGAAAAATAATTTTGTATGAAAAAAAATCCATTGGTACTGCCCAGACATATATTTACCTTTTCCTCAATTTCTTTGAGTTGCCTCTTTTGAAGTTCTATTTTATCTTCCAGATCCCGAATTCGCTGGAACAGAAAAAGCAAAATAGACATTATTAGATCTAATTTGAAAAGCATATGAATCAAAAAGATAAGAAATATGTTAAAAATTAAGAGAACAAATGCCCCTTATTAATGTAACACTTCCTTTAGAATTATATTAGGCATGAAATTTCCATGGCAGAACTTTCCACGTTTCCATTAAAACAGGGCATTTCAAACAAGCTGCATGTTCAGAACATTCTGTTTACTACCAGAAAGTCTACTCATCACCACTCTTTAATCATAATTTTAACATATCCACGCAGACAATTCCAGTTTGCACCAAAATTCTCTTTCTCTGCAACTGCCAGAAGTTTTTCTGCTTACCTAGATGGTCAGCAGATTACATGATCACATTTCCTTTTAACTCTCTATTTTCTTTTCCTATAAAACATAACTATGCTTCTAGCATAGTCAGACTACACCAGAAAAAAGAGATCATACAGATTTTCTGTAATCACCAAGACACCATCCTGAGATTCAGCTCCGTCCTATTACCAGTCACCTCCCACCAGAGCCAGATGGAATGTTTCCTTCACTGTAGCTCTCCATATTTTAAGGATCTTTCTTGTTCAGTTTCATAAAGATTCTACAAAAATGTGAGTGCTGCTGGGTCCATATACCTTAATCTTTTCTATATCATATATCCCCTTTTTCCTTTCTGTAAGTTACAATTCCTTATTTTCATTTTTTATTTTTCTTTTAATGTTGTGAGTCTTACACAATTCAGAAGCATTTTATTACACCTTCAGTATATTACACTTGTTACAGACAAAGTAGCTTATAAGGAATTTTTTCTATAGGCAGAAACTTGAAATCTCCTGCTAACAGTCACTGGTGATCAAGGAGCAACTTTATATAACGAGCCTTTTTTTGGGATTAACTACCCAGTCTCAGCCTGGCCTACAACAGGTAGAGTTGTTAACAGTTCCTGAACTTGGAAAGACAAATCGTCATCTCCTCTAACGTGGATGGCATAGGTGAATAAAATTAATGTTGCTGCTGCTGCTGCCTCACTGCCAAATTATTTTATGACTCTCAGATTGATTTGAACAAGAGGATCTCTTTCTAAACAACTTCCAGTCATTGCTTACAAACCTGTGTGTATCAACTGATGTTGGTAATTACCTGAATTCAGCTCAAAGACCTCAAATAGGGGTAAATGGTCCACACCCTTGGTAGCCTAGGGCAGCTGCAGCAAGGCAACAGCTGATCAGTGACCAGACTGGTTTGGAGAACTACAGTTTGGCTTGAAAATCACACATCTAACCTGGAACTATTTCAAAAATGAGGTACACACAACCCTGCAGTTCACTTTTCCTAGGGCATACTCATCCACACAAATACTGAAGACAAGCCATGAGCAAAAAATCTTTGTTATTGTTATCCTGTTTCAAAATGAAAGATTTTGTTTAAATGACTGTTTTGAATATTATATGTTCAGAGTAAGTCAATCAAAATCTACACTGTATCATACTGCAGTGCTCAAAGATTTCCCCACCTAACACACAAACCAGCACAAACCAATTACCCTCACGTGACATAAGTGAATTCACCTCTGCTGACAATCACAAATGCGCCAGCACAGCACAGCTGTATTAATTTCACTTTTCATCTATTGCATCTGAATTGATTTATACTTCATCTACTCCCTGCTCAAGGCAAGCCTATCTCTCAAGTGATCATCTTCATACAGTGTATGCACCAGGAATGTTACAATCACTGCAAAAAACTACGGGATGAGAAGCAGGCAGATGTAATCACCCCTGAGATCTCTAATCCATCAGGTTAGACTCCTGTTTCTCTCCTACTCATTTCAGTTATGCTGATTCCTTCTCATAACCACATCCCAGACTGGAGTGACAGACTTTAATTCTCCAGGGGTTGTGCTCTGCTCTGTGGCAAAATTTGACCGTAGTGAGATAAGTGGAGAGAAGCAATATTTTTAAATACCATTTTCGTCTCCAAGCTTTATCACGTGAGGTATTTTTCAATAACTCCTGAGAGCTTGCCTTTAGGAAAAATTAAAATAAAAAAGCCACCGAACATCTGGTGGCTTTCTCACCTCAGGGTTTACAGCAAGTGTTCCTCTAAAAGAACAAGTTAATTAGGATAAGATGACATTTTCAGGACTTGGGAATTCTGTTAATCAAGTAAAAATCGAGATGTTATTATTCCCCTATGAATTGTTAATCTTTTCAAGATTATAGCTAACTAGCTATTTTTCCCAACTATTCAGAACAGTTCTAAAAAAAGAGCTGAGGCTTCCATTTTCCAACTCCCTCCTGTAATAATTGTTAAATTTTGGGAGGTGAAAGCTAGAGAATTGCTTTAAAATGAAGAAACACATACTTTCCTAAAAATCAGCTAAAATACAAAGACAAGCTACCAGTTGAAAGGGAATACACAAAGGACTGACTTTCTTAGCAGTGAAAATCTAAACCCTCAAAAAACAAACAAACCCTCAAACAAAAAACCCTCAAAACAACTAGATTGGTATCAGTAGGGCAGATTGTGCTGGTTTTGGCTGAAGTAGAGTTAACTTTCTTCACAGTGCTGGTATGGGACTGTGTTTTGGATTTGTGCTGACCACAGAGTTGATAATATAGGGATGTTTTTGTTATTGCTGAACAGGGCTTACACAGAGCCAAGGCCTCTCTGCTCTTCCCACGGCCACACTGGCAAGGAAGTTAGAGGGGCATGGGAGGGTGGGAGGAGACACAGCCCCGACAGGTGACCAAACTGACCAAAGGGTTATCCCTGACCATGTGACATCATGCTCAGAATGTAAAGTGGGGGGATAGAGAGTGAAGAGAGGGACATTTGGAGTGATGGCGTTTGTCTTCCCAAGTCCCTGTTACACGTGATGGGGCCCTGCTCTCCTGGAGATGGCTGAACACCTGCCTGCCCACCCATGGGAAGTGGTGAATTAGTTTCTTGTTTCGTTTTGCTTCTCTGCATGGCTTTTGCTTTCCCTATCAAACTGTCTTTATCTCAAACCATGAGTTTTCTCATTTACTCTTCCGATTCTCTCCCTGACCCCTCTGGTGAGTGAGTGAGTGAGTGAGTGAGTGAGTCAGTGAGTCAGTGAGTCAGTGAGTGAGTGTGTGGGGCTTGGCTGCCAGAGGGGTGAAACCACAGCAGTTCAGTTTGGTGCCCAGTGTGGGATTTTGGGATAACAACAGATTTGACTGGGATGTACTGGATTGAACTTTACAGCTCTCCGTGCTGTTCAGCCAGTGATCAGTACGCTCCTGTTCCTGCCATGGGGCTTGATTACCTGACTGTGTATTGGAGTCTGCTGCTCAGCAGTGGCCACTTTTCACTCTCCCTGCCTGCTGCAGTGCTGTACTGCTTATCACCTCACTGAATTGTGCCTGGGAACGTTTTGATAACAGCCATGGCGCAGGGCCTGGGCTGGCAGGGGGCCAGGGCACTGCTGCTGTGCTGGACAGTGTGGATACAGCCAGCAGGGCAGGCATTTGTGTGTATAAATGTGTGTACTGCACTGCTCCAGACTTGCTGCTGAAGGGGAATATGTTTAAGGCAGGTGACTGGTGTTTAAATAGCCTGTATTCCTCTTATATGAGCGGAAATCACAATGACAGAATACTTTTGCTGCAAATGAGTAAAATTTTCTAACTAACGTCTTATTCACAGAAAATAAAGAGCTCAAATCTAGACAAGTCAAAATTTGTTTTAAAACACAGCCTTGGGCTGGAATTGTTCATCAGGTATCAAAGCTTGGGGTTGTTTGCTTCTAGCTGTTTACTTGCTTTCCCCTGGAGGATTATCCAGGAGGATGAAGTGGGTGTAGCTACTCCCATCAATATCCTCTGATTGCTCAGGGACAGCACTGGAAGATAACCAGCCTAGTTCAGCTATTTATATATTCTGAAAAATCTGATTGAATCATTTATTTCCATTTAGCTGCAGAAACAGCCTTAAAAATACATACATGTATATGCAATATATTGGCTGGAAAAAAACCCAACAGATTTACACTTGCATATATTATTTAGCACATAAAAATAATAATTTTCCCCTATTGTATCTATCTGGATTTACTGCATTATCTTGATCACAAAGATGACAATTTCCAAAATACAACTTTAAAAAATACATGTAAGATACATGAAACTGTAGCTGTAACAAAAAATTATCTTCTGGAAGTAGCAAGATGTGTTCATCAGTCAAAGTCTGTATTTAATTACCAAGAAGGAAATTACACAAAAGTTAGAGATGCCAATTAGGACCAGCGCAGGACTATTGAAGATTTGGTATAAGCCTTTACATCTTTATCTACTCTTCCTTTCATTTGCAAGAATTACCAATCAAAAAGCTGTGGACCCACTCTCAGATTTCAACACTTGATTAGATGCTTTCAGTATCTTCTGACTTGTTTATGTTTGCAAAAGTGTGGCTGTGACAACAAATCACACAGAACTATTTCATTGCTATCAAGTAATTCTACCTGCTTTTATGCTTCAGGGTACAAACTGATGATCAGTAAGTTGAGCTTTTCCTGCTGTGTGATATAGAGTTGTAACAATTGTGCTATAAATATGCATTCAGCTCTACCCATGACATGGCTTGCAGGAACCTTGCAGAGTAAATCCAGTATATTTTCAGCAGCACAAAAAGAATGTGAGGAAGCAAAAAAAATTACTTTATTTTGCTCTTAGAATTTTGAGTCTCAGCTGAAAAGAAAGCCACAGGCTGTTCTTCTCTTTATTTCCTTTTTTAAAAAGAGAGGGATAGAAGATATGGATAGGCAGCCTGAACCACCATAGTGTTTGTGTTTCCTTTAGAATCTCTAGCTTGGTCACAGTCAGAGCGAGGATTAGGGACAATGTAGAGCAGTGCTCTGCTGGGTTCTAGCAATTCCTCTGTTCCTGCAGTTAACAGCTGCCCCTCAGTCACACGAATGCACCTTTTCTGAGAGTGACAGGATTCATGAGAATAATCCTGTGCTGTCAAATCATGGGGCCATACAATGGAATTACTGCAGGCAAACAAAGAGCCATAGTCAGGCAAAAACAGGAAGAGAGGAGTGTAAACATAAGCGACAGATTCTTTACACTGTCCACCTCGCCTGCATTCAAAACCAACCTGGCAAAACAATGAATACTAATTTGTCATTGATCTTTTTTTTTAACAATAGCAAATGAAATCTCATCACAAAAGTTCTGGATGATGGATGGTACCTTTGCAAATACTCCCTGTAACAGCCTGTACCTGCATGGAGCTCCCTTGAGTTTCGAAAGAGGGTCGGACAAGCTCCCATGTCAGTATGGCAAGCACCTACTCGATAAATAAACCATTCTTCCACCAGCAGTTAAGTTTGCTGCCCCTTCCGAGTGAGTGCTCCCAAGCAGCCATGGCTCAGGCTGGGCTGAGGGCGTTCCCTGTGCAGAGCTATCAGCAGATGGCTCTGCTGGCCAGGCTATGCTGAATTGCAGCCGCAGCTCTGTGAGTGCGGCTCAGCTCACAGACTGCATTGCCAGACAGCCACAGAAAAGAGATGCTAAAGACACCTTACTTATTACTTAACTGCAATTTGAACAGACTTTTAAGTTCTATTATAAAACTCTTCTTAATAGTAATTACACATGCAGCACGCATACAAAGGTAGGAGGCACGGATGTAACAGCCTAAAAATGCTAACAATTAGGAAAGGGAGAGCACATCCAGAAGATTCAGACAGCTAAAGTACACATTTCTTTTGGAAGTCTGTAATGCAAAGACAGGCAAAGACTGCCCCTAACGTGGCAGGCATATAAATCACATTATTTTACTAAACAGAGTCACAAAAGGGAAGTTTACCATCAGTCATCCACAGTTATATAATTATATGTTCACTGACTGCAGGCCTCTCCAATTTTATTCCTGGAGAGACCCCAAACACAAAGGGCTATCAAACTGCCCCAAAAGCAAGAAACTTGGCATTTTTTTCAGCAGAAGATTCCTAATGTGCAGAAGATTCCTCATGAATGTTCATAACTCTCCATTTCTTTTCACTTCATGATGGAAACTTCATTTATCTGGGAAATAGGATCCACTTCTTGAAGTGCAGTGACTCACTTGAGCAATTCTCTTTGGTAAACTTGGGCGGCAAGTGCCTTCCAGTACTGTCAGGGAAATTGAGACAAGTCAGCTCTTCCTCTCTCAAGTAGCAGAGGACCGAGACACCAAGATGGGACTACAGATTCCTACTCCCAGCAGGTCTGACCTTCCTACAGAGCAGGAGTGTCTAAGTTTGCTTGAAGCATTGCTTTATAGGCAGTATAGTACCTGAACTGCCTTGCTGGGACCAATTCAGGTGTCCCTGCACCTACAGCTCAATTTTCCCAATAGCTGGATAATTTCCCTAGAGGCTTTTGTTTTCTACATATATCCAAACTCAGCAAGAGGCTAGATAACCCTGGATGCAGATTAATTATTGTCATTACCTTGTAAAAGGGTACAGCAAAAAGGATAAAACGGTATTTAAAACTGAAGACAAAGAGTCCAATGAAATCTTAGTAATATACTGCCAGTGATGAACCAGCAAGATAATTATTTCAAAAGGGAAATTTCTGTAATTTTTAGCATGCTTTGGCTCCTGTGGCTATACTGCAACCTCAAGGTTGCAAGCCACATCTCTGGGAGGTCTGAGGAATCAAAGTTTAGGCAAAATGCAAGCAGCGTGATAGTGGATGTGTGCCTGGAAATACTAGTCTACTTTCACTAATTGAGAAATTTCAGTAATGCAGGCTTAAAAGACTCAGCTTGTGATTTAGCCAAAATGAAAATATTGCTTCATTGGAAAAAAAAAAAAAAAAGATTAATGGCTTTTCCACATGGAACATATGAAGTATGTGTGCCCAGCTTGTGTTATAACAGCAATCCATCTACATTAAGTACCATTCCCATTAATACAGCCCTGTTATAAAGGAGCGCTGAAATAAATGGAAATCCTTCTGCTGAGCTGAGTGAGCCCTGGATCGCAGTCTCAGAGCTATCATTTTTATACTGGAGGCAATATATCAGCACAGAATGATTTGTCATAAATTTGAGAGTTAGATATAGGAGGAACCGCAGCAATACAAAGAAAGAAAGCTGATCTGAGATGTACTGAAGTGCCCCACTACTTTAAAATGCCAGGTCCAGATTTCCTCCTGCAAGCAACCAAAATGTGTGCCCTTCCTCATTTGATAAACTTGTCTTTCATGCTACCTCAGGTTCTGATGAGAAATGGACTGTGCCACTCTACAATTACATGGTGCCTTTCACAGATTCTGGGGTTTTTTTCCTTGATCTCCCAGATGCCTTTTTAGTAGAAAACATAGAAAATTCCTGCATTTTCTCTTTATTGGACAGCCATGCAGGCTAGATGAAGTGGACTTCTTCATCCAAGCCTTCTGTCCTCTCCAATTCACCCCTAGCACTAGTCAGACATTCACAGTCCTGAACCAACATCCTCGATGGCTCCAAATCCTCAAGGAGCTTTGTGAAATGGGGAAAAATCTATCAGGAAAAGAACTTTTGTGAGAAATTTCATCTTTCAGACAGTGATGACCACATCATCCTTCATTTAGGTGTCAAACTGCAGAACTGATGTTCCCTAGGTAAGTGTGTAAGTAAAGAGCCCGTCCATATGAATGACAGCAACAACGAGAAGATCAAGTGACCTAACTGCAAAATATGCTCCTTGCCATGCTACTGTACTTGTGAAAACACAGGAATGTACTAATCAGGGGGGTTAGAAATCACCTTAACAGTTCCTGTGACATGCTCTTATTGGATTTACATTCACCAGCAAATCCAAGAAAACAATTTGATAATTTTAGCACAAAGCAGACAAAGAAGGATTTGCTAAGCTGCTTAGAGCCTTGGCTCTGAAATGCTGGAAAGGTTCAGGTTAATGTACATTCACAGGATAGGCACCATGGATGGACTGTATCTGACATGAACCATGTTTTGAATCTCTGAAGTCATCTTGTGATCACGAAGTTATCTCATTCTACAGCCAGATTTAGCATGGGAAATATTTTGTCAATCTGACAGAGGGAAGAATCAATATTGTTTCATTATATCATTATTTTAAGAAGATTCTCATCGTTGTTAAGACACAGGTATGTACAATCTTTAATAGTGTGCACAACTAACTTTGTTACATGTACAAATTTAAGCAAAGATGAATATAAACTGACTTGCCTTTAGCTATTATTCAAATCACTAAAGTGATGGATAAACATATTTTTTTTCTTAGGCTTTTTTGAAATCTTATGCATTTTAACAGCTGTTTAAGAGGCTGTAGTGTTTTAACAATTCAATTTGCATCGGTAATTGTGACATGCATTACTCAAGCTGTTGGATCTGCTACTGGAGGGGATGTGTATTCAGAAATCAAAATGTTCCCTTTAGCCTCATATTCTTAGAATGTGATTTTGCATAATGGTCATAAGGAAACAAAAAACCTCACTGCAACAGCATTACCTTAAGCTGTTTTTGTTGACATCTTATTTTACTTTATGAATGAAAACTTAATGTAAATTTCAGCCAATTGAATATAATAATAATAGATAATTTTGGATATACTCTATCTCTCTGATTCTCATAATGATTTTGTTTGCAGAGCAGGTAAAAATTTCTTTCTTTTCTGTGTTCTGCAGTCTCAACCATTACAATCCAATTAATAGTTACTGACGTAGGAGAGTTGTTCTTTTTAATCTTTATTATGCATTTGTAGTTTCTTTATTTGCCTTTCAGAGGAGAATGAACCTTTCAGCAGCTGCACTGATGCATTTCTCAGCATATGTATTCAGTCATATTTGTAGGAGTAAATAATTGAATTTTATAAATGCATTTAGATCCAAATAACTATCTGTTATAATCTGATACAAATTACTGTATTGTAATGTATGTAGTATTTATTAGTAAAATTTATTAGTCTTTTTTAACATTGAGAATATTTTAATTTATGCAACAACATACATTGATATCTAACAGAAGAATATCAACAATCCTTTTCATTAGGGAAAAGCAATAATTTAAGCCATATTACATTTATATTTACACAGAATGGCTATGCTAAGTCTATGTGAGCTCAGAAGACAAAACATATTTAGCATCTTAAAACTGACTCTGTGACAGCCTAGCCATATTATCAGGCAGGAAAAAAAAAACCCAGAAGCATAATGTAATATTTATTTAGCATTAAATTTAGATTATTTTACATTCAGATATTTCAATAGCAAATTTTCATGTATTATTATAATGATATATGTATGCATTGTGCATATGAAAATACACTTATCCTTAACTTCTATAACAAACTTCACGCACCTTCTTTTTTAGACTTGCCTTTCCTCAGCTCCCACTGGCTTTTCCTAAGAAACAGGGTGTTCACCATTTCAGATGAGAGGATTTCAGCATTCAAATTTCAGATAAGAGTTTTCTTGATACTAGTATTATTGCAAGGCATACAGTTGTTCTTACTTTGAGTAGAACCTCAATCACCCCTTGTTTGTGACAAAGAGAACAGACCTTTCAAATATATTTTTTAGGTATTACAGCAGTGCTATCACCACTTATTCAGACAAGTAGCATCACTAAGGCAATAAGCAAAGCAGATGCAGCTGAAGACTAAATAAAGAAAACATACACTAGGAAACACTGTAAGATGAACATATAGAAATTAGTAAAGTTAACTCTCATCTGCCATGCGTGTCATCCGTGGGTAATTACAGAAGTTTGTTGTGATATTGTCATTATAGCAGCAATGATGCCCTGAAAGACTCCATGTTCACTCCTGCATGACAAATCAATACCACAGGTCAACTGTGATTAGCCTAGTCATGATGTGCTTGATGAATATTGATGACAGCTGCACAGCTGTGGTATCAGATGCCTTTAAGAGTGATTCATGAATATAAAAATCACATTAACAGTAATCTATTACATTTTAAACAGCAAAGTACAGGATATTAATACTAAGGAAGAAAAATAGAAAAATCAGTGGTTGCCCTATGTATCCCTCTTCATACTGTGTGCAAACAGCTAGCACCTTAACACTTCAGATTCAAAATAAAAACATTAAACCATTAAATCTATGCAGATTTGGGGGAAAAATAATCTGACCCTCCCCAATTACTATTATGTAAGTCAGGTTCACAGTAATACTTCTACCTAATTTCTAAATTGTGTGACACAGCTGGGAGTTTTCGCCCAAGCCAGCCTCTCTGGCACAAGGCAATATGGCAGAGAGGGCGTCTTTGACTTGTCCTCTCTGTCACAAAGCATTGTGCCAAAGAGGGCACATTTAAGACAGCACCTCCTTACGCCTATCAATGAGGTACACTGAGCACAGGATCCTCCCTCCCTCTCTCTCTCTCCCAAGAGCCTTTCCAGTCAAACATTAAACCTTAATAATTCCCCTTGGGTAAGAAATAGGTGGTCTATCAGCTGTAACAGATTACACAGCACAGGGGAGCAGCACAACTGCTGGATTTATCCAGCCTTTACTTGAATATCTGTTGTATATCAAGTGGCAAATCTGAGATTCCTACTTCGTTCTGACAACTACTGTATTGACAATTTTTTTAAAATGAAGATTTAAAGAAAACAAAAATGCCACCGCCACCCCATCAATAAATATATATTATAAATGGCTGAGCCAATATGATCTGGTGACATCCAACCTTATGGATTTGTAAACAAACTACTCTTCAAGCATGAAAAATTGTCCATATACAAGAGCAGGAAGAACTCATGGAGAAACGGCATTTGCCATAGCTTTGTTTGGCCTTTAATCTGGAAGAACTGTGCCCTCAGAAAAAAACTGCCGGTCAGAAAAAAGAACTAAGAAACTTAGTGAAGAAAATTAGTTTGTTGTTTCTCAATTTCAAGCTCTGTTTTGACATTTCAGGATGAAAAAAGACATCATTGCTTCTGACTTTTCCTCGGTGTCCATGAAAAGCAGCCTGAGGCATTGCCCCAGCAGTGAATCCTTCTGTGGCAGTGGCACATGGAGGTCAGTACCTGCTCTGTCCTAAAGCTTTGCCTTCTTACAGTAAAACAAGCAAATATAGTGATAATTTCTGCTCTTATTATTGATGAATAATCCAATCTGGTCACAGCAGTAAATAGTAAATGCCCTGATTTAAAGTTAAAATTTTTATAGCTACATTCCAACTATCGAATGCTGGAATTGGATGATTTCAGCAGTCCATGGATGTCTTATATTCAGGTCTAGAACTGAAGTAAAGATTTCTTTTGCTTTGTAAAACTGAGCTTCACCCAAGAATATTCTAACTCAAGTTAAAATAAAACATAGTCAGCTTAGTACAGTACTACAGTTCAACTTAGGAAAAAAATTTTACACTTTTTGATGACACAATGAACTAATATATCTTCTCTCTTTTTCTTATAATTTTATACCAAGATAAGACTGCTCTGGGAAATTACTGGATTACATTAATAAAATCTGTCTCTCATATACTTTCTGAGTGGCAGCAACCATTTTTGGAACTGAGTGTGTGTCAATCTGCTGTCCTTCAAGGATTTTCTATCTTTTCTTTGGATTTAAAATAACTTCAGATGAAATCAGAAAAAACCGTATTTCTATTATAAATTTTCTTCATGTTTGAATACTGTCAACAGTGCAATTTGAATAAATCTATCCTAATTTAAAGCCTGTTTCTGATGACTTTCCCCAGTTTCATACTCCAGAAGCAGCTACAGTAAAACCAAAGGGAATATATTTTGGTTTTTAATTTGTTTGATTTATATAAAGCCAAATGTGACATTTAAATATTTAATAGTTTTAGAAGACAAGATGATTACCATATATTTTTAAGGTGAACTAACTATGATGCTGTGTGGATTTTCTGTACGGGGACTTTCTGGGCTGCTGTTGTTTTTTTGTTGAGGGTTTTTGGGTGGTTTTTTGAGTTTGCTTAATTAGGATGCTGACATCACTACTTTGGAAACATCTTGTATTGCTCTGTTTAAAATATCTTTTCTCAGCATTGGATTTTATAGCTACACAACACATTTTTCTCTCCCTCTAGAAATGATTTAAAGTATATACATAAAAAATTACCCTTCTTAACAGAATCTGCTAGTAATGACCTTCATATTTTCAAAAACAGCACTGAAGTCATGCCACTGCACTGACTAGAGCACAAATGTTACTTTTAAATGAAGTCCTGCTAAAAATAAACCAGGCATTGATTTACAAAAGGTTGTAATAGCAGTGTAGCACAATGAGACTTTTTGATGGCAATATCCGCAGGAGCGGCGGCTGAACTGCACGTGCCCTATTGCTAGAAGCAAATATCACAAGCTGCTCATGACAGATTTTTAATTAACATGCATTACCTCCTCCAGATAGAGAGGATGGTGTAAATCAGAGCACCCTCTCTGATTTAGAGGGAGTACTGCCAGCATGCTTCAGCTGAGGATCTGTCCCCCAGACCTGCATGTTGCACTCTGGGTTTAATAAAAGTGTTGTGTGCCTTAGCAAACAGATCTAATCACACAGTCTGTCTAATTTGGCTCCACAGAGGCCTGGTTTCCTTAATGCACAATGGGTATACATGAATGGTTCCATTTATATACTAATGAACAATAATAATGTGGGGCTACACATGCTCAAGAAGAACAGACCTAGCAATGTAACACAGAACCTAACATCCTAAAATGTATTTATTTCACTGGAACAAAGTCAATGCCCAGTGGTTAAGAACTCAAGCTTTACATCTAGACAAAGAACACAGAAAGCAGCACAGGCTCACATCTAGACAACCATTTACCCATTTTCTTATGCCCATCCCTATCCCTTTCAGTCATTCCCCAGGAAGGACATTTACCAGCTCTGTAAAACCAGCACCTCACATGCTAAATCCTCAAAGTCCCTGCATGAAGCAATTAATCTATAATGAAACTCTGCAAACCAACCTACAGCATTCACCACATGCCTTACCACTTCTGCAAGCTGCACGTACAGCCAAGGAGCATTTACAGGCAGAATATGAGAACTCCTTTTTCATCAGATCTCCTTGAACCCCCACTCTATGTCTGACACAGAAACTCTGACTCAGACATTGTTGCCAGCCTGCCAGATAAGCAGAGTTGTTCTTTTGAAGCCCTTGTATCAGGCAGACCAGAAGGTAATGGAAGCAAAGAAACAGGCCTCCTGGAAGTGATTGAACTTCCTAAGTTTCATAGACTTTGGAGTCTTTAATACATGGTTTCTGTTTCAGGGAAGATTTGAGGGTGTTTGCAACAAGGAAGCCTTGCAGGTCCATCATGTTGTCCTATCACTCTCTGTAACCTCCACTTCAGCAGAGGAAGGAAGTGCTGCATATTCTGTAGAAGCACTGCAGACTGTAAAATATGACCACGTCTAGACTATAGTTTTGCCAGGACAAAGTGCAGTGGGTGTTTGCTGATGTCACTATGTCAGCAAAACATCTCCTGGATATAAATATATGAGGAAAGGAGGGGACTTATCAGGGATGTACTTTACTTAGTGCAGCTTCATCCATTCATTAGGATTCTGGCAGCACAAGTATGGTTTCATTTGTGTAACATTCAGCTTCTGTCATTTGCTAGTGAGATGAAAGTAATTCAGTGAGAATTAGCCCTCCCATATCCCAGGCAAATTAACTAGCATCTTTGCCTTTGTTTTTCCTGTTTAATGGGGTATGTGTGTGGGGATGGCATGTGTGTGTGTTAAAAATAGATGACTAAAATATTTAGCTGCTTATTAGGCGGTGGAATTCAGTTTAACATGTCCTGCAGGGCTGTAACATTAGCATGTCTAATGAGATGGGCACAATACAAAACTCTAATGCCATGCTATAAAACAGATCTGGAGACAAGTACATAAACATCCATGGCTCATGAAGCTATGTTTATGCTAGCATTTTTGTTTTGCTATGCACTCATCAATTTTAACCTTATGTTGGGAAGCAATCTGTGAATACATGAACTGGAAGGTGTGCTCCAGATGTGCAGACAAAGTGCTCTGATCGATAGCAAGCAGGCCATGGAACAAATTCGAACAAAATCTAAATTAAACCCCAGATATGCACTAAATATGAATTTTGAGTCCTCTGGAACAACTGTTTGGCTTTACAAATTTACTCCTATTTTTTCCTTTTTATTTGTCACTATTACATGAGCTCAATGTAGAAGCTCTGCCCAGGTCCCCCAAAAATACAATTGAACAAGGGCCACAAAAAGGCTCATTCCAATAGCAGACCTTCAAACAGTGTCAAACCACATTCTTAGTGAAAGCAAAGGACCAAACTATATCTAGTCTGATGTTAAAATCTGAAAACTGTCAATTGTTTGGGTGTAGAGGCATTATTCAATACACAGTGTTATTCATACCCAATAAATGTCAGTGACAAATAATATTTACCCAACTGAAAAGCACTGCATTATTAGCCTGAATAAAACATCAACAGCCTGGCTAGGAAATTGCACTGCCTAAGAGACTGGCAAAAACTTCAGTCTCACTAATTTTCAGCTATACTAACAACATTAAACTAATAACTTCTGGCATTCTTATTTACCAAATTTAATATATTTACTCTTCTCTCTCTTTCTGACACTTTTAGTGCCAGCTGGTACCTACCTTCTCCCTCTTTCTGTGCACCATTGCTGATGACTAAAAATAGGTGACACCCATTAAATAAGTTCATCTCCTGCTCTCAATGTTACACATTCCAAACCAAGGGAACAGAGTCAAGGAGTAGAGAAAGGAAACTTGGAACTCAGAGCTCAGGTCAAGCACTGCCACCATAAGCACTTCCCACCACTGCAGGATGACAGGAGATGATCACAACAGTCACATTACATCAGTTTCATCTATTTCATCTACAAAGCCAACCTGAACAGAGTGCAGCCTGGACTAAACTAAAAGCAGTTCTTGCCCCAGCACCAGAGTCAGCACCTGAAGTAGCAACAATGGACACATCTGCATAGCACATTTTGGCATTTACAATATGTGATTCCAGACTTGCACAGAAAGTAGCCAAGCAGTCTTCAAGATCCAAGACATCTGCCTGCACCTTCCAGAGTCTACTACAAAGGAAGACCAAAATCCTTGGGAATGATTACTTCTGCTGTAGTAATTAACACCCTGAGACATGCAGCTCTCTTCTTTCACTGAATATTTGCACAGAAACACTAGCAATGCTACCAATACTAAATAATTATCATCCTTCTATAGGCCAGGACCTTGCTAAATTCAAGTTGTCAATAATCTCCTTGAGGAAGCAGTTTGGACAGACACGGCTTTTCTGAGAAAATTTAAAGGTGTGAAAGCTTGCAAATGGCCTCTTAAAAGACTTCCTGTGACTTTGTCTCTTTTATTTAAAAGATTCCAGAAATAGCTAAAATAAATAAAAAGGGGGAAAAAACAAAAATCTTGGATTCCTGTAACTACTGTTTCTGCCTTTCCTCTTTCCATAGCGTCACACTCTAACAACCTTCCCTTTTGACTTTTCCTAATTCAGGCCTCAAACTTGCAACAAGCTCCCACCGGAGCCCTGTGGAAGACCGTGTGGTCGCTCACACATGAAAGGCGGTGCAACAGGACCTCGTGGTGAGACAGTGACTCGTTCTGTGTGTGCACCATGCCCAGCGCGACCAGGCCCTGACGGCAGCGGCTCCTCGGCGCGGGAGCTGCACAGACACCAGACTGAACAGAACTCCACGGGGTGAGGGTGAAGCGATGCTGTCGTACGGGCAGTGGCGGCAACCACAGGGGTAACACCAACACCGAGGGGGAGGAAGGAGAACCAGGGTTACCTGCTGGGCCTGCTGCAGCAGCTCCATGCGCTCGTGCAGGATCTGGCTGTCGAACTCGCGGCTCTGCCTCAGGATCTGCCGCCGCACCTTCTCCACGGCCGCTCGCAAGTCCTCGCGCTGGGCCTCCGTCAGAGACTCGCTTGCCCGCCGGCCCGGATCCTGCTGCAGGGCATTATACAGCGTGGCCTCCAGCTCCTGGATTTTCTAATGCAACCCAAATCACACACAGACAGGCTGACGTTTGAATCCAGCAAGCAAACGACCCACCGACAGCTAGAGGAGAAGGCTAGCAAGCGAAGGCTGAGGCAGGAGGGCAGGATGGACACGGACAGGTAGACAGAAAGCAGCAAGCGTGAGCAGTGAGGAGCATTCCACACAGAGTGCACGCAGCCTCCCGGCACGGAATGGCACCCAGGAGATCGGCCCCGTCCTAGCAAATCATCGATTCTTCCATTTAAGAAAGATTCAGAAGATAGCTCTGCATCCAGCACCTGATAAAACTCCAAATCCTGATGCTGAACATTACAAACTTAATTAAAACTAACAGATTTCTTCTAACTGCAACTGAATTGTTAGCCATCCTATAAAACAAAAAGACCAAAGGAAAAGCTGTGAACAGAAACCTTGCTCTCCCTCTCTCTGGCCCTGTCTGACATCCATGGCTCACAGTCTACATCACTGGCTTAGTTCCAAGTTGCCATAAGCAATGAAGGGAGGAACACTTGTGTACACTAATCCTTCATCGGTCTCTTGCTGTTTGCCAGATTCCTAACACGATTCTCATGCACTGACCAAAACTGCAGTACTTTGCAAAGCAGAGAACACAGTAGAGCTTCACGTTCACATGGAGAATTGTATTCCCAAGAGGAAAGAAAGGAATTATGGTAGTGTTTCCCTGATTACTGGGGTTAGTATGATCCTATCAAAAACCAGCATCCAGACTGACAATTTTTGGATCAAGAGCATCTGACCACATCCGTTTGGCCCTCATAACACCTTTGTGAGGTAGGTAATTCCATCCATATTAGTGATGCATAAACAGCTGCACAGAGAGGTTAAATGGCTTGCCCAAGGTCACAGTGCTAGAAATAGTGCCTGCTTGCTTTTATCTCTGTTATCTGCTCTGAGCACTAGACCTTGCTTCTTCTCTGAAAACAAGTTCCATGCAAGAAACATTTACAATGTATAAACAGTGCTTCAGGCCATTATATTTTGATTTTCCAAAGTCTCACTATTAGCAAAGTCATGTGTGCAGTTTTACCAGTTCCTGGATAATTCTTAATAATTGTTGTTTAGCCTGAGAAAAGGCAAGGCTGCAGCTTCCCTTTTGAAAACCAGGGAGGGTAAGGTTGGACAGGATCGCGCAGGAAGGAATCGCATAGGAAGAACAGGCATTCCTGATGTAGGATAGGTTAGCAGTAGTAATACTTACAAATGCTTCAGGAAAAGAAATACTGGAAAAGTTCTAAAGTAATTTCTGGTGTATTTTATCAGTCATGGTTTTGTTCATACATAAACCAGCTTTTCCCATTCCAGATGTACCAACAAGATGTTTTGTTTGCATATCATAGAATAAAAAATGCAATGCAGAAATGTTACACTTGTAAGTACTATAATCCATTTCCTAAACTTTTGTTTAAGAAATAGTTGATTTCTAGTCTGGCACAAAAAAAAAAAAAAAAAAAAAACCTAAAAAAGAGCCCTATTTATAAATAAAAGAAAAAAACCAAAAGAAAATACTGCATTTTATCAGGTCTGTTCAAACAGAAAAATTTAATGACTGTTCTTTTCCTACCATGTATGCCTGGTCCAGAGCTTGCTTCCTGTAGTCGAGTTCTTCCTCTAAATAACCCTTCTGTTTACTGAACAGGTCCTGAGCAATAATAAAAACAAGGGAGTGTTTGTTCTTTATCCTAATTCATGAAGAATCATAAATGCCATCATTTTTAAGCTTTCCAATTGAAAGCAAAAGAAAACCTGTAGCAAATGACCACATTCATCCTAAGGATATTTGGAATATCAAATTTACAATATTAGCACTTCAAATATGTGTATCATATTACCAAGCTGTACCTAGAAAGCATTGACCTCTATACCAGTGTACAAACCTGCCTGGACCTGGCAGAAGTGCACAGAGCAGCAAAAGGTGAGTGGGGATTTACATGCATGTGGTCCAGTTGGTGTACCTTGCACAGGGCAGGCCATGGGAGGGAAAAGAGAAACACAAGAGAGGGCACTTTATGGCTTTTCTCAAAATATCCCATGCATACCATTGAGGAAATCATGGAGCAAGCCCTAATTTCTGTTGTCTAATCTGTTCTTCTAGGGAAGAAACCCAAACATGCAGGGCCACAGCTGGACTGTGCAGCACCATCCCGTGGTGAAATAACAACTCGGTCCTCAGCTTGTACAGGCAGGAGGCCGATTTGAAACAGGTGAAGTGATGCCCAGAGAGGTTGAGTGACTAGCTGAAGAGCTGAAGAAGTTTTCAAGGTACCTAAGATTTACAGGGATTATTTTTGTTTTTAAAAATCAAACTCCTCAACTTTCATAGTTATTATATATATAAGCCCCACAGACTGGGATTTCAGTGGAACTCAGTATCCAAAACATGATGTTTCAAGCAAGTTGTGGACATTCAAATGGTTGTCGGATTGCTGATTAGTCAAGCCTTTGGAATTTTTTGGATCACAGAATCATAGAATGGTTTGGGTTGGAAGGGACATTAAAGATCATCTTGATCCAACTCCCCTACCATGGGCAGGGACACCTTCCTCTAGAACCAGGTTCAATCACAGTAAGTAGAACATAAAATAGCTACTTAATTTACTAGTTTTTCTTTCAAAACAGGTTCTCATACTCAAAAGAATTAGTAGCAGATCACAAAGCAGAAAAGCCCATTGATTGAATATAATATTTTCCATCGTTCTTTTTTCTATTAAACAAACTTTTGCGTTTCCTCAACATATAGAATAAATGCCAAATTAAATACATAGGGTTCTTAAGATCACTAATTGCAGCTTTTATTAACAGTATTAAAAAATTCAAATATTGCCACTCTGCTTAGTTTTATTGGATATGGGATTGCCTCAAAGTCACTTATATGGCCAAATTTTGCCTTCAGACATATATGTGGACTTCTGACAACTTTTCTGTCAGTTATCAGTGTAGAAGTGGTGGCAGTAGCGACATATAAGACCAGTATTACAGGATTCAGAGGAACAAAGTGCTATTTGTTCTCTGTATAAGACGTATAATATTTATTCTTAATTTATTTTGTAAAATTGGAGTTCTTTTAATTACCTATTAATTAATATTGAAGGCAAAACCAGAGTTTAAGTCAGGCCTTGATCTTGGGGCTGAATTTGGTTGACAGCATCTATTGCTGTGATAGCCATTTTAGAATCTGCAGCTCCAGCATATTCTAAATTTGCTATTGGTCCTGAAGTGAAAGAGCCTCCAACAAGTCCTGTAGGACGTATTTCTCAGCCCTTTGTGGACATCTCCAGAACTCAGAGTTCAGAACTCTGAAGAATGTGATATGGCATTAGACACCACGTTTGGGCAGCTGAACCCCACCTTGACTCGGCAGGTGGCTCATTTTCTGACACGGATGGGTTACAGCCATGGCAGGGCTGTTGTACAGGATGAAAAACCACTGTGCACAGTGAGTGCACGGCAAAGGACAGGCCTGGCCATGATGTTCTTACAGGTGTCTGACACCACAGAGGTAGATTGGCTTGTCTGAGACTATAAAGTGTGTCAGAGCTATCAGCAGACCCCAGAACAGCAATGCAGCTGCCCTGATTATGTTGCTTTTCAAAAAGGGACAGTTAAAGCTGCCCACAGAAAGCAAGAGGGAACGAAACAAGAATAGGACCTCAAACCCTTAACAAGGGTTTCAAGGACGACTAAACCAGTGCCCAGTCCTTCTGGAAGTGTCATGCTACAATATAATTTCTTAACTCATTTAGTCAGTCATTAGGGATGCAGATTCTCAGATTGCAATGCTAAACAAATAGATGCAAAGGCTATCCAGAGTAAGACTTGAAAACATCCCAGATAATAAGGGGGAAGATAATATATCAAGTTATAAAACCCCTATTTTCTCCAATTCTTTTTACAAAAGAATCTAGTATTTGTGGGCACTTTCCCTTCCCCAAGCTTTTGTATTTCTCCATAACAATAAAGAAATACTAAATGTGGGAAGTATCTATGTTAAAGTACAATCAGTATGACAGGTTACACTCAACAGAAAACACAGTCTGAGCACTTGGTTTTTTTGTGGCTCAAACACACACTTCTTCAGTGGCCCTGGGCAAATCACTTAACCTCCCTGTCTCATTGTCCCATTCTTTAGGATGAATGCAATGCTGCTCATTTATCTACCTGTAAAAGGTGTGGTGAGGATTAAGCAGTGTTTGGAAAGCCATCTGAAGATGTGAAGCACAGCATGCATGGTAAACTAATAAAACCAAACACTTCTTCTAAAATTGTTTGTTCAACATACAGAAAAATAAGGTCAGTTTGACCTTAGAACTAAAAGAACTGCTTTTTGAGAAAATATTCTGCCTTTAGGCGTGAAGACCATGGGGCAAGAAAGGTCATCTGGAGTAAGAGGTTTTGACAGCTTGTCCAGAAGCTGAGTACCAGAGAGCAAAGGAATACACTTGCCAATTCTACTAACATGACCCCAGGATTAAAAAGATGATGCTGCTGCCAGACAAATTGATACACAAGGAAAGCACAAAGACAATTTCACACTTTTTGGTTACTGTGCTTTGCAGCTATGCCTTTGTGCCCTAAATTTATATATTTTGCTATTTTTGTTCTATATAGATTTGAAAATTCTGTCTTATCCTGAAGAATACAAGCAATAGATTGTTCTAGAAACCACTTGTTCATTTTACCATGAACTCATCTCTGTTAAGCAGAGAAAGGCAACAAACCAAACTGGGATGAAATATATGCACATTCCCTTGAGATGAGTTTTAGCTAAATGAATTATACTTTTAGCTGTCGTTCCTTACCTTTTCGTTCTCCAGGTCTAACATCTTCTGTGTCAGTGCAGCTTCTGTCCCCTCTATCTGTTTCAACCACTACAGCAGTGTGAAGAGGAAAAAATAGAAAATTAACAGAGCTTTTGAAATAGTTTTTAACCAAACATTTTGCAACTTTGTTGCCAACACTTCCAGGCATATGCTCCTCCCATGCTATCTATTGACTCAGAAGACACACATGAATAGGTTGTGAGAGCACAGGCAGAATGGAGGACTGCAGAGATACACTGAACACTAACAAGTGGAGGTTGCTTTCCTACAGTAAAATAAATGTGGTTTCTTTTCCCTGTAAAGTTCAAGAAACAAAACAGACTTGGGTCAAGAATGCAAAATCAACCTGATTGTTTCTTACTCAAATGCTCGTTGGCCTGATTTGTGAAACCATCATCTATCTGACTTCAGGCCTCCAGTCCTGCATTTTTCCAGAGGGCAATTTAAACAAAAGACAAGGTGGAAAACTCAGCACTTGATTTGGCATGGTTTGCTGCACTCTTTGTGGGAAGAGGCTCACTTCTGAAACATTGGTAATGTAGAGGGCAAAATAAAACAGACAGACAAAGAGATGGAAGCTCTTGTAGTTGCTACAATGAATCCCTCACCAATCTGGTGATTTTCAAAACAATCAGAATGAAGAACAGCCATTGCATTCCAAAGGTAAAAATTACACATCATAATAGCTAAATGCATGGACACAATGTTTTTGCTTAATTACTAACCATCACCAGGATTATATTAATATTTCAATTTAAGTTTATTGGAACGGCTGGGAATGGTCTCTTCTGAATTGTTTCATTTTATTTCCCTACTGGTTTACAATAAGGACCCATGAACAGCTTACAGACTAATGCTTCTTTTTGTAGCACCAACTCCCATTCAAACCAACAGCAGCTTTGCCACTGATAATTATCGCTTTCCTCAAATGCCTTGTTTACTAACACTGGACTACTCATACCTGCTTTTAAGTCTTTTGGTAACCATTGCACATCAACTCCTTTTATTTAGTGTTTTGGTGAATTCATTAGGGCTCACTCAAAGGAATTAATGACACAGTAGATTTTTTCCCAAAGATTTACATAGGAAATATCAAACATAAGTTTACAGCTAAACAAAATGTGAATTCATTACTTCATCATTTTGAACCTTCTACTATTTAAGAGAATGATGAATAAAAATGAAAATTTGTTTTATCTGCTTAGCAGGTTAGCTTTCTACAGAAAAGAATCAACAGGAACACCATATTCCCCGGAGATTCTATTTTCACCATCTTTGTTTTCTTCATTTCGAAGGTGACAAGCTGAAGATATTCCTAAGGAAAGCCTCACCACAGATATTCAGCAAGACTGTGAGCATTCTGGACATTTGAAATCAATGGAAATGGGAAATCCTCAGCATCTCTCACAGCTACCCTCAATCAAGTGAAGGGCTATTTGCAAAAACTAGAGGTGTGGTTTTTCTGAAGGTATGCAAATGATATGCAAAACTAAATGTTGATTCTGATCTTTCTATGCCTGTTAGCCTTTCTGGAACCAGGGGGCACAGAAGAGACATCCATGTATTTCTAGGAGTCTATATCTTAGCCTTTTATAGTGGGGCTCTCCCACTTTCATATTTTGGATGTAAAGTGCTTAAAATCATTACCTTCTCTTCTAATGCCACAACACAGTGAAAACCATAGGGATTTTAGCACTTTTTCCCATCTTTATCTTGCTTATAGCAATTAGTCAATTAAAATAATGATTATTAAATTACCTAATGTAGATTATTTAAGGTATTTAGAAAAGTAGATTATAAAAATTATATCAATTAAAGCAATTATTAAAATTGCTCAAATTTTAATTTAAAATTTCTGATTATTAATTCCAACAATACATCAGGAAATACTTAATAGAAACATATGAAAAGGATGGGCAGAGCTTCTTCAGAGAAATATGCAAGTCT
This sequence comes from Acanthiza pusilla, assembly GCA_036630365.1. NCBI lineage: Eukaryota > Metazoa > Chordata > Aves > Passeriformes > Acanthizidae > Acanthiza > Acanthiza pusilla. The sequence continues at coordinate 53,062,999 of JAXCHO010000164.1, forward strand.
TTCTTAGGTCCAAATGTCACCCCTATTCATATACAGATTATATTCTCTGGAAGTAAAGAACTAGCCATGCAGAAATGAGTGACCTGATTGATTACTTATCTTGTGCAAACTACTTTTTCTCTATGTCCACTAATTTACAGAGGAAAAGACCACTGACTACTCTGATCTTTTTCAGTCATCCACAGAAATAAGCCCAAAATGGACCATGGGCACCTTACAGAGGGCACCTTACTCCTGTTCCCAGAGCCCTGAGGACACCAACACTTCTGGGAATGAAGTCTCTTGTGTTAAGTGGATTTTTAGTACTTTATGCTACGGGATTATCTCCAAAACACGTTTTTCTTTTTAAACTGGGTTTCTTTCTTAAGTCTGGCTTTACCTCAAGACATCACAATCCCAACATTCATGTAAGGATGAATACATGCTCCAATCCAGATGACCTGAACAGAAAAGCTATGCTTTCCTGGCAAAGTTATGAGGTATCTTAGAAGACATGGTCAGTTTTAGCAGAGAAAAATATTTACTGAATTCTACCTTTTCACAGAGGGAAAGCACAGTGCCAGCTTGGATTATTGCAACCTGCTCTTCATTTCTCAAATTCTAAAACACAAAAAGTGTTAAAGTGTTAAAAAAGATGCATTTTAAATTGGGTTAAAAATTCATCCTTTAACACATGCAGTAAGTTTTAACTCTACTTTAAAAAATGAATCAGTTACAACATTTAGGATTATAGACATGACCAAAAACGATCCCATGACTGAAAGTATTGAAAGTTAAACCAAAGGTGCTTAGCTCCACTCTATTTCAGCATACCAGCCCCACAACAATTTTTCAACAAATCATTCAGTGAAAGAGATCATTCAATGAAAATTAAGTGGTTTCAGTCAGGGATTTTGCAATTTTTTTCCTATTTTTGCCAGTTCACTGGACTAAGCCCTGCAGCAAGTGAATCTCCCCTTCACGCACTTCAGAGCTAGACTTCCAATTAAAGAAAACAATGCAAACAGTAAGTACCATAGCAACCTCCACAGGACTTGCAATGTAACATGCAAATCTAGAACCTAAAACTAGTGATATAAAGACCCTGACCTGTTAAATCCAGCTATAAACATTGACTCAGCTCCCTGGATATTTGTGCTCCAATAAAGAGGAAAAAGGGGAGACAGTTATCCTTGCCTTTCTCCCAGAAAATCCACTCCTGGCACTGACAGCCTTCACAGCAGAAGGTGCTACTATTACTACTCAAGAGGGATAATTCACAAACAACTTGGTCTGGCTTTGATTTCTGTTTTATATCTTTTCACGTTGCCTACTACAGTGCCTTTTTTCCGTGTCATTCAGTCAAGACCAAATCCTAGCTTGAAAAATTACACTTTTCACTACCATTGGTTTAACTGAAAGATTTCATGTTTGTAAAAACAGTTCCTAATCATTCATATTTTTTATATTTTTCAAATACGGGCATATAAAAATCACCCTGTGCATTGTCTTGGATGTTAGTATCTGCTGTGGAAAAAAAAAAAGCTTTAAATTAACCATGAAACTGGAGGTACATTTAAAAGTAAAAAAATTGTTACCCCATTATCTCCAAGAATATCTAGCTTCTTCATAAGTTCAGATATATTCACATCCTGAAAAAGATGTTCAATACTTATTTTTAATGAAGTAGGTGAGAAACTGTTTTTATATGTTACATTTTATGTACTCTTTATTCACTTCTGCATCCAAAAAGACTTCAAATGTAAGTAAGTGAAACATTGGTTTTACATCACAATTACAAAAGTGTTACTGATACTTTCAAAACAAAACCAAAAGTCACTCTCGATTGTAACAAGCAACCTGGATGCCTGTGCATGAGGGCAGAATGCTCCTGTATCATGCACACTTATCATCCTGCTAATGTGCGCAGAGGAAAGATCAAAACTGATCAACAGGTTTAAAAGATGTAAAGATAAAGGGCTTAAAAACCGTTTTGTTTGTTTGTTTGGAGTGGAGCATCAACCATATCAAGCTACAGAAGTTAAAAGGACAGAGAGCATGACCAAATAATTGCTAAGACGGTTTGCTGGGTTGTTTGCTTTTTACTTTCTTTCTTAAACAAAACCACGGAGTTTCAAATCAGCCTTTCAGTGGCAGAAGGGAATGTGCACGGTGGGCTGAACACACTCCTCCAAACATTATCAGCTCATAATCATCCTTCTGATTAGAAAGCTCTGACACTCAGCTCTCAGATAACAAACTGGACAGTCCATCCTTATTAAGACTCAGCCATTGAAACAAAGGAAGCCACTCTGATTCAAAAAAGAGAGGAATAAATTCACAGAATCACAGAATCATAGAATATGCTGAGTTGGAAGGGACATATCAGGATCATCGACTCCAACTCCTGGCCCTGCGCAGCACCATCCCCAAGAGTCACACTGTGTGCCTGAGAGCATTGTCCAAACTTTTGAACTCTCTCAGGTTTGGTGCTGTGACCACTGCCCTGGGGAGCTGTTCCAGTGCCCAACCGCCCTCTGGGTGAAGAACCTTTTCCTGATAAAATTCACATGATGTCTGTATTTAATACTCTGCCAGCATCCATTCCTAGGCCCCAGAACTCTATTTAAGTTTTTGGAAAGGGTCATGGAACTGTTTAGCCAGTGGTAATCACATTCTCCCGAATTATCCCAAGTTTGGTCTGCAAGATATTGTGGACTAGGGATCATTTCCACTAACAGCTTGTGCGCAGCCATGCTATCTGAAGGCAGGAAACCGTGAGAGCATGGGAAAAGACCAGTTCCTGTTAGTCCAAAATGCTTAATGCACAAACATAAAGACAAAGAGCCTTGTTAAATGCTGCCACCCTCAACTCCTACTCATATTCAACGCTTAGGAAAGGCCAGCATGCCACAAGGCCATGTATTGTGTTCAAGTTATTCTGTCCTGAGAAGTCCCCTTCCTCTCTTCCCAAAAACTTCAGGACTGCTCCCAAAGGTTACATGAGCTATTTAACAGTGATCACTAACTCTAGAATGGTGCAGATCATAATTCACTTGTGTTTGGATCGATGTTATAAACCAAAACTATTGATTATGATCAGCATTGACAATGTTGAACAGAAACTTCTTTAGCCAACCAGTTATCTTAGTGAAGGATGGAATTTAGTAAGACATGCAAATTCTTGCAACCATTGAGACAGAAATAGTCATTCTAATTAATTTCCATCTGATACATAAAAGGAAGAATCAGAAACCAAATCAGATTTTGCATCTTTCTGGAATCTACGTTGCTACTGGTGCCTAATAATTTTGAAAAACCCTGAAAACAGATAAAAGGTCAACTATTTCAGTCTGCCCATATTAGGTGACAGCCTCACCTTCCACATAAGTGAACTGAAAGGCAGATTGAAAAGAACCCACCTCTTAAGGCATATCACACACGACAATGGAAAAAAAATAGGAATTATGGATTCTGGCACACCATACCTGCTACAGCCAACAATGCAGATTAGAATAAAAGATAAACTAAAAGCAGGTGTGGCAGTATTGGAAGGTAATATGCTAACTGATGACACTTGGTGTGGTTGTGGAGATGAGTATCCAACCAAATCTGTAGGGAAGAACCAGCTTTTAACTTTTTTTTCAGACTACTCAGCTTCCTAGAAATATGCAGCCAACAATTTCAGTTTATTTCCTCTAGAGATCATACTGTGCTCATTTAAGAACTGAATAGCAACAAGCCTCCTATAAGAGGACTTGCAAACACAACTAACAATATGACCGTAAGTCACTAGTGAGTGGCACTGAGATTAAGCTTTAGTTACTTATAGAAAAGTTACCCTGGACTGCTGTGCAACACTATGACAACACAAGTCTGAATTCAATCTTAAGTGAACCAGCCTGCAAAACAAGTTGCACGAATAGCCTGTTCCCAGGGGAACAGGAGTGAAAAGAGTAATTCTTGTTTCCTTGTATCAGAAGCTAATCAAGGGAGATCCTGATGTTTATCTTGTTCTTGTTCTAAAAGAGTTCCACCTGTCTGAGTGAGTTTTGGATCAGGCACCTCATGCTTCAAAGGCCTGGCCTTGGCAAATAACTTAAGCATATTCATTCAATGAACAAAAGGCTTCACTAGACTGGGTGTAAAATAAGAACTGAATGTCATATTTCTGAACTTAGATAAAGACATTTAATATCAAGAACCATGTCCTGTAGCAAGCCTGACAATGACTCACATCAACATCTACATTCTTCCCTAGACCAAATGTAAATTATCTTGACTGACCAGCCTTCAGTTTCACTGAGGAACTCCTGAGAGACAACCAGAATATATTTTTATGAAACTCTTTTCCCAGTTAAAAATACGTTCTCTTACTAAATTTATTTTTTCACATTTTCTTCCCTGGCAAGTATCAAACTATTTGTTTGGGTATTAGATTGGTCATTCAAAAAAGGTTCCTAGCCATACAACTGTTTGTAGTGCTCTGCATATACCTTTATTCCTTCCTGATGGCAGAACAGTTGAAGTGCACTTCCATTGTTTTCAGGGAAGGTGGTTATATGAAGATTAAATGCTGGCGACCTTCGCTCTCTCTCCTGAGGAAAGATTTGTTTAAAAACATTTGTGATTATATGTTAACACTTATTCCCCACCTTTACAAAACATACTTGTACACTAAAAAGGCAGATTCCTGTTCTCATTCCAGATCTATGGTATTTCCTCTTATTTTTACCATATTTGAAGAATTTTGGCTAAATACAAAACTAGTATTGGCTGCCAACTGATTCCATGCACTCAGTTTCTGCAAAGTTACCTGACACTCCCCAACTGCAGAACCCTTGGAACACTGTCCCTAATTGACTGGAGCCCTAAAATACTCTCCAGGTTTTTATGCTTATTATAACCTTATTTAATTATTACTTTCTTTCATGGAAGAATAAAACAATTTAGAAAGAAGAATCTGCAGGAAAAAGATTTAAACTGAAGTATCATTGAAGATTTTCTCACTGAAATTAAACCTGTGCATCTGCTCCCTGTTTATTCTACAGTCAACCTTCCTATTAGAGCTTTTAAAATCCCCATTCACATCCACTGCACAACCCAGGATGTCAGAATATGCTGAAAGGCAGTTTCAGTTTCTATTCTAATTCTACAGTTATTATGTTCTTTGTGCCAAAACTAAAAATTACAAATTCCCATTTATCTAAAGCTAAGGTATATCTAAAACTTAACTAGTCCATATACGTGACCTCCATGGATTTCTTCAAAATACCAACCTATTATTTCTTCAGAAGGCAGAAATGGCATAAAACAATAAATGAGCAATTTTACTTAAATTAAATTTCAACGTCTTTGTGAAAAATTACTGGACTGAAGGCTCTGGGCAACCAAGGCACAGGGTCTTACTCTGAATTCTCTCTGGCCATGAGAACATGAGCAAGAAACACCAGATTTCATCTCCATGTTACGAAGGGCTGCTTTGGCAACATGAGCTTCATTTGCTGATAGAGAGCACTACTATAAATATTTTAGTCCTTATGACCATCCACGTATTACTCAATTTTTTAAATCACAGATGAGGTGCTTTAATTGATATGGCAGGCAGGCTGCATCCATTCACTTAAGCAAGTTACAAAGCATGGCAAATCTTGTTCATTAACTAGGTTAAACCTACTTTGAAACTACAATGTAGAGAGAAAATCTCCATAGTCGATACATTTTCCCCCTCACAGGTTTTATTTTAAATAGTATTTACATCAACAGTCTAATTCTGAAATGGGCTTAAATGACTTAGCTATTGTAACCCAAAACCAGAAGCTTAATTCTTATCAAAATTCAGTTATTATTTTATATATTGTTAAAAATTCATCAGTTGCTATTGCATTCAACTCACCTGAGCTTGCTTGCTTTAATTGATAAACAAATGTGTTTTATACTTTACCTAATTTTCATCTGAAATTATTTAACTGCTCTAAAAAATACTGTCCTGATTACCAGAAGAATTGATGGTTTTCCTAAAGCATTGCATTCAGTCACATTTGTGTCTACATGCTTGTCTATTAAGGAAAAAATCTTTTCTTGCAATCACACAAAAATACCTCCATTGTTACTCTGTGAAAGAGGTTTTTGAAGCTTTGGCACATGACAAAACTCGACATGACACACTGAGCTGTTTTTGGTGTGATTCTTCCATGTGAAAAATACATTTATGAAGGATGCATTGAAGAATATTTGTTCATTTCCTAAGAAATCTTTTTTGGATAATTTTACTTCTAAGAACACCCACACTTTAGGGAACAGTTTCTAGTGCAACTGCTAATTAAAATACTAATTTTTTCTATATTTTACTTTACAGTCCTTTAATAAAATATAAAGATATGTATTAGAAAGCATATTTATTGTTCTGAACATCTACTGAAATTCTAATAACCTAAATTCATAATTTTTAATATAATGGGCTATGACATCAAAACATATGGTTGATAAAGGATGAAAAAAAGATTAAGAAATGTCAGACAAAAAGAACGTCCACACAACAGGAAGACATGACATTTTCATCTTTATCAGAGAAGTTACACATGCCAAGATTTTTGGTGAAACGTGCTGGGTGATAAAAATGGAGGAGTGACAATGACAGGTTTCTTGGAGAGTTTATTCTAAGCAGTGTTAAGAATGCTGGTGATCTTTGAAACTGAACAATGTGTCATCAGGAAATACAACCGTGTGACAACTGTGCATCACACACAGCTACTTTAGTGTTACTAAATTCGACATGAGCCCAATTTGGGAGGGGATGAGAACCACTGCTTTCTACGGTAATCACAGACTACATGTTTGAACTGTTAACAAACAATTTTGCTTATTTCACTTATGCGAAGTATAGAATTTTTGCTGTAGGCAACATATTAGTTTCACATACAGAAGTTGTATTTGTGCTTCACCACTTTTCTTTGACATTGCCAGAGGTCTGGGTTGTTTTTTATTTCATTTATAATTGACTGAAGCCAATTATTTCCAGTTCATGACCACTTTAACCATGAGAAAATGGATTTAAGGTAAGAGGAATTCTTTGGAAGCTGCTATCAAAATGTGTTCTTTTAAAGATAAATTTACTTCATATGAATGTTGTCAATCTTAAATCAATGTAATTTAAAGCAATTATACATTGATGTGATGGATGTGTCAGATCTTTAGTCAGATCATGCATGCAAGATGTGAGAAGGTGTGTTAATTTAATGCCAGCCAAGGCTGTAGTATACATACCAAGTGATTTTACATGCAGGAAAGGAGCAGTTATGGAAATGAAACAAATAAAAAAGGCAAAATATTGCAAAACAAAATATTTTATTAGATGAAAACCAAACTATATGCGATTTATATTAGCTATATTACATCTTTATAAACATTAGTGAGCATTCTCTCAAAACATATTAAGGCAGTGGCACCAATTTCATTATCCCAAGATACAACATTTAAAAAATAGATACCTAAGTGACTTCCCTTAAACATGCACCAGACATCAGTAATCTTTACAGGAATTTCAGCTTGGGTTCAAACATAATTTCTGCTCCATTTGAGAGTTTGCAACAGAGAGAATCTCTTACTTCAAGCTCTAGCACTCTGAATTCTAACAGCTCATTCTGGTCTTTTGCATCTTGCATCTCATTCTTCAGCTGATGCTCCTCTTGTTCCATTCTGTAAATCTGTGAGACAAACACAACACGGTAACACCCTGTAGGCACTAGGAAAGATACTGCACAGAGTTACAAGCCAGGGGTTTAGACAATTATTAATTATTTCCATTTTTCATTACACATCGGGCTGTGTCTTAGAGATAAAAAAGAACATCACCAAGTATTTTTGAGAGCTGTCAGCATAAAATGGTCTATGGTCTCTCAGAGTAATAATCTGGAAGTAGCACAAAAGTGATATGAATATCGTACCTAAATAAGTTAAGCAATAGAAGTTTTCTTTTAAAATCCAGCAAATGAAACCAAATTACATTAACATTTGGGTAGACTTTTCTCGTTGTTTTTGCCTAATTAGACATTTAATCTTTACAGTATATGAAAGACAATAATGGAGGGGGTTTAATGCCTACTTTTTAATTTGCCAGAATTTTGCCTTGGGGCACTAACAATGACAAAACAGAAATTCAATACTGGCTATTAATTATGCCAAGTAATAGCTTTGGTCTACTGTCTAGTTTAACTGGGTGATCTTTTTCTTTGTATGAAACTAAATAGAAGTGTAACATCTAGCATAATGTATTCTAACATTTATAATGCCCGTGTAAGTGTCCCAATAAATTAAACCTGGCTGTAGCTACTTTTAGTCACAATTTTTTATTTGGTTATCTTATTCCTATTATATTAATATTAAGCTACTAATTAACAAAATCAGTTCTTTGGCTTCCTGAGTACCAGCCACCTTTCCCACCACTATTAATAAAGAACAATGCAGATGCTCAGCTCTGAGTATCTCAGACAGTTAATTTAATAAGCCTTAAATCTCTCAGTATTACTTAATGTGTGGAAAAACTATAAAAAGGTTGACAGGAGCAGGCAATTTTGTTCGTGGTCAGGACAACAGTAATCTTCGTGTAACTGTGTATTTTGTTGAACACTAGAAACATCATCCAGCTTGGGATCTACTGTTGGCTATACATGTAATTCCACAATAAAAATAGCTTCAATTCCTGAAGAATATAGAAGCATATTGGTACTTTGAGCAGAGACTTTGAATTTCTGTTTCTGGTGAGAAATAAAGCAATTTCATGTTGATTTTATTGTATTTAATGCATTCAATTTCTTTTATGGTAAAGGGCAGCAATGGTGAAAATATTGCCACATACCTTCTCTAGCAACTCCTGGTTTGTTCTTATTAACAGCTGCTTTTCTTCTACCCATTTTGAATCCTACAAGGAAGAAGAAGATTAAAATACATATGTTTTCTTAAACAAGACGAACAACCACAATAATTAGAAGATTTCAGACATCATTGTACCTTCAAGTATAAAATGGTCACACATCGAAAAATAAAGCTACCATAAATATTTGAAGGATGTACAGCATTTTATACTACAGGGAAAATAAAAGTTCTTTCATTTCCTATAGCAGTCTTTTGTTTCCTAGTATGTTCCAGCTAGCATGTACTTTAAAATCTTTACATGTAGCAATTGCGGGTCACCACAGTTTTATATTTTCTGTAACTTTAAAAACATCTATTTACTCAGCTGAACTCAAAATTATTTATTTCCACTGCAAAGGTTTGGGAACTTTGTTGCAAAATCAGCCCATTTTAAGTGGTGCAGTGCAAATCCAAAGGGAAAAAGGGAACAAAACCCTTTAATTACCCCAAATGACTGAAAATAAGCTTCTGCAATTTAATTACCCTTTGTTAAAAATCCGAGAATCTTGCTAATACACAATGTTTGTGACAAGAAATTCAAGGCTGTGGAGGAAGGGAAGTGATGCAAGACATTGTATACTCCATTTGGAAACTGTATTTATAATTATTAATTGTTCCAAAACCAATCTTTCCTTTTAAGTTTTCCCATGGCTTTAAAAGGCCTCATTAAATATCCCTTTAAAGAACCAAGCTACAAAAACTCATGGCCAGCCATAGCTGGACATTCAGATTTAATGGATTATTACAGCCAAATTTGCTCTTGTTTTTCCTGTAGAGAAAACTATTTCCATATCCTTGATCATGCTGCTCTAAAAAGTTTAATAAAACAATATCCAACGCTTAACATGCCATACTCACCCCTAGATAAAATTATCTTCTATGTTCAAGGGATAATTTATTTAAAATCTAAAAGCCTTTACTAAAGTATTAAAGATGATACATTCTTCTTCAGCAAGGTATTTGCACATTGATGTTGCAAAAGAAATCAATGAAATCTAGATATCCCAGCCCATCAAATATCCTTGAAATGTCAACCAAACATCTAAACTATAATACTCACTTCAATAAGCATTTTTTAAAATTTAGTTTCTCTACCTATTGTCCACTACAATTTCATATTCTACTGTTCTTTCTCTTTTTTTCCACACATACACAAAAATGCATTTCATGTAATAAACAAGCTCTTCATGGTTGTGATGTTATAAGAATAACATACTAAAATGAGTACTGAAAAGGCATTACAGGTTGTCAAGAATTTCTGAGAAAAATGAAAGAAATGTTGAAAATAAAATCTGTTACCTAGTTTAGTATTTAGCTAGCATTTTACTAAGGTCAAGGAATGACCAAAGAGTTGCATGCACAGACTTAGGGTGGATATCCCAATGCACGGACATGGTAAACATATCTATATGGTGAGGTTCAACAGCTGTATCAGACCTGCAGCTTCAACTACTCCAGATCATATGAGCAGAAAAAACAGATCAAGCTGCTCTACTGATAGTAAATTTCTGTGTCTTTCTTGACGGAGTCCAACTACACTTTCTGAGAAAACCTGAACTCCAGCAAAATTGTATTTACACACCAGATCACTAAGAGAGTTGAGCATTCATCCATATGGCATATTACATACTCCAATACTTTTAGATTTATTTTTTACCATTATTAATATTTTTTAAGATTTTCGTCACTTAATATGTAGTTTCTTATGCATACACCTCAATGTACCTTGCAGAAATGGATTATTACTTTTGTGTTACTTCTGGGGGAGTACTGACAGGTCCAGCCAGAAAAGAGATTAAAAGAAGCCATTGACAGTTACTTTGAAATTACACATTGATTGTTATAAACCAAGCTTCACATATTTTTTAGCAATAAGTTTCTAATCTCATGCTCTGAATTTGACTTCAGGGAAATGGTAAAGGTCTTTGCTGCTTCTGTTTCCTAAAGCTGTAAATTAAGACTAAAATTTTCTGGAATAATACACTTGGATCTTTTGATTCATTATTTCTTTTACAAGCACACTTTAGGGGCTGGCTCCCAGAAGGAACATTTCACAATTGTTATTAAATCATCGTCACTACCATGACCATCTAAATGACAAAGTAATAATAAAGTAATTTTTTAAAAAATCACATAATGCACAAAGAATTCAGTTTAGCATCACAACCATTTATTTTGTTGAATGTAAATACTAACAGGTCAGGAGAACCAAGCAGGTGCTAGAGCTTCCAGGAAGACATTGTGATCCCCTCTGTGGAAAGCTAATGCTCAGTGTACAAACGAGCCCACTAGAAACAACATCATAGTGCTCCTTGTCACATCCCTGTTCACCTCCTCAGGATTACTAACAGATACAAAGTTGAAAATGTGGTTCTGAATCTCAAAGGGATAACTAATTAAATTCTAATTTCCAGATATACCTTCTTGACATAACACTCTTGAAGAAAAATCACAGAAGTAATTCCTTACATGGTATCCAAATTTTCTCTTATTTACATACACAGTACTTACATTATACACTGTAACAGTCAACTATTTTGTTAATGTTTTCAACTACAGCACAATTTGCCCACAACATCTTTTTCATCAACATACCAAAACAGCAGCAGTAGATGCTTGCAAGGTCTTTGGTTTCATTTATTCTTCCAGGAGTTCAGTGGGTCATCATTGTTAGATTGATAACATATTCTCAAGTTTTGGTAATATTGTATTTACATGGAATTCACTAAGCAAATTGCAATTTGTGTGGAAGCTAGCATAAATTATTTTTGTCCTTAATCTGAATACGGTCCACAACCCTTTGCTTTTATACAGAATCTTACAGAAGATTTTTCTTACAAAGAATAAATCATAAAAATAGTGTTATCATTCATTTGGCATTATATGTAGGTGGCTTGTGTTCACTGATACAGGATCATCAGTCTTTGAAATGTACATCTATAGCTAGCTCTTTTCTTTTTTACTATAAGCTACTTGCAATCATATTTCTTATTTCAAACAATAAAGCATAAAATAACATCTCCCCAATTTCTACTGTGTGTTCTACCAGTTATACAACTGAACAATCTGCAAATGCATGCTCATAACTCTTAATCAGACTTCCTGAGGACCCTAGACAATATTAAATATGCATCAGTAGACACATATTTGTTGAGTATTTACATATACTATATTTGCTCAAGCACAAGGCCTGACTTTGCTTTGTGTGATGGTTTGGGAATCTGAAAGCAATTGGGTCCTCTGAGACTTTAAACCCAGGAGAGCAACACCACCACAAGTGGCATCCAGTAACCTGAAAGGCTCAGTGGTTCACATCCCTAGGGTTTCTAAAAGTTGGGGTTTTTAAAAAATTTTTCTTTGGTGCACATCAAAAATATCATCCAGTACAAATATAGAATATTTATTTTATTATAATTTATAACAATAACAAAATGGAAAAGAGGAGGAAGGCCTTCACCAAATGACAATGGGAACAGAATTACAGTGCATGTACACATGGTTATTATGACACTACACTTTAATGTATTATGTGCCAGAAAATGAGTCTGTAATGACATTTTCTTAGACTGTAAAATGCTTTCCTTAAGTGAAGCAATCTATTGCTGCAGTAGCAATCAAGCTGCATCATTCACACCAACACACCAGTAAGCAACGAAGATGGCAAGGGCACCACTGCATGCAACGGAGAAAATGATGTGGTAGAGGACATTAAGAGAGCCTTTTACCTGTCCTTTCTCGATTAGAGCTTTCTCCAGGTCCTCAATTTTTGCCTGACACCTGAGAAGATCAGCTTGCAGCTGTTCACGAGTCTGGAGAGGGGGAATAATCAAGAGTAAAGATATTTTCTACTGCTTTATGGGCTGTCCAGTCAGCTTTTAATGTTTTTCATTAAAATAGTTGTTTTTCTGTTTATGTTACAAAGTATTTGAAGCTGTCAGTTTAACAGGATTTTTCCTTCCTAGCCTAAAATGATGTTAACATCACAAATTCAGTGACAAAGTTCTTACCAGGGGAAGAAAAAAAATAATTTAGAGAATGAAAATGCTCTAAGAAGCTAGTCATAAGCTTCAGTAATTTAAGGCAATTGGGAAAAAAGGGAGAAGGGAGAAGGAGAATTGCATTAAGCACTGAAAAAGGCATTTAGAGAAATAAAATATATTGACCCAAAATAATTTACATATCCCATAAACAGCATATACTGGTCAGTTTTCCTCATTTACACGATTATTACACTAACTACTACCCTATAATAGGTATTACCCCCTATGCCCAGTGGTGCCCTGAAAGGGATTGGATCAGACAAGGTACTAAAACAAAAGGATATAAAATAAAGCATTTTTCTGGAGACCCTCAGCCACTCAGGCTCCTTAAGCTACTGCAAGTATTTTTCCCACCCTCCTTTCAGGTATTTTTTCACCCAAGCAGTTTAAATATTCCTACAGGGATTTCCTCCTGCATCTTTGCATCTTTGGGTCCTTGTTTACCTTAAGCCTCATATAAAAGTAATAGGAAATGTTCATCCCACCAAAATAAACCATGCAAAAAGCCACTTTCTGACTCACTCAAAAGATGGATTTGCAGGGATGTGACAAAAAAACCCAAAATGCCATTAAAAAGAAATAGCAACAATTTCCAAGTCTACAAAAAGGACAGTCTGGAAATGCCTGAAAAATAAAATTTAAAAAGCCCACGAAGGCAAAGAAAATAAATAATGGCCTCTCATAACTGGCAAATAGATGACAGCCCCTGAAATCTTATTTTAATAGTAGGTGGAATTATGCCCCCCCATCCTAATTCTACCTTGAGAAGTGATCTTCAAAGTCTTTATTGCTTCCCTTGGCTAAGTGTCCTACTTACAAAGAGAGTGTCAAAACTGACTATGCTTTTGTAAGATGCAGAGAACTCTAACAAATAAAGCCATAAAGAAATAATTCTACTGTCATAAGAACTGAATTTCACAGGAAAAAATAAAAAAGTAGTTTAGGTTGGTTGAGCCCTTTCCCACCAGTCCTTTTCAAAGACATTAAAATCATTGTTCTTCTGCATTCTTACAAACACACTGAAGTGGCACAGTACACTGAAAGCCACATGAAGCAAGGCAGTAACACGTAATAATTTACAGTATGTAATATGTTTATCCATTTTGGGGGTTTGGGGAAGTTGTAGGAGGAAGAAGGTGAGGGGTTTTTTAACTGCTGGCTCATGTTCAGTTTGGCGTCCCTCAGGAGCCCCCACTTCCTTTTGTGGAAAACTGCTTTCCAGTAAGCCAGAAGCAAGATTTGGGTCAGATTTTTGATTCAGATCTGGGACAGATTTTTAATATATAATGAAAGTACCTAAGTACTTGCAACAACCTATGCTGTGCTTCATTTAAAATCCATCATGTCACTATCCAAACTGCAGGTTCAAATGGGTTATCACTCTCATAACAGTGTCTTACTACTGCAATCTTTAATGTTTTACATGCTAGAATAAAGTGTAACAATCTGTGTTCTAATTGCACCAGATGAATCTAAATTGTCATTTTACTGATGGCACCCTCAAAAACACTGGGCTTTGCATTTCACTGACCTGCAAAGATACCTCCTGCTATTACAAATTGTTTCAGCTCTTTCTATTATTTCAGAGTTAAAGGAATTTCAGTTAAAAAATATTACCCTTGCTTCTCTCTCTGCATCCAGGGTTCCACCAACTTGTTCTTGGAGCAATGCATATGCTCTTTGCAAAGCTTGATACTCTCTTGTTAGCTGGCAAAACCTGAGTTCAGCTTCTTCTTTAGGCGTGCTCTTAATGAAGAGGGAGAAAACAGTGTGTTTGTATAAATATATATAATAATGGGTTTGTATAGAGCACAGACTCACAAATATAACAAGCAACACAACTCATACTAAGTGTTGAAGTTTAATAAAGGTATAAAATCCTAAAAGAGAGGAACGGAAAGGAGGGAGGGAGGGAGGGAGGGAGGGAGTGAGGGAGGAAGGGAGGGAGGGAGGGAGGGAGGGAGGGAGGGAGGGAGGAAGGAAGGAAGGAAGGAAGGAAGGAAGGAAGGAAGGAAGGAAGGAAGGAAGGAAGGAAGGAAGGAAAACTGTGTCTACTCTACAATTTAAGGACAGTGTCAGTTACCATATAAGGCAGCAATGTACAGAAATATGAAACTGTCTGGGGAAGGATGAGATGAAACAGTTTTCTGCAACACTGACAGACTCCAGAGCCACAGGGGCTTCAGAGGGTTTTCATTCTATTTCTGTTGCAGTCCATCCTTCCCTCCTTACACTTATTCTCTACAATGCCAGGGTAAAGCACACTCACACAGAAGTTACATTTCAAAAGCCGTAAGATATTTTCTTGAATTTAGTCTTTGAATATGAAGTATTTTCAAAGTCTTTATTTTCTTTGAATTTTGAGCCACTGACTTTAACATTTATAAGGTCTTTCCTATACTGCCGAGGACAAGAAATGTCCTTCCCTTTAATTAATTTTTGCTCCAGGAACTTGAGTTCTAAGGAAAAAAGATTACAATATTCTTAGATATTAAACCTAGGAAAAAAGGAAGCTTCTTGTGACTGAGGAGTATTAGGCAGAAGTTACTGAACAAGAAAGAAAGATGAAAAAGAGCATCTAAGTCGTGCTTTGTCCTCATGCACGCAATCTCCTAAAGTAGGCCAGCAGCACTGTATATCGCAGAGCTGAGACAAAACATGTCACTGGGTATTTACTACCTATGATCATTTAAGCCTTCATGAATTGCAAAGGCCTCGCTGAGTATTGTGAGCAAAGAAAAAAAATCCTGATTGTATCAAAACAGTCAAATAAATTATAAGGTTGAAAGGCAAACTATTGTCTAGTAAGTACTGACTTTTGGCAAAGCAATGTGCCTATTCATTTTCTTTTGACTAATAAGAAAGAGTTTGAGGAAAAAAACATTATTTCTCAGCCCAATATCTGCCAAATCTGTCAGGCAGAATATTATCTTATTAATTTTATTGCGAAGTGTATATGTTACTAGACTTGAAAAAAACCAAAGGAATTCTCTGTCAAATATTTCACAGTTCATGTGGTACAGCAGTTGAATGAAAGTTTGTATTTCTACTTCAAGAAGTAGAAAGAAGAATGAATCAGTTACTACTTACATCTTCCAAATCTTCTTCTGGTGTTGCTGGTGTCCTGTCTGTTCTGTCTGTGTTGTATGAAGTTACAGATGATGTTTCTGAATCAACAGATTCTTCATCAAATCCAAAAAATGTCTCCACAACATGCCTCTGAAAAATCAGGGTTTTTTAGTTACTAGCAAAACAGATGAAAAGCCCCAATGACCAGTGAGCAGTAACCAAGGTCTTCTCTGGTGATTATTTTGGTATTGAGGAAGAAAGAAAGGTTCCATTGTAAACTCTTGTTCTCTGATTAAATGAGCTAGTTTTTCAGCATAATTTGTGTAAGAAACTCCAAGAACTGAACTGCATATAGCACAGAGATGAGGTAAATGCCAACAGAATAATATTTTAGCAAAACAATAAAACCTAATTACCAAAATCACACAAGTCTTACAAGATTCACAGCGGAGAAATCCAGAATCTAGTCAGAAGAAAGTAAGCCAGTACAATGCAATGTGTAAGATGCGCAAGCAAAAGGAAAAAAAATCTTCTGGACAAATGTGGAACAAATTAGTTGTTCATACTAGTTGCAAAAAAACAAAAAACAAAACAAAATAAAAATCTATTTTGGAGAACCCTACTTAAAAGTATAAACTAATGCTTAACATTTATTTTTTCAATATCATCATTTTCATATTTTTTCAAAAAGTTTGCTCCAATACTATGTCTAACCAAAAAGACATGTCTATGGAAAAACATTTCACTGCAGATTTTAAAAATTGTACACAATATTATCAATTAAATGCATGCTTACAGAAAATTAGAAAAATTTAGTAGTTAGTGGAATTGAGTACAATATCAGTTGTGAAAAATGTGATTTTTTATATAAACATAAGCATAGAAAGGAGCAAATTTCCATGGAAATCCAACTGTTAAAAATTTGCTTATAAATTTAACCAGAATAAACAGATTTTCAACTGATATTAATCAACAGAAAGCATAACTTTTGGCACCACACAAGTATTCTTGTAATCCAAAACAACTTCAGAGAAGAAAGAAGATTAAGAATATTTTTTAAAAGGGTGTTGATGAAAAATGCAGTCAGGTTATGAAGCAGCCTAGACAGGGAGGGTAGTGGAGAGAGGTGTCTGTAAGGTGGTGAAGAAAGATCTGTCTATCCATCTCCATATTTTTTGCCACTGCTTGATACTGAAGCACAGATCTTGATGTCACAGTTTGTTGTTTGGGTTTTGTTCAAATATAAATCACAGGTTGTCCATGAGAAGATAATAGTTTGCTCATTATAATAACAATAACAATTTTAAAAGTTATTAGTTGTTATTAATTCCGAACATCATGAACCCTACATTTCAGCAAAGCCAAACTGCCTGAGTGGAATTGTGATCTATCAGTTTAATTCAAGATACTGAAAGGTTTTATCTAAAATACCCTATCTCATGATGATTTCCAAATATTTACCTTTCCCTGCCGTTTTCCAGACTTACCTAACTTTACAGATTTTTCCATTATATTTACATAAGTACTATCATCTCTTTCTCACAAAGCCCCATAATGCTCACTATATTCTTTTGGCTCAGCACAGCTCTCATCAGCACTCACAATACTCTGTCTTGATTTGAAGGGCACCAAAAAATCGAGCTTGTAGGTGTGACTTTCTGGCTGCATGCATGACACCATGTGCTCCATTTACAGTCTGCAGCTGTGGTCACCACGGCCTGCCAGGTCACAACCTCATCACTCGTAAGCTGAACAAGCCCATAATGGTTTCACAGTACAGCTAATTGCACTCAAACTGCCAAAGACAGCTCCAAGGTCATGTCCTGAATCACTCAATTGCTTCACTTAAGATGAGCCCTTCAGACAGTACGTAAAAAATTTCATTCAGAAATTTATATTTGCTGGTATTTAAATTACCTGGTTCTAATAAAATCACCATTTGAAAAGATATTATGCACTCAAAAAAAAAACCCCACAAAAACCAAAAAGCCATGTATTTTCTAAACAGACTATGTTTACCCATATGCGTGCAGATAAATATGACGCAAAACAAAAGGCAAAGAGCTTCCAAACAACCTCCAGAAACAACTTCCCTTTTGCAAGCTTCTAGACCACTATTTTTCTTTCATAAGGTCCCAGTTACAGTGCCACAGTTCTGGTATACATTACTCTTTCCTCACTTGCTTAGGAAGAACTGTGATCCTTTCACCAGGCAGAGCTATGTCCAAGGTCCTTAAGAAAAACAGTTCCCTGGGATAATTTAATCTCTCCCTCCACCATTCACCAGCTCCCCTTTCTGCCCTACTTAGCAAAACAAAGGGCACAAGGAATAGGTTTAAGCTCTATTCTAAAAAATACAAAGACTTATCTAGAAAGCTAATGCATCTTCTCTATTTATTTGAATTACAACCATTTCAGACTTCTCTTTCATAAGTACAAAGGTTTACGACAAAAAACAAGGTGTACCAGCTTTTCCCCCTCACTGGATGTTGCAGCTTACAACCATCGAATAGTAATACCACAAATAAATATTGGAGATTGAAAATGGGGCTAAAGAAATGGTGCTACTTCAAGTTGTAAGGAAGACAAAGCTGCAATCTGAGTAGCCAGCTCAACCCATCTCAACCCACTTTCCTGACTCCAAACTGATCTGCAGATACAGCTTCATAAACAGAAAGGTACATTCCATGGAGGCAAACAAACAAAACCCAAGAAATTATAATGCAAACCATATCCTCACTTTGCAGTGCAGATGAGTTCCACTCAAAGATGCTGAGAGCAAACTCAGGGCACAGCTGCAGACTTCTATGTTTATACTTCCCCATCCTGCTCTTCTGCCCTTGTCTGCCTGCCTGTGGATGGGGCTCAGAGCCACCACGAGCTTTGGAGGATCCCAGACAAGGACAAGCAACTCAGATGGCCAAAGATCAGCTGTCCCTGCTTGTGCCTCCTGCTCCAGGCGTGTTTGGCCTCAAAATGACAAACGTGCTTGAGCAAAGTTCAGCCAAAACCCACAATAAATTATTGTCTGAAGACTGACAAAGTAAGGGTCAAGTGCAGCCTTTGAAAAGGCTGGTAGAAGGGACTTCTAAAAGACAGAGAACAAAACTCCAGTTTATTATCATATGGCACAGAGAACACAGTACCACGAGGGTCAGCAGCAGCTTAGTTAGAAGTGACAATAAAACCTACCATACCTATGGGATTTTTTTTACACCTCTGCTCTACAGTCACTTTTCGGTGACTCAGGTTAAATATGTGTCTTCCTTTAATCCTGCAAGCACACACCCACCCATGTAATTTCAAGAAGTGAAAATAAATTAGTAAAACAACAGTGATTTTGATTTTACATAAATGTATATAGGCTGGAGAAGATACTTAAAGCAATGCCATTATTTGGAAAAATAATATTTGCATTTAAACATTTCACTAGTAGCAGAAGTGGGGGAAAAGAATGTGCATATTTCAATAAATAAACCACTTGATTATTAGATGTGAGTGAATTCTGAAAAAAAAAAATAATTATTTCCCATCACACTAAAAAGCACAGCACTTAAAGGAGAGTTAAAAGTCAAACATTTTTAAATGCTATAAAGACTGCCTGCAATATTTGGAGCTACAAGTGAACCACTTATTTTTAAGTCTTCTTCCTTTTTAGAGAAGCAGTATTTTTATCCTGTTGTGGAGCAGATACTTTCCATAACAATAGAGACAAGGTATTTAATTATTGTATATTACTTGCATGTCTATGAATGGCTTCATGACACAATTAAGCAATAGCCATTTTTACTGTTGATCATCTAGTATCTGCAGCAACCAGCTACGAGCACTGATTCACAGCAAAACTAAAATTAATTCGCAAGGGAACAGCTGTAGAGAGAGAAAAAGATTTTATAAAAAATAATTAAAAGACAAGTCATACAGCTGTTGATAAACACTGTAATAAATAATAAAGCATCAATAAATATATCAACTCCAAGGGAGATTCCACACATGGCTCAAAAGCTGAACCACAATGGTTTTTGGAAAGTATATAGAAATGTACAATACTCACTGGATTTTTCTAATTATATAAACTGTGTTTATTCAAGTTTCATTCAAACTTGTTTTAAAAATGGGAACATTCTCAATTAACAACTTATGAGACTCCTTTGTACTGGTTTGCACATTTCTTATCTCTAAATCACAACTCCTTAACTGAGAAAATAGTCATGTAAATTGCAGAAAAATTCTGATTTGAATTCTAATTTCCACTGACTAATGACATGCATTTAATAGCAAGTATTTTTCATGTGGATTTATAGCAAAGTTTTCACATAATGTTAAAGTAAAATTATGCATTAGGTCTTTATAACTCAAGTATTAATGCTTCTACTGAAGTATGGTGCTCAGTAAACATCAAAGTTTAGAATACGATAAATCAACAGTGACACATAGACTACATTATATGCAAATTTCAATATAATCTGATTTCTCTGTTGCAAAGGTAGTTTCATTTTACATTTAAATATCTCATTTTCAGGGACTTAATGGAACATGATGAAAACGATCCAAGATCTATTTCCCTGTAATGCAATCAGATGTGCTCATCAGTAACTTCTTACCTTCATGCCTATATGTCATTTCTTGGCAGCCAGAAAAATAGAGGCACACCAAAGCACAGAGGCAGAGAAAAAAAGAAAAATATAAGACAAGAAATATGAACTCCATCACACCAGTGTGCAAGCTTTCCAGTACCACAAATACAGTTTATTTATTAAAGTTTTAAAAAAGGCAAAAATCAATAGAGTCCTCCAGTTACCAAATAGGTTGGGTAAATACGTCTTACTTTCAAATGCATGACTCTATGCATCATGGAATGAATGTAACTCCATTCCACATGTCAAAAATAAACAAAACATTAAAAATACTGTTTCTGAAGTTTCTTGGTTATTTCACAACAAAAAGTGGGAAAAAAAATTTTAAAAAGCACAATGGAAAAAATCAGGTACCTGACTGTACAGAGTCACTACATTCTCCTCTAAAACCTTGCAAGCACAGAGGTTATAAAGCCCATCCCATTTTGCTGCTCCTTTCCCCAGGGAGCCCAAACCAGTTGCCAGCATTGTTCCATGGACTCCTATGCCCCACGGGAATTAAAAAAGTGCTCAGTGAAAGCTGCACTAGCAACAGTAACCTAGTGCACCTACAGAGCTCCAGAAATAACACTGGTGTACAATTACAAAAACAAAAAAATAAAATTCAGATTTCCACGGGCTTCTCAGCTGAATTGATGTTTAGGGCTGTAAAGGCTATGGGACCAGCCTGCCGGATCATTCACTCAAGGTGTCTCAAAGATGGAGAAAGGCACGCCATGGATTCTGCTCCAGATAACAGAAACAACTGCCAGGAAAATACTCATTGGAAAATAACCACAAACTCATTAGAAAACAGCCACAGACGCTCTGAAATTAGACTGCCTCAGCAATGAAGGAAGCTGGAGTGCAAAAGCACCCATTTAGGAAAATCTGCAATAGAAGAGGAGTGTCAGTCTTCACCCTGTGCACAACATTCCTGGTTATCAGAACAAAAAAGGAAACATTCTATACCTTCTAGAATGATCTTATCTGACTACTTTCATGAAACCTCATTCTCATGAGTTATTTCCTCTTTCACTTTGCCACAGGAAGTGGGAAATAGCTCCACAGCTGGAAATAAATACAACTCCACCGGCCAAACTTGGTAATTCACTGAGTTAATGCTAGTTTTACATTTAACAAACCTTGGAAAAGCAAAACCGAAGATTTAGATCAGTAATTTCTTTTTCCAAGTGTTTGGTTAGGACAGATAAATGCATAATTTCACTACTATACAGGTTATATTATCCATATGAGATAAAAATCTTGCACAGATCACAAAAGCACGCTTATTTCTATGCATGTCTATGTATAAAACAACTCATCTTAGATTGCCTTTATAGTCTGTGGAAAGAAACAGGCAATTTTAGGACAAAACTCATACATCCTATTTGGATATCTACTTCCAACCACTTAATGTTACCACTTTGTCTGGAGTGAGGTATCTGTATCTCATGCCCATTACTGACATCTAACCAACACTCGCAATGCCCCGTTAAATGAATGCTACAATTTCCATCTGGATTCCTGATACAGGCTGTAAAAACAGAGAGGATGAAGATGGTAGATTCCCAATTCATTTGAGCAAGCAGCCCATTCTACATAGATTGCTTAAATTAAAAACTGTTGGAAAACTGTGAGAAACACAGCTTCCTGTGAGGATTTTGATCCTCACAGGATCATACAGGTGGCTTGGAAGGAAATCAGCCTGTATGCCAGGATTGGATTTTTTAGAAGTTAGCATCAACAGCAGTTAAACTCTGAGTCAACACTGCATATAAATGTGAATAGTCTACAGGTTTATCCAATGGCAGGTAATGAGACAGTAGTATTACTGATTACTTCTTTCATTCCTTAAGGAATTAGCTCATTTAGAAATTTCAAATACAGTTATATATTAACTAGTGTATATATATGGTGTAACTACTACAGTACATATAATCCCATTCACTCTTCCCTCACAACTTTCCCTTTTTCCACTTGTTTTTGTTTTATAGTCCTGCTTTTCCTTTAAGGAGATAGCATCACATAAAATCTCAAATGGTCATACAGCTACTTAAGAGCTAATGGACAGGGGATGGAATAAGTTGTAGCAGAAATGTCTGTTACAGATTAATTTGCTCTTTCTGATTAATCTATCACACCCTAAAAAAGAAGCACAGCCCTACTAACTCTGCTGCCCATATGCATTACAATTCCTCCAGTAAACTCTGCAGAATTCCCCCCTTTATAGCACTCTTAGCAGACAAAGAATAGCATTGCCGAAAGATTTTTAATGGTATCATGCCCATTCGCTCCAATACTCAAGTTTTTCACCTCTTGCTTTGGTCAAGAAGGAAAAGAAGAGACCACAAAAGCATCAGGTTGCTCAAGACAAAATAGGAAAGGTACAGAGCCTATGTCAGCTGAAATTCTACTAACACAGGATATTTTTAAGACATAAATGCGTATTTATTGAAGTTTTCAGCCTACAGAAATTCTCATCACCAGTTACCAACACCTAAAAATTTACTTAATTTGTTTTGTTTCATGAGGAACTTCACAATTTAGCAAATGATCTTACACATTTAACTTACAGTCAGATAAAGGATAATAATTAGAACTGTAAGATGTACAGTATAAGTTACACAAGCATATATATATATATATTTACTGTTGTATTCTCTTTTTAAAATTGCTCTCAAAACATGAACTTCCAGTTATACTACATCAAGAAAGAACGGTTTACAGTTGCTGCAAATATATTTGGCAGGATCTATTGTTACTTCTGATTTTTTCTTTTTTCCTATGTAAATGACACATCATTATTAGAAGCAGAATTTGAAGAAACTACCAGTGAAACAGAGAGTCCCAAAAGAAAAATTTTTCAGAATATAGACATTAGAGAGTGCACAGCAATAAAAAAGCACCACCTGGAGGTTACCAGGAATAGACTATGCAGAACACTCTGTCACAAAGCACCCATTTATGACAGAATATATCTCAAGCTACCATGTAGATGATAATGATATCTCCACTCTTCATTTCCATTTTTTCCCTCTTACTCCATTTCCCACCTCCCACACACACGCTTCAGGATGCTAATGTTCAACTTCACAAAAAACATTATTCAGCAAATTAGTTTAAGGACATGTTACAATAAACTTTAAGGGTTCTTTCTGAAGCAAAACTTTTCTGGTTTTATAATCTAATTTTTTCTCTTCAATCTTGTATCTAGAACAGAAAGATTACTAGCGATAACAGCTGGAATCATCTTACTACTTATGTACCACACAGAGAAATATTACTTCAGTAACGTCCCCAGCATGAGTTATTTTTTAATTGTGATGTACGTCTATGGTGGTACAAGTAGCTTAAAGTGTGTCTGTTTTTTAAAATGGACTGAGTATTTGTCTTTTGAAATCCTAGTTGTTTCAAGCCATTAAATCACTGATGCCTCAAGCCACTTGAATATTTAGGCTACAGTGGCTAAAAGTGTAATTTTATCGTTTATTTAAAACAAACCCCAAAACAACATCACTTGCGTGCAGTAAAAAACTCTTGAATACCTTAAAAGAAACAGCACTCACCAGAGTAAACAGAAGAATAATATGGATTTTTCTCATTAAGTAGAACTTTAAATTCAGGCAGTATTTGAAACAGGTGGTGTTCACAGCAACAGAAATGCATGAAAAACCGAAGGTTTGCTCACCTTTGGAGGCTTCAGACTTTTCCTCCTCTGTTTTTTAGACCGCAATAACCGTTCTCTTTCCTAGAAGGAAAGAGAACATTTTGGTATGGGTTTGTTTTAGAACTATACTCAGATATGTCTAACAGAGAGAAATATCATTAACATTTTCTTAAAGCCTCTGGTAAAGCTAACACGATGTCTTTATCCTTTTGAATAACTCCATGTTACACCACACTGTACTGCAGCTTTGTGCCTGTAGCAAACAAACTTTCAGCCACGTACTTCACGCATGTGATGGAAGTTGGCAAGAAAAGGCTTTGTTAAATACTGAGCACAGATTTCTGACAGTTCTTTTGACTTTTATCAAGAAGCTCCCTATGGAAACAGAATTCAGTCTCACTCCAGTGTTCAACCATCCTGAAGAAGCAGGTCAGTAGCCAAAAATGAGTCCAGTCTTAGTAATTAAAAGTCATGATATCAGGCATACTCTGATACCCATGCATGTATCTGCAGCTACAGTGTTACATCTGACTTATCCTTGCAGGGCAAAAGTCTCAAATCCAAAGGCACTCTCAGTCTGTGTCAACTTAGTCGGTGTCTTTTTTCTACTTCAGTTTTGGTGCAAGATCACAATAAACTACACCATAACATCAGGAGGTCATGGCTGGAAATGCAAGATTTATGTTCCTCTACATCCAAGAATACTGTCTTAAATTCCAAAGGAGAAGAGGAGGAAGAGAAGGTAAAAAATGCGAAGGAGAAAGCAAAAAAACCCCAACAACACAGGAGGCAGGTGCTCTGTCTTCTTGGTTTTCTCCTGATTCTTTCCTTAGCTCTGCATCTTTGTTTGCGGCACCTCTATTTTTAAAAGACAGATTGCAGTTCCAAGCGCTTCTTTAGCAGTTATTGCTCACTGCATGGTATTATTCTATTCAGTTATATGCTTTACATTCAGTTCAGAAACTGGAAAAATAGGAAGCTCACAGTAGAAATCACAATAAAATTATTTATAAGCACATTGTTCCAGGAATTAAGTTTTGGAAAATGCAAAGTAACTGAGAGAAGTACAACAACTTACATAGCACCTTGAATGCACGTGGTTTGAAAAATAAGGAAAAGTAATGACTGCCAAGGTAGAATGGTGCAGGTATTTCAAGCTGCAGAATAATGTAATATTTTAAGCTAAAGTCAAAACCAGACAGTTGAAATTTATAATGTTGAAGAAAAGTGCTCTCTTCTCAGATATCTAGTGAAGGTGCAGTCCCTACTTTAACTGGGGCATCCTGCCTCCCAGGCAGGTGTGCAAACAAATGCAGTGCAGAATGAACAAACACTTCCAAAATCCCAGTCCTTCCTGTTTCTAATCTTGTTTGTAAGAAGACTGCTTAATTTACTCCCTCAGTATAAATCGAGCTACCAGAACAATAATAATGCCAATTAAAAGCCACTAGCATCTTCTGCAGTCATCTGCATTTACCTTGACAGCTTTCCTTTTAAGAACTAACCTGAACACCACTGTTGTGAGAGAAGTCAAGCTGACAAGGTTTCAACAGCATCCAAGATACCCTACAGATGACACTGTTAATCCGTTCAGACAACCCTATTGCCTAAGACTAATGTTCTTATCTCAGTGTATCATATTGGTCTCAGCTGGAGTTAAGCTGATGACTTTTATATTAATCAGATATGGGACATTTGGGTCATTCTTGGTAACTATGATACATCTGTAGTCTGTAGAGGTGTGGTTTGGGCCAGAAAAGAGAGCTCAAAAGCACAAAAATGCACAGAATTCCACTGCTTTCACATCGAAGGCAAAGGCTCAATTAGTTTGTACTGGAACCAAAGAAGTTTCCTAGTCAAAAATTTAATTAATTTCTGCAAGTGGAATAGTATCTGTAAATAGGAAACAAAGCAAAAATGAAACAATATTTTAAAATATTTATTTATTTTACTTTCACACTAAACACAAGTTAATATTATTTGACCAAAGTCAGGATACAATATATTTCCTCATATCACTAGCTGAAACAGTAAAAAGAGAGTCCTTTCATACCCACTTTACACTGAAATATAAGTGAGGTTATATCTGCCATATACTGCACATCTAATATCATATCCCCATCCCTGCCTGTACAGATCCATTTGGAAGCTAAAGCAGCATTGCTCTGTGAACCAGACCCTACATCATAGCATCTGAGTAACATCCTACTGCTTGTAACACTGTGACACTGGAGAATGCACACAGACATCAAAATTCGGCACTGATTTCAGAGAAAAATCCTGGATCAAAATCTCAGAGGAACTGCCAGGAATCGAGACAATGCTCCACATACAGCAATAACACACCTTCTTGTTTGGTTTTTTTGGATCTTCTATTTTTATTTTCAATTATGTATCCAATTGCTTAATTTTCTATTTAGACATAACATTCTTAAATTCTTTCCATCATTTTGTAGCAGTCAGTAGTGCCAATTGAGATGTCTGAGTCTGCCTGAGTTCCAGATGCTGCTCCAGAGAGGCCAGGGTCTCTCAGAGATTATGTATAATTTCTGCCAGCACCAGAAGGGTGTATCAAAAATTGCACTTAACAGCACTAAACACCTCTAACACAACTTGAAAGATTCCTCAGCAAGCACAGCTTGAAGGATTCCTGATCAAACACTGCAAACATCTATGAGCATCATCTTAAGAAGCCTTCGGAGTCAGAGGGCAGCAGCTGGGCAGTTCTAATTCTAAACCACGCTGCTCCCTTTGGATGCACCACACACAGCTCTCCCCATCTGTCACAAACACAGCCAGCATGGCCAGCTCAGCTCCAGATGCTCAGCCAGGTGAAATTAACACCATCATGCTCCTTTCTTTTAGGAGAACTTCTAGAGCAGGGGAGTGCTTGGGTTTGCACCAGGATTTGCATCCAACACATTTTAGTCATTAAGTTTTGGAAAGTGTTCTTTACTCAAGTTTGTTGACAGCCAGTTTTGCAAGTAAGGCCAATGGGCTGATGACGCACTTTTCTTCACAAGGAGCTCATAATAGGTAAATATTTTTCATACAAAGATTCATACACATTCCAAAAAAATTCATTCATTACCTGAGAAATAACAAGAACCCTTTGACACCAAAGAACTATTTCTGTATCACTACTACAACTGGAGTTAAAACATTCCTCTCAAATCTTTAGCTTGCCTATAGATGTGTGTGCATGCACATGTGTATACCAGTCATAAACATTACCACTGTGAGATCATCAATAACATGCTGTTGTTCTTTGACTTGCAGTCTAAGGAATTCAATTTCTTGTTCATCTCGTGTGCTGCTGAGATCATTCAAAGATGTGTGCCTCTTCAGTGCTGGTTGTGCAGATAACTTCTCTTTCTACAAAAATGAAAAAAAAATTAAACATAAAGAATGTTTTGAAGTGTCTTGCTGCAACAGGAGAAAAATTCTCATGTGTGATGTAGCAACCAAGAATTCTTTAAAGTCATCAGTGCATTCTCACACAAGGCCTCTTTCAACAAAAAAAATACACATTCTGTATGCCTCTGTGTTAATCTCTCACATAAGATATTTTAAAACAGAAGCAAAGAATGCAGTCTGGGAAAAAATTAGCAGACAAGTGAACTCAATCTAGCATAGTGCATGCACTCAAATTCAGTTCTGACTTCTAATCATAAAAGCAGTATTTATTAAAGCTGGTTTTTAGTCACAGCTTTTTACAGCCTGCAAAAACATTTTATCTATCTGCGCTCCTTTCCCTTAATCAGTGTGAATTGATAAAACACAAAGCACATGCCACTCTGAATTTAGAATATGAGTATTCAGCTGCATTGTCTGCATTTGACAGTCGCACCATCCCACTGTGGAGACTGATCTGTTTGTGTTAGAATAAAAGCCTCACAAGCACTTCCACCTCAAAGTAACTGTGTGCAATGTGTTCTTATACCGTGATGTCAGAGATGATTACTTACCAGAGATGGTTACTTACCAGTTCTACGTTTTCCCTTGATAAATTTTTTATTTTCTCTTCCATTCTCTGGATACATTGTAACATATCATCATTTTTTTTGCTCATCCTCTTATTTTTTTCTACCAAAGGCTTCAGCTGACTTTCTGTCTCCCGAGAACGTTTCAGCTGCAAACAGCAAAGAAACAAAATTAGCTGTGCTTTAGTTTACCTTTGAAGGTAAGAAGAAATAGGTGTGTTTTCACTTGCCATTCTTAATTGAGAAAGTTTGGCTCTTCTGCTAAATGTCATCTGATATACACCACTGCTGCGCTAAGAACTACAGGGGTCCAAACAAATAAGACATAACATTTTTGTATGGTCTACCAAAACCCTAAATCTGGTCACTGGATTTCGCTCTGGGCAAACACTTCTGATAATCCATAAAGTGATTTCTTTACAAACTAATCTCAATATGTATAAGCTTCTTGTGATCAACTATATCTCTAGGGAAGCTGTTTTCACTAATTTAGCCATCCCTTAGCAGGAGGACACTCTTCGTCCTCTACTTTTAAAAACCCTTTACCTAATGCATAATTAGAGCAATGAGAAAGTCAGCCAGAGGGCACAGATTCAATCTCAGCATTCTGCTGACATTTTCAAGCTGCTCAATTTTGTTCCTGTGGTTTTATGATGTTAGACAATTACATGAAGCAAATTACTGCTCTTTCTTGCATTTGTGTGTGTTCAATATTTCACTGGTTTTACTTCACGAGCTGTTTTGTTTGAAAAAAAAAATTCTACTTTTCCCAGTCAGATTTTTAAATTCGCTGAGTTTTAACTGGAAAGGAGAAAGAGATAATATTTTTTCCTAAGATAATTTCACTGAGTATTTGGTTTTCTGTTTCATTCTTCTGAAAATTATTTTTCACAGTGCTTAACCACATGGCCTTGCTGATACTACTGGTTTTATGTGTAATATTGTCTCATAACATAAAACCTGCTCTACATATTTTTCAAAATATATTTCTTATGCCACTGGATCAAGAAACAAGAAGAGCACTTGACTTGAGTGGTACACGCCCTCCGTCTGGAGGGACCCTGAAGGATACGTGACAATACTTCAGCATTCTTCAGGGATGTTTTGAATTATTTAGGCCCACAGAAAGGATTAACAAGGAGGAAGATGTCAGTGTTTCACTCATCTCTAGGACTGACACATGGCACCACTTCAGCCCTCAGCATAATTTTAGAATCAGATATATAGGTTCCATCTGTTTAGAATGAAAAATCTTTTCCACTGCCACTAGAATTAGGGCATTACAGGACATGTATAAAAATTCCTCTTGTGAAACTCACCTCCCATCGCAGTCAATGGGAGTTTTACAATTAACCTCAGTACAAGCAATTAAGTAGTGATAAAGGCTAATAAAATTCATTCTTAAAATTCATGTCATATCCTTTCTTTTGCAAGCTACTATCCCTCTCCTAGGATAATTTCACCTACTTAAGAGACTTCCCTTGAGAAATGGCAGATTTTTCATCACTAGCACAAGAAAGCTTTTTTAACTCCTAGATAGCATAAGCATGTCACCAAAACAAATTTCAAAAGGATGAATACAGCAATTTAAGTGCATGGATTATGCATGTTTTACACAACATCATTACACAGTGCTACAGGCAATATAGCAGTTAATTTGATTACTATGACCCCAAAATAAATTTGTAAATTTTTATTTTTGTGGAACAAGAAAGATTCCATCCATGTCTTCTGTGGTCACAAGATTAATTTCTATAGAAATCTCTGTTATATTTAGATACAATTGACTGAGGCCAACCAGGACTAATTGTAAATTATTTATAACACTGACTTTCCAACATTAAATCTTTTGCCATAAAGATGCCCTCCCAGTCACCATCTGTGTTAGTACTAATTAATTTACCAGTTCATTTCTTTCATCTGCTAGGAGAGTATTTCTGTCTTCCAGCTTCCTTATTACAGCATTCAGTTCAGCAATTTTTAACTGAAATCTCCGTACATCTCGTTCATCCAAATGCTGCTCCTTGACATCAAAAACATACAGATTTAACAAAATACCTTTAAAAAAATATTTTACTATCCATATCCAGAGTTTAACATCATGGCTTACCAAGTGTATTGTGTAAATTTAAAACAGACTCGTACATCAGTGTCTGAAGAACTTAGTTTAATTAACTGAAACACTAAATAATATCTTGTGGAAATGCTACATGAGCAGAACCTTCTTGTGAAATGCATGTAAAGTTTAACAATTTAAAAAACCAACTAGATAGGTAAATAATATTTCGTATTAGCAGGTTACTTCTCATCAGATTTCTTACTCTCACCTAAAATAGTTCTAGTGTAAAGGAGAGAGATTAAAATCACGTGGCTCAGTTTTTGAGAAGTATAGTACCTATTTTCTAATGGTTAAAATATTCCTAAAGTAATGAAATAGTAAGAAAGTACAGGGGGGGTTCACGGCTGACAATCACAGTGTAAATTCTAGAAGTTCTATACCCACATATTTTTCAACATTCTTTGAAATTTAAGAGGGCCAAGGAGTTTTTAAATCATCAATGAAACAGCACAGTGCAGCACTGAACCATTCAGCGTTTATTGGTCCTCATAGTAACCACAAAACTAATGTGAACACCCAGGCAATTATCCAGTGCTGAACATTTGGAGAAAACAGCATTTTCTTACCGGGCTTCCCATCAGTTCGCTGATATCCCCCACTCCTGCAGGAAGCTCTCTCTTAGGACTGCTGTGGTATCGTTCTGCCTCCTTCACTTGGACAAGCTGCTCATCCAAAGCTTCTTTCTGAAGGAGCAGTTTCTGTGTATGGCCTGCCTGGACACCAAGGTCTTTCTCCAGAGCCAAAATCACCCTGTCTTTGCCTTTTATCTCATCCATCTGGAAAGAAATAATGCATGAAGGAAGTTTCTGTAACATCCCCAAGCGCTCACTGCATGCAAACATACAACCTTGAAAAACAAAGTTCTGTTTCTCTCAGAATTACACCAGCATCAAAACTGTGGCTGCCAAAAAGAAAATGTATCTCCCCTGTAGTCTTTTTCTCTGTTCTTTAACAAGTTTCAGCCTTCACTTGATCATGAGTTTCCTTGGTCCAGTCTCAGCTCAAGAGACAAACAAAACCAGATGCAAACATACACTGAAACAGAACACATAGCCACTGAAAATCTCCACTTCATCTGAGGATACACACTTCTATAAGGAGAAGAAAAATCTCCCTTCACTGTGTTTCAGAGAAGAAATACAGGTAGTACAACATAGGACAAAGACACCCTTTAAATCTCACCTGGGCTTTGTTTCAAAGCTTGAGCCACACACATTTGCTCCATGTTGAGTCCCTCTTTATTAGTGAAAATCCTATGTGGTGAATCTCTTCACTGATATTTAAAATTAGTAGCATATACATGCACAATACTTAAAATCTTAAGCATACCTATGTATTTTATGTGCCCTTGTTGTAAGATTCAAATGAGGACTAGTCTTTGTGTAGAAGGAAAAAAGTAAGTGCACACAGACCATTAGAATAAAGGGTAGGAAGAAATAGTTCTTAAACACCCTCTCTGGTTACTGAACTGTGTGTTCATACATCTCCATACCAAATAAAGCACATTGCTCGCAGTGATCTACTGCAGCTCTCATAGGATTTGTCCCTCGCAGCATCAGTGTTAAATTCACTTTGGTACTATTCCAAATGCTAGAGGAAGTGACAATCTGCAGCAGTTACTATAGAAACAGATTTCTTAACATGAATGTTAACCATTAACAATATATTTGTTGGAACTGTGCTGTATCTCCCTCAGTTTACAAAACTGTTTTCTTGGACAACATAAACTCATGGAATTTTGGAAGTAAGATAATTTTATCTGAAAAAATAAAATAAAATCATGAACTTGTTAAATCATACATTTGTTGTTTATTATAGTCCTACATCCATAGAATTTCTTTATGTTACACCAAAAGAAAAAGGAATGAAAAGGACAAAAAAAATAAATGCTAGAAGTAATTTATAGTTCAATCAAAGTGATTTACAGGATTAACACAATGAGATTAAATGATCGGATGCAATTTGCTTCTTCAGGATTCTTGCCTTAATCCTTTCACAGTCTACAAAGCACGTGAAATTAGTTTGTGTACAGAACCTGAGTGGCAGGAGGTGGCCTGGCTGAACCATGATCAAAGATAAAAAGGTCAGATTCGAAGTGAATAAGCTGGTCTAGACTACTCTGAAGTTCTAACTGGAACTGATGAAGATTGGTTCTGATGGAGATTTCTTTCCCGATTTAGAAAAGTTGCTGTGTCCCAACTTCTCATGCAGTAAATAAAAACAATACTTTCCAATATGTCAACTAACATTTGTGAGACTTCCAAGTATGTCAAAAAGGACTTGCAGGAAAAGAATGCAGTTTTTATTAATGGAAAAATCTGCACCATGAAGGGTTTCAGAGGGACTGTGCAGTGAACAACAATGACAAAAATTAAGCAGCTGCCTCATTTACTAAATGCTATCTGTCATGCACTCTGATCTATCAGGGAGCCCTCGGGAGGAAAAAATGTCATGTAACTAAATACTGTGGACAGTTTCACTTTCAATTACACAGGTGTTCACACTGAACATCCATACAACTGACACAGGAATTTGCCCAGGCAAGGCACACATTTAATAGAAGACCCAAGGTTACACAGCCCTAGTTTCAGATACCCAATCAGCAGCATATTTCATACTCTTCATATTCTCATGACTTGATGGTAAATGCAATGACACAGGCTTTAAGCTGGAAGAAAAAAGAAAGCAACAATCTTGGTACATCTGCTGCTTGCTGAACTGCTGCAGAAGTGATCCTTTGAAACAGATGTGACCGGAGCAGTCACGGCCATGGCACCCTCCCTCCACATGTCCATTGATCAAAGCACACAGGCTCACACAAATTAGAAAGAAATGCCATGAAAGAGCATGGCTTTGAGGCGGGGGTTTAGGGAAGGCAGAATTCTCCTCTGCTCCTCTGCTCTTCCTACTGCTCTTTTTCCTGCCATAAAAATCTGCATGTGGTGCATCTTTCAGAAAACATCAAATGCCCCATGTTTCAGTCAAACATAAAAGTCTTTGAAACACTGATATAATAGCAATGACCGCAGATCCTTTTTTATTTTGGGTTTCTATTTTAAGTTACAAGAATGCACTAGAGAACATCTTACTCATGTAAACATGTGTACACATACACAGAACACTGCAATAGCGCTCCATTTTTTGTAAGCACAAACTACCAGAACAAATAATTTCTAAACTAACTTAGGACAAATTGATAAAGATTACTAGAACTGCAGCAAGAACGTCTCCAAGTTCTGTTTCAGAACCATGGGAGTCAATACAATTGTGCCCTCTTCTAGGGGACAGTTCCACCCTTTATTTATACAATATAACAGTCAACCCAGTTAATGTCTCAGTTTTCTTACATCTACTGCAATCTGACCCACAGGCTTACTATCTTTTTCAGCCTTGCACGGTACAGAGCAAATTTGTTCATCTTCCCTGCCTACTTTCTTAACAGAGAGTACAAATTGCTCCAGAGTGGGGGAAAAAAGGAAGAGAAGTATTTTACAGCAATGCAACCTCCCTCAGTTCCATGTGAGAGCCATGGTATGTCAAGGGCCCAGAAGGTAATGAAAGAGGAGGTACATGACAAGGAAAACGGGAGAAAGGGTTTAGGTTTAAACTGAAAATAAGCTCCCACAGAAGAAGACTGTAGTTTAGGCTAGTATTATATATTCTAATGGTTGTAAAAGCACAAAGTCTCCATGTCAGTTCTGTCCATCTGGAGAACCACTGGAGCCACAGTTTGTTACATGAAGGAAAACAAAGCATAAAGGAAAGCAGCATAAAGGAAAACAACCTAATGTAATTAGGTATGAATTAGGTATGTACATCAGACTGTGTATTACGGTCTCTGTTTTAGTGGGGAGAAGCATATCTTCCATTAGGCAAATGAAAATCAAAATGGATTAATCCAGGTTCCCTGCTGCTTGCTATTTTAATCAAGCACATGTTGTGGAAGCAACACTGTCATAGCTAAGACTGTCTAAGAATCTACACAGTCTTAAAGAGAAGCAATATTTTTTATTAGACTAAGTGTTAAGAGAGCTTTCAGGCACAGACACCCTTCAGCATATCAGATTAAGAAGCATTTTCATGTTTTCTACCACAACACTGTACCCACTTGAAGGACCAAGATGTGGCAAGTGGAACCTGTGGGCACTAACTCCCACCACTGCTTTCACATATTCCTGCCTGCTCTGCAGCTCATTTGGGACCTCTCACTAAGATACAAAGGATGGATGATCCAGTCATGCATTGGGCTCAAATGTATTGTTTTAAATCAAATATATAATCCCAGAAATTCCTTCCGACTGTTTTGGTTTCAACTTTAATTTCAACTTTGTTCTCAGCTTAAAACAAATTTACTCACTTTTTGCAGCTACAAAGTGAACTCTTTTACGTTCTGTTTTGCATGGATTTTAAAGAACTTCAGAATAGTGATTATTTTCTATATGCTTTTACAGGTGGTACAATTCAGTACAAAAAGTCTGTGGTAGGAAGGCAGTGGAGCAACATGAGGTTAGGAGGTATTTTCAATTATATGCCTTGAGAAGAAAAGTAGAAGCAATACCCTCTAAAAGAGGATTTGAAGAAAATAAGATCATTCACAAGCAGCTGCAGAGGCAAATTACTGAGAAATCACCCTGAGTAGCATAAGTAACTCTCGAGCTCTTGGTTCAAATTAAAGCTTTTTTAATATCATTTCTTAAGGGGTTTTGTGCTGTCAAATGTTAGATGCTGAACAGAGATACTACGAGCATTATGTCAATGAGGAGCTAGCATTTATAGCCTGTGTCAAAATTACCCAGGCTCCTAAGAACAGGTATCTAACTGCCCCCTTAGAGCTAAGAGAAATGAGCAGAAATTAATCTTTTAATAATATTTATCAAACATGAAAGAGAATCAAGCCAGTCATCGGAAAAAGCATCCCCTGCCAATTATGCCACACTTCAATAGCTGCAGTGAAAAAAGTCAGAGACCTTTGGGGGAACTTTAGCCTCTCATGAAGTTGAAAGAGATATTCCAAGGAATTAAAAGCCACATCTATCAAGGCAATGACATATTCAGTTTCCAAAGTGGAAAAAGCCAGCTGCTGCATTGCCAAGTGTAAGATCCTCCTCTTTTACCCATCCTTGTCAAAGTTATCTCTTAGCCAACTGCAGAACAAAATTCTACAGTGCTCTTCTCCAGAAGAAATTTAATTAACCTTTATACTAAGTGTCTGACACTGAAAATAGGGCGATCATAACAGAAGGATTGGTGATTACTACGAATAACAAAAAGAAGATGCTGCTCAAAAGAAAACCAGGTAATGACTGAACCAAATGTAATTAACATGTTTTACATTTATAAAGGGACACTAAGACCTAACAACAATATCCCAAGCTGAAAGCCCATCTGGAGAGAAGAATTAAAATATTCCCGAGTTGTGCACAGTATCCTCTACAACGGACATGATCAGCTATTTAAATAAATATTTGCTGCTTATTTGGGAAACTTAGGGGAAAAAGTGGCAAGAAATGCCAACCATTTAGTGGACTAATAAGGGTCACAGACAAAAGTAGATAGGAATTATTCTTAATTTCATGTGTAATGTTTCTAAACCAACAGTCAATAATTTCCTCCAGTAGCTTTTCCCACATATTTTTCTAAAGTGTGTAAATCTCATTAGAAGTTCTGATAAATTATACAAGAAACACCACATCAGCAGAAAATTCCAGAACTTACTGATAGGAGGTTTCTCACATCTTTCTCAAAACTACAGCCTCTGTTACTGGATTTTTCCTATTACCTATCCCAAGTGTTCATCGACAGACCTATAATGAACAAGTAGTCAAAAAGATAAGAATGTAGCAAAACAAAGTAATACAAACTTCAGGAGATTTTTTGTCCAGGTGCTATACCATATGTAACTTTTGTGGGTTTTAATACTGTTCCAGACATTGTAAGGACAAACAGAAGTCAAATTTGTGACCTAACTTTTTAGAAAATACTAAGAACAAACACAAAATGCTGAGCCTGCACTATAAAAATGGTTTCATTAGATCTGCTTGATTCAGGGAAAAACAACGTTTGGCTGGAACTGCTGTCCTGTTAGCTCCTAAGAGAACAAGCATAAATCTTCAGAGGACAGAAAGCCAAGTATTATCTGCAGTCCTACAAAGCTGGAGGTGGTGGGTCTTTGCTGCAGATTAGCTCAGCCTTGGAATGCAGCTGAAACACGAGTCTCAAACAGATGGCAAAATCCAGGGAACAGCCCACAATTTGATATCAGCAGCTGTGTGCGAAATACATGCGGGGTTAAGCGCCTGAGAAGAAGCACACTACAGCTCTACCCAACCATGCATGACTGCCTTGGATGATTCAAAGCTCAGCTTTCCAGTCTCAAAATACAAGACTTTGGTTAGGAATCAAAATTCATGCACACGTGCCATTGCACAAGTGAAGTGAGGAAAGCCAGGCTCCACCCTTCTCCTCAGGGAGTGCCCCTGCCAATTGCCCACTGAGCCTCTGATCCAGAATTTTCAGAGACGAATGTCTCTGCATTACCACCAATGACGAATGTAACATAAAAGATATGAATTCCACTGCCTTAAAATGGCAAAATCCTAGTAATGGGAATGCAGGAGAACATGAATGTTATTAGAAAACTGCTCCCATCAGTAGGAAATTTGGGGTTTGGTGGAGTATTAAACTTTTGCTTTTGCTATTTTTCATTTTTTACTGAAAAATAGTTGCTGAATCTCTTAGAACTTGAAAGTACTTTATTTGTTCATTTAATTTTATCCCTTGAAAACCGAAGGGAGAAACATATTTTAACAGCTTTGTCAATTGCCCGTATGAAGAATGCATTGTTCCCCAAATTTGCGGATGATACCAAATTTGGGGGAGCTGTTACCACATTAGAGGACAGGAACACCATTCAGAGGAACTTTCTGACATACTGGATAAATGAGCCAAGAAACCCTCACTAAGTTTGGGTAAGAAAGATACAATGTCCTGCCCCTGGGAGCCTTCCACTGCCTGCAACAGTTGGATGCCAATTGAAGTTGGCAGTTCTGCAATGCGAAGAAAGGAAAGAGGAAAAAGAGAAAGACAAAAGGAAAGACTCTCATGTCCTGTAGGGCAAGTTGGATATGGGTCAGTGGTGAGAGCTTGCAATGATTGAAGTTAACTTGATACTGGGCCAAACCAGGAGGGGTGTACCAAAAGAGATTTAGACTTTTATTAAGCATATGTGAAACTACTCCAGGAGCACCAGAGCCACTTTTGGGCTCCCCAGCACAAGAAAGAAGGTACTGACAAACTGGCCAAACTGCCTCGTAACTGGAGGAAGGCCAGCAAGATCACTACAGGGCTGCAGCATCCAGCATCCAAGGAATGGTGAAGGTGCCAGGCTCACCAGCCAGCCAAGGAAGCAGGCAGGATATCCAACAGCAGATACCATTCAGCCATCCAAAGGGGAATACAGCCATGAACAAAGCACGTGCTTCTCCAAGATACATAGCAAAGGGCAATAGCGACAATCAAAAGCAGAAGGAAAAAGAAATTTCACTGTGGCTAGGTTCTGGGGCAGGCTGTCACTGGTGAACTCCACCTTGGGAGGTTTTCAAACCGGACTGGAGGAAGCCCAGAGCAATGTGATCCAACTTTCAACGCAGAGCTGCTTCAAGCAGGACACTGGACCAGCTGACCTCGAGAGGACCCTCATCATCTAAATTCTTCCATTATTGGATTTTACTCCCAATGCTAAATAATACTAAAGACTATACACACTTTATTAGTATTAGTATTAATATTATTATAATCCATACTAAGAACTTAAAGATAGACAAGCATATTAAGAGCTGTGCAAGGTTAGAAAATATGAATTTGTGAAAGATATTACTTGAAATTTTGGGCTAAAACAGTATTTTAAAAAATCAATATAAATGGTGCATGAGCTTATTCCATAAGAAGGTTTTTCTCTTGAAGAGAAGTTTCAGTGAAACTGTCTGGATTTCCACCTTTAAAAACTGCTTAATTTATTACTTTGAATTATATTCTTTCATGTCCTGCATTATATTTATTTGGCAAACACCAGGCAGAAGAAGCATCCTACACTAGAAGCAATTTTTTTATTTATGCAGCAAGGTAATTTGGACTAAGGAGACTAAGGATGCTTAAATAGTGTATCTGTCTCCATAAATCATGGCTGATCAGGAACTTCTGAAAATCACTCCTTGAAAACAATTTCTTTTATTTTGATTCTATTGGCAGCAAAAGGATTTTTTGCCTTGCAAGTATGAACCTGCAGTACTGTCACATTGCTCTTTGACAATTTTAATGAGGCTATTTGAAAATACAATTGATATATGCAAATTTAATTCATCTGGTGTACTGTGTGCCCTCTTAAACAGGAACCTCATTGTGCATCTAGTAAGATCAGTGGAATATTTTACAATGATTTTGTGGTTAAGCAAATCTGGTCTATTTTATATTAAAGTGAAATCTTTTGATTAGTTTCAATCCAAGCTGTTAAAGAATATTTAGGAAGACCATATGTGTAAAGATTTTAACAGGGCAGAATGGTATTTAGCTGCAAAATAAGCGAAAGGCTTGGTGTTAAAGACATTTCCAATGAAAGAAACAACATTTACTAAAACTGTACACCACAAAATGCAGGGTGCAAGTGTTGTTTGTTTGTTCCGAAGTTTAAATATTATATAAGGTGTTCAAATATTATATTAAGTGTTCACAAAATAAACATTCAGATTTTTTCTTATTCAACCAATAGTAAAAATTAGTAGATCAGTGATGTCATAATTTAACAACCTTTTAACGATTGAGCTTTTGCATATATTTTCCAAGGTAAGTAGTGTAAAGTGTTCATTATTCTTACCACTGCAAAAACAGTACCTAGAGAGATGATCCTTGCAATGTAAGGGCCTGTTTAAAAACAGTGTCCAAGTGGTCCGAGAATGAATGTAACCTGTCACTAATATGCTCTAGTTAATAACCATGCCTTCCTTCCCACCTGTGCTGAAAGCAGAGTAAGGCTGCTCTGTTCCCAAGGATCACCAACAACGGGACCAGGCTATTTCAGGATTGTCAGGCAAAGGAGAGAAACTTTACTTACCTCTGAAAACTAACTTTAAACCTGATTGTAAAACCAAGTGACTTAAATGGCAAGCTCAATCAAGGCCTAAGAAAAATTGGCTGAAAATGCTATTTTGTGTACTTTTACACAGTTTTCATTCTACAGAACAATACAACTGTTCACAGTCAACTACTCCAAAAATATCGGCTGAAAAAATAGCTGTTCTTATTTCTTATCTTTTTCTCCAAGGTGCCTCTTTACTTTTAAGACATCTGTTTCATTTGTTCCTCCAGTTTGTTACTAGCTATTTTTACTTCTGGTTTCATAGCTGCCAGCACATTGTGCCGATGCATATATTACAAGGATGCATTTTCTTGGAGGGTGGGGGAATGAAATCCACAGCAATTAGCATTTCTTAAATGAAAGCATTTACATCACTGTAACATTTTCAATTACAGGAACTGAAAAATTCCAGTATGATTTCATACTGCACAGAGAAAAAGTGTGTTATATTTTTTGCCAAATAGATATTCTACTTTCTCTTATTAAGCACTAAGACCTTACCCATTCAGTCTTGTTTCTGTTGAGCTTTGTTGGGTTTTTTTATGGCTCAATTCAAAACTATTAAGAAAATCCCCAAATAGATTAATCATATTTCTAAAATACTGTCATTTTATAATACAACCATGACTGTTTATATGGTCAATATAATTGTATCCACATATGCATAGACAATGGATTTTGCTATTTTCCTTTCTCATTACTTATTTTTTTATAACAGCCACGAATTGTAAGATTTTACTCAGATTAGTTATGGGCATTACAGTTAATGGCAAAAATATAGATCTTTTTTCCAGCTGCAATATCTGTAAGAAATACATTCACAAAAGTAATCTGTGATCTGAAATGCAAAATAAATCAGCCAAGTCTGACAAGACAATCAGACTGCATCCTGAATTACTTGATCTGAATTTGAATTACAGTATGGCCAGCCCATTTAGGTCATTAATCCCAAAGATTCTGGTTTCTTAATAGTGCCATAAAACACTGCACACATACAAAAGAGCACATTAATTGAAACTCAGTTACAGAACTGTGCTAATATTAATAACACTGCCTTTCACACGCTTATCATTTCATCCCACAAGGGTAGGAACCAACCAAAAACGCCAAATCCAGAGCTGATGGGGTTAATCTGAAACTGAATGGAAGCATCCCTTGAACTAATTAAATGGAGGGGAGAGAGGGACATATCCCAGTGATCAGATTCTATACTCCCATGTGCTGTCTCAAAGGAAAAGAGTAGAATCTAGGAACTCTGCAGTATTTTCTACCTTGTCCCAGATTTAAAGAATGCCCTATGCAATAACAACTTCCTAAATTCCTAAGAATTGCTAGAAGAAACTCTTCTCTCAAAACACCCCACAAACCATTGAATTTAAGGAAAAAATTGAAATTCATTATATGAACGGAATGGAGGCACCAGAAGGCAGCACCAGGCTCTTGGAGGAAGATACGAACATTTCCTGAGAAAGCCCATGAGACCAGTGGCAGGCTTGCCCTGGTTCCGGGAAAAGGAAACAAGATTTACCTACACACTTGCCCAGCACATTCACCTTTTTATATGTACTGAGTAACAGAGGCCCAGCAAGGCTACAATCAGAATTTTGAATGACTTGATAGGACTTTTGTTTGTACCAGACAGAAAGCAGAATGCCCTTCTTCATCACCTTTGCACCCCAGCAGGCTGAAAACCTCTACTCTTGAAAGCAAAGAGTTAAGTGTTTCTTTTGAACCCTTCTTGGAGGAGGTCAAATGCATTTAGAAAATGTCCTCCAGAAAAATACATGCCAGAATATACCAACTTTCTCTCTTCTTTGACACTTTTTATAATTGCCTGTAGTTCATAGCCACAATTTTAGAGTTTTTCATTTCTAATACAGAACAAAATATGAAAGAGACTATGTTTG
The DNA here is from genome assembly GCA_036630365.1 of Acanthiza pusilla. Classification (NCBI taxonomy): domain Eukaryota; kingdom Metazoa; phylum Chordata; class Aves; order Passeriformes; family Acanthizidae; genus Acanthiza; species Acanthiza pusilla. Next base: position 53,104,425 of record JAXCHO010000164.1, read on the forward strand.
CAGAAACTCCACATTGTCAGTCTTTGCAGCAGTCTTTAATTAATGAATTAAATGATACCCCTGAGACTTGATCAACATCCAGCTAATTTAAAGCATAAATATTAACTGCATTAAAAGCTTTCATTGTCTCAGACAGAAAATCACCAGCATTAAACAGATATTACAGTTTGTAGCTTGCCCTCACCATAATTTTTCCTAAGGAATACGAGAAATAAGAGGTCATGTCTGTGCAAATGCAAACCGACAAGATATTTTCATAAGGAAACTGATGTTCCATTCTATTCAAAATCTGTACTTCTTGAAATAACATAAATATTATGCTTATTGTAATTTTAGATTTTATTTACATAGCTATTGTACTGCTATTTTGTGCAGATAAACAGATATATACATATATAAAGAAAATATCATGTTACCAAACAGAAGTGTCGCTTGATGAAGACCTCTCTAAATGTATTACTGTGTACAGCCTTAGATTCTTTACATTTTACAAAGCTGAATAATTTGGGGCACCCACTGTCAGGAAATATCGCCTGGTTTTTGATTTTATACAAACAGCATAATCTACCATCTGTGCTGAAGTCCTAGGGTTTATGAAGCGTGAAAAAAGCCTGCTGTCCTAGGCCCTAACTTTTCTGCTGCTGTAGAAAACACACAGAAATTTTGAAAGGGCAACAATGCTTAAAATTGAATGACCTGGATAAAGATACAGAAGAAGCAAAGAGACTGCCTTGTTTCAGCACAACTGGTTCCTCCAATTTAAATATAAAAAGTCTATGAGAATTTAATGTTGTCATCTCACAAAGATGCTCTTGTTCCAACGAACAACCCCTGACTTGTTTTGGTCACCAGGAGCATAGTTGTGCAACTAGGAAAGAGAAAGTCTATTTCTTTGATCTCTTGAGAAAATTCATCCTGGGAAGTCTTGGCTGACTTGTATTCTGTTTGGTGGGACGTAAGGCTTTGGACCGTGTTGGATAAGCTATGGAGCCAAGGTTCACCTTGGCTGTAAGGAGGAGACAGTAGTAGAAATAGTGGCCCTTTGTAGCCATCAGCTCTGATGGAAGATGCCACTGCCAACGGCTGCTTGGATATTTATGGGCACATACAGCAACATACAAATACCTTCTATAAACTGAAATAAGGAGCATTACTTAATGAACTTACCAGTCTGCGGATCTCCCTCTCACATTCCCGCTTTATTCTATTGATCTCATCCTGGTGGGACTGATAAGCCGTGCGCAGGTCCGCAGCCTTCATTTTATCTGCCTGCATAATGTTGTTCAGAGCTTCTTCGAGCTGCTTTTTGCCGGATTTCAGCTCCAAGATCTCTTGTTGCAGCTTCATCCGTTCCCCGTCGAACGCCTTGCGAGCCTCCTCCTTTGCCTCGCTCAGCAGCGCCGTCTTCACTTTGTCAGCCGCCCCATCCCGCAGGACATTGACTGTTGACTGCAAACGCTGAATTTCACCATCTTTGATTTTCACCATTCTTGCCACCTCCTGCTCGTGCTGCCGGATCAGTAGCTCTCTGACACTCTGAAGTTCCTTCATTTTCTCCTCATGGAGCTTGGCTTTCAGTTCAGAAACATAGGCAGTGTGCTTATGTTGCTCCTGCTCCCTTTCTTGCTTAACCTCTTGGATTTTTTCTCTCAGTTTACCCACCTGGAACAAAATATAAAATAGCTTATTAACAAGCACCACCCCTCTTTTAAGAGTCACCAAGGAAGCTGCTTCTAAACTGTTATTAAAAACCTAGGCTGAATATTCAAAAGCAAAGACTGCACACCTCTCCCCAGCAAACAAGCAGAGAACCAGGGCTGCAAAAAGGCCATGTGTATGTTAAGGAATCTGCTGCAGGGATGTGCAACTGGCAATGAGTTCTCACAGTTTTAGGGAATGAAATAAAACTGAGTAACATAACATCTAGTTATCTCCTTATTTCCTGTACCAACCACACCAGGCTACTTCACCCATAAGCCCTCTACTGCACTCTACAAGAAGATGGAAAATAAATCAAACGGGGAAAAGTTTTTTGTTTATGCCAGGAATACTTTTATTTTGGATTTCTTAATTTCTTAGCTATTTTAATGGGACAGTCTTTATTAGATAAGCCAAAAGAATTGGCCTTTTGAAAAATCAAGTCTACTCAATGGACCTCAGACCTCACCTCAAAACTCAGACTATTCATGTCCCCAGACATTTCAGAATATATAGGCCACTGACTGCATGGGCTGGGGAGGAAGTAGGGGAAAAATCCTATAGCCTATTATAGTAATATCCACTGTGATGAAACCTCATTATAAAATGATGCTCAGCAGGCTGCATGGAAAGCAACACTTTTTCCATGTGGGATTAGATGTTAATTTAGAATAAAGAGGGAAAAAAAGAGAAAGGTTCGCTTGCAGTATACCAGAAAGGCTATAATGTATTCCATCATTCATAGTTTCAGTAACACCTTACTTGTGTTTTAACCTTGAGTGACAATACAAACATACACACCAAACAGTGCTTTGTGGTAAAAGAAGGCTACCAAGCAGCAGTTGTTAGTCCTTGCCACATCTGCTTCTATCTAGGCTACACAAAGCTGTGATCTGTAGTCACATGATGCATTTAATTTACACTAAATTAAGCCAGAATTGCAACTTGGTCAGATAGCACAGAAAGGATGCGATCTGAATATATTAATATTCAGACAGTCATTTACCATTAAGGTTTCATTAAAACAAACAATATTTTGCATGGTTATGGATTATACAGTTAAAACAAAAGTAAAGGGTTAATTAAACAGGAAAAGCCCAGAAACCTGCATTATTTTGTTTATTGAGAGCAATTTTGTTTAATTAGATTGGATCTAAACTGGTACTTTTAGAGGAAAAACCCCTGTGCAATTGCAGCTGGAGAGAACAGTGAGAATGTGTGAGACGAACAGCCCTGCAGATACCAAGGAAGAGTGCAGAAGGAGGGGCAGGAGGTGCCCCAGGTGCTGGAGCAGAGATTCTCCTGCAGCCCATGGTGAAGGCCATGGTGAGGCAGCTGTGCCCCTGCAGCCCCTGGAGGTCCAGGATGGAGCAAACCTTTCATTCTATTTCCTCTCCCTTGTCCAGTTGGGGAGGGCAGTGATAGAGTGGCTTTGGTGGGCACCTGGTGTGCAACCAGGACTCACCCACCACAACTTGACCTGAAAGCTTCAGACAGCTGGGACAGCAGATTTTTCCTGTGCAGAAGATGTTATAATAATCCTCTTATTTTGAACAGTAACTCTGAGAATTAACCAACTCAAACTTACCCTTGATTTAAAGAAAGAGACTGGAGCGGGAGAGGGAGGAAAGGTATCTACATTTTTATGAAAGTAACCTAAATGCACTGGTTAGGAGAGCACTATAATTACAGCTGTGAAAAAACGTAACAGCTGTGAATTGTCACAAGCAGATTTCACAGATATTGTCACTCTATTCCAGGATCACTCTGAGAACATAACTTTATTAAGAGAGAGGTTTGGTTTTTTTCCCGCAAGTGGTAAATCGGGCTATTGGAAACTATCTGTAGAATATATCCATGTCTTAATTCTTTTGCTGAGATGACATTTAGTTCCAAGTCTACAGTGGATAGCAGTGATTTCCAGTGCTTGCATTAGGGTACACAATTCCATAGGAGAGGCCATGGCAGGGAGGTTGAAATAGATGGTCTTTCAAGGTCCTTTCCAAGTCAAACCATTCTATGATGCTGTAACACAGCTAAGTCACTTACTCACCTATTTACTATCCGAAGTAAACACACTGGTTTAGAGATAAATTTGCAAATGAAACAACACTCATTATTTACTTATTGCCTTACTGATGAGCCAAGAAAATTGAAATGAAACTGAGCAATGAAACCTACTAATGACAACATGGGGAAACAAACTGTTTAATGGCACATACAAACACAGACAATATACCTCCAGAACTACAGTAATTTTAAATTACTCATATTGTACATAAAGCATACAAGTGAAAAGCTGTTTTCAATACAACACATTCATGAGTGTAACTTCCTGAGAGCATTTTTAATAAATGAGAAATGCATTTTGACATTTAGGAGGAGCGCTGAGTCACACAAATTGACATATTTGCTCAATATTTTTCATCTTTCACTGAATTAAGGGAACAACTATATGGCTTGTTGCTGTCTGTGAGAACACATATTAAACCCCTCAGAGTAACTGAGTACTATCATATATGATTACTAATTTTACCTAAGCACTCTAGCAAGAGCAATTTAAGCAAGAATTAGAATTCTTTAAAAAAACTGGATTTTTACTCAGCATCTTAAATGCTTATCACACCTCATGACCCAGAAAAAAAGGATGCATCCTAATTCTCAAGGTCTTTAAAAAGTCTTTTCTTATTACTGCTTTTTGTCAGAGAAGATGGAAAGTTAGATCTGTCTGTCAGCCCTTCTCTGAAAGCCATAAGCTGTCCTTCCCACACCCGGGTCCCTCTCTCCTGCACACTGTGCAGTTCTGTACACGTCTGGCTCCCAGAGCAACTGACTGAATGAAAATAGTAGTGTGGCATTTTCCCATATGCCTGAGTCTCACTTTCAAAATGAACCTAAATTTTAAAGCCATTTCTCTTTTTTTATTTCTGGCACTCTTTCTGTATTTTTTTTTTAATATGAAGAAAGCTATTCTATCCAAGAAATGAAGCCAATAGGGAAACAAAGTCAGGCAGGATATCAGGGCACCAAAAAATCAGTTATTTTCTACCTTTCTAAATTAAAACGTCAATAATTGGTGCACATTGATACAACCCTGTTGTCATAGCAGAAGTTAGCTTCTTCAAAAAATAATGCTAAGCATCATTACTTCTTCCCTTTCTTATGTCTAAAAAGTGCCTGAAAGCAGGATTTCCTTTAAAACAATATAATTATATTTTCTTTGGATATTTGCATCTGGTGTTGTTTTCTACGACAAGGTGCTTTGCACACCTGAGACAGAAAAATAATAGTTCAGCTTTATGACTGGAGTCAATGGAATAATTTTAAAAGTATGAATTTCTAAAAGGCAATAACCTATTAAATTGTATGTGTTTCCAAGTGCTATCCAACCACTGCCCCATCCAATAAAAATGTTATGATAAGAAGTTACTCAGGACAACCTCATTTGTTTTTCTTTTATTTAACTGTGGGTTTTTTTAATTTGGGGCACAATAGTCAATCACAGGAGGGATACTCTCCACACTGCTTCTTGGCAGGAACTGAAAACGTGCAGAAAAGAAAGAGAGAAACATGCAGAAGAGAAGGTAATCAGGAATAGTCAGCATGGATTCATCAAGGGCAAATCATGCTTGACCAATCTGATAGTCTTCTACAATGGCATGGCTGGATGGGTCCATTAGGGGAGAGCAGTGAATGTTGTCTACCTTGACTTCAGCAAGGCTTTTGACTGTCTTCCATAACCTCCTTGTAAGCAAGCTCAGGAAATGTGGATTAGATTAACAGGCAGTGGATCAAGGTAGATCGAGAACTTGCTGAATGGCAGAGCTCAGAGCATCATGACCAATGGAGCAGAATCCAGCTGGAGGCTGGGGAGCACCAGGGATCAGTACTGGGTCCAGTCTTACTGAATTTGTTTATCAGTGACCTTGGCCCTGGTGAGGTGCATCAGGAGCATTGTGTACAATTCTGGGCTCCACAGGTCAAGAAAGACATGGAACTACTGGAGGGGGCTCAGTGGAGCACCGTGAAGATCAGGAGAGGTCTGGAACATCTCTCTTATGAGGAGAGACTGTGGGAGCTGGGCCTGTTCAGTTTAGAGAAGACTGAGAGGAGATCTCATCAATACATGTAAATATCCCAAAGAGCATCAAGAGGATGGTACCAAGCTCTTTTTGGTGGTGCCCAGTGACAGAATGAAGCACAATGGCCATAAACTAAAACGAAGTTTCACCAAGCTGCACTATCACTCCCCTTCCCAGCAGTAAGGTGATAGAGTGGTAACTGAGATGAATCTCATTTATCTTAACTCCCAGATGTTGTGATCTCAAGCCTATAAATGTACAGTCACAAGCAGAATATGGATACTTGAAAGCAGTAACTGAACCTGGTGAAGATGGAGTGACAGCCAACACTGTAACACCTTGCTATCAAGAATGAAGCATTACTCCATATATCAGAAGACTACATTCTAATTTTTCCTAACTACCTCAGTAGGAATAGGTACTTTGGAATACTTGTTCCTAAATATTCATGGATGTCAGCACAAGCATTTATGAAACCACTGAGCTGACTGCCAAGACCATGCCCATTCACTGCAGCTCCTTGTGCTCATAGCACTGGAATTTAAGGTACAGCCAGAGTGAGTTCTGCCTCCACTCATGTTAAAATAAGTTTAATTTCTGTGCTTTGGTCAACTCCTTTCGTTACCCATTACCCAAAGTTTGCCTTCCAACAAAGCTTTTTCACTAGCAGAGCGAGGGTAGTATGTGAGCCCCTGTGCAGTTCACGCTTCTCCTTCTCCAGCCTCTCCATAGATGGCAGCAATCTACAGTGCAGGAGGACATCCTATATCCAACAGGCTCCCCATAGTTACCAAACAGGTGTTCCCAAAACAAGAGGCAGTACATGGGAACTAAGGCAGTGCCACAACTTTTGCTTCACCCCTTAGGCAACATAAATGAACCCAGCTACTCGTGTGCCCAATGGCCAAATCACCACCAGCAAGATCCACAACGATGCACATCCAAAGAGCTGCAAACACACCAATTTTGGACCAGGTATTGCATAAGCGTGCAGTAGGAAAACTTCACAGAAGGAATTTCTTTACCTGGATCAACAAGCAATGAAACAAGATGAGCTAGAAAAATATGTACAAAGTTTTGAATGTCTCTCGGGTAAAATTTTATTTCAGAGAAACCAGTATTTTGCAGGCAAAAGTATGTTAAGGGTAATTTCAGTTTGTGATGTCTCTCATCAGTTAGAAGGTTCCTTCTCAGATAAATCATTAATATAGGCAGATGCATGAGGGAAAAAATAGTTTAGGAAAATTAAATTGGATAAATTGGCCCCTCAAGAGTTTGTTACCTTTCCTAATACGGTTTATGTCCCATGGGTCACAGAGCTGTCTGTTTAGCAGCTTCAATAATTCTCTCATACCTCTATGCCAGTAAAGATATCAAATTTATTTAGAATTCTCTAGGTACAGTGGTTTTACTTTTCTGATACCAAGAAATAATATCTGTTGGTTTTGTTACTATTTTTGAACTGCAGTCTAAACAGGAAAAATCTCTATGGCTTCGATTTACTCATCCTGTCAGTCAAGGCATCCTGTAACTGCTGCACAGAGCGAGAGTAGGCTGGGAAATAAACTACACGTTCAATTCAATTCTAGTTAAATGATTTAGAGCAAGCACCACAGCAAAGATGAGGGAAAGAGGTTGAAATTCTTTCCATCTGCATCCTCATAGAAGTGCACTCCAATATACTTCAGAATTTACTACAGACTGCAAGGTACACTCAGTAGGATTTTAGAAAGCTCTGGCTGTAATTTCCTCTTTCTTCTTTTGCAGATTACATATGTGAGTTCACCCATTTCTCTGCACACTTACGTGCACATAATTTTCTCCAGTAACAATCTCAATACACTAGAAAATATTACATTTTTAAGCTGAAAAAGGTGAACAAGTAACCAAATGGAAGCAAATCTTCCCAGACTGAATATAGTATAAGAAGACTAGCAATTGAAAATGCTTCTGCAGCTGTCATGGTCTTGTACTTACATCTCATTCTTAGTTGACTCAAGAGTTAAACTTGATGCTATTACAGGTAAAGCATCAAACCTGGAAGTGTATCAGGGCTGGTATCTTTCTAGTGTTCATATAATTTTTAAATTTTTTTTTTTTTTTTAAGTCAGAGTAATTTAAGGACTTAAAATTAACTCATTCTTCTGTCCAAGGTATAAGATAACTTTATAATGATGTCTTCTTTTCCATGCAATTTAAAAAATCATTATAAAATTCACACATTCACATCCCTCTTTCTACATATGAAGTTATACAGAACAAAATAGGAAATAAGATAACTAAAAAGAAAAATTTACTAGTGCGAATGTAATCTACTATCAACGCTTAAGTCTCAAAATAGAAACACTGAGACACTAAAAATGGCAGTGAAATAATGAAACTTATCAGCCAGTAAATTATAAAGGGTATTAGCCACTAATCAGTTTCATAGTCTGTGGTTTTAAAAAGCACAAGTAGTTTGGGCTACTTGTTTTAAAATTTGTTGCTGTTATATCAAACAAGAGCAAGAGAAGTTGGTTGAGGTAGCCAATAGCAAAACCCCTGACTTATCTGTTCATTCATCAATACCCCTGACCCGTAAGAGATTTGACTTTTTGCTTTAGTCTGTGAAGACGAAAAATTTCCAAGGCAACACAAATTTAGTTGGCTGATATATTCTGAACCTATTGCATCAGCCAAACACGAATTAAGGCTTTATGGTTTCTTGTTTCTCTCTAAGAAATAAATTCTGAAGATTACATTTGTTGGTGTTTTTTTGGTTTACTTTGCAAATTAAAATGTAAAAAATAAGACCTTTTCAAAGCTGAGTATCACACAAGGCTGTTATAGAAATTAGAATGCACAGAAATGTTATTATTCAGGTATTTCACATTTTACACTGATATAAAGAAAAAAGGTTAGAACAACAATATGTTATATAAAAAGAGCAGTGCATACTTGCTCTACTTAAGTCTTTGAGACTCTTGCAACTACAGTATCACCAAACACAGATAAATCCACTTGCACGTGGATTAATCTCCAGAACTGTCCTGTGCAAAGTCAAATGCACAAACTGATTTTAATAAACCAACAGAACAGAAATAACCTTAATGGTTTGTCTATATTTCACACCACCAATGGAAATATATAAAAATGCAAATCTTTATAAATATGTATGTATGTGACGAATTAATGGTTTCTCCTATGTGTCCTCTTGATTACCCAAATACCTGTTGAACACATGCTAGAGAGAGAAATACTGATGGATCTCTTTCATTAGCAATCATATGCATCATTGAATAGCTCAGAACAATGCCATACATAACCTCAGCAAATCAAATCAGGACTCCTACACAGTTTCCAGTTAATTGATATTCTTAATAGGCATTTAAAGTGACATGCTTTGAATAAAGTGGTGATGTTTGATTTTAAACTCTTTTTACAACACACAATTTTCAGTAAGATAAAGTACAAAACTCCCTTGCCAGTAAGCTATTGCCATTTGTATTGCTGTGATTGCAAGTTTCAGTGACTGGGTGTTTGGGGATATTTACCTCCTTTTGCACACTATTTAAAAGAGCTGGCACCAATTTTAGTTTATCAGTTGTTCTGTTGTCACTTCTCTGTCACGCTTTTCTTTTACAACTAACACATTTTAGTGTCAAACTCTGCTGGTTTCTAACAGTGCTACTGTTAAAAGAATAATCATAAAATAGAGACAGACAAATACCTTGGTTTTTTCTTGCTGAAATTCTATCTGGATGTTGGTTAGTTTAGTTCGAAGCTCCTCATTAGCAGCTTGCAGGGCTTCAGTCTCCATGTCGGACTTCTCTCCCTTGGCACGACTTTTCTTTGACATAATTGTTTTTGAAGTTTAAAATAAAATGTTTGCTCCACACTGAGCTACCAGCTAGTGCCTTCTGCTTTTAGCATTTAAGAGTCGTGCAGTGGTCAACAAAAGCCTTCACACAAATCTCTGCCATCATGGGAGCAGTCTCTCATGGCCTGGAAGAAGCAAAGGGAACAGAATTAGGCTACAGCACTGAGCAGAGTCAAATATCAGACTTCACATCCACTTCAAAACACACTGAACTTCCTTGTATTTCACTATACTGCACAGTGTACCAGAGTTTGAAAGAAACAGATAAGAAGTTACACAATATTTCACCATCTCTAAACTCTATCCACTGCATTCTCATGTTCACAAAAATAAAAGTGTTTACAGTTATGATGACTATAGCATATAAACAGAAGTTGTATCTTATTCAAGACCTGACTAGTGCCATGCTCAGAATCCCAGTGCCATGCTCAGAATCCCAACAGGCACAGAGAAAACCATAAATAAACTAACATAGTATTTTGGTGGGAATAGTTTATTTCCTGTAGTAAAAAGAAAGCATTTCTCTCCCTAATGCATCAGTTATAATGCATAATTGTATTATTCATAATTACCATCACATTTCACATCATCAGCATCTATTAACAAGGCAACACAAATCTGGAAAACCATTTAAAAATGTTTCTTAAAATATCACATATGTAACCTGCTTATGGTTCAGGGCTGATACTGTTTGAAAAGCGATAATGGAAACAAGAAGGTATTTAACTTCATTTTCATTTTCCTGCACGTTCTAAGCTTAGAAAATATTCAATTATTTAAATCAGCTTTATGTAATATTCAAGAAGAATACCAATAGTAGACAAAGAACCCTAATTCCAATAATTAGGAAATCCCATGATTTGTTTGCTTCATGAGTAGTTACAGAATCTTAATCTGTGACTTTTTTTCCTCTCTGCTCTCCTCTAAGAATAACCTGGTGCACCACAGGAACAAACTGAGGAACAAGTGCCACCAGTGCTGAACTAGTTTCCAAACCTATGTCCTCTGCTGATTTTAAATATCCACATAATTCCATCATTAAACTGTCGACAAAGCAGAAAGGTTCCTACTTTAAAACTGAATGACATTACTGGAGTATCTTATTTCCAGGAAAATTGCTATCAAATTCCCTTCAAACAATAAGTTGCTCTTTCCAACCTACTTCTGCCTGGGAATTATTTTAGAAATTGTTTTAGAATGAAAATCCCATGCACTCCTTAGCACATACTTTCCAAAGGGTTAGTGACTGATAGCTCAGGTGATGCCTGGCACTGGCCAGGTGTAACTCCCAATGACTGCAGAGCTCATATTCTGTCACAGAGTCACCATCACCCAGAGACTTTGAAAAATAAAGTCCTACAATCAGGTACCAGAACCACACTGTCATCTACAGTTGAAAATGTGCAGGTCTAAATATAATATGCATTATTTAGAGCTGTTGAAATTACACTTAATACTTAAATTAGCCTGAAAGTTAGTTCAGCATTATTCTTTGAAGTACTCCAGAATTAAAAAAATTCTCAAGGCATTGCTCTCAATCTTTTTCCTTTAACTTGCAACATTTGAGAATTGTACCTTTCCAGTAAAATAAAAGCTTAGACCCAGAACCTGAAGAAAATCACCCTCTTCTCTTACAGGCATTGAGGGAAGGAGAGTGGGGAGGGGAGCGAAAACACCAACTACAAACCAAACTGAACATAATCAACTCTCCAAAACCACAAAACAAAACAAAAGAAACAACCAAAAAACCCACAAACAACAAACAAACAAAAAACCAAACCAACCAAAAGAAACAACCCGAAACCAACAACCACAAAACAAAAAAATCCAAACAGAGAAACAACCACCCATCAAGCTGTATTGGTGGGCATTTAAAAAAGCTTCCATTTTTACTCTTCCCTCCTACCTATTTGAAAAGCAGAAACTATGGCAACACAAAGCCTATCTATACACTCAGAGAGGCATCTAGCCCAGACACACAAGGGCTGAAGCAGAGACTGAATCCGGATTCCCAAATGAAAGGGGCAGAACCAGTGAGTGCCTAGATTCCCTTCTAGCTGACTACCCACATTTAATGTTTAGATAAAGGTCAGGACAAAAAAAAAAACAAACCCACCAAACAACTTGTGAACACAGTGAGAAAAATGAAGGAAAAAGATACTCCACTCTAACAAAATTTCACTGACGCAGACGCTTCAACCAACAACCTATTTATTAACTCACCATATGTCTGCTGAGAGGCAAATTCATGACGGCACCAGGATAGAGTCCCACAATCACTCCGTGAATAAAAATAGCCACTTCCTGCACTCTGAGTTCTACACACTTCTTGCAAACCTTAAAATCATTTGAATGTATGTTTCACACACACACAAAAAAAAAAAAGGATAGGAAAGAGTAATGGATTCTAAATCACAAGTCACATTTTCAGTATGTTCTCTAGAACATACCAAGTTTTTCACTTTATTTGATAGGTATAGGGGCAACTGTCATTCAAGAAAAACAATAAAATAAATAAACTTGGTTGGATTTGAATCAAGTGTTCAATAGTTTGGGGGATTGGTGTGTGAAAGATCAAAATATTTAACATGATTTTTTATAGATGTCTTGGGAAATCCTTTAAATTCTTAACATACTAAAAATCCAATCAGCTGAACAATGTCCCAACTTCCAATTTCTCTTCATTTGCCTAACAGATTTAAAGGATGCTTTTTATCACTACCTCAGTCTCTTCCCTGGTTTTATCAAACAGGACCTCAAACTACGTAATTAATTGCTATATGATGATTCTAGATGTTAAATATCAATAAAACTTAACAGAAAAAAAATCAATTGCTGCAAAAACATGAAAGTGTAGCATCAAATAATTTTGATTACACAAGAGTAAGAAAAAAAGGAGCCAAATACTTTCTATTGAAAAGTAAGTCCATTTAAAGACATGCAAGCTTTTAAAGACGATTCTGTATGAAATACACAAAAATATGGAGAGGGTTATATATTAAGAGACTGAGTCTTTCAGTAACAAACAGTAATCAACAGGAAAAGTAAATACAACTACAAAATCAAGTAATAAATACGGATAACATGGTAACACAAAAAATTTACTAAACTATATCAACCAAAATTCTGCATTCCAGCTTTATTTCAGACTTCAACGACATTATTCAGCAGCAACAGAATTTTTGGAAGGTGAAATTGTCAATGAATCATCTCAGCTGAAACACCAAGCTGTAACTCAGGTACTGGAGGGAAATAATAAAGCTTCTTTACCTAAACACTGCACCTCCACATAAATAGTGCACCATTCTACTTCAACTGTTTTTATTTCAACCTTTCTCTTATATTGCTGTAGAGCCTACTACAAGCTACCCATAACCCTTACTGTGCTTGTGAACATAAGTACATTCTCAGCACTGCACAATTCTGTACATTCAAGAAGTTTAAAATAAATTTTATTACCGTAGCTGGTAACGACAGTAAATGAAGTGGACACAGGTACAATGTTAACTTCAGAAGTAACTTGCAGTTCAGCTATGTTATAGTTTTAAAAAACAGTGATAATCAAGCAGTGCCTGTATGGGAAAGACAACTTTCAAAGCTGCCGATGCCCAAGGCACATTTCTCACACAGTTCAGATGACCTACATTTACTGCTTCAATTCTCAGTTCTATGTAATAAAACATGACTGAATGGATAGAAGCCGAAGAACCTCTACAGGATTGTAAAATAATACTTTTCCCAGACAAAAAATCTAAACACAAATTATCAGTATAAGTTTCTAAGTATATTGTAGACCAGTCACCTTTCTGATACTCCTTTGTTAGCCACCTACAAAGACAGATCTATTTCTGTAACAGTAGAACCTTTGAGGGTTATTTTAAATCACAGTCCATTTAGGGAAATATGGAGTTTCCTTACAGTGGGACACTTTGTAAGTGTCACTTGTGATTTTTTGATGGATAAAACCAGAAACATCTATTGTTATCTAACAGCTCCACATTAATTATTTTAGATTCACAACTTAAAGTCCTGAGCCATTCTTGCTTTAATAAGAATACACCTTATAGGGCCAAACTATATGGAAAGCAATCACCAAGAAACTATAAGCATTTTTTCTTTTTTTTTTTTTTTTTTGCCAAAAGACCTCATAGTAACATAATCCTGCTGAATCATGTGGAACAGAGCTTTCCTTGGTAGAGATGACACTGTAGCATGAGAGTTAGGTTTTTATGACTCACTCAGATTTCCACAGCAGGTGACATCCTGAGGATGAACACAATACCTGTAAGGCAGTCAACTCTTCCGTCCACGTTAATAATTGCTTACATATTTTTCTCAATGGCATGTCAGCAAAGGTGGTATGTGATTCTGTCACTCTACCATCTTTCAGAAAATTCCCAGTGCCCTCAGGAATCAATACCCAGGTTTTAACTTCCCACCACGAATCACTGCCATCCAGGTCCTTATAGGTTCCAGCAGTTAGCAGAACTAGCTTGGCAAGCTCCTAAATGAATTTCACCAATGTATTCATTCTCTCTTCAGTGAATTGGTTGCCTGTGACATGTGCATCTGTTAAAACACACACAACTAAAATATATATCCAAGTCACTGCATATCACCAAAAAAAAAAAAACCATCAAATTCATTTAGACCCTATACACACAAACAAATGTATGAGCACCTACCAATAACAACCATGTGACACTAAATTTTTATTTTTGATCGGTACTACTGCATGCCACTGGATAGCATCCAGGATATTAATAGCTTCACTCTAGTGAAAGCATATAAGCAGCCCACCAAAAAAAAACCCCAACAAACTAGCTCTTAATTTAAAAAGAATTATTACAAGAAAAAAGGAATGTCTAAGCTGAAGAGGACACAGCAGGAGGAAGGGAAGGAATCCTGCACCTCCCTTCTGCACTGCACAACACTTTCATAAACTAGGAGTTACTGAAAACTTAACCTGAATCCCTTCTCAAAAAGTTATGAGCTTGATGCCAGGACCTTCAAGTAAATAAAAAATATTCACTGGCTTCAATGAATGTGCATTCTTTATTAATATTTACCCATTTTCACTTATAGCCCTGTTTCAAGGATTTATCAAATCCGTAACCATTCAAATTGCTCTTTTAGCCCTATTAAAAGAGAAAAAAAGATACAAACAGCAGTCCTGTGACACATTTAAAATAAGAGACACTAGCATAGAAAGGCAAATTTCAAATATAAGTAAATATGGTAAAACAGAACCCTCCCTGCACAACCTCCACAACTCAGCCCTGTTACTCAGCCAGAGAGCTTTAGGGTGCTGGGCTCAGCAACTCCAGAGGGGCAGATCTGGGTAGAGCTGTTCCTCTGATCTCTGGGCCAATTCCTTTCTTTCCAGCACAGAAAGGAAGGCACCCAATGCTTGCTGCCTGGCACAGTGCACGAGCCTCCGGACCGTCTCCCTGTGCCCTGGGTGTGACACAGGGACATCCCTGTGCTCTCACTGATGAGCAGCACTCCCATCAAAGCACAACATTTAAGAGCAAAAACAGAAGGAGGAAGAAAGGGCAAGTTACAGCCTTTCTCAATTAGGGCTAGATAAACAGCAAACACAGAGACAGATTTTAATATCTTTATTGGCTATTACTGACCCCCCATAGATGTAATCAACCTGTCAAATTTAGGCTTTTGCATTACACTGGACCACCTTTGTTTAGCTACTTACCTGACTTTCGCAGGACACTTCCTTCAGGTGTTTTTTTTTAACCCTTCATTATTATTATTATTATTATTTTATTGTAAAGAGATAGACTAACTAAAACCTGAAACCAGAGAAATTAAAAATTCAGGGATGACAGCCATGTAGAAAATGTACAAGACATTTCTTCAAAATGACAGGTTTGGGGGGAGAAGTTCAGATTCCCATTTTGATGACTCAAGAGAGAGGAGCCTCAATAAGAGAAAACTTGGGGTAGTCTAGCACTTCATTGCATCTTGAATATTTATTATTTTGTAAATCAATAGGATACACTTGAGAGAGAGGAGAAAAGGTGCTTCTGGATGTGGTATTAGTTACCAGCTGAATAGTGAAGCAAACAGAGGGGGCATGATTTCATTCCACTGTCTCTGATTTCAAGAATTTTTCTGTGCTGTTGTCTACCTTTACTAAGTCTGCAAGCTCCCTCATACTGCAGCAGACAGCTCACATTCCCACCTCACGGCTCCAGGGCAGAAGAATCACACAGCTCTGTGCAGAGCAGCATGAGAACATCAGTCAGCACAAAACAGAGTGACAAAACTTCTTCACCTACTAAAGGGCAGCTCAACTTTCACAAAACTTCTCATTAAAATTAGGATTCTTAGCCAAAATGAAGATATCAGCCTATTCTAGTAACACAGGAACACTGACAAAAGAACATGCTTTATTTTTTCCAAAGTTCCCATTGTGCTCCACTTGTAAAGCCAAGTTCTTCCATTCCTGAGACCAAAGTAAATATATACACTACAGAACTGGCAGTGCTGTTGCTTAAATTTTGAAGAGTAATAGAATCCCCCAAAAGTATCTGTCTATGCTCAGGAATTTAGGACCTCAACCTTATGTTTGATTACTGCATCAAGGACTCCTGCTCAACTTCCATGTTCTTGAAGTAAGATACCCCACATTCAAACCTGATTTCAAATCTAACTGGATAATAATTTTTATTATCTTACTGGCAATGCACAGGCTAAGGCTTTATGGATTTTTGTTCCATCTACAGTTCTTTCACAGATTTCCTGTATTTTCTTGAACAAATCACTTAATCTCTCAGTACTGCACTTGGAGAAAGATTATCAGAAATTTATCCTGATGACAATATTATGAAATAAAAGACTGGATACAGGTTACGAGAAATGAAATTTATATGACCTAAAAAGAGTTTGTAATTTATTTTATTTTTGCAGGAATCATCAAATTTAGTGTCCCACCAAACTGCAGCTCCCTCAGAAGAACTGTTAACTTTCTCACAGCAGTGCTCTATACTCAGCCAGCTAAAACTGGTATTTCAAATACTGGTATTTGAGTGAACGTTCTTTGCAGTGAACAGAGTTTCAGTCACTCTGGAAACTGGATGATGCAACTGCATCACCTGGGATAAAATATTTAAACTGGGCATTTCAGTCAGACAGTAGCTTCTTTCCTCTTTCAACTCTCTGAAAGGAGAGGAAAGCAATGGCTTAAAACTACAGGCAGTAAAAAGCACAGCTAGATACTAACACAGCAAGAGCCTGGAGACAAACTTTTGTTTCTCTCTCTGGTTAAACAGGACAAACATGACATAGCACAAGAAAAGCACAGAGGAGAAACTCTGAACTAAAGGCTTTATTTCTGTAACCATCTTCTAATATCCACCAACAGAAAACGCTTCACATCCGTGAGAAGACTACAAATAAAATACCCTTCTGGTAACTGCCAGCAAATTTGATTCAAACCATTCCAGACTTGTTGGAAATGTTGTTGGCAAGTTGGCCACCAGAAATACAAATGTGCTCTCTGAAGATACTTAAAGTTGAATGTGGCACCCATGAAGACTTGCAGAAGATATATTTATCCAGATATGTGTATCAACATCATAATTTTAAGGATAGAGCCCCTCAGAATGTTAAAAAACAAAGACACATTCAGTCATACTTCACCTTAAAAAGAGAAAAACAGGCAAGTAGATATAAATACAAAACTACAGAATTGCTCTGTGACATGCCACTATACACTGTGAGACTTTCTGTTGTCCAGATTAGACTGTCACAAAGTATTCTGAAGCTCAGAAATTAATCAATTCACACAATTATTTATATGTGTGTGTATATATATATACACATACACACACATATATACACATACATACATACATACATACATACATACATATATATATATATATATATATATATGGAAATAAAGCTTCCTAAAAGCTTCCTAAATTTGGGATAATGTTAGACAGAACAAGACTACTTGCACATGGAGCTTTGAGTTCTCTAGTATGCAAGTTGTGCAAGTTGGGATATCCAATTTATGGGGGCACAGCATTGCTAGCAGTGTATCCTAAACTGCTGAGTGCTGTCATAGTCAAGCTTCTTTGGACACTTAGGGGAACTAAAAAGTGATTTGCTGCTCACTCTGAAGAAAACACCCTTATCTCTCTTTACCTACATAACATCTCTCCTTCACTGAGAAATCAAGATTTCATTTCACTGTGCTGTTTCAGAGAGCAGACTGTGAAGATGGTCCAGTGCTTTGCAGAAAGTTGAGGCCAAGATGTGTCACCTAAAGCTTACAGAAGTCCCAATGGTTAAATGAAAAATGTTTATGCCTCATTGCTTCAGAAAACAAGCTCCTTCTTGCCATGGTGCCTGCAAAGAAGGCTATTCTCTGGAAGGTCTAAATGGCTCTGTAACTCAACTCTGACCATGGGCAAAAATCTTTATTCAAGTTGCACTGTCATGTAAATTTGACAGTTGCAATCCTATCTATAAATCCAGTTGTGTAAAAATATGTTCATATAATTTCTGCTGTGATTTGATCTTATTGTTCAGTTCTGTTCCTTTCCCCTCTCATCCCCTACAAGAGGTGGCAGAGGGAAGCCTCAAATTTTGGGTGCTGGCAGTGACTTTACAGACAAACAGTCTTAATGAAGACTCAGAGGAAAAATATGGAAATAAGTATTGCCAAGAACTATTCTTTCTACATGATCTCCCTAAACTTTAGGTGAAAATGTGAGTAAGATTTTGCTTTAAGGTTAAGGTAAGCACAGCTAGGGTAATAATACTGCAATTTTCCACCTCCTACATAGCTAAACTACACTAGCAAAACTGAAAGTTACATGCAAATCAAGACTTAGCTGCTACCTGCATACATTGCCCTTGTACATGAAAGGGAAAATGCTTAAATGCTGCCTGTTTCAGTGAACAATGTAAAAATGTGGCCTTCTTAAGTGAAACTATGTTCATTCCTGTCCCAGGGCATATCAATTCAAATGGCTATGCTACAAACACACACTCTTTTTTTTTTTTTTTAGTAGACATCAAGAAACATCAAAAAGATCTTCACTAACACTTCCCAAATGTTGTAAGGGATTAGGAATAGAAAATTACTAGATATTTTCTTTGAGATATGCAAGCCTTCACCAGTAATTAACAACGTTATATGTTTCCTTTCACTGTCCCAGAGTGTGCATTTTTAATTCTTGCATTGATTGTTGGAAGTTAATTAAATGTCCAAATACTCTCCCCCTCCCTTCTACTACAAAAGCTCTCATTTTTGTCCTGGGTTGTAATAACATCCAGCACACCTGTATAAATATAGTATCTGCACATGTGCACATGATGGGTTTACTTCAGAAAGGATAAACTGCAGGTGTTGAGATTAAAATTAGTGTCCTTAAAGAGTTTTCTTGTAGAAATCAACATTTACACAATGCTATGCATAAAACATGCTTTTACCCACATGCATACATATATTGCCATAATCAAATCCCATTATAAAAGCTATTTAATATTCAAAACATCATTTGGAGCTATTGACATTACAAATTAATTGAAGAGCTGAGAAAACCAAACAAAGAACTAGAAAGACAACCACAACCAAGAGAGAGCGTATTTATCAAGAAAAAGCACCAGGTACTGCAAAACTGGTATATCATAAGGAATTCTCAGAGCTGCCAACTTTATGGCCTCTCATTACTGTTTATTGAATGCACACCACATAGGCTACAGGTTTCTCACACTTCATACCTTTTTTTTCCATTCATACTCATTTATGAATATACAAGGAGCTTCATAAAAGACTGAAGATCTGCTGTGCTTAATACCGGACAGCAAGTCTCATATATTGGAGAGCCCTTTCCAAGGTGTCAGAAAAGTTTGTTTAGTTTTCTTTTGAAGACCTCTTGCAAACACTCAACACATACAGGATTACTTTTAGATGACCAAGTGAAACGTCACTTTTCTTATCTCAACACAACCATTACCAACCACTGACTTATCTAATGGCAAAACATGTGTGGGAATTCTGCCAGCAGCTGCACAGCTATCAGCCACTCAAATGTATTACCTTGTTACATTTCCTAGTAAGAGAAGCACTCTAGACACAAGCATGTTATAGTACTTGTTTTCTGTGTTTGGAAAAAAATGGATCTGTAATCACATGGCAGTGAACTTCAGAAATATTTGTACACTGGATTAGTCAGCACAGATTGTTTATTCAAAGGATGTTAAGGAAAAATGGAAACATGAGAGCAATACTCAAGTTTATCTCCGTTTAACGTTCACCAATTCAAAGAAAGCGGGAAAATATCAATTTTTGGCAGATTTCATGATCAGCCAGCAAAAGAAATAAAAAGCCACTTAAAAAAATGTGCCTGGCCCTATTGCAGAGCCAGACATGTTGCAGCAATCCCAAATTTTCACAGAAGCAGCCAGTCCTTCTCTAAAGAAAACTGCGAGCTCACAGCTGCACGATACAGCAGCACCATTCCTGCATGAATGCTTGTGTTGACACTTCCATTCTGAGGAAACAGTTGGAAGATATCAGGAACAGTCTAGACAAATAACAAGATATCGATATGCAAGAAATATGACTAATCAAAAAGACAAACACGGACTAGATGGGCAGGATTTTTTCCTGTAGCACTGAGCAAATGCGCATAAGCAATCCAGAAGGCGAAAACCCACTGTCCAAATTTTCATAAGCTAGTTCAGACTATTAGGATAGATATAGGTAATTTGCACATGACAAAATCACTTTTCAAAATTTTGGAAACATCATGTTTGGAACACTTCATCTTTATTATGTAGAGTCAGCAAAACAAACCATTAAGTCTAATTCAATTTTTTAATCTATGTTCAACTGTTTGGATGTACAGGAACAGAAGAGTCTGAAGGACAACAGGGGGAAAGTAATCTTTAAATAGCATTCCTTTGAAATCTAAAAATTCAAACACATCCACCTTTGCAGAAAGTCAAGTTATAACACTCATCAGCTGGGTTTAGATTTCAGCATTTTAGTTCTTTTAAAAACCAGCATCATTTACTTTCTGTTATTATTAATAGATATGGAGATAATTTTTTTAGATACATCTGTGACTGAAGTTTCTCATGCATTTACCATAAAGTGTTAAACCCACTCAGAAGTAAATGATGAACTACCCTCCCAGGTACAGAAGAGAGCATTTAGGAGTCACATCAGTTTATCTGTTGCCCCCAAAATAAATTTAGTTACAAATTAGAAATTACAAATTAGAGTAATTATTCTCTATATCAAAAGTTAATTACATTAACTAACATTTAGACATACTTTTTCGCTCTTTTATATGTTGCTTTATAAGACTATACTATAATTAAACTCTTTGAAGTGTTAAAATCAAAGATACTACAATGAAGTAGCACCTGTATGTAAGAGTCATAGAAAACAGATAGGCCCTAAGACTCAGCCTGTATCCTACATTTTTTACTTTATTCTTTCCTTCTTCATGGCTTTTTCATTAATGATCATGCATTCCACAGCTTTTAGTTCCCATAGCACTTGCCTTATTTAGTGACATACTTTTCTACTCAGAACTGAGAAGGAAGTGTTCACTGTGCACTATACTACATATAACAAGGTATATTTCAAATCAAGCCAAGTTTGTGAGTAGCAAAAAGGCAACAATTTCACTATGAAAAGTACAAAATATCCATTGGGAAAGGATATTTCCTGGGTGACTGCTGCTTTGCTTTTCTTTCTGTACTACAGTTTTCTGGCAAACCTTGATTATATATTGTCAACATCTTTCTAGATAAAAATATCTTTTCTAGGGACCAACAGCATTTTGCTGCAGAAATTACAGTTACACAGAGTGTGGGTTTGATATTTCCTAGTATTTCTAATCCTAATAACCCTGTCATCTGCAGAACCACCACAAGATGAAAAACTCAAAAATTAGGCACTGTGTTAAGCTGTCATCCTTACCATACTTCTCTGATAGGAGGAAACAGGTAATTTCAAGACGATCCTTGAAGCAAACAAAAGATTGTGTTGGGGTGTATGCATGGCATATATAAGTGCCTGCTGAATACCCAGACACGAGCATATCATAAACACATAAAAGTCAACAGAAGGCTGGGAAAGTCTGTCAAAGGAGCTTAGCTCTCTTGACTGAGACCAAAGCAATCAAAGGCCTTCTTCTTTATTAATGGTGACAGATATAGCCGAGGTAACACAGTGGTCAAGTTGGCAAGCATATGATAAATATAAGACACTAAGCACCATTCTGTACTGCACATCTTAGATGCTATGGGTGGGGGGGGTGTGGGGGGGGGGGGAACAACTTAAAAAATTAATAAAGGAAAAAATCACAAGTAAGAAAATTTTCATCTCAAGAAATCTGCTCAGTGCATCCAGAAAGCATCTCTGTAAAGAGAACCAAATCACCTCACACAAAGACAAAAGCTTCACATAGATTTGGTTTATTTTACTGCCTGCGAAATCTGGTTTGGTTTAACAGGCTCTTGTAGTACAAAAAGAATTTCAAACTTTAACGTTCAAATTAGATTGTCTTTAATAAAATGACAGCATCGTATCTGTACAGCAGATTTATTCTCTTCCTACCCAACCAACATGCTGGAAATGCACAGTACCTTTCTCTTGTCCGCAGGTTTCTGAGGCAGTTGTGTTTGATATTAATTTAAAGAAGTGAAGACTGAGCAGCAGCAGCAGCTGTCACGAGCTATGTTTGTTCTGGGACTTTCCACACCACACCTCCTAGTCCTATTGGCACGTTCTCTTTTTCATCAGCAAGGAGGGCTTCCTGAGCAATATTAGTGACATCATCTGTTGAACAAAAAAAAAAAGAGATTTAATACAAATGAGATCTGATTAACACCTTTGATGGTAGCAATGCAATGGAAATATATTTGCACAGGGTAACAAAATGCAGCAGAATAAGGCATCACACAAATTTGCAAGTGTGGCATCTTTTTTCTATTAAGAATACAAATGCAATGGCGGCATTTGCTCGATGGTCCTCAGTGAAAGCAGGGGGGAAGCTGCTAAGCTCCTTGGCAATTAATTAGACAAGGTCAATCCAGACTGCAAACTCTGCCTAGCTAACACTAAATTTGTATTGCATTTCAACACAAGTTACTGGGGTTTGGGATACAGGCCTCAACTGACCCAGTGGCCACCCATATATTGTCACATAGACACTGGCCACTGCTGTGAATCTTCATTAATATCAAAAATATACCTACATAAGGAAGTTTCCACGTGTCATATTGAAAGGAGGACAAGACTGAATTTTAGAAAACCTGAATTCTCTTCTTGAAGGTAATGATCACAATTTCCTCCCTGAAAAACCCTCATCAAAAGACAATGGACAGAGCCTTGATATTGTCTTACTTCATATTTCTTTATAAGATTTGAAGGTATTTTTAACACAAGGGGAAACAACAGCATTCAAAGTTTTGTTGACGTTCATTGCATGTTAATTTGGATTGATATTTCCCATGCACAGAAAAATTTACAGAAATAGAATTATCATTATGGAGGTATCTTTATGGAAAAAACCACTCTGAAAGCTTAATGACTGTAAGTAATTCAAGTTCCTTAATGAGTATCATCTACCTCAGTTTTCCTAGAGTCTCGAAACACCTTTAACTGCACCTTTTTTACACTGTGGAGTGCAAAAAAGAGAGTAAAGTTTCCTCAGCACTAAATCTTCTCATGGTATACCCTTTGTGTTAGAGATTGAGGACAAATGAATTGAACAAGGCAAACAGATTTCAGCAATGTCTTAAGCAGACATGGCCATATGGGGATCTCCAAAGCAGAGGGTGGGCAGACACAACACAGAACAGGTCAAACTCTCTGCCTTTTGGGCGAGAGAGGTGGAAGCCAGGCAGAATAGGCCGTATGAACTGCACTGAAACATGATGGATGTAACCCCTATCATCTGCAATGTTCAAATCTTCACAAAAAACTGTATTTCACATAAAATACATCAGGATTGCACCCGATGATACCAGTCCCAAAAATATAATTTCCAAACCATCCCCCTTGCTGGGAAAATGTTGCATTTCTCTCTAGGGGTTTGTTTAAGGTGACGCAGTGGATTCTGTTGTTAGTGGCTTAAAACCTAAATCCTCAGGGAATTTACTAGCTTATTTGTTCAATAAAGACAGGCATCTAGGTAGTATTTAATGGAGAAAGGAAATCTGCATGCTCATTTCCTTAGGGCCAAATTCACTGCTGTGAGAGAATACTTTTGAAAAGGATGAAAGTACAGCTAGGGCCAGATCATGGCAGAAGATCAAAGTGCTGAAACAGCTTAGTCGGCATATTTAAGTAGCACAAAACACTGGAAAAGAGGAATTCAATTTATTTATATAGTAACAAACTTCCTCAGGCCAAACGCCTCTTTTTTTATGACGTCAGATATGTCTCACTTCACCTTATCTTCGTAATTCTTTTTGAGTTGCCCTATTCTTATTCCAATATTGTTATTACACACAAAACATATTGTTGCTGCTTCTGGCCTCAGTTAGCAATCTGAATACATTTGAATAAAAGGGAAAGAGAAGGCTTCCCCATATTAACATGCAATATAGAAACAGCTAAGACAAAGCAAGAATTTACTTGCAAAAGGCAAGTAAAAGACAGCAATCAGGCCAGTAAGATGCTAACAAAACAGACCAATACCCACAAGACTCAAAAGGCAAAAAAAGACAGAAAACCACAACTCCAAATTCAAAACTTATCTGGGTAATTTGTCTACATTAAAAAATGTACTTGCCTTTTAGCATCTCTACTAATTCTGCAATATGAATTTTTCTAACAGGTAAATTATTAGATCCTAACAATCTAATAATTAGGATTAATAGGTTTATTTAAATTCTCTAGTAAATTTGGAAATAAAAAAATACCGTATTAATATTTTTGGCCAGCTGACCTCACTATGTAAGTGTTTTCAAAAGTTTTGAGAGAAGGATGAAACAGAGATCTGAAACCTGCATAAGTTACAGCAATAGCAGCATATAAAAAGAAGTATTACAGTGATATGACTATCTACTTTTGAAAGGGGATGTTTCAGTAGCATAGCATACCAGTGAGATTAAACAGAGAGATTAATTGGCAATGTCTTGCAAAAACTGGGGCAAATTTGAAACATTTAATTACGCCTGTCACTACAAGTTGTTAGAGTGCTATTCACAACGAATTACAAGCAACCACTGGAAAACTACAACCTAATAATCCTTCAGTAATCTTCCTACAGCTTCTTAAAAGATATGGTAATACAAAAATAACTTAAAATAATTGGATACTTAATTTCTCATTTCCAGTAACTGCTAAGCTAAATCTATTTCTAAGGGTGGAGAGGAAGGATAAAGAGTGGAAGCTATTACTGTGGAAATGTATCTGTTAATCTACAAACAAACAGAGCATAAACTACAGCTGTTAAAATTCATTCAGAATTCAGAATATACCACACACACACCAAAAGCCTGTCAGAAAGAAAACTATTACAGAAATAATTTGACAGATGAGCTGATGTTTGATACATTACTAATTTCACTCAGTGCAAAGAAGTCACAAACAGGTTCATATCCAGTAGTTACGGCAGCACATGCTAAAGAAAGAAAGTTGATTCAGTTATGTTCTTTATTATATAATGGCTCTCTAGACAAAATACAGTGTTATAAAAATGAAGGGTTTTTTCTGTTTACATGGCAATGACTTGCAACATTTGTCAACATTTCCCAAATAGTTAGGAAAGGCTGGAAAGTATCTAAGACTGTTTGTTCAGGTTTTTTAATCTCAAACTGCAACACATAGAATCTTTGGTGAAAGTTCTGTTTCTCACACTTTTACTTCATCATGTCAGGCAGCATCACATCTTGAGAGCAAATTTAAAGGTAAAAGAGTAAACACTGATGCCAGCCTCCATCCTTTCCCTGAGATTCCAAAAAAAGGCAAAGCACTCAGGTTCTCAGAGATTTTAGCCAGCTCTGTTCACATGGGACATCTCAGTCCATTTTAACTCTTAAACAGAGTACATTATTTACAGAAGGTTTAAAAAATAACTGCTAAGGTGGATAGATATTTTAGATTTCTTCTTGGAAAGCAGAACAGCTGTGGGTAATTCCTCTGACAGCTGGGGTAATGCTGTATACAGTCCTCATATGCAGGGTCTGTGGACTATAAGGGGTGGGGTGGGGGTCTCAAAAGAACACTTTTCTGTAGATGAGTGGTACCAAACCTTCCTTCTGTCCTACACACCTCAAACAGGAACAGAGAGGGTCACTATTCCCAGAGCAGAAAAATGAGATAAAGAGCAATCAAATCCTTGGAATATGGTAACAGAAAAGCAGTTTCCCTCAATGTTTTGGAAGCCCTCCTCATGTCCTTCTAAAGCTGATTCATGTTTTGAAGACTTTTTGAAACAAGGCTTTTTGGTTTTAAAATGACTAAGCATAAAACAAGACTGACCCAAATAAAAGGCAATTTCTTGGGAAAACAGTGTTGAACACATCTGTGAGTTCTCTGCAGTAGTTGCTAGGAATTTCAGTTGGCAAATGCTTTGTAATGGGAATATGTACATTATCAGTGGCTTTTTGTCAGAAGTTATTCTAATCGACAGCTAGAGGAGGGAGGGAAGGGGTTCTTTCGTACAACCAAATGTTCAAGGATTAAAAAAGCATATTTCTTTCAAAAAACCTATGACATTTTATTATGGCACCTTGTATTCTACTCCAAAGCTTTCTATCCATAATATTAATTTGATTTATAACTTCTCAGTAAGAGTTTTATTTGTCAGGCATACAAAATATGTGCAAGGAGACTGCGTCTTCCCATTCTTCTCTCTGCTCTTTGATTTCTAAGACAGTGATACTTACTTTGGTACCAGATTCCCTGGGATTCCAACACAGCAAAGATTTTATTTATACATAAATAACTGTGGCACAGATGCAGCCCTTCAGGAATGAGACTTAACATTCAGACAGACAGAACATGTCAGCAACAGACATTTTTGCCCAATATACACCACTTGCTCTGTCCTTTACCCCTTCAATCTCTGCCTAATGCACAGCATTACAACCAGAAATGTGCTGCCTTCTGCTGTGGCTGCACCAAAAGCAGATTGGGAGGGAAAAAAAAGAAGGGGAAAAAAAAGTAGTAGAAGAGAAAAGAGAGGTGTATAACACAATCCCCAAAGACAATCTATACGAAGGTCTCAATGTGAATGCATGATGGCCCAAGGAAGAAATAGCATAGATCATGCCACAGAGTCATCCCCTTTCAACACAAAGAATTATCAGCAGGAAAATACTGTGGCATGACCTTTGTGGACCACACTGTATATCCTGAGCAACACACACTTGTAGAAATGTGCAACCACCATCTCCATTCTTTACAGAGTGAACATGAAAGGACTTCAGAAACTTTCGCTTACTTTTTATTTTTAATATCAACTTTGAAATTGATACAGCAGAAATCAAATACATGATAAGCAGCAAGTTCTTGCCAACAAGCATTTTTTTCCTGAGTAACAGGAATACTGATGAAAACTTTCCTGATATGTTTTAATCTCTTGTTTTTATTACAAAATACCTCTTTGGTGGACAAAACACAGAACTTTTATTTGGATACCAGAAGCATTGACAGTTTAAAAGTAGTTGTTCAATTGCCTGCCTCCTTTATGTTACAGCTTTCTGTTTTGGCATTCCAATAATAAAGAACCCTTCGGGATCATTTGAACTTCTGGCAGCAATGGTGGACTACCAAAATTAGGTCAACAATTCAAATTTGTTTCCATGTTGTTCTTTTTGCCTTGGTGCAGATTACTATGCCACAATTCCCAGATGGAGGGCCAACCAATGACTGAAACAGTGCTTCCAGAGGAATTGATATCATTCCTGCCACCTTGCTGTTTTAACTGGATTGTCAATGCAAAGAAAAATCTTCCCATTCTTTCTCTTTTTCTCTGAAGTAAGAGGCAATAGACATTCTTGAGCATGTGTTTGAGAAGACTGTGTGACTTGCATGCACAGTGGATTTAAAACCATAAAATACATTTGGACAGTAGATTAATTACAGTGTTTACTAAATTTTACATGATGAATATGGGGTGCAAACCTCAGGACAAGGTTGTTTTTGCATGCAAAATTAGGCAAATCTATATTCTCTATGTTACACAGTGCTTATGTTTAATAGTTACACAAAAAGTTTCTCAATAATTAAGATGACCAGGATGCAGTAGTAATTGGGTGGGAGAAAGCTATCAATGAGGAATTATGTCCTTTAAGCCTACCAATAATTAACTAATAAAGAGTTAGAATGACATTCTGTATTCATTAAATATCAAGCTTTTAAAAAACAGATGCAATAGGTTTTCAGTGAGTATGGCCAGAGACTACATAGCTTCATCAACACAGAGAACCAATCTTTTTACAGATTTTTTAAAAAGCAAAAACAATCAGGCAACATAAAATGTTTCCCCTACACAGATTTCCTTGCTGAAGGCTTAGAGTGGTGACACTTCTCAGCCTGTTTACAAATGTTTGTGGGCTCTTTTTGTTCCCAAGTCTCTCAAAGGAGCCAACGTACTCCCTGGAGGCTCTCCCCTCCAAGACCCTTTCTCTCACACAAAATAAGCTCTAGATAGGTTCCATAGAGAAAAGAGGTCTTAGGCTACACAGACCTTACAAAGTAGACTATTCCTTTACATTAACATTAATTTTTATGTTAACATAGGATTTATATAAGTGGAAGAAATGGGAATACCAAAGTTTTACATAATCATCCATACTGCATTATCTCACAAAGTATAAAATTGGGGAGTCTAGCACTTCAGTAGGAGCAGTGTCGAGTGCATTAAGAAACTTGCAGGAATATTATTTTCTTTATACACTCTTAAACACCAGTGAGTTTTAGGAACCTTTAAGAACAAAATAATGCTCTTCAACACACTCTCTTTAGTCTTTTCTGCCTGATGAGCAGATCCAGACAGCTTCCAGCCATGCACAGGCTTCAAAAACAGTTCTATGTAACCCTCATCCCTTGGCTTGATGCCTCTTGCTCTGTCTGCCTGTGGTACACCAGCAGGGAGTGCAGCTCTGTAGGTTCCCCACTGGAATGGGACAGGAATTTAGAGAGATGAGCCATTTATCAGCACTGGCAATCCTTCACTTCTAGATCAGTTTTAAGCTGCTGAGTACCAATTTTTGTCCCCAGGACTTACCCAGCAAGCAAAGTTATTTTGTCTTGCTCTTATAGAGCTTACTCACAGACACAGGCTGGCACAATGAAGGATTAAAGAACCATTTTTCTTCCCTCCTCCCACACACAGTGTCCAGTGCTGCCTTATCAAAGTGATTTAAGATTACCAACTCACTCTCTTCTTCAACATTTCAAATACTAGAGATTTTTCAGTTTTAAAGGATGAAAAAGGATTCTTCATACATCTGTCACTGGTAAAACAATTACAAGTATTTGCATGCCCAAAGTCCTTCACACAATGGAAAAGCAAAGGTTTCACCTTCCAAAACGAACTCCTGTTTTTTCAGTGGTGCTCCACAGGGCCTAGTATTTATAAAATGTAAGTCTAATGCAAGATTTATTAGGCTATTCAGGCCTTTTAGCTTCTCTCACATATGGCTTGTTTATTTGCTGTATTGCCTCAGCAGTTCATGCAGTATATAAATATGTATGACATTCATTTTACATTTATATGAGTACCAGCAAATACATAAAATGGCCCCATAAAGAAACAACCAGATTCCTAAATATGAACAACCTGAAGTCAGTTTCCTATACCTTAACTGGAAACCCTTTTCACAAATGCTATTCACTTATTGAACTTAACTTTTACATGATTAATTAAAAAGTAACATATTTTCACATTAGCATTTGCCATGAGTTTGAAAATTGCCAAATATGACCATTGCTACAAGTAATAGTGTTCGCTTTTAATTTCCTTGTGCACTTTAAGAAATCTGCACCACCTCCTAATAGTGATACACATGGTATATGTTTTATTTTTCAGAGGTATTGACAAACTAGTCACAAAATTCTTCTTGCAGCTCTATGGCAGTCCTTCTCTTTATAAGCCAGAGTCTTAAAGCTGCCAGAAATCTTAAAACATGTTTTTCAATAAGGGAAGATTTGAAATTAGTACATTTACAATTTCAACCTAAATGAAAGCCAAGTGCTATGCCAAGGAGCTGGAATTTGGTATTGTGTGAAGAACTGGAAAAATATAAGCTTTTGCTTTACATTGTTACAAAGATTCTATAGGATCACTCAGCCTTCCTTTAATTTTCACCATTCACTTTAGACAAATTCCTGGCTTTAGGGGTTGCTCTGTTTACAAACACTTGTAACTCAATACTTTTTGTGAAGTTAGTTCAATAAAAGGCAGAAAAGTATATAAACAGATCAAATATCTGTAAATCTAAAATATATTCTGTCTGAACAGCATAAAATTATGTCAGGAGGGGGAAGATGTCAAAGACCCATTACAGAGACAGTCCACCATGTTACTATCTCTATTTCTATATGTATATTCCTAAGAACAGACATGTATGCATACAAAAAGCCATGTTAAAAGTAAAAAATAACATTAAGCTGGGAGAAATTTCATTTTTAAATTTCAGCACCAGTTTTTCTATTACTCTTTTTTCCTTTTTAAAACAGAGCCCTCTTAATTTTGAATCAGTGTTGCAAGATAATATACTCTGAAATCCAGGAGGCCTAAGATAAGGTCATTTGACACCCCGTTTCAGGACGAGTTATCAACCCTCCATCCCAGTTCTCTCCACTCTCTCCCTTTTTATTATCAACACGCAGTGCCTATCATAAGATTAGTAAAGCAGAAAACAAAACCCATCCTTCACACAGACTCTGCAGTTTCACTGAACTCCTCACCAAGGATAACTGCGCAGGTCAGCGCAGCGTTCCTCCTCTGCAGGCAGTGCACTCCAAGGGAAGAGGTTGGCACAAGGTCACTCAGTGACTCAGCAGCAAACTCTGCGAAGGACTGGAGGCTGCCCAGGCTTGTGCTCGATGTTAGGGCAGCTCTGCTAAGGCACAAACTGAGCAACCTCAGTGACCCCAGCTCTGGAGCCTATTAGGAGTAAATGCTTCAGTTCTAACAGCAAAATTACAAATACCTACGTTTTCTCTACGGAGCACACAGCTGCTGCACGCACAATGAAGATTTCAGA
This sequence comes from Acanthiza pusilla, assembly GCA_036630365.1. Taxonomy (NCBI): domain Eukaryota; kingdom Metazoa; phylum Chordata; class Aves; order Passeriformes; family Acanthizidae; genus Acanthiza; species Acanthiza pusilla. The sequence continues at coordinate 53,135,286 of JAXCHO010000164.1, forward strand.
ATGATCATAAAAATTACACGAGCTTGTACATCTGCAAATTCCGTGCTTCTCAGTGCTCTCTCGCAGATTTTGACAAAGACTTAACTTTTAATAAGTATCAGAATCCGGATAGCCTATTATTCCACCTACTCATAAATGGGATATTTTTCTGTTCAGAGACAGCATGTTAAAGTGACTCGCAGGAGGAGATGGTAAAAGTTTCCTTCTCCCAGAAACCTCAGCAAGTTCAATTAAACAATGACAAGCGTAACAGCTTGAAACAGGCACTGTTTGATACAAAGACATCACTATCTTTCAGTAAAGGACCTCATGCTAGTTTTACATGAACAAAGAGCTGCTTCCAACTAAAATCATAGTTGTGGGGGATGGGAGGGAAAAAAACCAACCCAAATGCTCTCCATGTACTTGCCTTTATGGAAGCATTACCCAGTGATGAAGTGACATCTCTCTCCAGCCATTTCGCCAAGAGCACTGTAAGGGAGTGCTGTAGTGATGCTGTAATGTGTAAGCACGATGGCTGCTGAATTCTAGTTCTCTGTTAATTCCAGTCCAGTTATTTACCCAGCTGAATTACTCAGAGGTCTCTACTGTGAGGATTTCATGTCTGATAATGGCACACTTCACAACATACATAAATTTACAGCTGTTACTGAAAATGCATTTTCCAGTCAAGAAGTACTTAGATATTCAGAAAAGCAAAGACATAGAGTTATTTCTTAAAATAGGCAACCAATATATGTTTATAAGTGCAATTTATCTACCACAGATTTTTCAGCGCCTAAGACTGAGCACTACCTGTCCCAGTTACTCCTATGCACGGAAAGAGCAAAGGCTTTTGACATTCTCAGTTCTTCAATATATTTAATTCCTCACCAGCAGCACCAAAGCCATACCTCACATGTATAAAGGAAAGCCAAAGACTATTGATACCAAAAATGCAAACTCAATATATGTTTCTTTTAATATACTACATTACATTCTTCCTCTGCTCCATCTCCCCTCCTATTTTTCCATTCTACAGAGAATGAACTCTCTTTTTCCTATTGGAGACTATACCTCACCACTTCTTCCTATCCTCCTCATCTCACTAATATCTTTTATGCACCATGAGTACTAAGTATGTTTTCTTCTAGAGATGTTCTGGTTGACATATATCTAATTAAGGTCAGAACAGGTCTTCTTAGCTCAGTATAAGCAGGCCTTTGAAGGTGGCCTCTCGTGTTTCAGACCTGATTAAAAGGCTGCGTGCCCAGGACCTTGTCTAACCCTTCCACTGACATCAACTGGATTTAACAAAGGCTAGGTGAGTGCCCCTGCCTGCAGACATTGCCTTGCCAGAATAAAGAGTCACTGACCTTTCTTGAGGAGTAAACATCTACAGTCAGAATTGGGAAAAATACATTGGAGAGATTCTGGTCATTAACAAACAGAAAGACAGGAATCCACTGAGCTGCATGACAGAGCTTTGCCTTCACTGTTACATCATCAAATTCTGCTTCTAGCCTCCCCAGCAAGAGCTGAAAATACCAGCTGTGAAAAGCTGAGTGTCCTAAAAATATGGCTGCCACGGCCTTCTCAGGATACATTAGAGAAACTAATCCTGTTCCGCTAAGTAAATTAAAAGTAGAAACGCACCTCCCAAAGCCTGGTGTCTGAAATCCTTTTTCCTTCCTGTCCTCACACATTCTTCTCCTATATATACATATGAATTCACATACACACAGTAACACATACGCTGTACGCCAAAGCAGGATGCTGTTACTAAATGACGTAGCCAGAAATGACAACAGATTTGGCATGAAAAATTCATTTCCTGGATAAATAGCACCCTGGTCTGAGCATCAGAGCCAGCGACCCCACCAAAGCACTGTGCTGGTGTTCACTCAGATCAGGAAGAACTTGCGCTGGAATGTGCAATATCCCAGTAAAACATCCATGTTCCACAGCAGTGCCAGGGGGAGGGAGCAGCCCGAGGGGCTTGGGGCACACAAGACATACCCTGCTAGGGTGTGATGCCTTCAAGTATTCCTAGTTTTTTACTCTTCATGTATCTGTAACTTGCTGTAGTTCTGTGATTCTTACAAAGTGCTAAAATCCTCTGTTCCCAGCACCTTTGGCCAAACAAGGCTCTCTGAATACAGATTCAAGGACATATTCCTTGCCTTAGGGCCTGAAAATATGTAAAAAAACAGTGAGATGGGGGGAGCAGGCCTGGGGTGGTTAACATCATCACCTAAGGGTGCGATTGGAGAATTAAGGGCCAATATACTAATGGGACAGAACTTATAAAAGGTGAAGGGCCCATGATCCAGCATCCATTTTGGGTGTCGTCCCCAACAGGGGACTTTGCTTGCCCAAATGTACCTACAAGGCCTTTGCAGGCCTTGAATAAATTGTCCGCTTTTATACCCCTAATTTGTCTTGGCCTCTGTTTCATGTAGCCTGCTTTTAGGGAACAGGTGGGGTTCCTTCATTTGCTAACACTTCCTTCAGCACTTCACAGATCTGTTCATACAATCGTGCAGAACACCTACCTTTCAAGAACACGAGTATGGAGACCAGAAACAGACACAAACCTGCTTCTAACTCTCCCACAAGGGAGTTCTCATTATTGTGACATATGCTGAGCTTAAAATCCTTGCTGTGCCAGCTGCACTAACACAGCTCAGCTTATTTTACTTTGCCAGCTCATGAAGTTCAAACTCAGCATCCCTAACTGCAGCCCAGAGCTGTTCTGTCATTTCCACACCTGTGCAGAGTGAACTCCCCTTTTTCTTGCTGGTTCATTCTCTCACTCACACATTGACCTTTTTTTCTCCTTTTTTTTTTTAAATGTCCTGTGACCCTACTGTATTTGGGGGGGGCAAAGCATAAGCCCAGCTCCAACAGAAATTTGCTTCAAACCTGTTTGCTCTATAAGATAACTTTGACAATATTCTAACATTGTGTTAGAAATACCAAGTGAAATTCTTTGCAATACCAAATATATTGTACCAAGTATTTTTTCCCAATTCACTTAAGACTGTTTATGTCAAATAAAATTATCTGCAATACTACCACCTGATCTGTTTTCCTGACAGTTAGAAGAATTAATTTATTTTTCACTTTCTTTATAACACCACCTTTAATGAAAAACATAAAATAACCCAAGAATCACGGATCACTTTGGGTTGGAAGGGACCTGAAAGATCATCTAGGTCTAATCCCCCTGCCATGGACAGGGACACCTTTCACTAGACAAGATTGTTCAAAAAATTGTGCACTGACTTACCACCTCTAACTTGAATATTGAACAGAAATTAAAAAAAAAAATCTTCTGTGGTTTCAGGTTTATTTGCTGGGTTTTTTCCCTTTGGTTTTCCCACACTGCATAAATCGTTTATACCACCCTTTTTTTTACTGTGTATTTATATAAACACCCCCAGTAAATAAAGTTTCAGATGAAATAGACTGCTGCTTGAGTCAGCAAAGATACGCTGGAAAAAGAGAACTAACATATGCATGCTACTACATCAAAGTATCCATATTTATTAGGCACAATGGAACAGTAAAGTCAAGGAAAGTGCAACCATCAGCAGAAGTGCACGTTACTGATAAAATATATTGAAGAAGCCATGTAAAAGCTGGCTTATGCTTGGTCCTTATCTACACACCAATAATTTATATATATTTACATATATAAAAAGATATATATATATGTATTTAAATATATACATACGCACATACAAGATTTTTCTTTTACCAACATGGCAGTTCTTACATATTTTCTAACACATTATTAATAATGTGTCATTTAGAAGTCTTTTAAGGGGTTAAAATGGGAAGATGTATACTTTGAACTTTTATTTCTGGCGCAGACTTCCTTTGTTGAAAGGTAGGCCTATAGAGGGCTAATGCTGTGGACATTAGCATTTATGTGGTGGTGCCCTAATTACCACTCTCTGCCTCTCATCTAAAGGTCACGGGGTTGGGTTTGTTCTTTTTGGTTCAGCACAGCCCAAAGGCTCTAAGTAAACTGTTCACTAGGTTGTATGTATCCATTATGATTTAAAATCTAACAGACATTAAGTACTTCATTTCCACATACATCACTTTAGGCAAACCTGCACTAAATTTATTCTATCATATAGCCAACAGTCACCTAGAAGCTTTCTTAAATCTTCACAATACTCTTTAACTAAAGCAATTTGTTTGCTGAAAGCACAGCAGCTGCTGTAAAACAAACAGAATTCAATTAAACTTTAAACTGAAATATTGCTAAGTATGAAATGTCACTGTATTTCAGATTTGATGAGTTCTGAGCTAATTAATTTCAGACCACTGAATACTTAACACAAATGGGGAAATTGTTTTTAAAATTTAAAAAAAAAACTTGAATAAGCTTCATTGGATATGATACGTGTGACACAGCCATCTAATTATCACTGATTTTTAAATACCAAGCCAAGAAGTAGCATTTGGGGAAAAAATAAAATTAACCTATAAGATAATTGATACTTATTGGTACTATTTCACCCAGAGGGTTACAGAAAGTAAATCATCGCTTTATCCCATAAGATCCTTTGCCTGCTGTACTGCAATAGGATAAATTATCCCTCCCTATTTGGTTTTGATGTTTACAAAATATTACTTAGTATAGATACAAGCGAGTCATCAGCATGTTTGCAGAGGCAAGAAAAATTATTTACACAGACAAATCTAGATTCTCTTGTGTATACACTACTTGTTACTCTAAGCTCTATGAAACTTACTTTGTATTGCATTTCAAAATTTTTGTGCAATCTGCTCTAATTCCACAGGCTGGAGGCATGAAATAAGATGGAAGCCCCCTTAAACTTCTCTTTGAGATTATATTAACCTAAGAATATCTCCAATTATTCTTGTTAAGAAACAGATATAACGAAAATTTTCTAAGTACTATTTACATAATCCAAATAACAAATTCTTGAAATTGAGAAAATTGATGGTTGAACATTTAGAACTGAGGTCTTCATTTACAAGTGGCACCATAGATTTCTAAGATATGAAAAGACACTTGATGAATCAGTAATGTGAATGTGTAAATCAACAAAAATCCAGGTTAAATGTTGATATATAATATTCTAATATAGCACAAAACATACCTTTCAAAACATACTATATTTATCACCTTCTTTTAAAAAATTAATGGTGTTCAAAATGAGGCAAGGATTAAAACATGAGCGAGTAATTTTTTTTTTCCCCACAACAAACATGAGCAGATATAACAACTTTTATTCAAGTGAGATCTTGTCTAAACTACAAAAGCCAGGATAACAAGTTATAAAACAGCTGGCTCCTGCTAATTACTATTTCTAGATTTATTGGATTTTGGCCTAATTAAGAAATTTAATTAAAGTCCAATCTACAGCACAGATGATAACTGTATTAAGGCACAGCAGCTTGCTGGCTTTGTTGGATCATTAGCGCCTCGCGGTGAATGTCAATGCAGGGCACCTCTCCGTGGGCAGACATCCTGAGCCTCAGCCCTGTGTCCAAGGCTGGTGCCCAGCTCAGGGAGCAGCCACCCACCCCTCAGTGCCCTCCCCAACCCAGAAATCACCGCCTCTGTCACACCATCACAGCCAACACACCATTCCATAGAGAAACCAGAGCAACCTGACAAACACATCGAGCAAAGGCATTAAACATGTTTGTCATTAGTCCTAACACCAGCTTTCCCATTGCTCACCTGACTGCCAGTAGGGTAAGACACCAGCTTGGAATTCCCTTTAAAGAAACCCGAAATGAAGCCATGCATCAGTTTACCTAGACTTCAGTCAAGTGTTTGACACTCTCCCACAGCATTCTACTGGAGAAACTGGCTGCTCTTACAATCAGGTTGTCAAGAATTGGAACAGGTTACCCAGAGAAGTGGCGGAGTCACTATCCCTGGAAGTATTTGAAAGACGTGCAGATGTGGTGCTTAGGGACATGGTTTAGTGGTGAACTTGGTGGTGCTGGATTTATGGCTGAACTCAATGATCTTAAAGGTCATTTTCAACCTAAATGATTCTGTGATTCTATCTACACAGAATGTTCTATATCACTTCAAACCATGGTGTATGCTGTGCAATATAAAATACTTTTTATCCGGAAGAAAAAATTCAGTATTAAAAAAGGATGAGCTTGAAACACCAAAGCCTAGAATTATGTCTAGAAAAGTTTAGCACAGGAGCTCCAAGAAGGGATTCTTATGTTACCACATCTTTCCCAAACTATATAAAAGGTCCCAAGTGGTACCCTGACTGGACGCCAAATGCCCATTCTATCATGCCCCTCCACAAGTGGACAGGGGAGAGAAAATACAATGAAGGATATATGAGTTGAAGTAAGAGCAGGAAGAGATCACTCACTGAGTACCATCACAGGCAAAACAGACTCAGCTTGGAATATTAACTGAATTTATTACTAACAAAATCATACCAGGACAAAGAGAAGTATAATAAATCTTAAAAACACCTCCCCCACACCTCCTCCTTCCTTTCCAGTTCTACCTCTTCCCCTCAATGGTGCAGGGAGACATAAATGCCTTTAAGAATTTAACGTACTATGCATCTGTCTCAAAAAGCAGACAAACTGCAAACAGGCAAATCACAGCTGGTATGTTCAAGAATAAACCTCATATGTGAGGTGATTCCCTTCATTACCTTCAGTCTAAAGTACTGCATCCAATTTTGTGCAGAAATAGGCCATTTAAGGCATCTAGATAGAGGCCACAAGAAACAGCCTAAAAGGCATGGCTGAAAATAATTGGAATTGTTAACCTTGAGTAAAAGGAAAGAAGTGTTAAGAGTCTTCATATCTGTGAAAGGTTGAAACCAAGAGAAAAACTAATAAAATCCTCACTGGGTTCACTGGGAAGTATATGATAAAAGAGTAAGACAAGATTGATACTCTGAGGGAGAGAGGGAAACCAATAAGGCTGGCTAACCAGAGAGAGATAACCTAGAAAGAAGCAGCCTAAAAAGATCTTATCACATTAAATCTTTCTGAGAAGCCATCTCCATCAGGCAGGCAATTAAGAACAAGTTGAACAAATATATAGTGGTGCTTTATCTATCCATCCTACTGTTAAGAACAATGAACAAAGTAATGTCTAAATCCATTTTTTGTTCCTTTACAGATTTTTTTGGGGGGTGGGGGGAGGGGCAGGGGGGAAAGCCATATGGATATATAAATTTATTTCTGCATTGCATGCCATTTCTGTAACAGAGTACTTCTCACATGCCTCTCCACTAATTTAAGGGTCACTTAAATGCCAGGCTAAGACAATTTGATGGTTTAGAGAACTCTCAAGGCATTCTGAAAGGGCCATGATCTAGGTTCATTACACTGGCCATATCACCATGCTTGCAATATTTTTTGTGCATGCTTTAAACACAGCACTGCAGAGTAAGGCTTCTCTCTTTATAAGGGGAGAAATCAGCCAAGATACCAAATTCCAATCTAAACCACACATTGTCTCCTCAATGCTTTTAACAGTTTCGTTTATGACCAGATGTCTTTAATCACCTGGTCTTGCACATCTTGTACAAGAAATAAAATCTTGCTTCTCTAAAACAAGAAATTTAGAAATATTTATTGAATTCAAAATGTTAAGAATGTATCCAAAAAATCTAGACATATTTATTCAAAATGTTAAGAATGTATCAAAAATCAAACACCCCAACCAACTAAAAATCCTGATTTTTTCCACTGAACTGTTTTTAATAATTTCTGATTAAGATTCATCAAGAACTAAAAAGAAAATGCCATTATGTACCTCAGACCTACAGAACTAAATTTTAAGTCAGATTTAAATTTACCCCCTGAAGTGATTGTCGAATGAGGCAGAAAATCCACTGTGTTTTCCTATCTTTGTATATGCTTTTCTGAATTCTATTAACATGTAAATGACAGAACTCCAGAACAACTGAGAACAACTTATTTATGTTTTGATGAGCTGCCAATCATGATGCAAACAGCATGGGCAAAGCAAGAATGCCAAAGACTTGTTAACTCAATACCTCCTGAAAACAGCTGTACATGACATAAAAAACACATTGAACACAGATGGGCTCATGTATCATGGTACATTTTTAAGGAACCACTGAGTAACCAGGTGAGTGGGATATTTGTCTTCTCCCTTCACATTTTTAATTCTAGTTTTTCTGGCGGTACACCTGGCTCTGAGACCAGACCTCTGACAAGAGGTGGTAGGACTACTGCATTTTTATTTTCCAGGAAGTCTCTGGCAAGACTGAGCCCTCCTAACATGACAGTTAATCACCTCAAAGTTCATAGTTGGTGTCCAGCAGGTTGGTGCCCAGTATCTGTAGCTGGAAGCTTCTAAATGAACCCAATGTGTTGACATTGTAACAAACACTTTTTATTCTTAGGCCATTACTCTTCACAGAAATGTGCACCAAAAATACAGTTTTTCCACTGAATTTAACAATGCAGGGAACATTATGTCAGAGTTGTTATTCTCATTTTATTATTTTGTTTTGGATACCACCAGTTCTGCTAGGCCAAGACAGCGGCAGTGGGCACATCAAGAACACTCCTGGGGTAAATGCTGGATTCCTATAGTTCTGTATAGGCTCCATCTGAATGAGCCTATACAGCCTTGGTCAACTGATTATTTCAGTGTGAGGGTCTGGGTGGGAAGGAAGAGTAAAGTTTGCTATTACAGAACCAGCTTAATGGTTACAAATCAAAAGATCCTGTTTATTCTTTTGGTATTACCTGTGTTCGCATGCTTGGATAGCAGCGCGGGTTAACAGTGTGTGGTTGTTGGATAGAATTCCTGCTTATCCAGGTGACAGGGCAGGATGATAGCATGGCTTGTCAGGACCTCAGGAGTTCTCTACTTCAACCTCCTGCTCAGGGGGGCAGCTCTGAGGTCTGCCCTCAGACCTCAGAGCTTTATTCAGTCTGTCTTGAAAACCTCCAAGGATGCATCCTGCAGCCCCACCTCCCCCAGCAGCCTATTCCAGTTCGTTCCTCACTAGCACAGGATATTCTGCACACCATATTCTAGGTTGCTAATGGTGCACTGGAAATCCCCCCATGAACAGCTGGGGCTGTTCTGAGAAGAGCTCTTTGCAGTAAGCATTACTGTTTTTCTTGAAACTTGCAGAACCCACGTTTTCCTTTAAGAACCTGTTATCTTTGAACTTCTACAGTGTATCCAGCAGGACCATAGCTGCCCTTCTTGTATTCTTTATTAATCCACTAGACACTGCAGTTATTACAACCTAGCCCAAAGTAACACTCACAGACCAAACACAAATTATTCTATTTCACTGACCTTTTTTCATCATTATACTTGATCACATTATCCTTCCATTTTAATTCACTGATTTAGTCAAAGGATAGGAGAAATGAGAAAACAATTAATACTATTTCTATAAGCATATAGGTGGTAAACACTTTTCATGAACTTCTGAAATGCACAATAACATTTTATCAAAATGAAACGTTTAACTATTCTACAGCTTTACTGCTGAAAAAAAAGCACTTTGTCATAGGTCTTAGGGCAGATGGGTCAGAACTATATGTCACATCCTCCATCTGAGCAGAAAAAAAATCAAATACAAATGAAGAAGAAAAAAAAAATCCTGCTCCAGTGTAGCCACTTGAGACATGTTATTCTAAACCCTTGCACATTAGCAGAGACAATAGAGCTCATGAACATTTAACAGTTGTGCATGCATGGGCACAGTGCAATGAGAAGGAGTTAAGCACCCCACTGAAATGACTGCTACAAATTTATTCCATCTCAACTCGCACTTCAACTTGAAAAGCATCTGCCTTATCACCTAAAATCTTAAACGATGGTGGGCCCATTGGCACAAGCATCACCAGTGATTTTCCCTTATGTGCTCACGGACAATAAAGGAAATCTGCTCTGTACGTATCAGTTCATTATACAATAAATAATTGATCAGTATTCTACTGACTCCTCTATAATTATTCAAGCCTGTCAGCAGCATAACTTCTGAGAAGAAAAAAACAAACAAAAAAAGATACGCACACATCGAGAGTCTTAATTTAACTGGCATTGCTCTGGAAATGCCAAACTTCCATTGGCTGAACAGAATACTTAAATGCTGAGTTTATTCAACTAACTGCAAATTTCTACAGTCCAACTACAGCAGCTTTGACAGAGCGAAATACAGAACATAAACTCCTGTTCACTACAAAAGACTTGGTAATACTCAAGACTTTCCAAAACCAAATCCTTCAGTACCCAGGACTGACTTGACATGTTGAGATACAGCACATTTGCTTGACAGATCTGCCTTTATAAAGTGTATTTTAAAAGTGGATTAGAGACTTGAAAATTGTTGGTACTTTCACAAGTCATGCATTTTATCATGATAAAAAATTTTAAAAAACATAAATATGCTATTGGAAGATCTAATTTTGTACCTTACCTGCTTTGTTCATGATTGATAAAGAAAATAAGCACCAGTTTTGCACTTTCTATGCTTCCTATATATTAGGATGATTTACTGGTATTAAAAAGAAACACTGAATTCCAAAGAGTTTTTTGCACATTTTCAGACACATCTTGACTATGGTCTACCAGTCAGGTCACCACATTGATTCCTTTTTCAACTTTTATTATATATTCCTCTGTTTTACAAGAATAGGTTATGACCACACTGCACTTCGGCCTGGATGAATTGATCTTTGTTAAGGAAACCCATATTGTAAAACTGTTAATCAAAGAACATGTTTCTCTATTAATATACATGAGGGAGAACAGGGGATTTTGAGACACGCTTGGGAATCAGACACCCAACTGAAAAGAAGCAGGTAATTAATTCAGTCTTTAAATCTATCTCCCCATTTACAAGAAACATTACACAAGTTAAGCTCCTGATCTTGTGTTCAACAAGGACCTACCACATGCAACATAAATGTGTGTACTTACTATTGATATTAATGCTTCCTCACTGCTCAAAGCTAAGATTTTGGTCAATGCAATGTCTGCATTTGGCTATTAAAATAACTTAGATATGGAGAAGCTGGACAAATACTGCAAATAATGTTGGCAGCACATTGGTCTTCCTTAGTCTCTACACTGCAGAGACAAAAATAAATAAATAATAAATAAGCAATCAATCTCTGCTTCTTTCTTATGTGGAGAGAATAGCAGAAACCTGTACCACCCCTACAAAGACTGCAGCAGTCAAGGCCATTTTGACCCAACCAAAAACATTAACAGAATAGAGATACATAAAAAATAAAATGCCCACAGTCAGCATCTGCAAGATCATCACACATTGGTACCAATTGTGGTAGAGATATCCAATAGCTAAAACATTCTTTCAGTTTCTCTCTCTTGCCACTGTGTTTTTAACACAAGCAAGAATAGCCTTTTAAACCATTAAGCTCAAGAAAACCAAAATTAGGCTCTGAAATAATACGCAATATTGAATAAAATTCCAGACATTACCATTTGAAGCATTAGGGCATAACTAGAAAGACAAAACATCTATCACATGAATGCCAATATTCAGTTGTCAACAAATCCCAGGCATATAAAGAATAGTGCTGTCAAAGCAGCAAATATGATGGTCAAATCACACAACTGACATTTCATACTAAGTGTTTAGACTATATAGTATTTTTTTTTAAATATGCAATACATTTTAATGAATGGCACACAGCACTGTTTTTTCTTAAGTATAATATCACTCAAGGCAGCTTTCTCACCAGAAGCTCTAAGTCAAATTAGTTTTCAAATTATGAGAAGGGATTTAATTTGAAAAGTTCATCAAGAAATCCTAAAAATCACAGGTCAAACATTAAAGCCTAAGAGGCTAACTTAAGGAAATTATCTCACTTCCCCAGTAATGCTAATAAATGAAAAAGATACACTACAGGATCTTCAATACCTATAAAAAAATAAAAAATCACAAAAAACCAACACACCAAACAACAAAAAAAGGTTTTGAAGTGCTTCAGAATGCAAAATGCACAGAGTCTAAGGGATTCCCTTCCTTCCACAAGCCCTGGCCAAACAAACATGGTATACTCACTACAAAAACATAAGCTGGAAAGATATGCAACAGGAATAAAAAAAACCATACAAAGGTAATAATACATCTTTTTTTTCAGATATGAATAGCTTATAGATCTTTGTTGTCTGTGTATAACCTGCCAGAAGTCTAACTGCATTATTGTCAGCTACATGTAGACAAAAAGGGAAGAAAGAAATTACCAACAGTCACTGAGAGTCATCACAGAAGAAAGACCCCCTAGAATTTTTCTGTCATAGCAAGTAAGTCAGAAGAATTCAATTTAGGATACTATGTCTTAAAAAATTGACCAAAATCCAGCCAGCAGTCTGGTCAATCAACCTGTTGACCAAAACAGGAGCATTTGGTGAACACATGAAGAATTCTTATCAAATATAAACCTTGGTAAACTTTACTGCAGGTGGGAGAACCAGACTTTTTTTCTTCTGAGTGTATTTCACTAAATTACTCATAGATCCACCCTCTATCTTGTTTATGCAATATGCAATAGTAGATGAGCACAGACTGTTGAAGAACTTAAACATAACCATAGTGGCTCAGACTGAGATCATCTAGTGCAGCACACTTTTTCTGACACTAATTGGCTACTAATCCAATAGCAGATGCCTTGGGATAAATGTAAGTACAAAGCAAATGAGGAAAAACTAGGCAAAATTATGGAAGAGCTCCCATGCACGAAAAATTTGTGTAGAGCTCTTCAGCTCAGAAGAGGAGCAGATTGGAGGAGGATATTCATAGAGATGGTTAGGAATCAACAGGCCATTCTGTTCTAGAAGAAAAGTATAGTAGGGTGTGGGCTTAGAAAAAAAACCAAGGAAGGCAGCTTTTCATGGAACAGGCAGCAGTGTAATAAAAATAACTGAAAGGACCTGTTGCTCTAGAAATGTATATGGTTTCAGAGGGAGAATGGACAGATTTCTGCAGAAAAACAATCCAGTGATGGTTTCTAAATACAAATAAACACATTCAGTACACAAAACCACTAAGCTGCAACAGTTGGAGAACGGAAGAGTAAGTGGGAAGTGTCTCATATTCTCGACCCGCCTGTAACTCAGCTTACTAATGCTCAGGATACACTACATGTTGCGTTAGATAAAATTCATTATTACACAGTATAACTTCTCTTTAACTATTACAAAAACATATAAAGATGAGTCAGCTCAAGATTACAATAAGACCTTATTTAAGGTTTCTGATTCTTTCTCTGAAACATTATGGTTCTGGTCATTATCTGAGGGCAAGTATTAGCCTAAGGATCTGTGAATTACAGTACTGCCAGAGCAGACTTCCAGGGGTTCAGCTGCAAACATTCAGTGTTTTACTAAATGAAAAAAAAAAGCAAAACAAAAACCCAACAACCTCACCTTATTTCACCTTATTTTATGTCTTATTTTCCATATATCTTATTATTTTTATAAGATTCAAGTTACTGGATGACGGAGCGGTTAGAAGACTATTTATTTGCTTTGTTTTAGAACATCTTTTACGAGTTTACCAAGTGAAGTTTTAATGATTTTCTCTTAAAAGTACCACTTGAAAAAGACTGTTCTTGTCAATTTCTTTCTGTTTCCAAGCAAACCCTTTATACAGATATTTCACTGGATAAGACTAGAGAACAAACCTATTTCTAGTTAAAAAAAAAAATAATGGACATTAAAGCCCACTTTGGAAAGAGGAGGGATGAAATAACTACCTAAAGACTGGTTGCAATCTTTGTATTATCATGTCAAGTTGTCATGTTGAAATGCATAGGAAAAAAACCACAAAAGGGAAAAGCAAAAGCAATGTGACAGTAATTTATACAGCAGATTTTTTTAAGCTGTAAAAATAACAAGTCCTGTTTGATAGACCTTGTTTGTTCCACTCATACCTTGAGGCCTTTTTCGGAAGATCACTGGAACTACTTCTTAGTGAAAGCTTAAGAAAATTCTTACCTAAGGTATGGTATGGTTTTTCTTACTCCATGACATTTATCAGGGCTGTTAAATTTTCTGAAAAATTCAGACAGGTTTAAAACTCATATTGCTAAAGCTGACGGGGAAAAAATATGAAAACAGGTGAGAATCAATAATTAGAATCAGCAAAACTACCATAGATCACATCACCTTTCACCCAAAAATACAAGTTTTTATATAAATCATACTGTATCATAGCTTCTCTTGCTCTATTTCTATTGAAATCCCAAGCTCTAACACCTTGAAACCTCCCTAGAAATGAAGAGAGAAAAGCTGTAGAAAGTTATTTGGTGTTTGGTTTTTTGAATGTGTGTATACATACATATGTAAATTTTTTTTTCCCCGAAAAGTTCAGCAAAACAAAACAAACAAACATAACGAAACAAAGAAGCCATTGCATGTATTTTCTTTGAGGAATCTTCTGAATAGGGAACTGAGGCAAAAAAATAATTTTAAACCTGCCCAAGATTAAAGTAGTCTGCGAAAGAACAAACTAGGACAATCCCTTTAAATCTCATCATCAACAGCTGTTACTAATCTTGTTATGAAAGCCTTACTTTTGCTTGAGGTAAGGCATGAATTTCTTACTTGCCTCAACTTTCCTCTCTTAATATCCCATTAGACTTTACAGTAAACACTATGTAAGAGTGTAAAGATGCTTAGAATCTTTCTCAGAATTTGGCATGTTGAGTTTTTTTTGTCTGAAGATATCAACATATTTTATTTCTAACTACTTTATCACATTATGATGAAACTCACCAAATGACAGTAATTTCTGTGTTTGGGACCAAAGGAAAATCTTAAGGTGTACACTGGGATGAAGTAGTGTAACTAACCCCTCAAAAATACACAAGAACACTTTTGGCTCTCAAACCATTTTCATAGCAAAATATTCCAAAACTCAGAGCATTCCTGAGGCTTAGTGCATTCAATTCTCTCCAATTTTTAATAATTAATTACAAAGATTTTATTTTCTTTACAAAGCAGGATTATGGGCTACCGATGAAAAACCAAATTATTGTATTTTCAACTCCACACCTGCTGATATAGCATTAGATCATATTACTTTTTCAATAAAGTCTAGCTGCTTCTTCAATACCATCTCTGCTAATACTTTTGCTTGCAGTATTGCGGGTTTTTTAAAATAAAAGTCCCAATCTTCCTGTACAACTTGAATCAACATTCAATAGACCAGAAAGCAACAGAGATACAGCATCTCTGCTAAGTTGCCATTCAAGTTTCGGATACATTGATTTACAGGACTTCTATCTCCCTATATGTAAAAGACTCCTGAATCTGCAGTGGTGCTTGGAAGAAAATGTGGGGCTGGTGAAATAGCTAAAATCAAGGAGGATGGCACAAGAGAGAGAGCAGGCAAGGGTGTGAAGGTATCTTCTAGAGAGGAGAGACAGGAGAAAGTCATCCTGGGCAATCCTGTGAGAGCCCACAAACTCCCTGCTGCTATTTGCAGCCACTAGCGCTATCCAGGAAACTTTAATGCACCAGCATACATTCCCTACAGTATATTTAACCTACTGGTTTCATACAGATCCACAACAGTATATTAAGCTTTCATCCTCATGTCCTGCAGAATTTAGAAAAAAGACTGAAAAAACTAAAGCTGATCTCTTTGCTTAAGTTGCAAACCAATTCAGCTGCAGAAAGGGTGAGGAGACTGCAGTATTCCCTACAAAGCTATAGAAAGGAGATAAAACAGTCATAACATTGCTAAGTAGCAGGGCATGGCATCAAAATCTTCCATCTTCAAAGGAGCTTTAGGCACATAAATCATCCCCTAAAGAAGAGGAATATACACCTCATTTTCAAGAGTTCCACTTCCTATCTGCAGTTACTATGCAGGTGTTTCCTTGTGTAGAATGCTCAATTTAAAGCACCAGAATTGCATGGCTGAAGGATAATCAGGTCACAAGTACTCTAGAGAAAAACATAACTGATACTTTGATCACTTACCCTGCATACAGTGCAAATATAAATCACAATCCTAGCCTTTCACATAAAAAGCCCGTAAATCTTTGAATTACACTGGAACACATATGCACTTATCCCGACCCCAAATATTAAGTTCCTATAGGAATTTTAAAGTGGTAGCATTTAAGAATATGTAATAACATCTTTTCATTAGAGGCCAGTAACAAAACCTGAAATCTTTTTCCCCAAATAATCTATTTCATCTGTTTCCTGTTATACACATAACACACATTTGTACCTCCTGCTCTCCCTAACTAACTGCCAGCCCTGAAAGAGAGAACAGAAGCAAAAAAACACATTAAAAAAAAAATTCTCTCTCTATTTAAAAAAAAAAAAGCACATTTCTGAGCGCACACAAAAAAAAATTCCCTTGGTGTAGAAAACATTATATAGAATGGACTTCTACAGAAATAACAAAGAAGCAAACTGTTTCAAGCTAACAAAAAGCTTATGGAGATTCACCCCACAGCCTGAGAGATTATTTATTGCCGAGGATCTTACCAACTGAACAATGTGCATTTCTGCAATTCAAGATGCACTTGGTTTCTTGGATTTCCAGAGTATTTCTAATTAGAATCCCTTTGATGAGAAAAAGGGTTTGGAGGGATGCTTATTGTTGATTTGCTTAGGGGGGAACACAGACAACTGTCATGAACATAAGGATTTTCCTAACTGGGAAGATGGGTAGCCTGAAGGCAAAGAAACCACAACAACCAACCAGTCAGGTTAATTCTTTGTTTTAAAAATTGCTCAAAAAGTGCCAGAACAGGTGCTGATGAATTTGGTTAATGAGAAAATTTTCAGTCTGCTTTTTACTGGCAGGCTGCCCCCTGACATGGTGAGTTCTTTCTATTTTGTAATAGCACCATAAGAATCAAGTCACACATTTAAGACCACCTCCTGCAGTGCCTGGCATGCATTCATCTCAACTCTTCAGAAGCTCCACTTTACACCAGAATTTAATTTTCAATTAAGATTTTCCATTACTGATCCTGATAGTGTATAATACACTCATATTTTGCAGCATTTCCTATTATTCACTTATTGCAAGAAGTTCTGTTAAATATATTAGAAGACTTTGTCTAATTATTACTCCCTTTTCACTAGCTGTGCAGATTTATTCCTATTTTCCTGTAACCATAGAGTTGTTGGGTTAAGACTGCTGTTAATAAGAACTTATTTGATTATTGTTTTCTGCATGCAAATTATCTCTTTTGGTAGAGATGGATAAATAACAAAATCCTAAAAAACAAAATCCCTAAATAAGTTACTGGGTTTCTAGCATCTTCTGACAACTTTGCTTTACTGAGTGTAGCACTTTCTTAGTTGTTATTTTCCAAAGTCTTAAACATATTATTTCTCATTATATTAAGTCTTGCTGAGAAACCTCCAGAAAATATAGCTAAATGTTGGTGAGTACAAAAGGTTCTCTAAATCTTTCTTAAAACTTGGGAAGATGTGGAGAGTATTCTCAGCTCTGAAAAAAACCCTTTTCTGGTACTGGACATTATAAAAACCCAAGAAAATCAAAGTTTCCAAATGTTTGAAGATTACTGGGCTTCAACACCAACAAGATCATACAACTGAGAAGATGGATTTTTACATTACTGATGATTTATGGTGGAAATAATTATTGTCAGCAGTATTGTTCCAGCTTTGCTCTTGCCAAGTTTTCTTTCAATTTGCCTGTGTAATCGAACAGTTCACATATGACAGCACAACCAGGAAGGCTCTCTAAGCTTCCCGTAAATCTGAATTAATCTGATGAAATCCTGAGGAGCATCCTGGGTTATCATCAGACATCCTCTGTCCAAAGAAATTAAGACAATTATGTATAGTGGAAACAGCAATTCTCTCAGGAAGGTAAGGCATCAGCAGTTCTCTCGTCTGGTACTTCTAGGTGCACTTTACTTGTCAGCATTACCAACATCACATCCCTCCAGCCTTTCCTAATCCTCTCAAAAATCAGCTGAGATGACTGGTGTAAAACTCCATCAATACCTCAGTACTACAGAAACACCACAGACTTTTATGGCAAGTTGCTCTTGAACAACAGCACGCAGCTGAGATGCAGAATTCACTACTGCCACACCCTACAACCCTCCTCCCCAAAAAAGCCTTCATCGATATTTCAACAAGACATAATCCATGCTAATGCTTTTGAAGTGCAGGAGGAACAAAAAGGTAAGTGCTTCTGAGAAATACCTTAACTGTAAAAAAGGAAACACTTAAATGGTAATAAGTTATAAAAGCAGAATTACAATGCAGCATTTCTGTAAAGTGATTTGCTTCTCATCAAATGTTTCCCTTAAAAAGAAAAATAAATGCTTCCTAAACTAAGAAGTACCAGAGGGAAGTAAAAAACAGCCCTTTACCACGTAAAATCACACTGGTAATTAGAGTAAGTAACTGAATTCCTACAGTAAAGGATATTTAGAAACCAAAGACTTGATACCCAATGCTTCTTATTTTAATTGAAAATTCCCTTACAGACACACATAATCCAGGCAGGAGGAAGAGACTACTGAAGACCCTATTTTCTATCCTGGTTACACTGCTGCCTTTGGACAGTATACAAATCAGGCTTTGAATAATTTTATTAACTTCCTGCCTCCATCAAGAACATTAAAAACTTAGCTGTTGACTTCTATGACAATTTGTTGCAAAAAGTGTCATTGTCAAACCCTAATAATTCTCACAGGAAATTCAGAGCAGTTGGGTTTTGCTGTTTTTAAACATAGACTTCGTTTCATCTGAAGCACTATTTCAGCAAGAGCAACTCTTCTGCATTTCTGGAAAATATCAACTTTGGATCCAGCTGTCCATGTGCAAGGTGACTAACTATCTTAGAAATCTGTCAGCAAAACACTGTGATTGTAGTCCAAAGATCAGGTTGGGAAGTTATCTGAACTATCAGGTTATGTATATATTTGGAGGGAAAAAAAATATTTGGAGCTGATGCTTTGCTTTGAATTACCTTCAAAACAAGAAAGGAGCATTTTCTGGCAGAAGACTGAATTGCATTTCATTAATTTATGGAATAGTGTGTTTCCTTGGTGAGAACCACAAACAGGAACTGAAACCCTGCTGCATCTCAGAGCACTCAGTGACTGACATGAACTCTGAACCACTTTGGATTATTGCTTCTTGACTATGAGACACACCAGAACCACACTGTAAAGCAGCTCTATGCTTTTCAAGAATAGCAAAGTTATTTTTAAAAAAACAGTGTTTTGAAGAACACAAATCCAATCCAACCCTAGCAGAAATAAATATGCCTGGAATCATTCACTATCTGGGACAAACTTTCCTGTTACACAACTGAAGAGAAACAGAGAGGCTACTACAGGACCCAAGGGCATTATGCAAAAACATCAACAACAGAGTCGTTTTAAGAATTAAATGGAATATCTGACTCAAGTTTTATCTCAGGAGGCAGTTTATTTCTTCACAAACTGAAGAGGTGTGAAAAGATCTAGGAGATGTAAAGACATTGGGCAGTAAACTGGGAAACTTAAAAATATTAGGAGGAGATAATGCAATAAATTACTGTTTTCTTTCTTTCATTTTGGTTATTGGTAGCTGCTGTTGGGTACAGAATGGAATATATGTGAGGGACTAACTGTGCATCACAGAGAATAGTTTGGGCTAAAAGGCACTTTTAAAGGTCATCTAGTCCACCCCTCTGCAATGAGCAGGGCCATCTTCAACTACAACAGGTTGCTCAGAGCCTCCTCCAACTTGGCATCTACCACCCCTGTGGGCACCCTGTTCCAGTGTTTCACCACCCTAGTTGCAAAAAAAATAAATTCCTTATATCTAGTCTGAATCTACTCTCTTTTAGTTTAAAACAATTGTCCCTTGTATAAAATGGCTTAACAAATCTGAATATACATTTATTTATTATCTTGAGAAAATGAGGAAAATATTTCATTTGCCTTATAAAACCGAATTCTAAAATCACTATTAAATTTTTGTGTTATGAAATACAAGGGCTATGCTACTTACCTAAAATGCCTCATTGTCACAAAATTGATATATTTGCACAAACTGACCTTCAAATTCCAGTAAACTATGGAACAAAGAGCATCCTCCTTTGTCTTTTTCTTCCTTATAAATTATAGTACACATCAATGTTCCAACTATTTATAAGAACAACCAGAGTTCTTCAGCAATTTTTAAATTGCTGATCTGTGTATCTGTCTGTAAGACCTGAGAGCTTACTACTCTTCCAGAATGTCATCACAGAAGATACTCTGTCCTGAATTGATTCAGGTGTAGGAGAGTAAAATTTACTATGAGACAAATATCTATACACTCACAACCCACAGCCAAGAACATATACTTTGGCAAATGCTTCAAATCCAAATAACATCCCAAATGGATGAATAAGTAAAATAAGAAGTAACATGATATAATCTTTCCCACCTAAATCAAATCCTGCAACATGATAATGTGATTTCATCTAACAAAATTAAAAAGAATTATTTTCATTCCTTCAGCAACAGCATTAATGTATCTGTGTCAAAAAGTATTAAAAATTTGTCATTTATCATCCTGCAGAAAGAATGCTTTGCTATGGTACATTGACAGAAACAGAACAGTTTTTGCTTCCTGACAAGACAAACGAGAGTCTTGCATAACTAGATGTGCTAGTTTGCTGGGGATGTCCTGACTCTGGCATTCCCAGCCACACGCATAAATTGCTTTCCAATGGACTCTGGGGACAGTTGCCTGCACCAGCCTAGAAGAGAACAATATCACAGCATCTACACATTCTACCTGCCACTATTCCACACACTATCTGCCTAAGGGAAGATATACTCAGGAGGAGGAAGGAGAAGAATTATTCTAAGAGTAATTAAATAATACAATTTAATTTTGTATTACATCATAGATGGGGAACGCTATGTAATGATACAACATTGTCATGACACAGTATAAATCAGAGTATTTTTAAAATTCAAATTAAGATGCAACAATTCTTATTCTACAAGAACAGTTATTTAGGAGTCTGTTTGCAGTCTTCCTCCTTATGGCATAAGACAAAGTTTAATGTCAGCATCATCCTTAGCATACTTGGTGACTGTAAACCCTCACCATCTACAGTTCCATACACAACTGATATTTCTTCTTATATCTGCCTACTTCAGAAAAAGTTTAAAATCATAAAATGATAAAATCACAGAATGGCTTGGCTTGGAAAGGACTTAAAGATCATATAGTTTCAACCACCCTCTCATGGGGAGGGTTCAGGCTGCACAGGACCCAGTTCAACCTGACCTTGAACACTTCAGGGATGGGGCACCCACAATTTCTCAGGGCAACCTATGCCAGTATCTCACCACCCTTACAGTGAAGAATTTCTTCCTGACATCTAATTTTAAAATTCTTTTTGTTTAAAACCATTCCCCCCTTGTCCTATCACTATGTGCCCATGTAAAAAGTCCCTCCTCCTCTTCTTTATAAGCCCCCTTTAGGTACTGGAAGTTGCTGTAAGGTCTCCCTGGAGCCTTCTCTTTTCCAGATGTAACAACCCCACTTCTCTCAGTCTGCACAGCACAGGTGCTCCAGAGCTCTGAGCATCTTCATGGCCTCCTCTGGACCTGCTCCAAGGGGGAACATCTTTCTCGTGTGGGGGGCCCCAGAGCTGGACACAGCACTCCACTGGGGTCTCAGCAGGGCAGAGCAGAGGGCCAGAATCCCCTCCCTTGCCTCCTCCTGTTCTGTTGCAGCCCAGGATACAGTTGGCTTTTTGGCTGCAAGTGCACTCTGTTGGCTCATATCCAGCTTTTCCTACATCATATTCCCCAAGTCCCTCTCTGCAGGGCTGCTCTCAAGGAGTTCTTCTGGCAGTCTGCACTAATGACTGGGACTGCCCTAACCCAGGGGCAGCACCTTGCACTTGGACTCGAGGCTCTCGTGCTTGTCCAGGTCCCCCCGGATGGCATCCCCTCCTTCTGTTGTATCAACAATGCCACAGCTTAGGGTACAATCAGAATTTCTGACCAGTGATAATAAATTGTTCCACTTGAAATAACAGAAATTAAAAAATAAAAATAAAAACCTAATATTCTTTCAGTATACAAACCCTACTGGAAGAGGGGACCTGGTAGACACAATTGAAAATGAAATTCGGTTATCTTGTCTGCCCTCCCCATCAATCCAGTGAGTTTATAATATCTGCAGAAAAGAAAATACCTTGAGAGAATTAATACTGCAGGATAAAACTGAAGTGAGTACCACGCTTCAAAGGAGTGGAGTGTTAGAACATCAGAAAATGCTAGATTTATATGCACAGAGAACATACTTTAGTGTCATTTGCCTGGAGAGCTGCAAAGAATTGTATTTACTGGTTTTTCTGCATTTCAGAAAGCTAATTCAAGTTAGTTACTCAACTAGGGCAACTAGCTTTGCCGGTTAAAATGTGAGATGTTCCCAGACAGAGGGAAAAAACTCCAAACTCCAAAACAATCCTAAAATAAATTCTTTCAGGCACACAGAGAAAGTATTTGATACATAGGAACCTGTATTAATTTAAAATTAGGTGCAAAGAAAAATCATTGCTTCACTGTTCAGGGTAGGAAGAAAACTTTAGAGTTTATTATCCAATCAAGTCAATCAAGTCCTCTCTCAGTGACAAGTGTTACACTTCTTTGTTTTACTTTCTGGGGTTCTGCTACAGTTGAGAGCCATCACCAACTGCTGTCACATATGAAACACTTCAAATTAATAAATGAATGAATGAGGAGCACTTGATAAAGAAGCTGCCATTAAACTTTTCACCTTTTTTATATGACTCATGATGTTTTGTTTTAATTACGGCTGTGCTATTCCAGTGTTGTAAAATATGGAATATGTAAAAATTTTCCTAAGAAAGGATGTTCTTTGATGTTTGATCTCTGTATACTTTCCAGCCTAGTACACACGAAGGAAGATTTAATCCATGAAACAGAGAGAAGCTACCAAGCAAGATCTGAGTGATGTCCAGGTGTTAGAAAGACAAATTACTTGGGGGTAGAATTGCCTTGTTAAGGTCTAGGGCTTGACATGTTTCAATGACCTCAGACCTAGTAGGAGGTTAACAAAGCCTGGGAAGAAAGATGTACCACTGATAGTGGACACAAAGAATGCAGAATTTACAGGCTGCAAGGACATTTGGCAGAACTCCCAAGAGAAGGAAAAAACTAACACCAACTCAGAAACTGTGCTGAATGAGCTGCAACCAGGTAAAGGGGAATTCTGGCAGGGGCAGATCCTGACCACTGACTCATGGACCACCAACCCAAGAAACCCACCGACCCAAAAGAAGAGGAAGACTGAACATGCAGACTAATTAGCACAAAAAGTGAGAGAATCATTAACCAATAGAAGATAGAATAGTAACTTAGAACTATGCAACTTGTAGCCAATGAACATTAATGCCTTTGTTTGCTAAAATGTATACACAGTAAAAGGTTTTGATAGCTGCTGTGCTTGATTTGTGGAATACCACTGAACACCCAGGCTTGTGAAACTCTGAAATAAATAGCCACTGTCTCTCTCAAGCATGTGATTATTGGCTTGTTTCACACCAGGTAACAAATCCAATTTTTCTGGACAACACCAATTGCCCAGTGAATTAAGATCAGTCAAAAGTAAACAATCATCTTAGGTCATCAGCACTCCCAGCATTCAAGTTACTGTCACTTAAGTAAATTTCAGAGATAAACAGTAATGGTTTCCAACACAATCCAGAAGCTGTTACTGAGAAGGAAGAAAAATAGACATGGCTTCTTATTGCAAGGTTATTGTGAATATTCGAGGAGGCAGCACACCAAACTGCTGGAAGGTGCACCATGTGATAATGGTGATCATGTTACATTTCAAGTAATGATTTCAGAGTAGATCTGCAGAGGGTTTGGTAATTGCAGCATCACAAAACATCCAGAATATGCAGCCTCTGGCCCTTCCTCTGCCTCTAAAGTAAGTGGGCAAGTCCACTTTTTCCTCTCTATACAATCCTCAGCAGAAAACAGGCAATAAGCTGCATTTCTGTGACTAAGATTTCCAACAGAAGGCATCTCCACTTAGTACAGCTCTAAATCCCCTTTTGTGCTTCAGTTCCCCATGGCCTTTTCTAAAGAAATAAAGCAGGGGGTGATTTTTTTTATCTTCGGGTGCAATTGAAAGACCATGTTGTAACAGCGCTTCACACAATTATAATGACTGCAATGCTTTCCCAACAAATGACTGATTCATTTTTCTCCACTGAGAGCCCCAAACATCAGTCTGGAGATCTAGGTCCTTCCCTAAGGACCAATAAATCTTTAATTATTTTATACAAAGTGACCTAGTTTCAATAGAAAACTGTTATCCTGTAATATTTTTAATGGTAGTTCTATGGTTAGCTCAGATTTGAACAAAAGACTTCTACAGACACAGAAAAGGCTTCTGCCACCTCTTTCTCTGTTGGCTTTTGTGAGCAAAAATCCCGTAATTGCATTTTTTAAGGCAACCAATTTGCCAGCATATATTAGTAAGAAACACCTACGGATTTGGTTCCCTTTGGGGATACAGATTAAGTTAAAGGCAGGTGTTTATTGCTAAACAGTGACCAGTTTAGCAATAAAGCCTCTATAAACTTGGAAAAATTCAGCACCTGAGCTAAGGACACACAAACTCAGACCCTTCCAGAGTGGAAGTTACTATGCAGACATTTTCAGAGTTTCACCTTTAGATCTGGATAATTCAATGTGTCTGTGAATAGAGCCTTTTCCTAGCGCCTCACGAGAGCAAACTCCTGATGGCCATGGTGGCGTGTCCTGATGCTGTGGCTGCAGCCTCAGACAGGCAGGCAGTCAGTCCCACACCCTACCAGCAATCTTTGCAGGAGCACACACTGTCACAGCTGTGCAGAATGCAGCACAGAAGCAGTGAAAATTATTAAACTTACCAAGGCATGCTGTGGAATATCAGTCATTAGGCCACTTAGCTCCCTGCTGTTCTTGGGGAAAGTGGGCAGGATGAATACCAGGAAAGGGCAGAGGAACATGATACAAGAGATGAGTATATACATATATATATATATATATATATATATATATATACACACACACACATATATATGTGTGTGTGTGTGTGTGTGTGTGTGTGTGTGTATAATCCCAAGATGATATTTTCTTCAAGTACGTGCCTTAGCACATGATATACATATATAAAGTTTCTGATCAGCAATATCCAACAATATCTGAGGCAATCCCTAGGAGGATGCATAGTAACAGGTGCTCATGCCCTTCCTTGCAATTTGCTGGTTTCATGAACATTTTAAGCCAATGTAAACTTTAAAAATAATTGTGCCCCTACCTTGAGCCAGCACAGCTGTGTTAAACCAATATGGAGAAAAAATTCAAACTAAAAGTGAGGCATTTTCCCTTCTCCATATCTTTAACATTTATTGCACTCTTTCTGAGCCAATTCTTCTCATAATCTGCAAAGTGCTGGAGCCAGCACAAGGGAGAGTTTGGCAGAGAAAAAGAAGCTGAGTACGGCAGGGGAGTAGGAAGACCTCTTTCAGTCACAGTTGGTTTCCAAAACTTTTATAAAATTAAGGCCTAAACTGTATCAGTAGCCCACTTACAGCTTTTTCATCAGCTTCTGCCTACTAAACATCTAATGACATTTTAATGTCCTACAGCCCATACAGGGTTTTTTTTTTAATTTAAAAACACATAGTCAAATCGATGTGATCATTTTTTCCAGCTATTTATAAATACCCATAGTGATCGAGCTGAAAGTATAAAATTAAACAAAAATTGTAAGAAATACAATGAACTGTATTTTACAGCTTGTTGCACAAACCCAAAGACCAATTTTGACATTATTTTGATTTTACATAAAACTCCTACCTAACATGTGGCATTTTCTATTCATCTTTTTTGTTTGAAGGAAGAAATTAAGACCATTTAAGTTACTCCCTGTTCCAAAACGATGCTAACAACTGTATCCTCAACCCTTTACATTTGCAGTAAATGGATGCATTTGGCAAATGGATTTTTAAATCACCTAAAGTGGACAGACCGTTCCAAGAAGTCCTACTGTTAACAGTTACTAGAAACACCACAGAGATTTCTAGAAAGAGATTAAAGAAAGAGGAACAATGTAATTTGGGCACTAGACAATATTATCACAGAATCATAGACTGCGCTGATTTGGAAGGGACCCATCAGTATCAGCCAGGTCAACTCCAGGCCCTGCACAGGACACCCCAAGAGTCACCCCATGTGCCTGAGAGCATTGTCCAAACACTTCCTGAGCTCTGTCAGGTTTGGTGCTGTGACCACTGCCCTGGGGAGCTGTCCCAGTGCCCAACCACCCTCTGGGGGAAGAACCCTTTCCTAATATACAACCCTAAACCTCACTGAGTAAAACCTCAGCTTCACATTGGTTTTTTGACTCCTGTCACTGTCACCAGAGAGATCAGTGTCTGCCCCTTCTCTTCCCCTCACCAGGAAGTTGTGACTGCAATGATGTCCCCCTCAGTCTCCTCCAGGCTGATCAGACCAAGGGACCTCAGCCGCTCCTCACACAGCTTCCCCTCTCAAGATCCTTCACCATCTCTGTTGCCATCCTTTGCCAGTGCTCTGCACATGCTCTCGGATTTCCCAATACCTGCAAAGCCTTTATAGAATAATGTAAAAGAAAACTAACAGGATATTTGAAAAAGCAGTGGTATGACTTGATAAGATATAGTAAGGACAGAAATGCACAGTTGCTAGGGCTAAGTAGGATAGCCCAGAAGAAGACAAGTTGTGTCTCAAAAATTAACTTGGTTTATTCATCCTTCGGAAGGATGGCCAAGGAAAGAAGGAATTCAGAATGATGATGGAGAAGCACACTGCATTGGCGTAAACCTTTCAGCCAGTAGTTCAGCAAAAATGTTTTAGAAGCTACAGAATGATAACAGCACACTACAAAGGTAACACATAAAATGCTAAGCTCATTACACATTTTGTTTGCTGCTCTTTTTGTCACTCATACTTTTAGATAAATCAAAAGTCTACATCCATGCTGTAGCATTGCTGTTCTTTCCTCCTCTCTGGCCCAATAAAGTCACTGTGATCTGGGAATTTTAACAAAGAATACCCATCTCAGTTTCAAGTGAAGGGAAGACAAATTGACATTCAGGCCACAATCCAAGCACACCCACTGATCCAGAATATTTACAAATATTACATAACCTGAAATCAGAAAATAAGATGGAATAACACCCTGAGATCCTTTGAACAGCCTTCTTAGCAATAAACACAGAGCTACAGATATACATGTGTTATTTAAATTCAGATGATTTTGAGAGAGATAAATAAATGGATAAATAAAATTTATTTCACAATAAAATGTTGCTAATAAATGTTCCAATTCAGTGGAATTCAAATTATACCACCAAGAGCAAGACACATTTGAAACAGTCAGCACAAAGCATTAGAGGTCTGTTTCACAGCAAGGATCATTTAGAACTAGAGATTCAAAACACAATGCAATGCAGCAGTGACCTGGATTTTACCTGAATATTTTCACTTTTCCTGCCTAGAAAGAATTTGCATATTAGCTAATAATATAAAAAAAGTCTGGACTGAACCTCTGGATATACATGATGCATAGTGAGCAAGCCAAGACTTCTAAGAAATAGAAATTACAGCCCATGAACAGTAAATCTGATGCATTTAGTAACCACCTAGGGCACGCAATAGCAATTCAATGCAGTTCATCTGCACATTCTTCTGCCTGAGAAATTCCTGACAGAAATACAGCTGCTCTGTGGCCGCTGGCCTTAAAAGCCACTCTCTTACAGCTTCTGTCCACATTTTCTAACTTAAACACAAAACCTGTGACTTTGCAACCCTATTACTAATCCATGTGTCACATTTCAGGCAAATACTGTACTCTAAATAATTTCAAATGTAAATTAGATAAACTAACTCCTGACAGAAGGTATTTTGATAGTAATACCTGCAAAGTATCTTGATAACAAGACTATAGAGGGCAATTTGTGTTCATTTGCATACTCAAAAATAAAAATTGTTTGGCAATAATTTTGTTATTATGGTACTTATTTCTAGAGCATCTATCGAAGTGTTAAACACACACCCAAATATACTAAGAGCAGCAATTACTGTGTGAGTTGAAAAGCAATCAATTTCAAAGCTAATCTGGACAAAGTAGTTTACTTATAGCATTAACAATTATTATTACTTGAAATTCCAGAAATGCAAGGAGAACCTAGCTGAAAATAGGACTGCTTGTCACATAAACATGCTGTCTTTATCTAGGGATCAAAAACACAGCTGTGAAAATACTGTAAGTCTTGTCCAGATGAAAAAAACCCAACCTAAGCTGGTACAGATAAAAAGCTCAAGGAGAGCAGACTCAAACTAGCAAAGCCACATCTTGTTAAAGCATATGTCGCATGTCTACAATACTTTTAACACATGCTAGAACATACTGGATGCATTATCACATTTATTGCCTTGACAACAAAGCTAGAATTAATAGTACAGGGTAGCCCTTGTTCAAAAGAACTAAAATTCAAGAGGAAGCAAGGAAGTATTAGCTGTATTGTCAGATGCAATTTGAGTTTTTCTGGGAGGCTAACAAAAAGCCAAGATGGTTTAAAATTTACTGATTAACTAGAAGTCCTTCCCAAATGCTGCTCTGTGCCTGGCGAAGTAATTTAAATAAAGGAAAAATAAGGACATCTATTTTAAATAAAAAGTGTTTGTTTAAAAAGTAATTTGAAAATAAAAGCTTTCCATTTCTCAGGTTTCTTTTTTTTTTTTTTTTGCCTTATAGCTGAGGATTAAGAAAAGAAGTTTAAAGCCAATGGAAACAGAATGTGTTGCAATAACCAAGTATATTTGTCTCCTACAAGTTTTAAAAAAACACCACATTTTCTCCAGTATTGATCTTGGATACTGGGTTTAGGAAAGTTCTCCTGAAAATACCTTATATCAAGGTGTGCTTGGTCTCAAGTACTAAATTCTCATTGTAATTTAGCAGAAAGGCATATTTTCTTACTATTGTTCCAAGATATCTCAGCTTCCTTCTACCAGAAAACCCCTGAGGTACACCAAAAACACGGTCCTTGCTTTTTACATTTCTAATGCATGACATAACCATTTTATCTCTCTCTTTAGAAGACTGTCATAAAAACAGTGAGCTGTTTCTAAAGGAAAT
The DNA here is from genome assembly GCA_036630365.1 of Acanthiza pusilla. Lineage (NCBI taxonomy): Eukaryota > Metazoa > Chordata > Aves > Passeriformes > Acanthizidae > Acanthiza > Acanthiza pusilla. The sequence continues at coordinate 53,164,498 of JAXCHO010000164.1, forward strand.
ACTTCTGTGAGAATTTGGGTTATTCCACATATACCAAGTATGATTTCCACAGCTCCTAGTTTTTAAAATAAAGACTTAAGGCCAATAAATAATTTCCTTTTCATTAGTAAATGAAGAGTGTGAAATTAATTATTTGATGTCCTCACTAACTTATTAATGTAAACATTCTATTTAGGATGCAATAATTATATAAAACCCAGGGAATTTACTTGCAGCAGTGAATTAAAAGAAGGATTGAGATTCCCAGCTACTCACAGATTTGGTTTTTGAGAAATAAATTTACTATTATGACTTGAACTTATAACTGGACTGTACTTGGTGAACACAGCATAACCTTATAAGACTTGTACAAATCTATCAGAAAAAAAGAATTTCCACAGCAATTATGCTCTTCATGTCTTCAGCTAAGGCTCTCACTCATTTCAAACCATGCTCTGTCCTAGATGTGCATATGCACCTCTAGCGGATGTGGCACTGACTACACATTTGGATCAGAACATAACTTTGCCTCTGGTATATCCCCACACAGCCACAGATAAAATGCAAGGCTGCACTAAGAACACAGCTCATGGTGCAGCAGACAGAAGTTGAGGAGTTCAGCACTGTGAAATGCAGTTGTGCTTACAATCATAGACTGGTTTGGGTTGGAAGGGACCATAAAGATCATGCCCACCCCCTGCCATGGGCAGGGACACCTTTCACTAAACTGGGCTGCTCAGAGCCCCAACAGCAGAAGGAACCTCACAGTGCCAACAGCAGTCTTTTTGAGATCAAAATGTTAAACCAAGGCACTGGCAAGAATCTTTTCAACCTCTGTGACTGCTGTGTATAACCAGTCTTATATACAGCTCCATCTAAATAAACACACACAAGTATTCATCCTGCCAACTGTATGAAAAAACGGCATTTTTGACTGCATGTCAAGGTAAGCCCCTACAAAGAAATTGATAAAGATGTTTAAAACCTACCTGAACTCTGATGTTAGAAAAAGAGCATTTGTGGGTTTATTTTTGTTTGGGTTTTTTTTCAACCTTTTGAATGGAAACCAGAAGCGAGAAAAATGTCTGTAGAAAACTGTGCTTATAAATAATGATAGAAATATAGAGCAGTAGTATAAAATAAAAACAATATTCCACATCTCACTAAGGAACAGTGCTTTTATAAACTATGTCATGATCTTCTACTTTTGATGTAAATCTAGTACTTCGAAAAAGGAGGCCAAAGGAAATCTTCTTATTGCTATAAAATGAATACATTTCCTTTACTCTCTTTCTGATTGCAATATAATGCAAAATTATGTATTTTATTTTACAGATTTTTATAACCGACATCATCTGTACTTTTGCTGAAACACCTTTCAAGATTATATCCTAAATCAGGAAAAATTACAAATTCTTTTTATAACTTGATTAAGATAAAATACATTAGTGTGTGATGTACATATTTCAAGTTTATTCCAGTATGACTTGTGAATTAATATTTTCATTTTTCAAAAACCCACCTCACCCTACGTAACTGTAGTAAACTCCCAATGAATTCCATTAAAGATGGAACCTTATATTTTCATTGCCTTGTTTTAAGCACAGCACTGAAAAGGTGGACAAATCAGAGTACTACTGCCAGTCAACACAGACTTTATGAAAGCCACATATTAGATTAAACTACAGAACTATATTTAACCTGAGAAGATAGGGTCCCATTTATGTAATCCTACTTTAGGAGCTTCTAATGAGTTACTGCAGCCTAACCCAGATATGCCTGCCAGCAAGTTCCCTGCTCTTTCATGTCAACTCAATGATGAGAGTACAATTTCATTGTAAAAATTGCTGCACAGCACGTAGAGTACTCTCGTTAAACATGGCAACCATCAATATAATCAGTAAACTAAAAATAAACTTCTGCCTAATTTAGCCCAGATTTATAACACAGAATCTTTATCTTTATTTGTATTATATTTGCTATATAACTGTAGTCAGTGTTACTAAGAAGAGATTCCTAAGGCAGGGGAACATGTAGTCAATGGAATTAGGTAAGTAAAAAAACGGGTAAATTCTTTGAAACTAGAGCATTCACTAGAGAGAGCAGATGCCTACATTTACAAGTCAATGAACGCACGCAGAAATTACTGAAAGATGCTTTAGCACTCAAATTATATGTTAAGTGAGTTATTATCACAGTGGCCTCTTTTTGCCTTGAAAAGCTACCAACAAGGATGCTCATCCATCTTAGAAATGTCTTCATCTTCCCGAGAGCATCCGCTGAGAGCTGCGCTCTCCCAGCTGAGGGTCCTGCATCCAGACCCGCCTGGCAGGCACATATGGCACCTGTGCGGATCAGCAGCGCCGGGGCGAGCGCCGGCCACGCGGCAACATCTGCAGGCTGATCAAAAGTGGCATTAATGAAATGCTAAAAGCAGTTTAATTCACTCCTGCACGCTGAAAGACAGCTGCAGTGACAAAAGGTGTATGGGGAAAGCACCACGTTAAGGTTAGAGATGGTGAAAGGAGCAGGGGGAAGGATGAAGCTGTTCAGAGCATGCTTTTTGACCCAAGTCATCTACTGTGAACACCTTGCCGAATACAATCATACTACTGCTTGAAAGCAAGCACAGCATGGAATGCAAAACAATGATGTAAGAAACAAGGACAGGAATAATAGTACTACAAACAGAAGAAATTGTTAAGGATTTGTCATTACAATTTGTCATTGCATCATACAACTTCATTTCCTGTTGTTTACAGATTTGGCTGTGTTTAAAGGGTTCTGAACTTGATGTTCATCTCAACAAATGATCCCAACATAAAAATTACATATGTAAAAATACTTTGAATTCCAGTGTCCCTGGTTGCTTTCTCTACACTGTGTCTGCTGCTACTGCATGTACAGGAGAAGCACTAAAAATGCAGTTCAAAGAGATTTCGTTTCTGAACATCACATTTTCTCTGGGGCACTAGGATGCCTTTCTCTGTTACTGTAACAGGTCCACAGGTTTCAAGATTCAGAGCAGAGCAACTATACTAGGCTTGGACACATGGCATTCCCAAAACCAAACAAGGCCAATAGACCATTAACACAGTATCTTGGCTTCAAATGCTAATTATTTCTCTGCAAAGCTAAAGCTAAAGTCCGATGGGAAGTTCTTTTACTAATTTAGCTCTTCACAAAGGAAACAATGAGGTGCCTCAAAGATAAACAGTTTACATTTATTTTACTTAAATATTTTATAAAAAAATTTCGTGACAGGAAAACAACAAATAATGGCCTCCAATCTACCAGAAATTTTGGCATTGGCTTGGTCATTCACATGAAACACATTAATTTTAATGCAGCTCTGTCTGGGAGAGAGGGAGATGTGAATCCTCCAGTGACCCGGTCATTCGGATGAACTGCAGGAAAGGGGCCAGGCACTGAACCACCTCACAAGCACCTACGGCTTTCTGTACATCATATATTGCAGAAAGAGGGGAAAGACTGAGCAGGAAAAGTCTAAAAGACAATTTTCTATAAATGTGGCTTTGATAAACTGAGAGACTGATTTTTAGCATTCTTCTCAAGCTCAGGAAAGCTAATCTGTATGTCCAAGAAGAAAACAACACAATCAGTGGAAAACCTGGCATTAAACAACGACTCAGCACGCTGACTGAGCCTCAAGCTCTGAATAAAGTATTTATAACATTTAAAATTTAGAAGGGTGGTTGCACTCACTCAAAGAAAAAAAGAAAAAATATCAGTAAGCCAGTAGTAAGCTAACTAAACGCAAAAATCAGAAATTAGAAAACAGGTAGCTTGCTATTGAAAGAAAGAAGAAAAGATCACTTTTCGTAATGTAAGGGCAAATCAGAAAAAATCATTTAACAAAAACACTGTAAATACTCTGGAAATTTAAAGTCATCCAATATGACATGATCTTCAAGTAAAAAGCTGGTGTTGAATTCAGAAAGATAAATCCCATGCTTAGCACCAGTAAAATTTATTATAAAATATATTTGTTTGGCATTATAACGGTAAATTTGAATCTGATTACTAACATTTATTATTACAACTGCATAAGATAAATACACATTATGAATATTCATGAAAGTGTATTATTCAAATGCAAGATGATTTGTGCAGACTGAAATATATATTTATCCTACAAAGAAAGATAATCTCAATGGAAGAAAAGAAGCAATTATGTAAAAAGGAAATGCAGAATGAAACAGATAGAAGAACAAGCTGAAGTTCAAGTTAGTGAAGGAGGCTTAGGTGTTCCATGAACGAAGAAGGAAGAAAACCCCAGTAAGTGAGAAATCATGCTACAAAGAAAAAAGGAGGAAGCATATCTGCTAGGTATACAATAATATGCAGCTTATTGTACGGAGATACAAAACATCAGCATATAAATTCTACTTATCAAGAATAGAATGAGTTTTAGCCAGGTTAGAAAATGCAAAGCTGAGCTCCAACTTAGAGATCAACACTATGAACATGGCATCATCCTACTGGCTCAGTATCTCGCCCAGAAGGATGACAAAGGAATTTATTCCTTTCCTGCCACATGGATAGGCAGAAGAATAACTAAACAACCACCAGTTTTGAGTACACTGCTTTTCTGTCTTATCAGGAACAGGATGATAATTTTGTCTCCTTGACATACTTCCATAGCCAGCACTCCAAACACAGACAGAGGAAATCAAATTCCCTTGGCATTAAAAGATGAAATAAATCTCTGCACAGAGACTATTATTCCCCACACATATACTCAGGAACAGAAGCAGAGCCAAATTCTTATCCAACTGGCAGATGTCTCTTTGCTAGTTGCAGTGATGTAGACATCAATCCTGAACTGCATTGCTCAGCATCACTACAGGCAAACCCAAAGCAAAAATCACTCAAATATGTAAGTCTGGCCACATACTGCAGGTAAAGGGCTCTGGTGAAACACAATGTTATTAGAAATGCTTTCCTTTTTTTTTTTTCCTTGTAGTAAAAAAAAATTGATTGTTCACATGATTTTCAACACAAACACCACAGCAGTCTACTCCAACATTACAAAACCAGAGAAAGAAACACAAAATTTAATGGAAATGCTTAAGTAATGAAGCTTTGATATTTAATTGATTTGCTTGAAACTATGAATGCCAAAACCAAGACATTATTTTAATCTGACAGTCCCATTGAGACCAATATCGCATATTACACTGCAAGCTTATTCTAAGCTGTTTATTAGCAAAAATACTAACAGGATGCAGAAAAGATATCACCAATACAGATCTGCCTTTGAACCTCTGCTTGCCATGGTTATAGGATAAAGCTTCATTTTCACATCTCCACAGGTAGTACCCAGTCTAGTTTGAAGCCCAGATGACAGAACCAAAGGGTGACAGTCTTCAGTGCCACTCTGCAGCCCTACAAGTCAGCATTTCCGGCAACTCATTTCCCATATTTCTCCTGGACTCAGTTATGCGTATTTAAACAGTACTTAAGTCTTCAGCCACATGGCTGGCACCATTTCTCCAACATCCTACTCACTTAAGTCAAACAACCTGAGACACCACAATGCAGAATATTAGCTAAGCAGAGAATTGCAGAACATACTGCTTCAATGGGATCTAAGCTTCATACAGCACAGAAGATGGTGCTGGGACATACTTTAAAAATATCTGAAAAAAAAACAACTCCCTAATCAATGGGATGAAGTGTCTGTAAAGGGACATCAAGCTAGACTGCTTTTGGTCTTGTTTAACTGGCTCTAAGTCAAAAGGACAGAAGTGGTCAAGGAAAGAAGACCAGGAAAAAAACAGGGGATCTGCAGCTAGAGAATGGTAAATGTGCAGGACCAGATTCCAAAGGGAATCATTTTTGCTGTCAGTGAGCCATAACATCTCAGTGGTGCATATTGAAAATACTTATCTGAAAAAAACCAGGAAACAAACCCAGAAGTACTTCACAGTTTTCCATAAAGGAGAAATTATTAATAGTCCCAGAAGCCTTGCTCAAGAATGTCAACACATGTGTTTCAAGCCATCTCTGCGCTCTGGATGTTTTATTTGACCAGTCTAGCACAATTTTATGTGTTACCCCAGAAGCGTCACAAGACACAACTCCAGTGTACCACAGATCTCTAAGTTGATATCCAGCTCATGGATATCAGGACAGGCCTGCAGACTGCTTCTACAGACGCAGAACACAATCAGGATGACTCCACCTCCCCAAAATTTACGTTAAGATGAAATGTTTATTGTCTCTGTGACAGTGGCTTTTACAAAGACAAAGTCTTTTTTCCTCTGGAATTGCATAGGTGCTCTTTGCACAGCAAGTTACAATGAGGACAGCAATGGCCATGATCCCATACCAATGGTGTTTGCATGCAGCACCTTTAGCGAGCTAAATTCATGTGACATACAACATTTCCAACAAACACCCTGGAGCCAAGCACAGTTTCAAAAGCCACAGCAAAAATTAACAACAAAGTTCTCAAAACATTGAGAAAGACAATCTGATATGCTGCTTAGAGAAAGTTAAATCCAATTTGCCAAAAACAGGTAAGACCTCAGCACCTAATTTCTTGTCATCCAAAACCCCTACTAGGGACTGGGATGCAGTAAGTATACACCACCTGTCCTGCACCCGAAGTGACAAGAGTCTACAGTCAAGAGTCTACAGCAATTATCAACATTGGCAAAACTCCATAGGCAGGAACTGTGGTCTGCCAGGTTAGCACACAGAAGATGCCCCTCATGACCAGTCAGCAACTCTGAGTTCAGAAACAAACACAGAATTGCTTGTGCATCTCCATTGACTTCTACATGTTGTCTCCACCTTCTGGAGAACTCCACCCAGGTCTGAGGTCTGCCACGAAAGAGAACAGACAAAGAGAGTGCATGTAGTTGATGGTCAAAGGCATAAGTGGATGAAGAATACAGCTCCCCAAAAACACTGAAGCCTACTGAGAAATGCTAAGAAATAAATTCTAATGCAGTTCAAATGAAAAGGGCTTAGCACTTGAACTGACAGCAAAACTAAGGACAACCAATGAAGCCCTAACAACACAGGCATGGATGATACAAAGTTTTGCGACACGGATGTTCACAGGTAGGCTTAAAGAGTTCAGAACTACAATACAACCTGGTTAAATCTATTCACATTGTAATTCTTAAGTGTACTATGTTAGTTTTATACTAACAAATAGAAATGTTGCACTTCTGTGCACTTCTTCAATCACTAAAGTTTTAGTCCGTGGCTCCAAAGTCACATTTGTCTCCTAAAATCCTTAGAATATATACAAGCACCAACTTACAGTCCCACTTTTTAGGGCGGGTTTCATCAGTGAGAAACACCTACAGCATGGGCAGTGCTAAAAGCTGGGGAAAAAAATCCAATGTTTAGACTTTACCGCAGATTATTTGCTGTTGATTAAAGAAGGATATACAAGTAATCAAAGCCCCAAAACTGCAGCAGCTCTTCCCATGCTCTTCCCATGCAGAGGTCAGGGTCACAATGAGTGTAACTACTACTGTCAACGTCACTGCCTAGACTGGTTGTTATTTACATCCAGTGTAAATTCAGAACACATGCAAGAAAGTTGATGAATGTATGGATGATGGAACCATGTTATACAGACTGTAGCTGAGATCAGAATCAAATGAGTCAGTATCAAGCGGGTTTTTATTTTTCTACTTAAAAATCTACAACCTTTGCAAGGGAGAAGCCATGACAACATTTCTCTCACCCACAGGGTGGGGCGCATCTCAGGCAATATGGAAAAAAAAAGAAAAAAAAGGAAAAAAAAAGGTTTGTGTAATTCAAAGCCACCAAAAATAAGAGTTTCATATTGCACAGTTTCATTGCTGAAGAATGTATCTCAGTTCTTTCCATGTTAAAAAAAAATCTATCAGAAAACAGAATGACATGGCTTAATCTGTGCAGAACATGCACTCCTCCATCACGACAAAGCACAACAAAATAAGAACATGTAGCATTTTGACATCAACAAAGCTGCCTACATAGACGCCCACTCCTTCTTATTTTCACTGCTGCATATTCTTTAACTCACTCATTTCCTTCTGCATCTTTCTCACCATTCTTGACTTACCTACTCCTCATACAGCTTCTTCAGACTTGCTTTCACATGAAGACTGACCACGGAAAGAGTTACTCCCTTACAGACAGTTCAGAATACAGCATCCATTTTAATTTTTCCTTCTCCTGATACATTTATATACCAATAAAAATAATTCCCTTGAGAAACAGAGACGTTATTCCAGAGCATCTGAAATAACTCGAGCAGGAGAGATATTCAGCAGATCTAAGCTTCCTGCTGTGATAGATTCACACATTTGGTCCCACCTCCCAGTAAGGAGCTGGCAATTATTGCATTCCAAAGCAGGACCATGGATTTTTTCCAGCTCCCTTACTCCGCGTGCAAGTTACAGCTGAGTGTGGCAGCTGAAGCAGCAATGCATTTTTACATTAGATATGCAAAAGCTAGACATACTGGGTATGAAACAGTGAATGTGCAGTATATTTTGGGGGTTTTTTTCCTGCAGATTAGAACTATTAGTCTTGAGAATCATGACATTTACTGCTCTGCTTTACTGATTTTATATTTACAGATGTAAATCTGTAAGAAATGTATTTATTACATCAAGTGACAAGGGAACATATGCCTCTAAAGGTTTTAGATATTCCTCTGCTTTGTGAGAGGAAACAGCAAATAATTAGAATCCTGTGCTGCTTTTGTGCTGTTTGAAGGATTAGCCTCTCTCAATTCCTGGACAATATATATAAAGTACACTAAGTGCTGTGCTGAGAGCTTAAATACTGTTTAAATCAGACACATCTCCAACACATCCCCTCGTAAAGCATAATCTGTCATTATTATGCAATTATGTTAAAGTGCTATATGCAGGAATCGTCTATTTCACCCAGCTCATCAGATATGCTGCCTCCACAAACAGATTTATCTGTATATTAATTCTTGCAGTATTTTCTAAGTGCACATTTATGAATGCACACAAAATTCTCAGCATTATATTTTCACTCTTAAAAACCACAGCTTTTTTACCCGATACCTAGATTCCTAAGAGCTCACTAAATAGACTAAATCCAGCTCAGATATATCTAACCATGGCTGTAGTCACAGTTCCCTTCTTTGACTCAGAAGTAGGCATGTAGGCATCTACTTTCTAGACTACATATCTCCTAGGAAAGGCTAAGATGAAAAGATGGAGGAAAAAAAGTAGAAAAAAACCTAAAAATATTTCAGGCTTTCCTACACAGTGGACAGTAGCAAAAAAAAAAAAAAAACCAAAAAACTTAAATCTGCAAACAATAATATATACACATAATATTTGTTATTGACACAAAGACAGGGTTGGTACAATTAGCTGAATGCAGGAAAGCTTTGGGTTTTTACTGTAAGAGGTAGTATAGCCCCAACCTCCTCACTGGTCAAATGTAGAATATAAAAAATTCTGAGAAATTTCAGCACATGATGGCAATCTATTAAAAAAATCCAACCAAAGCCAGACAAAATCAAAAATAAACAAATGAACAAAAAACCCACCACCAAACCAAACTAGAAAACATTAATAAAGGGATATAATGAGTTGTCAGGAACAAAACAGTCCAAAAGATTCATTTTTCAGGGTGACTCATTGCAAAGAATAAAGGCTCATGCCATTAATCAGTGAAATTTGATCAAAAATACAGAAATGGATCATCTAACCTCCACAATCAAGCATATACATCTTGAGCTCTGGAGCAGGAGATTTGTCTTCAAGACTTCAACCCTTTTTACACATGCGGTTTGAAATTGGCCAGCAAATGCAAAAATTAGTCATACAGGACTGAGAGACAGCAGAAGCAGTTAAGGCTCATTTCCATAGGAAGCCAGGCTACAGCAAATGTAATTAAAATTTTTAGCAAGAGTTTGCCACTTTACTAAAAAACTCAGAATTACCAGGACAGTAAGTGTTGGGGCACAGCATCCCATCTTCCCTCCCATCCTCTACATGGCAGAGGCCAAAGCCTCATGCAAAAGCTAATAGGATGATTATCTTGAGAAGGATTATGCTGCACAGAGAAGCTGAAGTCTGCCTTTGTGAGAATTAGGTCCATCATCCTTACTGGTCAGATGAATTATTTTCTTTTGCCATAGTGCAGATAGATTATCACTTGGTCTTCCTTAAAATCAGTGAATCTCAAAGAATATCAACATAAAAAGGTGGGATAAAATGTATTTGCAGACCTTTCTTTTTGGTTTAAGAAACAGGGAGTCCAGAAAAGGATTCAAAAGTAATTAATTCTTTTATAAGAAATAAAAGTCTGCCACACTAAATCAGCAGAGTATAATTATAATATAGTCTATACCTAACAAGCTTAGCAATGAATGACTGAGACATGATCTGTTCTACAGGAAATGCCAAGATGTTACTCAAGTAGATCAACGTAAGGTAAAAACATTGTGAAACTGGTGTTTTACACCTTGATATGGAAAAAAGGTCTGTTCTTCGGGTTTAATTTTTCATTTCTAAGCAATTCAGAGAAGGAGCACCTCCCAACATACTCTCTCCATCCTAATAGGGACAAGAGTGTTTGCATCCAGATAGTGCAGAAAGAACTACATGAAGCAGTTACTCCAAAATCAGAGAAGTACGTGCAGCTTAGGGACTCAAAAAGAATGAGAACCACTGTCTCACAAAGTAAAACCTTCATCCTAGAAACATGTCCTGATTAGACTCAGGGTAGACATGCATCACATCACAAGTATTTATAAACATGGATAATAAGCTTGTTCAGAGAATTAGCAGTTCACAAGAAAACAAGGCTTGTACTTTAGGGTGGTAGTTCAAATGCAAGCTAGTGAGAAGAAATGCAAAATACTGGACACTTTTTTGCATAAACAGAAACACTACAGAGCAATAAATAAACAGCTATCAGATGCTGGATATTGTTCTAGAAAGAAAACAGGAAAAGAAAATAAAATCTCAGCCTCATAATCACTGACATTTTGGAAAGTCTTACTAAAATAGTCTACTTTAGTTACAGAAGGTGTTCCTTTGTTCTGACTGTTGAAGAAGAGGAATAAGGTAATCTTGGAAGAATCCATGAGAGATTTTTCTGCAGTGGCTCACTCTTACTCTCACCTTATAAACAATTATAATAACAACAATAGCACCTCAGTTTCAATTACACCAACATGCCACTTGGCTCACCTCATCTTAAAATAAATACACAATGTTAGGATTAAATTTGAGTGTGTTAAACTCACAGGGGAAAATAAAAAAAATCATCTCCTCACCTGCGCAGCAAAGTCAAAGCAATCAGATATGCAGACAGTGCCCATAACGAAGGCTGACAGCTATGTTGACCATAGCCAAAGGGACACCATTTATTGAGGTTACACCCAGGAAGCCAAGCATTTCATCTGCTGCACATGCTGAGCATCAGCGCTAAATCAAAAGTGAAACTTCAAAATGCAGCCCTGTGACTCTACTGACACTTCCTTCCTGGATGCAAAGGTAACAGCCATCACAAGAGCAACTAAAAGCTTTCAACAGTAATGCTGTGTCAAAGACAACTGAAATTGAGGACAACTGTCAGTTATCCAAGAGGATGAAAGTTAAATTTAAATGGCACTAAGAAATATGAAAAAGCATACTTTCTTGAATAGCTCCCATTTCCCTTACTGCCAAGGTAGGGTGCTAGAAAATGGGCAACATGGTGTTAAGGTGGACTGAAAGTGAGAAGAAAACTGAACAGAAACTTCAAAGAGTTAGGAGAGACATCTTGATCCTCCTACAGTTGTGGCTACATTCACCATTTAGTAGGGAACAACTAAGCAACACATGAACAAATACACATAATATAAATAGCTCCTCTTTTAATTTTACATTGATTACAGAATGCCAGCTTTCAGACTAAATATACAGTTTTTAAAAACATATGCAAGGAACAAACTAACTAATATTTACATCAAAGTTCTCTTATTATCAGAATGAAACAAAAATGCCCTTCAGCCATCTTTCACTAAAACCGAAGTAAAGCCAAAGCAAAGCAAACCAATGTTGACTGTGGGTTTTGAGGATGACATAACCACTGTAGAAGAGTCTACTCACTACTTCTAAACATGTCACCATTTAAGTGATTTTTGCTTCACTTTCAGACTTTCACCTCCAGAAGCTGGTTTCAGCATATCAGGTTATTCAGCACATTAACAGGACAGCACCAAAACAACAGCATGTGTATGTACGTTCACGTTTTTATAAAATGTGCATTAGGCAACCCTCTCTTCAAACCAGGGATATAAAGATTAATTAGAAATTGGCACTCTATATCCTTGTCTTCATTGACAAGTAATTTCCCATTGTAAACAAGATACAGAGCGACTACAAGGATCTGTGCCTAACAAAAAAACAAAAATAAAATAACAAAATTCCCACTGTATTCCTCATCAAATCAAGCACCTTATCCATTCCTGTCTAACAGCTGCAGGTGGGAGCTTCCCAAATACATCTGGCTCTTCATTTGCATTTATGCATGCGTTTGAGACCCTATATGGTAAAGAATGCGACAAATCCAAAGGTAGCTGTGGAACTAAATGCCAGATCTCTGAGCTTGGATTGTGTTGAGAGGAAAAGGGGAAGACCCCACCTACCACAGCACATGGCAGAAGCTTCTCTTCAGCTGTCATTCTTATTAGAAGAACAAAGACATGAAACAGTGCAAGTAAGGAAGTAACCAACCAAGTTTTAGTGATCTCTAAGAAAGGCCTACAAAAGCATTCCATCCACCAAACAAAAAGTTCTGATTTGCAATAATGTGCAAAGGATGGAAGAATAAAAAGTTAGCTTAAACTACTACTGTGGTTCCATTTTGCCCAACTGACAATGAATCTATACCACTTTTATTGAACTACTGTAGATTCTTTCCTATTACTGAAATTAGGGCTGATAAAGTTTGATATTTTAAAAAATCTTAGCAAAAATTAAACAGAAGTAAATAACAAAATTTGCATACAGGAGTAAAACTTCTCAAGGTGGAAAACCCCACTTGTTAGATCATTAACTCATGGTATTTTATTGTAACATGTGAATAAACTATGAAACAATGACCAGGAAACTGATTTTCCTTACTAATGCTGACTAACATTGTAATAAGTACCCTAAATCAGCATTTAGGGTACTTTTTCTTAATGAGAAACAAAATAGATGGAATGCATTTGTGCATATCAATACACAAAGCTGCAATTAAGGCTGAATATTGTGACTTCAAAATGAAGTAGAACAGCGTTAATGAAAGTTGAGGGAAAAAAAATCAGGATTACAGACACAGACATGAGGAATGGTTTGTTTTTTTTTTTTTTGCTTTATGGCAGAGCAACTTTGGTTCAAAATTAATAAATTAATAGAGACACAATAATCAGTGGTACCTGTCCATATATACTCTTAGACAGAGGCAGCATGCAACCAACCTTGCTTCAATACAAAGGCGCAATCCAACCTCACATTCTTCAGTATTTTCTGTTTCCAACATGTATTTATGCCAGCTCCATCTGGCCTTGCACTATCCAGAAATACTGCCCAGGCCCATTTCTTTCTTCATATGCTTGCTACTCCTCCATCTCCCATTTTCAATCATAATCTGACCAAAATGTTCTTTAAGAACAAAAATCTATACATGAAAGTAACCATAAACATTTCCATACCGACAAATAATACTTAAAAGGCAGAAACAGACAGCAGAGCTGGGATGAACTGCAACAAAGATGGTGCTGAAGATATAAATGTACAAAATACGGGGAAAAAAAAGTGAGCTTGAATGAGGTGGACCTCTAAGAGAAAAATCTTAAGGAACTTCTGCTCCATCACTGTGTACTGGGATCAACATTTTAACAGAGCACTTCTCTTTCAATTCAAGCCTCATTCATACCTCAGGTTCAACACATGGTCTCTTCTGAGAATATTTCCAACTCTTGCATTCCCGTAACAACAATCTAAGACACTAAAGGAGCATGCATTTAGGTGGAGAGTAAGCATTGTTCAGAGCATTTCCAAAAAGTAAATGGATATAAAAAGCTTTCATCTACACACAGGAGAACTTAAATATGTTAGGCAAATCTCTTCACCAATGGCCTCTTGGCGTGCTTGTAAGCAGACAAGCCCCAGTGCCTCAGTGAAGGAGTCCTAGGGGTGGCCTCCTTGAAATTGTAGAGCATCTCTCCAAACAGTGGTCTCTCCACCCTTAAGAATCACCTCTTCTACAAGGTCCAAAATTCTTGGCCCTTCTGTCTAATCTCCAATCTGTGTAAATCTCTCTATTCACTTCATATTCACAACCTAACTATGGGCACCCATCCAGAAACAAAACCCTCAAATCTCAAAACAGCCCACACCACCTCAGGTGCGAGAAACAGCCATCCCAGTGGACCAAGAAGTACAAAGAGAGCAGAGACTGAAAAAAGTGATCTAAACCATACAGAGTATCCCAGCTTCTGCATCACAGTAACTAATTTTAGCATTATTAACAGTAAGACATGTTTTTTCAATGCAGAACAAAAACACAATTTCAAAAGATAATTAAGGAAGAATTTAAAAGTCTTCAGAAAAACCTTCCTGCCTAAATGCATCATGAATTAGTGCATCTTACAATCACAAAACATTTATTTTCAGCAGGCTTTGGAAAACCAACACAAAGATATTCACCCCTTGCCATATAAAACCTGAAACCAAAGCTGGCATCTCACAGAGATGAAACACAGCAGACCTTAATAAGCATTACAGAACCCAGCTCCTGCATAAATACATAGGCACATCAAGCTTACTGTCAGTGAGACCAACTGTGTAGGAAGAGACATTACTCTGTATACATGATGGGTTCTAAGCATAGGGCAGGGACCGCATGGAGCAAAAGGAATCTTTGAATGAAGTGGGTGTCAATTTCTTCCCCCTTACAAAATTTGCTAGGATTTCTTTCTAATAATTCTATTAATTTTAAAATAAATAAATACTATCAGTTAAAATTAACATAATTTCTTAGGATTGTTTGGTTAAGCAGTGTGGTACATGGAAGACATCAGTCAGGCTAGTAAATATATAAATACCTAACAAAAATAATTCTTATTTTTTAGTTAATCCTGGGTCCACGATATCTTCCCACTAATTTTGAGATCCTGCAAATCTGCAGTGACTTGCAGGCCTGGCCACTGCTTTAAAGGCTGATGGAAACAACTTTTTTTAAAATCTCTCCCATTCACTGGAACAAACCAGTCTTGATGGGGAACCAAGAGAGGAAAAATTACAGTGTGTGCAGACACTCCTCTCATCCAGCCCCCGGAGTGATCTGCTCAGTAGTGTTGCCATAGAAAATGGAAAGGAAGCCTCCAATTAGGGACGAGGTCACATTTAAGCAGAGATATTATGTAAATATCAGCCAGCCGGCATCCTAAAAAAAAAAAATAAAGGCCTCATCCTGCCAGCCCTCCAAGGGCAGGCCTCGGGTCTGCTCCTGGAGAAGCCCTGCCGGCAGGAGCGGCTCGCAGGAGCAGGTGCCACCCCGGGGGCTGCCCGGGGACCCCCGGCCCCGCAGGCACAGCCCGGGCGGCAGAGCCCTGGGGCCGGCATGCTCCGGACCGGCATCGCGCCCTGCCGCGGCACCGCGGGGATGGGGAGCGCGGGGAGCCCCGGAGCCCTGCGGCCCCTCCGCGGCCGCGCCCCGGCCCGCTGCTGGCTGCGGGGGAGTTGCGGGAGGGCGGGGGGGACCGGCCGAGCGGGGCCCCGGGCTCGCCCCGCCTGGGGACAGGCAGCCCCTGCCCCGCCAAGGACCGGCCGCCCTTCCCGAGGCTTCCTCGCCCGTCGGGTCACTGGCACGGGCGAGCGGAGAGGGGCACAGCCTCGCCCCGCCCCGGGATGCACTTTTTCCCTTAGGCACCTCGCACGACCAAAGTCTCCGGGCGCGGCAGCATCCTCCCTCCCTCCATCCCTCCATCTATCCATCCATCCATCCATCGGTCCGTCCGTCCTCCCTCCCTGCCACCCCCGCGCCGCCCCCGCATCGCCCACCCGTGCCTCCCGCCGCCGCCACTCACCCACGCCGCGGCCGGCGACGGCGGCAGGGCCCGGCCAAGCCCTCGCCCGCTCCTTCCCCGGGGGGCTCCGCTGGCGCGATGCGGACAGAGCGGCGGCGAAGCACCGCCCGGCAGCCGCACCTCGCTGCCGGCGCCGGGTCCCTCCCCAGCTGTCACCGGCGGCCCGCCCTCGGGGGCGGTGGCGGCCGGGCCCTCCCGCGGCCCCGCCCCGCGCCTCCGGCGCCCGGGGTGCTCGGCAGCGCGGCCGGGCCGGGCTCGGCGGGGCTGCGGCGGCGGGAGAGCCGCTCCGCACCGCTCAGCACCGCAGCGAGCCGGGGGGATGCTGTCCCCTCGCTCGGCTCCCTGCCGCGGCAGTGCGGGCACGTCCGGCACGGAGTGCCGAGGAGGATGCGCCCATTTAATTCTTTATGTCGCGTACGGCTGTGGCACACGAGAATTGGGCACGGAGTTGTCAGTTTAACTCAGCTGCCGGACGCCTGTAAACCCTGATGCCATTTAAACCCTCGTTCTTTGTCAGAATGGAAGAGAGTGTCAGCTTAAAGCTCCCGGGCCCAGGCTCTGCTCTGGGTTTCAAAGCAGACTGACTCCTCTGCGCCGATCTGCATCGGCTGTGAACGCACCTTTCCTAAAATGCTGCTCGTGGTTATATTTCTGTTGATCCAGGTTCAGTGACTGACCCAGGGAATGCAGCAGAAATGTGTTTCAGTGAGCCAAGTACCAAGACCTCGGGGAGTGGGAATGGTCATGACAGCTGGCTCAGTGTTAACGTTGATGGCTTATGCAGTATTTGTGTAAATTTGCCCAGGATCAAGGGGAAAATCAGCAAGTTTACTACTCAATTTGTTTTGCTGTTGTTGCTGCTGTAGTGCTAAGTTTGTACTTAGTTTAATAAGACAAGATGGCTATCAGAAAATAGATTTGAAACAAGAACCGCAATTTACAAGAAACATGCATCAGCTCAAAACATGCTCAAAGAAGTGCTTTGGTGAGGTTCAGCAGAGAGACAGCTCAGGGCAGTATCACGGGCACAGGAATTTGTGAAGGGAGATCTCCAGTGTTCCGGATAAAACTAACACTATTGATGGCCACACTGAATGATTAAAATCCAAATAGGAATGCACATTTTACCAGTAAAGGCAATTAAACAGTCAGAAACACCTTTTGAGACTAAAAGGGAATACGCATTGCTGGGCAGTGTGAAGCAACACTCAAACAAATCTCTTTCCAAAAGAAGGCATTTCAAACAGGATCTAAGGAATTCTTGTAGCCAGAATAACCCCAAAAGTTCCATCTCTGTAGAGAAAAATGCTGGTTTTGATTTTAAAATCAGTATGAATTGAATGTCCCAGTTGGTGTTAATCACTTCATATAGTTAATTTGTTCCATTTTCTAAGAAAATTTCAGGTATAAATATGTGATACTTATCCTTTTTAAAAATGCCAACACATTTATTAGTGGCTATGTTCCAAATCTGGATTAATGAAACCATAATGAGCAGCTTGATATGCTATAGCTGCTATCCAACTGTCCTTCATAGGAGTAGGAATCTGGGGCTTTAGTCCTGGCCCTTGTCAGGGAGAGAGGAAATTGGAGCTCATAAATTATATATGCATGTCTTTATATTAGAGTTATGTCTTCTGCAAGGGTGCAATATTGTGTTCTGAAGAAAGGCAGGATGTTCTGTATAGGATTTGCTTGTAAGGGGTTGGTGCATAGGTTGTTACATACAAAATAGTTTCTTATTAAATAATTTTTGCTTGAAAGTACTTGAAAATAAAGAAAGTGATGTTTGTAGCTTAGCTAACATTTTGTTTCTCAGCATTTGTTGGAGCTTTTTTTTTTAAATTAACATAAATTTGATTTAATTAGAAAGTAAGGTCAGGTGATTATCTTGTCTGCAGAGTCAAAAATATTAGCTTCCTGTCAGACATGGCTCTATACCCTGCTGTTCCCTTCAGCTGGAGAGCAACCATCACTTCATGAACCCTAAAGCATTCTTTTGAGAGCATGGAGTTTGATAATTCACTAATGCCTAGAAGCTGACCCATTGCACTGTCTGCACTGCACAAATGTAAAGATGGTCCCATCCCCAAGAACTAATGCTATTAGTGGTCATGGAATAGCCAAGACATTGGCATATTAAGTGAAAGTAAAGATTTATAGTTGGCCTGGTTTTTGTTTGCCTGTTTCTTTACAGCAGTGCTGTATCTTACTGGAAGAAAACTACTGGGTCAAGCCCAAGTTCACACAGGAATTCTGTGGGTCAGCCAAAAATTAATCCTGATATATCCTGGTAACTGTGGTGTCCCTGCTAATGTGAGAAGCTTCTGAACAACACAAACAGAGTGCAAAGCTGTGAAATACAGAAGATGTCTGCAAAGGAAGAGAAGTGTTTCGCCCAGCTACCAGGTGATTTATTACTACTGATTGTTTGGCTAGTGTGTTACCAGCTTCCTAACTCTGCCATTTGTGATTGATAAAGCCGACTGAAAAATTGAATCCGAAAAGTGCTGTATGAGATATCAGCAACAAAATACTCAGCTATGTTCTGAATCCTTTAAAAATCAATGCAAATTCTTCATTTAGTTCAGAAGGAATAAAACTGGCTCTTCGAAGTAATACTTGAAAAATGCATTAAAAACCTTTTGGTAACTTTACGACTATGCAATTTTGAATTAGAGGCACTTTGACTTTATTGCACTCATGCTGCAGTAACTATATTAAGTAGAAAGCAAAATAAAATTTCAAGGACAGGCCGTAATTGAAAAGTTAATTCATTTTTAATATTGATATACTCATTTTAAAGAGCTTTATGCCTGCAGACTAGCAGAAGAATATCAGACTCCTTGCTCTAAATTTGTCTTTTAATCATAATAAAAATCTCTTGTAAACAGAAGTGGTCCTTCTGTTCAGTTAAAACTGAAAGTGTGAGAAGTTTTTAAAGCTCGAGCTCTTAATAAATGTAATGCCTTAAACTTTTTCATTCTTTTATGGAAAGAAAAATCCTAGAGCACATTTAAAACTGTTTTACATACAGGAGACCAGACTATCTGCTGCTGTAAATGTAAAAGCAGTGCATTGATTATTTTTTTATTACTGTTGTTATTATTGTTAATATTATGAATATTATTATTTAGAAATCAGAAATACACATCTAAAGAACAGGGGTTTTTTAAACAGTACTTTTTTTCCCATTGAAATGCAGCCATCTGCAGGCAGTTATAAAATAGTGCATAGCAACAGTACAACAATTATGTACACTATATGGTTATATTTAAAACTTCTTACAGCAATGATTATTATGAGTGTATTACTGCTCAGAACAGGCAAGAGAAAATTAGTTTTAGGGGGAATGTTAAGTAGGCTGACTATAATTATGCACTTGAAAGGATTTGGGTGGGATCTTTTATGGGAATGATTTTTCTAGAAAAGTTGGATTCAAGACATCTCTTTCAGAAAGCCTGGGAGATTCAGAGTCATTGAAATGGAATGAGGTTTATTCTTCTAGGTTATTGTGGCATTGTGAAACTTGCAGCAGATTTTCATTTAAAACAGTCATGTTTTAACATTCATTTAAATTTTTTAAAAACATTTTATTCAGATTCAAGATTGCTGGAAAGAACTGGCCTGATTTTCTGTAGTTGAGATGTGTTTTGCTGAGAGAGCTGGCTGCTCAGTGTCAGTGTTTGGGATGCCTGGGCTGTCTCTCTGCGTTGTGGGAAAGTCTCTGGCAAGGCTACCTTGCCCCCGGAGCAGAGGTGCCTCTTACACACCCCAAGAGAATCTGTCTTGCTGTGCAGTCATGTGCAAAATTGATGGTGGCACCAACACAGGCCAAAAAAACCCAATCACCTATCGTGCTGCTGAATTTCAAAGCACAGAATATGTGTCTGCTGCAGCAAAAGGGAAGTGGTGCTGGTGTGTGCAGCTCACAAGGTGGGACTGTCCCTGGTTTGGCCGAGGGCACAACCTGCCCACGCCTGCCGAGAGCTGTGTGAGTATCGTGTAAATTCCTTCGACAACACACACTTTGTCAGAGTCTAATCCTCTTTTACAAATGCTTGAAACACTGATATGACAAGTTGCAGTATGTCTTCTTGGAGATGTTCTCTGTTCTTTCTCACCCTATTGATGGATTCTGCCTTAGGTGGGTGATGGTGGAATATCCAGAAATAGCATGTGTTACAAACTCGTGCTTCTAACGGGGAATGATTACCATGCATGGGTATCAATAGCAACCTAAGGAATTAGACTGCAATCAAGAGCTGAAATACATCGTTTTAACAATCATAAATTGTGTTTCACTGGGTAGAGTGTACAATATTCCTTTCTTTTGTGTGTCAGCATGTGTCTGAGCAGATATATATGCTCTTTCAATGTTCCTTGTACCTGTTTTAGAGAAGTCACTTATTTCTTATTAGAAGGGTAAAGGTCTTCTGGGAATATACACCCCAAAATTAGAATTTATTGTAGGCTTTATGTACAGCTGACTTGGTTAAAAGCTGCCTTGCTGTGCAGTCACATATCAAATTAAAAATGACAATATAAATAGATGAAGTTAATGACTATGCTGTGGAATATGGGAATAAAGCATTTGACTCATGCTAAAACAAAGGGGAAAACTGAAGATTCACAATATATTAACCCTTGTGTGGTCAAAGATGCTCCTAGAGAAGCAAGCACTAGTTCTTTGGATTGCAACTGATTTCTCACGCTACGCTACCTGCATAGCCCTCTTTAATGCATATGCTGAGATGATTAGCTATAATAAGGAGAGACTGGGGATTAAAAGTGTAAAAATAACAGCCATTATACTTCTTAGAAGGAATTCTCTGAGGACGTGTGCCTGTGGCTCACTCACGCTTGCTTTACTACATGATGTATTGAGCTAGTCAGAGCTTTGTTGGAAAAAGGCTGCTAAACATGGCTGTTAAAATCATGACATTTTGGTGGGCTTTTGTTTCTCTTCAGGATTCTTTTTCTTTCTTTTTAAGGATGAGTTGTTCGATGATAATGACCACCTTGACTTTCTGAAGACAAGATCTTATAATATTGTGTATATACTGATAACATTATATAAGTTTGTCAACTCTTGAGTTGTAGCATTCCTGTTATAGAAACTTAATGTGCAAAGGAAAAAAGAAATGAAAATGTGCTTTATTGATCTTCCAATTAATATCAGAATTTAATCATATTGAATATTTTAGTGCTGCTACACCAGTCTATATGTTTAGAACATAGGTGTAATTTTCTTGCATGTAGGGATTCAAAACTGCAGGTTCAAGACATAATATGAGGTTATGCACCATTTCAAAGGTCAGTAGCTAGTTGGAAGTGCCCTTTAAGAACTACCACAGCTTCTGTTGTGCACACTGATGTATATCTTCAATCAGTATGCAAAATCAAGAAATACTTTACTGCTCTCATGCAAGGTCTTTGTTTGGGGGGAATATTGAGGGATGTATCTTTCTTAGAGAACGAAAAAAGGTTGCTCTCATAAAGTTCATCTTTGTGAAGAAATAAAGGGTGATAGGGAAGTGAACAGATAGTCTGATAAATTCCTTCCCTTTTCCATATTAAAAAGAAGATTGAGGCAAAGATTTGTTTATCTTTGGAAACTAGGGTGTAACAGCATAGGAGATGTGTAAGATCTGCTGTTTCTCACTTGGAAGCAGCTCTCTTCAAAGAGAGTGTAGGACTTTGAATACTGGATGAGGTCTTCAGAGGTAGAACTGCATTGGACCCGTTGCTAACCAAAGATACTGGAATCAGTGAGTATTCCTTGTGGAAGATGAAATGGGCTCTTTCATTACTCATCCCAGAGATGCCCTACCATAGTCAATGAAGATATCAAATTCCTCCTGTATTATCATATCAAATTCCTCCTGTATTATCATATTCTTGCATAACTGAAGCTATTCCTTGCTTTCTATAGATTTCTGGTGGTGCAGAACTTGGATGCTTTTGTATGTAAAAGTATATTTAATCTCTTTTAAGTGACAGCTTAATGTGCAACAGAGGAAAATAAAAACATTTCTCATGTTTAAAAATTAATTGCAGCAGGTACAATTAATCTTATGATAAGAAAAAAAAATTATTAATTGCCCATATAGCATTGGTCTCCTTGTACCACTTTAAAGGAAATTTCACCTAAATTCAATAAAACAGGCTACAATAAGCAGAAAGTTTAGACAAGATTAATGTCATTAGCTCTCTCTTTACAATGTTTGTCCTTAGGAAAGGTACAAAATTGATTATTTCAGTAAAGTAAGCTCAGAGTTCAGTAATAACATGAGTAATTAAGATTGTGTAAACATAGACTTCTGTCCAAATAACATGGAGTGCATTTATATTTTCTTATGGCCCCTCTTTTCTTTAGATGACTTCAGAAAAATAACTTTGAGAATAGAATTGAACAGCTCAGTTGGAAGGGACCTACACCAACCCTCCAGTCCAACTGCAATATGTGGTGATGGAGATTGCCAGCACCATTTTGTGATGGAGGGTGCAGTCACATTGCAAATGTGACTTAAGAAAAAATGGGGATGCATGTCAAACAAAATTTAATTAAACTGTGTAATTGCAGGCTCAGATAAAGAGCAACACGATGAAAATGTTGTGAATACTCCCATGAGATGGTATTATACACACAAGAGTTTGAGAAAGGCTCAGTCAGTTGCTGTCTAGGCACAGTAATGCAGTAGTGGGTTCAAACAGGTCAAATGGGAAGATGGCAGTAGAAGGTATCAGTAAATTAGGCTACAGGAAGATAAAAAGGATATATGATGGAGGGAAGGGTAGTCAGCAGTGGAGGTGACCAAACTGCTGAGATCCCTCAGCTCGCACTGTGTGTGAGCTGGTGGTTCACAGCCCAGTGGGCTGATGGCTGTGCTGCTTGGTCCATCTCCATGCAGGCTCCCGAGGGCTGCCTCTAGCCACAGTGCTTTGTAACGTGGACTTTTTCCTCTGAGGCTCTTCCTTGGGTGATGATTCATGATCTACTTCAAAAAGAGAGGGCTGCCGAGATGACACATTTAGGCTGCAGATCCTGTGTGCAAATTAATTCTCTCTCTGTGCAGTCTTTCCAATTTCCCAAAGCTCATCTAAGGAGGTTGCAGGGCAAAAAGAAGCAAAGAGAATGCTGGTTTTTGATACCCCAGAGCTCAGTGTATGAAATGTGTTTAATCTGGTAAACCAGGTAAAGCTCGTAAAGCACCCTGAAGATGCTCAGAATTTCTGCGTTATTTCCCTAGCTTATTTTTTTTATTTATTTAAGATGTCAGTACAACTGCATTTGGAATTTAGCCTGCCTGTCTCCTACAGAAGCCTTTCTTGCTCAAATGGAATGAGTCAGGCACAGTGTGTATAAAACACTTTGTGGTGCCAGACGTGAGGCAGTGTAAGGCAAAGTATTTCTCTGCTTCAAAAAAGAAATGTTCTCTTGCCTAAAGTGAAAAGGAAACGAAACCTCCAAAGGCATTTTCTGTTCCTCCTGTACCTATCAAAGGGTATAACAGTATTGAATTATTTAGGTAACTTTCCCTATTACACTGTGTTCTTTTATGAATCATTTCAAGTGGCTTGGGCCCTCACCATAAAAAATCTTATCATATTCTAAAGACTTTGAGAATGGCCCAAAGGAAAGATTTTAGATGAGTTAAAAATTTATAGCCTAAAAAATTCTGTGAACCTCAAATTGCATTTTAATGAAATAATCTTTTTAATCTTGACAGATGTGCAGGTTTTGGCTAGGGTGGAGTTAACTTTCTTCACAGTGCTGGTATGGGGCTGTGTTTTGGATTTATGTTGAACACAGGGCTGATAATACAGAGGTGTTTTTGTTATTGCTGAACAGGGCTTACACGGAGCCAAGGCCTTCTCTGGTTTTCATGCTCCACTCCGGCAAGGAAGTTGAAGGTGCCTGGGAGGCTGGGAGGAGACACAGCCCGGACAAGTGACCCAAACTGACCAATGTGACATCATGCTCAGTATATGAAGGGGGGCGGGGGGGATGTAGGAAAGGGGAGGCATTTGGAGTGATGGTGTTTGCCTTTGTTTGTCTTCCCAAATCACCATGTGCTGGGTCCTGCTGTCCTGGAGATGGTGAACATGTGCCTGCCCATGGAAGCAGTGAACTAATTCCTCATTTTGCTTTGCTTGTGTGTGGGGCTTTTGTTTTCCCTGTTACACTGTCTTTATCTCAACCCATGAGTTTTCCAGCTTTTACCTTTCCAATTCTCTCCCTGATCCTGCGTGGGGGAGTGAGTGAGCAGCTGCCTGGGGCTTGGCTGCTGGCTGGGGTGAAAACACAACTCATAACTTTAAAAAAGGACAAAAAGGGACTTTCCCTGCCCCCTCTTGCTCCACTAAAGTGCCAGGTTAGACAACTAAAGGGAATCTAACTCAAGAATTAAATTAATCCTTTTATATTTTTTTTTTAATCCTGTGCCCCAAGAGCTTCTTGAAGATTTGTTTCTTCTTCCCATTCTGCTGTTCAAAGCTTTATCTTAAAACCCGATAACACCTTGATCATGTATAAAGAGCAGAACTCTATTGCATAAAGCTTAATTAATGCAATTACTCACATAATTATGTCAACAAAACCACAAAAAATAAAAGGCAGATGTATTACCAGCTTTCAAATTGCTAACTGTGAATTTTGCCGAACACTGTGTTAGCGAAGCATTATGCTGATTGGATATCTAAATTTGGCTCTTCTAAAATAAGTCTGTCTGATCAGTGGGCTCAGCTGTGTCCAGTAGAAAAAACCTTTTTAGGTTAACTTAGTGAGATTAACAGAGGTAGGAGGTAATAAGGGAATATTCTAAATATCATACCTTTAAAAAGTGATATACTGCAACATGCAATTGGAATTGAGCACATACCAACATTCTGAAGCTCCTCAAACCTTCTTTAAAAGAAAAGTGATTCACAAAGTGTGGTAAGCTGAAGAATAAAGAGATGTTGATAAAAATCTCAAAGCTGGATGAAATGTTGGTACATTATCTGAAACTATCTTGTTCTTCAAAGCACTGTTCCTAATACCTGGATATCCCTTATAGCAGGATATCCCTTTGCCTCCTCTTAAAACCCTCCAATGGATGGTTGCACAGATGGCAGCTACGGTGTTCTTGTAAAGTTTTAATATCTAATCTAGATCTAATATGCTGCAAATTATTACTTCCTCTTCTAATCCCTTTGTATTCTAAAAATATTCTTTGCAGAAGATTTTGCATATTTTAAACTATCTTCTTTGCCAAGGCTGAAAGACTGATTTTCCCACCTTTTTTCCTAAATTCCATCTAGGTTTTTGACTCACTGCTCTCCATTAGACTTTATCCATGGGATTTGCCTCTTTCCAAAGTATGGACCTGGATTTTGAAGTGTGTCAGCTGTGGCCTTACAATCCTGAGTAGTGAAGGATTACCTCCTGTATGCCTTGCATTCCACAATAGCACTTGCTTTTATCTGAAATAGAATGACATTTCTGATTTATCATTTTTTAATCTACTGTAATCCCCAATGTACTGCTACACAGCCAGTTATTCTTCATCCTTCTTTGGCTTCTTGATCCATCCTGTCACTGACCAATCCTAGATCATAGATTAGCTCTATAAAATGTAACATACTGTATTAAATTCTTCAGTGTTTTGGGGGGGGTTTCCAATCTACTTGAATCATTGTAATGGTAAAATAAGTGAAGAACTGTAGCAGATTGTATATCAGGAGTAATTTTATTTAATCTTTCCTGGATCAATTACAGTAAAGTGGATCCTGAATTAGTATAGGGAGAGAAGTAGTAGAGAAATGGGTTTGAATCTTTTCCAGTACTGTGTTTTTGTAGTCATAGGGTGATTTTTTTTTACTAGTTTCCTTTGCAGTTAATGAAGTCAGCAGGAGACTGGCTGAAGACAATCCTCAGTAGTGAGATGTGTGAAATGTCCTATTTTATTTGTTTTAAGGTGTGTTGATAAATTCTAATTCCATTCATAAAACTAGGTTATCTCCTTCAATGAAATGTACATATGAATTCTGAATTCAATACAGAATATAATGGTATTTTCTGATTAGTATATTGGGGAAAACAGGGAAATGCAAACAGGGAACTGCAAATTTTGTCATATGTTGAATGTATGCTGGTATTCCTTTTGATGAAAGCCAGAATTACATGATTTATTTGTTCATCAGGAGCAAATCAGAAGCAAATCTCTTGTTGTACCTGTGACTAATGCAAGTGCATTATATATGCATTTATCAGTGGAGAGGAAAAAATGGTCCCTACTAACAGCCAGATACTGTTCTGCATAGATTTTTGGGTTGGGGGGTTCTAGTGGCTTTTTTTCGGGGAAACAGGAAAAAAATATTACTGTAGCCTTTAATGTTAAATTCTGTGTTCTCAGTATGAACAATCTAAATGGGGAACAGATATAAGTACAAGTAACTAAGTTTAACTAAGAACATGATGTTAATATTTTAGATGTGGTTTTGGTAGTGTTTAATATCTTACAAATTTTGTAATGTTTCATAATACCTGAAATGTTTGTGTGTCCACAAGCTTGGACAGCCTTTTCTTCAAATATATCACTTTGCCTAATAAGCAGTAGTAACTTTTGCTAAATCTTTGCCTTATTTAACAATTTGTAAGGTCCTTCGGAAGGGCAGATAGAGAAACAGAGCTATAGAAAAGGGCAAATGTGAGGCCTGAGTCAAGGCAGCAATTCAGACCTGATCCCAGGCTTTCCCAAGAAACCCCAAGCCTTTTCATGGATGCAGTGCAGCTGTTGTGGCTTACTAAGCTCAGTCCTCTGTCCCACTTAAAGGCAATATGGATTTCCTGGCTGCTCTTCTCTATTGTGGTACATTCATTTTTTCACTCACATTGTGCTCTGTTCCTATGTCTCAGGCAGAAACCTGCACCACAAATTCAGGTAACTGTCAGGATTTCCTGTGTTCAGGAGGAAGCATTTCAGTCGAGATCTGTCTTCTGATGACCCATCTTCTATTCCAAGCTGATTCCAACTCTACTTAGAGTGTATTTATATTCAGTTTGAAGGTGTTACATGCAATGCTCAGTAGATAAAAAGACAACCCTTGTCCTCTCATTATGAAGAATGAAACATTATTATGGAAGAAAGCTGCTCAGACAGAAATTCTCAAGTAACTCTCTTAAATATTGGCCTGCAGAACTCCAAAGAGAAAATAATGAATGATGTATCTCTAGAAACAAAGTTCCTTTATAACAGAGCTATGAGTGCCTGAAGTTAAACACAGCTTGTCATCTTTCATCTTCTGAGAGTACTGGAGGCTGGAAAATAAGATGACAAAGGGGTTCTGTGTATGCATGTCTATGGAATGGACTTACTGAGCATGTGCACCTGTATTAAATGCATTTGCAGAACCCCATCATGTAAAAATCCTTCTTATCTGTGAAATCAGGATTTGCTGGAAGTCTTAAAAGTATTCTCTCTAGCCCTTGGTGGTAATTTTTCCCTATCAGCAAATAATGGGTCTGAATTACCTATTATTTAGTGGATATTAGCTTCCAGCTTTACTAAATACTTTTGGTCTTCACCATTCTGTATTTTTTTCATCTGAGCAGGAGAATGAAACAATGACCTCTTTGTTGGACACATAAATGGTCATGCAGGTTTTGAATTTGTTTGTGGTCTTTTTCAGGTCTTTTCGTAGCAAAAGAGCACCTTGCAAGAAAGCAGAACTTTACAGAACTTTTCTTATAACACTTTATCAGATTTTTTCCTACTTAATGTAGGCTAATGAAGCTAATTTGCTAGTGCATTTCATGCAGTCATATCCATGACATCTGCCCTGTGCATCACCTGGACATCAAGTTGCTAGCATTTAGACCCATTGTTTTCAGCAGAATCAATGAATATGAACCAGCTAAATTCAGCATTTTAAAATAGCTGAGAAACTTCCAGGAGGAACCTGCTATGTTTCAGTTTGTGCCTACTGCCTCTTGAGCACCACTGTGAAGAGTCTGGGTTCTTTACATCCTTTCATCAGATACATATAAACACTGGTAAGATCCCCTTCTCCAGGCTAAATAGCTCAATCTCTCTCAGCCTCTCCTTTATGAGATACTCTGGTCCCACCTTCGTGGCCATTCATGGTCTTGCTGCCCACCAGAGTCTTCAGACCTTATGCTGCAAAGCTGCTCTTCAGCTGAGTGACCCCCAGACTGTGCTGGTTAATGTGGTTATTCCTCCCCAGGTGCAAGATTTGACTCTTCTTTTGTAACACTTTCGTTTTTAAGATTTGCTTATTATTACTCGAATTTGTTTTAATGCTGGCATTTCTATAAATATCTCTAGCGATACTGACATGATTCCTTTAGAACATGCAGATGTATCTCTCCTCATTGAATATCTTCTTGTTCATTGTTAAAAGAACCCATGGCATTATAATACTGATTCTTTTCCAGTACTGCTGGATATATATCAAATCTTCCGTTTTGGTCTTTATCTCTTCAAAGCCAGAAAATTGTAACTGCATGAGCAGAAATGTAACAAAGGAATGATTAAAGGAAGGATTTTAAAAATTGACATGCTTAAAGAAAAGAGAATTAAGATGGCAATGCATGTCAATTCTAGATTCCAGGCTTCCTAAGTGGAGATAAGTGGTTTTGCAGGTGTTTTTTACAACTTTGGAAAGTGGGTTATCATACCTGCTGTGTGACTTTCTATTCCAATGCTGAATCTATGTGGAAAGTATAATTAGAAAGCTTTTGGACATATTAAAAACCATGTAAAAGGCAAATTGATGCTTACAAAACAGAATGTGCAATAATTAATGTTTATAGAGAGGAATTTGTAAGTGTAAAAATGCATTTGGGGCTCTAATTTAGTGTATTGGAAAGAGGTTGACTGAACATAGCATTTCTATTTGAGAGTTTAAAAAAGGGAAATATTTAAAAGATGGATAATATCATTGAGAGGTAAGGATTAAAGAGCATCTGTAGTATAGATCTAGTGAAGCACACTAATTCAAAAGGCAATAGCTCTTTCTGTATCTTCAGTGGAATGAAACCTTGAAATCCTGTGCCAGAACAGGAACATTCATGTATAGATCTCTGGCCCTGAACATTTAAAACAGAAAAAAAAAGACTTTGTGTGTTTAGCCTTTGAGGCAATTTTAGAAAGAGCTTTCTGAGGATTGAGAAACATTCTCTGGTAAACTATTCAGGGGAAGACACTTTTCAAGAAAAACTAAATACATTCATTTCTGAGGAACAGCAGTAAAGTAATTCCTCTGTCCCACGGCAGTAGGTCTGACAGAACACCCTTTGGCTGCAGAATTATTCTGCTGATGCTGTGCTTCACATGAAAATGCAGGGAATGTTTCTTCCTCAGTCCTCAGACAAATGCTACACAAACCAGGGTTGCATGCAAGTCTTACCAATAGCTTGCTGTCGTACCATGGTTGTGCAGTGCTGTTTTCATTTCATGTTGTAGAACATCCTGGAGTTATGACAACCTCAGCTTTGGCTTAGGCAGTCATAGCTAAATTTAATGGCAAAAGTAGGGCTATAATGATTTATTTAACTCACAGATTAGACTCTGCTGTGCTGAACCTCACATTTTTGCTACTGCTAGGCTTACTGCTTCTGATTTCATGTTGATGTTGATGATTCTGTGTTTATACACTTAAGTTACTAATGAATGAAAAATTGAAGTCCCTTTTCCTCTAACTTCTCCTACCGTTATCCAGAATTCACCATTGCTCTGAAGAGGTTACCCAGTTACTGACATAACACTTAAAAGAAACATAGAACAAATACTGGGGGTTTTTTGCATTTACTGGACTATTTGTTTTCACATTTTTTCTACTGTGAAGGAATTGAATTAGCCAACAAAGTATTAATAATTTTCTTGTACCAACATCTAACTCCTCAAGCTAAGAATTTTCATTCAGTTTTAGAAATCAGCATATTGAGCTGAAATCAAATTTTGAGGCTCTCAAGTTACTTAAAAATTCTTTTAAAGAGTCTGAAAATTCAGACATGATCCTTGTGCCCTTTTATTTTCATCTGCAAACACTGAATGATGCTAATCAATTTTTCTGCAATAAATCTTCCCTTTTATTATTAATAAATTGTTTTTAAGATTACAACAGCTTTTAATAATTTTTAAGCCTTCTGAAAGCCTTCCTGCCAGAGAATTCATGGCAGCCTGTTCAAAACAAAGACAGAAGAATCTTGGGGTCATTTAAAAGACTTCATGTGTCTAACATAACCTTACGTCTGTTTAAAGTATCAGAAATGTTTTCTCAGGCTGATTGGACTTTCAAAGTGCAGTTGTTCAGAATTATGAGCTCAAATAGCCTATGTCCATCAAGGTTATTCCTTTTTCCTGCTTTTATAATTGGACCCAAGGTATAGTCTGTACTGAATCAGCTAAGAGCTCACCAAATGAACAGCTTGCTTTCTCCTGGGGCAATTAATTTGGCAAGCAGTTATAAAATATTCTCCTAATCATAAAGCATTTTTAAACTAAAAAAAAAAGGCTAAAAACTGTGTTATGAAATGATAAAACACAGATTTTTTTTCTTACCAGCCATTTTCCATCTTTCCATCTTCCATTCTAGGAGTCTACCCAGCTCCCCACCAATTCTTCCTGCAGGCTTCTCTCTCTGATTTCTCATGCCACCAAATAGTGATTCAACTGTAACAACTTACTTTCATCAAGAATTACCATTTCAGGAGAAATAAAGCAATTTTTAAAATAACCACAACTCTTCAGATAGTTGTCACCTTTTCACCAGCTAAAAATGGCTCTGTTTCTAAAATTCCTTCATTCTCTCCAACTCCCAAATGTTAAGGTGTTGTTTGAGCCTGCAGGCTGAAATCCACCTGATGTTTACCTGTCCACGATGTTTGTTTACAACACTCTTGGTCCAAAACCATTGCTGAATCCTGGTTTCCTTTACACAGCCCTAGCTTAAGCCAGATCAACAAATTAATAGTGGGAAAACTTCAACTTGAGAAAGCCAGAGATTCATAACCATTCACTGAGATTCATAACCAGCCACATGCCAGACCGACTGCCTGTGTGCACACTGCAATGTTTTGTGGATGTATGACAGTATTTCTTTTTTTCCAAAGTCTTGCAATATGTTCCCCTCTTCCAAGAATTTTCTTGCACAATGTTTTGTTGTTCATTTCTAATCAAAACACATAGAAAAGTACATATAGGGGTAGGGAGGAATCCTAAGTGTCTATGGCTGTCTTATCCAAGCCTTATCTAAGCCTTATTTAACTGACAGCTAATTCTAGGGGCATATCAGGAATACAGTCACATCAAAAGGAAAGTAGTACATGAAACTTGAAGGGTGTAAGTACATGGACAAAAAGGTACAACAGAAGACTCATCTTAAAAGTGCCAATCTACCTGGAGAAAAAAAGAAGTCTGAGTCATACATCTTTAAAAATAATCTGGGCAAACAGTAATGCTAGAATGAGTCTAGAGCAGAACAAATATGACCTTACAATACAGTGAGAAAAGAACTATTTATTGTGTAAAGTGTGCCAAACCAAAGAATTTGCTAGTATCTGATTCAGCACTAATGGTGAGAGCCTTTAATTCATATTGAGCAGCCCAGAATTCTGGCAAGCCAAATATTGATGCCAAAAGAACTGAGTATAAAGAAGAAAAAAAAATTAAATTGGTATAACATGACTTTAAAAACAATGTATGTGGTAAATCAACTATGTTTTATTCCAAGTGTATTGGATTTGCATGGCAAGGTTTTGGTAGCAGGAGGGCTTCTTTGAGAAGCTGCCTGAAGCTGCCCCATGCCCAATAGAGCCAATGCCAGCTGCCTCCAGGACAGACCTGCTGGAGGGGTCCAAGGACCTGCTGGGAGCCAAGGCTGAGCCCAACAGTGACAGTGGCTGTGCCTCTGGGATAACAGAATTAAGAAGGGAAAAAAAATGTGCAACTGCAGCTGGCGAGAGCAGAGAGAATATGAGAGAAACAGCCCTGCAGACACCAAGGTCAGTGCAGAGGAGGGGCAGGAGGTGCTCCAGGTGCTGGAGCAGAGATTCCCCTGCAGCCCCTAGTACAGACCATGGTGAGGCAGCTGTGCCCCTGCAGCCCATGGAGGACCAGGATGGAGCAGAGATGCACCTGCATCCCCTGCAGGACCCCACACTGGAGCAGGTGGATGCCTGAAGGAGGCTGTGGTCCTGGCAGGACCCATGCTGGAGCAACCTCTTCCTCAAGAATTGCACCCCATGGGAAGAGCTCCCACTCATGTGGGACAAGTTCATGGAGGATGGTCTCCTGTGGGAATGACCCCACACTGCAGCAGGGAGGAGTGTGAGGAGTCCTCCTTCTGAGGAGGAAGGAGCAGCAGAGATAAACTGACTGCTGTCCCCCAACCCCCATCCCCCTGCACTACTGCCAAAAGGAGGTAGAGAATATAGTGAGTAAAGTTGAGCCCAAGAAGGGTTTTTTTTCATTATGCGACTCTCATTTGATTGGTAATAAATTAAAATAATTTTTCCCCAAGTTGAGTCTGTTTTGCCCATGAGAGTAACTGGTGAGTGGTCTCTCCCTGTCCTTATCTTGGCCCATGAGCTTTTAATTTTATTTTGTGTCCCCTGCCCAGCTGAGGGCAGTGATAAGAGTGACTGTAGCCAGCACCTGGCAGCCAGCCAGGGTCAAGGCACCACACTAAGTTAGTTAATCTGCATTATGCATTAACCGTGCCAAAATTAAAAAGAAAATTTGCACCAGAAAGTGTGTGAAATTTCAGGCCAAAGTTGCATCAGAGTGCTGCTCATCATACTAAGGTCTGCTTGGATCCAGAAATTATGTAGAGACATATTTCTGCATTCATGCCTGTGTTGGAAGAGGGGCAGGTAAAATCAAGGGTAATGTAATATATAAAGCAGAAAAATATCATTTATCATTAAGAAATAAGGGGACGAGAGATTTTTGCAAGGAATTAGGGTGAATGGGATGAGAAATGTAAACCATAAATTACCAGAGAAAAGTATGGGACAAATCAGTGCATCTCCATGCAGGTTTTGCTACTGACACTTCACCACTCATGGCAGTCAACATTGTATGTGTGCAGGGCTTCTCTCCTTCAAAAACACAGGATAGGAATAGAAATACACGATAGGAATATAGCAGTTGCACAACGCTTATAGAAATACACCTGGACTAAGTCTAGAAAGAGCATTTCTTTTGTAGCTGAAGATGTGAATTTGATCAGTCTAAATAAGAACTAAAATGGTGAGACTTCTGTGAGGTTTAAGCTCCCACTATTAAATTAGCATTTCACACTGTCTTCTCTCTACAGTTTCATCAAAAAGACAAAATTATTTAATTTTCTCAGGAAGCAAGTGGAATATCTTACTTGTATTTACCTTCAAATAGCTGTTAAGAACCAAACAATGGCTGGTTTTTTTGTAAGCACTTGTATCTTGAGAGTTCAGAAAAAAAAATTTCTATCACCTTATTAGAAATCACAATTTTTCCCTTCTAATTAGTACACAACGTACATTTCCACCATCTAAAATAAAAGCAAATGCTTTAAAGCATGAAGAGTGCTATTGCCACCTGGTGGGAGTCTTGTGTGTAACGTACTCACTACAGACAAGATTAGGAAGAGGTTGCAATAGCTCAAGCTGACCAATGCCATCCTGCAAAAATACAGTCTAACTACATCTGGCATCATGAGAACAATTAGATTATTGCATTTACTAATAAAAACCAGTATTATTAAAGAGGTGCAAGCTGTCCCTACACTCCTTTTAATGTCAGGTAAAGGCACTGTTAAAGTTTGTAAATTCCATTTCTTTTTATGTTAATCAGCACAGTTGGAGTACTGATATGTATAAATAAAATCTGAACAAGCTTTTAAATATGAAATATATTTGTAAAATATAATTTTCATATTATATATTAAATATAGCAGGAAAAAACTGTATTTAAAAGTTTTGAGGAAGATAGCCTAATGGACAAAGAACAGAGGTTTAAATATGCACTTAAAATTGAGTGAACCCTTTCTCGACAATGAATAATGTGAACTCTGCAGATACTAATTCTGAAATTTTCCATTTAATAATTCCTTGACACAACAGAAGGAGGGGATGCCATTCAGAAGAACCTGGGCAAGCTCGAGAAGTGGGTCCAGGAGAATATCATAAGTTCAACAATCCAAGTGCAAGGTGCTGTGCTGGGGTCACGGCAGTCCAGACATGAGTCAAGACTGGGAGAAAAATTCATTGAAGGAAACCCATCAGAGAAGGACTTGGGGATTCTGGTGAACCAAAACCTAGACTTGCCCCAGCAGTGTGCACTTGCAGCTCAGAAGGCCAAGTCTGTCCTGGGCTGCACCAAAGGAGGCACAGCCAGCAGGCTGTGGGAGGTGATTCTCCCCTCCTCTACTCTGCCCTTGAGAGACTCCACCTGGAGTGCTGTGTCCAGCTCTGGGGTCCTCAGAACAAGAAAGATGTGGACCTGTTAGAGCAGGTCCAGAGCAGACCACACAGAAGGCTGGACCTCTCCAGGGCAGACAGGCTGAGAGTTAGGGTTGTTCTGCCTGGAGAAGGCTCTGAGTAGACTTTGTAGTGCCTTCCAACACACACAGGGAGTTTATGAAAAACAAGGAGAGAAACTTTTTATACAGGCCAATAGTGACAGGACAAGGGGGAACAGTTTTAAACTGAAAGAGGACAGGTTTGGATTAGATATTAGGAAGAAATTCTTTACTCAGAGGTTGGCAAGGCACTGGAAGAGGTTGCCCCGAGAAGTTGTGGATGCCCCAACCCTGGAAGTGTTCAAGGCCAGGCTGGATGGGGCTCTGAGCAACCTGGTGTGGTGGGTGGCATCCTTGCCCACTGCAAAGATGTTGGAACAAGATGATCTTTAATGTCCCTTCTGAGACATGAAAGGCATTCTAGGGTTTTATGAGTGCGCGAACAGAATTCACCTTATGTGGATATGGAGTGTTAGGAAATGGTTACCACAGCAAGTCCTGCTTTCTGACTAAATCCCCAAAAGCCACAATATGACAGCATTTGATATGACATGACTAATAGCATATATTTCATGTCAGAAATTAAATTTTCACTGTGACAGTTTTCACATTTTTTGAAACCTTAATTAAATTCTGCATAATCTCTAGTACAGAATTCTTTTACTTTAAACATGCCTAAAACTGAGATGTAGCAAGGTACTTTTTCAGACAGAAATTTATATGTAATGTCTTGTGGTTGGAGAACGTGTCCATGTTTGCTGCTGTGTAGCAGGTGGAATCCTAGGAAGGACAGAAAATAGTTTATAGGAAAAAAAATGCAGGATCTTTTGCAAAGTATTGACAGTTTATATTTCAAGCCATGTGAACTTGTCTGAAAAAGGAATGGTCATCTCTATTTGTCCAAAGTGAGCCCAAGATAACTTCCTTCTGAAATGTGTGAATATGCTTATAGTTTTACTTCTTAATAGTCAAGGATTGAACTAGCTAATTCTAGAGCTAAATTCTCTTTAACAACCAAATTGCAAATTAACACTGCCAACCATCAGTAATATTTCTTGCTAACTTACTTTCTATAATGATATCCTTCACTTTTTTCTCCTGCAATTTTGGAGAAATCAAACAGAAAAATCTTTGCTTTAGAGTATTTTTCCCCCTAATTTATGCAAATTGTTCTGCAGAAGAGAGAAGATAAATGGACACTACAATGTACTTGAATGAAGAAAATATATGTAATATGTTGATGTCAATTCACAACTATTGAAGTTAATTCATAGCTATAGTGGGGTCAGAGTTTGAAGAATCTGTACATTTCACAGCAGTTCTTACAGAAATTTTTGCATCACTGCCTTCTGATTTGCATCTCTCATACAAAGTCCAGTGCAAGGCTTCAGAAAGTAAAAGCAATCTCTTGCACGTGGGGATGCTGAAAACTACCTGAACCTATTACCAAATGCATCAAACCATTCATGGAGTTTTTCATAAAACAAAAATCTGATCAAAATGGCTGCGGGAATGTTTTTGGTTTCGTGGTTTCCTGTTCATGTTTTGCAAGCTTAATGCAGTGTGTCATGCAGTCAAACAGATGGCACACACACGTGTCCCCTCACCCTGGTGACAGTAGGAACACATGCAATGTTCTGAGTGCACTGCCTTGGATCCACTGCATTGTCTCGTCCATTCACACTAGAGGTCACTGTCAGCAAAAGATTAATCTCGATTTGCAGAGGCAAAACATCGATGGATCGATTTACAGGCCCAAGTTTAGGGCATACTTTCCAATTTGAAAGGCTGATGCAAAACCATCTGTGTTAAAAATGTTATTTGAGGGGGGCCATGGTACTTCTTAATGTAACCTCATTTACTGACAAACTGTTTACAAGCTGTTAAGAACTTATTCCTGTCAAAGAATCCTTAGTGCCTGAATATATCCAGTTCAATTTTAGACCAAATTTAATCTCTGATAACACCAAAATGATTAAAGATAAGAGTTCCAGACTTTGTTGATACTTGACGTTTTTTCATGTATAACCATTTGAGGTACTATCCGTCCCTCTAGGAAAATTGCTCTGCTTTCTCTAGACTGTAGCAGAATAGTACAACTTTGATTCAGGTGCTGCTTCTGGAGTTAAGAGAGCTGAATCCCATTTGTATTGTAGATTAGGAATGAACTCAGTAGTTGCCTCACAGTGAAGCTGTGAATAGAACAAATCTAGAACGTTCAAGGAACTGAAAGAGGAGTGCACTCCCCTTTGCCTCTTCCAGGGAATGCATCCAACCCAGGGCTTACCTCCCAACAGCTGCTGTGTCAAACCTTCACAGCCTTACTTATCACCTGTATATGGTTTTATCTGTGCCCAGTTTTAAAATGTTTCCTCTTTCACAGTGCATGTCCACCATTAGAAGAGATGGCTGAGAAGTAAGTGCAGAACTGAACACCTGGTGCCACATAAGTCACCTATAGCTTCCTTTAGTGTAGGTATTCATTTAAAAAGGACAATGTTAACTCTTTCCTCATGGCTGAGAGCTAATGGGAGAATGATAGTGATGCTTTTCTATATAAAGCAGTGATGATGACCAATACTCCTGTGCTGCCTCCCAAAGAGTATTTGGCACAAGGACAGTGGAATAAAGAGAGCAGTGGACAGGGAATGATGCTCACATTACCCTACATACTTTAGTGCATGAAAACAGTACTTAATGTGGAAGCTACTCCAGCCCAGAGGTGACAAATTTAATATGTAGATCTGGGAAGAACAGTCTTCATCACCATCTTCACATAACTCTATTCCTATTTTTACCTGCTTTTTGTGCCCACTTTCTTGTGTTTTTCCTTCCCCTTCCTCCCACCCTCACCTTTTATTAATGCTTTCTATGTATGTCCATCCAAACAGCATTAACATCTTAGTTGTTCACATCACATTGTTAATTCTCTGGATTCTGTGTCCCTTGTCTCAGTATGCTTAATATATTATCCTCTTTCTGACAGAAAATACCTCCCACTTTAGATTACACACTGCCTTATAAAAGTAAAATTAAAAAGAAATCTGTTTTCCTGGTCCTTAGTCTAATGAAACAATGGTACTGAGATGCTCATGTGGGATGCTGCAGCTTTTACTGCACTAATATTATGGTGATGTAATGCTTCCATCAATGAAATTATACTGTTAAAATGGGTGTAACAAACAACAAAACCTATTATTTTGAAATAACAGCTCTTGTCTTAATTGGTAAGGTGTGGCAAGGAAAAAAGAGATGATTTTTCTGACAGGTCTTAGGACAGGTTACTTAGCATGACTCAGACTTCATTTCCATAATGTACTTCCTTTCATAACTACTGAAGATGCACATGGCATTTTTCTGTGGATTTTTCAGCTCTTCTTGCTCTTACAAGAGCACTGCTGACAAGATTTTTACTGGGATTAACATATTTCAAAACAATCCAGACTAACTGCCAAATCTGTTTCTGAGTGTACCATGGACTAAACAAATGGGCTCTTATTCAGAGACGTTGTGAAAAACATACGGAGCTGAAGGCTATTCATTGGAATGAATCACACTTCATGCAGGTCTGTTTTCTTGGATGATCACTGCTTTCTCTCTTCCTTTTAGGAAGTGTGATTAAATAGTTTTTCCTCTAGACTGATGAGAACCTACTTGTATGCCAACAATGCTGTAAGTGTGATTTCATTTTAGTAATATGGGTAAATCAGTTCGAGTTGATGGATTTAATAATAAAATGTTGTATTTAAATGTTACTTAGCATTATCTTTTGCTGTTACAAAATAATTTTTAAGAAGACAGAGTTTTCTTAAACATTTCAATACTGAACACATGCCTAGATACAGAAATACAAACTTCACAACAGAATGTGAAAATGTCAGTTTATATTACATGCAGTTTAACAGAGGCAACACATGAGTTGCTCAGATTATTAGATACCTCAAGTATATTTCTAGAACTCATTGATGATTATATGGAAAAGCAGTTCATTTCAGCCTGTATCTCAGTATTTCACCTCAGATGTTCAGACAGTCATTTCTACTGCATTTCATCATCTTGAGTAAACAATGTTTACAGAAATCAGCTAAAGTCAAACAATACTCTGTAAACCTTCAAAATACTTGTAAAAGTATAACTTATTCTCTAATATAGAATGGCTTTTATTTTGTTCCTGTTGCAACAAGCTTTTCT
The DNA here is from genome assembly GCA_036630365.1 of Acanthiza pusilla. Classification (NCBI taxonomy): domain Eukaryota; kingdom Metazoa; phylum Chordata; class Aves; order Passeriformes; family Acanthizidae; genus Acanthiza; species Acanthiza pusilla. Next base: position 53,203,268 of record JAXCHO010000164.1, read on the forward strand.
TTAATCTGGGCTGACAGCAACCTCATGCAGTTAAACAAGTGTCTAGTTCTGGACATTCTAGTACAAGGAATATGAAGGTGCTGGAGTCAGTCCAACAAAGGCCACTAAGAGGATAAATGGGCTGGGGCATCTCTCCTATGAGGAAATACCAAAAGAGCTGGACCTGTTGTCAGAGGCTGAAATGTTATGGTTAATGACTTAAACATTGCTATGAAGGAGTTTTGCTCATTACGGGGAAACTGTATAAAGAAGCTGTGACCACCAAAGCCCACTCTACCATGAATATGCCTCCTGAGTGCAGCCCTGGACTATGAGTTAAGCCACCTAAGGGAACTTGAGATAAGATAAGGTGCTCAAATATCTCAGGTCTAGGGAAAAGCAAACAAGGCTGAGGGAGAAGAATACATCCACAAGATAGCCAAGCCCAGCAGCTGTTCTGAACATCATCCCTGGCTGCGTTTGGGTTGGGGAGGCCATAGCCCACAGGCTTATCTGCTGAGGCCAGGTTCGCACAGACTGCCCCCAGCCAAAGGGGGAGGATGAGAGTTTTGGGTGTGGTGTAGCCTCTGCTCAGAGACGGTGAACACCCATCCTCCCTTACACACACTGGCTCAACTGTAAAACCCCCACCCCAGGAAAGCCACATCCACAGGACAAGATATGAGAGGCAGCTGAGGGGCTCTCATAATCCATCAAACCCCCCCAAAGTACTCCCTGGACTGATTTCTCTTTTTTCTCTCATTTACTGTTAAATAAAATCCATACTATTGACTTTGTCATATGGTCACGTTTGTACCTTAATTTGGGCAGACATTTCATTCTAAAAATTTTAAGAACCTGATCATAACACCTGCTCAGCCTGGAGAAGAGAAGGCTCAGGGGGATCTATCAATGTACGTAAACACCTGAAGAAAGAATGCAAAGAGGATGGAGCCAGAATGTTTCCAGTGGTGCCCAGTTACAGAATGAGAGGCCATGGGCACAAACTGGGACACAGGAGCTTCCCTCTGAACATCAGGAAGCACTTTCTTTACTGGGAGAGTAACCAAGCACTGGCACAGGTTGCCCAGGAAGGTGATGGAGTCTCCATCCTTAGAGATACTCTTAAAGTCATCTGGACATGGCCCTGGGCAACCAGCGCTAGGTGGCACAACATGAGAAGGAGGGAAGAGCAGCTGACCTCAGCAGGATATCCTTTCCAACCTCAACCATTCTACTGATGCCATGAGCCACAACTGAAATTTAAATAGGTGGTGTGCTGTGTTATTACAGTACTTCCATGCTTCTTCTCTGTAGCTGTAGCAATTTGCAACTGTGATAATGCCAGATGGGAACTCATCATTTGTGATAAAGCCAAAGTGAAATCAGTGGAGTTGATAATGGAAGTTGTCATCATGTCTGAGTTTGATTTACTCTCAGTAATGTTATCTGTATTTATATAACACGTGAGTATATAAGGTGCATGTGACAATTCATTTACTGCGAAGGTTTAGCTGGCCCTAAGGACCTGATCAAATTCAGCAATGGCACTAATGTGCACCTTCAGCGTAGGATCAGCCATAACCAAATACAGAATGTATTTTACATCAAGCCTTCGTCTTACACGAGTTAGTAGCCAGTGTGGTAATTTTACCCCTGAAGTGAGCTCCTCTGGAATGGCTTCTCCATGTGTGACTGTGCCCGTGCTGGAAAGCAGCAGCGGAGGCTTTATTTTACACTTCCTTTTTAGTTACTTTTCCAGCTACCACCCTCATTTCCACCTGTTCCCTAAGCATGTTACATCCGTCAAGCACACCCACTAAATAGCAAATCAATTGTATAAAATAATATCGTGAAGGAAATGTGAATAGCAGGGGGAGCAGATTGCAGCAGAACTTTGTCATATCAGAGTTAAGTCATACTGTCAGTCTGAAGAAACAACTAAACAGGTAGCACATGGCTGGCATTGCATGTTCCTGATGAAACCATATTACACTCAGACTGCAAGTGATCTTCTGTTACTTCTTAACAATAATTTCTTTTTTAAAATTTATTTTTAAGTAAACAGAAGCTTAACCATGTTTGTTTAAACTTGTTTTGTGGGGGAAAAAGAAAAAAAGTTATGCCTTCCAAGGCAAGGGAATAATGTCACTGGGGACCGAATTTTTGTGTGGGGATTAAAAAAACTCAACAGGCAGTGACCAAGATCTGACATTTAAGAAAATGAAAGCTCCCCATTATCTCCTGCAAACTTGCAACTTGTGTAAATCAACAAAGTAATTTATATCAATAACTGAAGTTTAAATTTAATCTCCTACTTCGAACTTGTAGGGTTGTTTGACTGGGTTTTTAATTAGAAGTTATTCAAAGTACCATGTAGGGCCTTTGACTAATTCATTTAAAGTAGCTCGAAAATAAAAATTATTTCTAAAAAGTAGTAAGTTCACCATCAAAACAATAGCAACACCTACGCATTAAGTTTACAGCTCGCTTCCAGCCCAGGAGCTTCCACATATGAAGCAGAAAAGCTGGTAGATGCAGTAGCACTAACTTAAAGAGGGCGTTTAGAAAAAACCATTTACTCGGTTCCCGCCCTTTTACCCGCTCCCCTCGCTCCTGTTGCCCTGTACCGGGAACACCGCTCGAGGCACTCCCGGTGCAGCCGCGGGGCTCGCTCGCTCCGAGCCTTCCGCCCCGACACGGCCGGGGCAGGGCAGGGCAGGGCAGGGCCGCACCCGGAGCCGCCTCCCCCGCCTCACCCGGCACCGCCATTTTGGAGCGGCCCAAGCCCGCGCCGCCCGGCTCCGTCCCCAGCCCGGCTCCGTCCCCACTCCGCCTCTGTCCCCACACCGCCCCGGCCCCCGCGGGTGGGCAGCCATCCCCCGCCCGCTGCCACTGCGCGGGGCGCGGCCGCACCCCACAGCAGCCCCTCACTGCTACTCCCTCTGCCGCCCGCCCCTCCGCCCGACCGGCCCTGCGCGATCGCCACTGCCTCCGCCTCCTCCCGCCGGCCCCGCCCGGCCCCGGCGGAGCCTCGCCGGAGCCCTCCCCGAAAGCGGAGGGCGGTGAGTGGCAGCCGAGAGGGGAGGGGGCCACGGCCGATGGGCGGGCCGGGGCCGCCCCCCAGGGCTGCGGGCTCCCGGCGGAGCCCCACTCGGCGCCCGGCCGCCTCCGGAGCCGCGGGGAGGTTCGTCATCGGAGGTGCGCTGCTGACTTCGCCCGGCCGGGCTCGGTGAGCGTCTGGGGCGGGACCCCGCGCAGGACGGCCCGAGCTGCCGGGCCCCTCCCGCACCCCGCCGGGGCTTGCCGGCCTTCCGGAGCGGCAGGGCCACCCGGGCGCTCCCGGACCGCGCGGGGTGCGAGGCCGAACAAACTCCGGCGCTCCCGACTGGGAGCGGCTGGCGGCGGAGGGTGCGGAGTCACAGTCTGCAGGGCAGAGTCACCGCGGTGGGTGCGGAGTCACCGCCCGCTGGCTCGTGAACAACCCGCAGGAAAAGTTGATGGTGCCCTTTGTAGGATGAGCGCAGAGTGACTTTTGGGACGGGAGTGGTTTTGCGAGCTGGCTGGCAGCGAGCTGAGCTCCTGCTCGCGGCTGTGCAGGAGGGGCGCCGGTGCTGCCCGTTCTGGAAGGAGCCGGACCCGTCCGAGCCGCGCATCCCCCGCGGGGCGCCGCGGGCGCGGCCTGGCAGCGCTCGCTGCCCCTCTTACAAAGCGCTAAGGTCAAGTTTAGAACTGGAGGCGCAGTAACTTTTGTGATTGTATAGTGGTTAAAAATACTCATGCTGGTTTACTGGGAAGGTATTTTAATCTCTGTGTTTTCCGAGGGCTGTTTGAAGGGTGAACTCAACTGTGTTGGTTTATTTATAACTTGATGTAGAAACATAATACAGAAAAGCATTTACTTATATCAGTAAAATATTTTCTGGTTTAGGGAAGCTTAATTTTGTCAGCCAAGTTGTCAAATTACGAGTAATATGTTTGGCAGTGGCGGCATTGCTAGTATGCTTAGCGCCGTGTTGTGATTTTAGTGTTCTTTAAGGGGAAGAAGTTGTTGGCTAAGTGGTATCTTTGGTTTTAGCTATACTGCTTTCATCTTTACAAGAACATCTTCAGGTCGATATTCTGAATTAGTTCTGTGTTTATACAGAATTTTAAAATATTGATTATGGCCAGATACCTTCTACAGTGCTCCTTGTAAATTGCTTAACTTTAGGGAAGTTGGTCTTAAGCAGCAAGAGTTACTATGTGTTATGATGTGGTAGTATATGCCTATCTTGCTGCTTCTGTCTTGTGAAAGTTAAACTTTTGGTAAGCGTTTTTATGCAAGTTTATTTATTTTGGGGACTTCTTACTACAGAGTAGAGATCCCCTCATTCTTTTGGAGAGGGCTTACAGTTAAAAGCCTTCTCATGTAAGGCCTTTCCCAGTGTGGCAGGGAGATAATTTTTTTTAAATGGGATCTAAAGGTATTTAAAGTAAGCTTATTTTGAATCATGGCTATTTCAGTTGATAATGTTTAAAATCAGCATCCTTGATGGTGTTCCTCCTCTTATTTCCCATGCAGAGTTCTACATCTCCTCCCTTGCCTTCTGATCATTAATGTCTTTGTCTCCTGATTAGGTGATGACAGTTAACCAGGCCTTTGATATGAAATTAATTTTTCTATTATTATAGACCTGTGCATAAAATGTTCGGGGCTAGTCTAAGCTGAACATTAAATTCAAAGAAGTAATGTATATGCAGCATTTACAAGATTGATTAATTAATTTTGGCATTTATTTATGCTTCAAAACCAGTTGTTATTAGGAAAAAAAGGAGCCACTCTTCTGGCACAATGCTGTGTAAATGGTCAGACTTAGTCAACAATAGCTGCTCATGCTTGGAATTACTGAAGAATGTATAAATAAATCTGGAAGTTGCTTTTAGCCTTCTTGCCCCTTTCTAGGCTTTTTGTTCATCTAAATACACAAATACATTCAGATTTCAAATTTTTATTAAGTTCTACATTGTAACTCTGCTCTCTGATAATTAATCATTGTTTTCTTCTTCAGCAGCTAAAATGAATTCAGATCCTGATCCCACCTCAAGTCCCTCTCACCCCCAGCAGCATCTTGGAAGGTCCCAGCTAAATGCTGCTCCTGTGGGCCATAGTGAGAACAATCAGAGACCTGGACCGTCTTCAGCAGATTCTGCAACTTCTTCAGTTCCTGGCTACTCCCGTAGCAGGGAGAAAGCGGAAAAAAAGGGTAAGTGTGAAAGCAATTTTTATACAAAATTGGCTTACATTAAACGTTGGGAAATTATTGTGTGTATATGTATTCTAAACTCTGTTTAAAGACACTGTAAAGTAGGAAAATAAATTTCTACAATTTCTTTTAACCTGTTGTTGTGGAAGAGTCTTTTCTACTGCAGCTTCCTTTGGGCATATTTTCGACTTTTCTATCTAATTTTTCAGGTTTGTACAAAGCAATAGGAATGAAGTTTGTTTGAAAAATTGGCAGGGAGAATTAATTAAATTTAGCACAATAATGTTTCAGTTTCATTTCTTTATTTGGCTAGAATGCATGCTAACTATAGCTTTAATATAAATTCTAATCTGGATGCACAGATACTACTGTAATGTAGACTGAGGGAAGATGCTACATGAAGCCAGAATTAAAGTTAATATTAGCAGTAAGATAAGAATTTGGATTTACAGTTGTGGTACACCATGAAAGGCAGAATGATGGAGTTTTTTTCCCCCCCACTTGCTGTGGAACCATTGAGTTTCAGAGATTGTGGAAACTGATGGGATGAGAGAAGTGTCTTGTGTGAAATGTAGAGCAAAAAATACCTGGCTTCTGTATTCACCTCCTGAGTTCAAATTTTAATTCAGTTTGTAATCTGACACTTGTTCAACATGGTCTTATGCGTAGAGTTTAGGAAAACTTTCTTTAAAATTGGACTTTCGATTGTGAAACTGCTTGTGTGCATGCTCTTATACTCACAAATATGAGTCTCTCTATTGGAGGTAATAAGGCTATCCAAGAGTTTAAAATAATTAAATGTGGGAATATCCATGTGGCACATACAACTGAACTCTGCACATAGTTCAGGTCAATATTATGGCTGTTGTTTGCATGTAATCAAATCTGTCGTTTGCATCTAATTCAAAATTGACTGTTGGAACCCTTCTTAACGTATGCAAGTATTTAATGCAGCAGAACAAGCTACCATTGCCATTGTGTCTTGCTGGAGTCTCTAACAACCAAGATTTTTGTGGATTTAGATAGAAAATGTCTTCAATAACACAAAGTATTTTTTATGATAATTTCAGAGTTATGCCATTTGTCATAGTGCTAAGAGGTTCTAGAACTGGAAACTTTCTTAAAAGAAAGGAAGTAGAGAATTTTTCTTCCACCCACAGTGGCACTGGTCATCAAAACTTAAAAATTAGGATTTTAGTAGGACTTCAGAAAGAAGTGTGATTCAAAAATTCAAAGATGTACATATGAAAACAAATACAAAAGAAAGTATCTCACACAGAAAATTGGCACTTCAGAAATTTTCAAAATATATGAACTGACAGAGAAGGTGTGCCTTGGAATCATTAGAGTCTTTACCAATAAATAACATTCAAGTTGTTGATAGGTCTAGGAAAAGTGAAGGATTTGCACTCTCAGCTATGGCGTGTTGTGGTTTGGTTATATGAAAGGAAATACGTTCTAGACCAGATGTTCTGGGAAGGGCTGCTCTGACTTCTTTCTTGGAAGATTAAGAAGTCAGGTAATGTTGAATGGTCGCTATGATCGTGACTAACTCGGAGTGATGTAGAAGACAGAAAAGAGCAGCACACTAATGCACAGAAAACTGTCTCAAATGTTACTAAATGCATAGAATGCTCCTCAGTTAGGATGACTTAAATACCTTGTTCAAAATTAAATTACTTCTATTACAAATTCAAGTTTGTATAATTTTTAATAAATCCATGTATGATTTCTGTTTGAGAAGGGGAAATGAACAGTGTACATCTCAATTATCTGGAAAGGCAGTTTCACCTTAGGACTAGCCCTTCCCCCAGCGAAGGTCACTGGTATTCCGGGCTGCAGTAGTTGAAACATTGCCCAACAGGTGGAGGGAGATCCCTCCAGTCAGCATGGGAGTGCTGCATCCAGTTCTGGGCTTCCCAGTACAAGAGAGACACGGAGAGAGTTCAGCAAAGAGCCACAGAGATGATGAGTGGGCTGCAGCATCTCTCTTGCGGGAGACGTCTGAGAGAGTTGGGGCTATTAAGCATGAGGGAGAAAAGGCACAGGGGGGGTCTGTCAATGTGCATAAATAGCTCAAGGTAGAGTGCAAAAAGGATAGAGCCAGGATCTTTCCAGTCGTTCCCAGCAAAAGGACCAGAGGCAGCTGGCACAAACAGGAGGTTCCCTCTGACCATCAGTGAGCACTTTTTTTGTTTTTTCCTGTGAGGGTGGCTGAGCACTGGCACAGGTTGTCCAGAGAGGTGGTGGAGTCTCCATCCTTTGAGATAGTCAAAAACTACGTGGACATAGTCCTGGGCAGCCAACTTAGGTGGACCTGCATGAGCTGAGAGATTGGAAGAGGTGACCCCCAGAGGTCCCTTCCAACCTCAGCCATTCTACTAGTTCTTGAAATATTCTTGACAACATACCTGTATTTCTGATCTGTGCTTTTTCTTCCAGTTTTTATTTATATACACTGTGTTTAAGGTTGTAACATCAAAGTGAATGTTAAGTAATTTGTTTCCTGGAAGCGCACATCACATCATCTATTCCTGCAGCATTATCCATATCTGATAGTATAATCCAGCAATTTAATTAATGCCTTGGCTCTGACTCAGTAAAGCACTTAAGCATACACATATCCTCAGCTGCACAGGTGCTTCCTTTGGTTCAAACTCTTACACTGCCATTTTTTTCTTAGCAATTTTTCAGTGTATATTCTGCTAATGTATCATTAGGCAGTGTTTATGGTATTCCTTGTATAATTTCTTTCACGATGGGAGCTAACAGTGCTTTGAGAATTTATTGATCAAATCAAATCTGGATTTAATGAAAGAAGTATTCAATCATTACAATAATTTCTAGATACTGGTTTTGTTGTATTAAAAAATTAAACGGAGGGAATTCCTATTTCTACCCAAAACTCTTACCTTCTGCCTATGTATGTTTTTGGGTTTTGTGTATGTAGGAATGGAATGAATATCAATACGTTGGCTTTCATGTTTAAAAATAAATGGGAAAAAAAATTGTTACTCTTTCAGGGACATTCATGGACAGGGAGCTTATTAGTGAGCAAATCATATACACTACTAATTAGGGCTCCTGAAATTTTAAAGCCACTGAGTCATCAGTATCCATATAAGCAAATTACAGGAGAGTTCATGTATAGCAGGGAAGAGCAGTGGCTGCTTGCTAGTGAAGCCTGTTGAAACAGACTCTAATCTCCCAAGACACTTTTATGCCTCTCAGGTGCACAGGCCCTCAATTTCCATCCAAGTGCTACATATCCCTTTCTGGTTTCTGCATTTCATCCGCTCTGTAGAATCTCCTTCTTTCAGATACAGTTCTAAAGCAATGCGAAAAGACGGAGCTTGGATGAGAGCCCTGGAGCTCTCAACACCAAATTCTCCATGTAGGCTTAAAACCATCATTCTTGCTAGTGAAACCATTTCCTCTACTTGTACACAGAGCAGAGCTAGGAAAAAACCACCTTCAATGTGGTGACTTAGTTAGCATGCGAGTATGTGTAGCACTGCTGCTATTAATGTTTTTTGAAAGAGAGGCCTGAATCCACAGTCCAGGTAAGTGCTCTGTATCACCGAGCTAGAAAGTAGAGTTCTGTGTCCCAGGGGATGTTTTACTTTTGATTCAGATGAAAGGAAAGCAGAGGTGAAACTTTTCACAATACTATGGTGATCGGATTCTTGCCTGTGATGTCTGGATTCAAACTGCTTCAATTCAGCCACAATGGTAACTTGAACCAGATGACTCTCACCCCAGGTGAACATTTATTGTGCTGCTGGTTATCTGGAAGAGTTACCATTTCTTGTAAAGCTTAAGTATGTTCAAGCATGTAAAGTAGCTTTCTTAAAAATTGACTGTCTGCCAGCCGGCAGGTGAAAGAGGTCATGCTAGGATACTAGAGAAACTGAGGGCAGTGCGAAGATGGTAGTTTTTCATATATGCATGAAACACATTATTAGTGGTTTATTACATCATTCATGCACGTTTGCTAGCCAATAAGATTGGAAAGGAGAAATTGCAAAGCTAAGTTGCAGTGCTTGAAGAAAGGTCTCTTTGGTTAAGGAGCTACTTAGGTTTTTTTGTCCATGGTTTTGCTGTTGTCTCTTGCTCTAGAATTGACAACACATGGGAAGGTGTTTGTACTGAGAGCTTTGCAGACAGAAATCAATTTCTTGTATTTTGTTTGTAGGTATACAGAGTAATGTGTATACTTAGATTTTAAGAATTTTTTGTATCTCTAGGAAGAGAATTATTTTATTAATTGACTGACTTCAAATTTATAAATAGTAAAAAAATCTTTTAAACAGTTTACAATGCATTGCAACAATTACAGCAGTGTGTCTCCAAGGCATTGCTAAATGATAGCTAACAAGTAGGGAACCTCTCTAATTTACAAATATTTTCCAAGTGTTAGCCTCTTCCACTTAAGGTTACAAAGAAGCTGTGCTTTAGAGCTCTATGTTAGCACTCCTGTGTCTTTGCTTTCTCACAGTTAGCTATTACAGACTAACTCTTGAGGCAAAGTGAAATGTTTGTGCAAAGGTTGAAGAAATCTCAGAAAAACCTTGGATATTTGAAGGGGAGGATTATACCTTGAAGTACTAATTACTTAACAATTTATCTGTCACTTTATTAGTGCCCCTTCAAACTTTACCTTTAAATACTCAGTCTCCTGGGAAGCTCATTTACCAGGCATTCCTTTGGGAGACAAAGGATTCTATCCGAACAAAAGTTAATGACCCTATTTTCTGATAAAAATTTGGGACATCATCATTGGTGGTGCTGAACAATGGAAATGGGCTTTTTCATATCTGCTGCTATTGTCAATGGCATGCTGGTGTTTTTACCCTATATGGGAAGAGGATTGAACACCTATTTATTTGATGACACATTCTCCATCTTTCCCTATTCCACCATTTGAAATACATAAATAGGTTTTTTTGACTGATAACAAAGGTACTGTTACTGCTAACAATTTTTTACATTCACATGATCAACCAGATTACAAAAAGTTCCCTAGGTCAGTCTTTCATCCATTATTCTCCAGGTGTATCAATATCCTAATTTGTTTATGATAACAAAATTTCTACCATAGTCCCACAGTGCTGGAAGAAAGGAGGGTAGAAAGGGAAGAGCTATAGTCACATCAGTAAATTATGTAATGAAATGGGAGCGGCACTATAAATTCTTTGGTGCAGAGGAGTCAACATTCCATTTGTACAATTTAAAAAATTTAATCTAGTGTTTGGAATCCTTCAATTTAGTTTCCTTCAAAACGGATCCAGTATGTGTGTTCCACTGTGCAAACAAATCCCTGTTATAGGACAGTAATCAAGGAAAGACTTGAAGCTGTTGTGTTGCTGGAGGGTTCCTTGCAGCAGCAGCCCCACTCCATTGTGAAAGTTAGAAGGTGAGAGTGGGAACAGTAAACTGGAAAGTAAAACTAATCCTTTGAAAAGTTAGTGAATTATTAGAAGTGCTTGCTTAAGTCATTGTGGATTTGCTAAACAGTTGGAATGGTCCTTTTTTAAGGGTCCCTCAGTTTTGACAGTGAATGAACTGCTGGAGTGTCAATGTGGTCAAGTGCTCAAACTGCAGAATTGCTGAAATTCCATGTGCATTGTGCGGGTTGTTATGATAACTTTCTGTCTGCACCTACAAAAATATGTGGGCTTGGTGAGCTCTGTGGTCTCAACTTCTCACATTGTTTTTCATTGCTTTCTCTTTTTTTTTTTTTTTTTTTGTGGAAAGGGTTAATATTGATGATTATCAACCAAGAAATGACGAAACGCTAATTTCTTTTTAACTAGATCTGCAGTTTTGGAACTGCAGATTTATGTTAGATTTATCCCAGCTCATCCATAAAGGATTCAGTCGGAGATGCCTGCATAGAGGAAGCAGCAGGACTGGCTTATTAGTTATGTGTAAAATTGTTTTAATGACTTTAAAGATCATTGTACAGTAATAGCTATGCTAGAAAAATATAGCTTTTAAGAATATTTTTCCCTCCACTTTTAAAATTTGTAGTCTGTAATATCACTCTTAGTCTTCCACCTACATGCTTTTTTCTTTATTGCTCCCCTGACAATTTACCTTCATTTTGTGGGGGTGCAGAAGTTGTTCTCATTTCCATTTAATGCTATTTGATGACTTGCAATTGTGGTGTGACTAAGACTATTACCATATCTACAAATGCACTGCTCCTCCCAGAGAAAGTAGAGTTGAGTCCTGGATTTGAACAGCTCTGTAAACAAATGTTATTCCTTCTCTCCCGTCCCTGTTACCACGTTTTAAAATAGAATGCCTCCGAAAAGTGTCCTACTATAAGAACTCTGAACTAGTTTTGGGACAAACAGGACCATCTTAAGATCTGACCATGGAGGTTGAAGGGCATAAAAAAAAAACATGCAATGTACTCTTAATTGTACCAAGCTCTTATTATGCAGTTAAGAATCTAGGAAGCTTCTGAATGGATGAAAGGATTCAGCACTCATCCAGGAGCATCTAAGCATCTAAAGTTAATAAAACCTTTTCTCAAATCGTTGATGTTTGCTGTGCAAAGTATTTCTTCTCCTCCAGTCAGTTCCTCTGTGTCATTATATTTGATATGTACAAATCATGTTTATGACATGACAGTTGATGCCAGCTTTTAAGTGGAATGTCAGTCTTTCCAGAAACTTTACTCCTACGTAGTTACTGCACACAATACCACTGAACTTTTGGAACTTGTGGAAAGTGAGTAGGAGGATTTCTCTAGAGACTCAGACTGGCTCTGCTGAACACTGAAAGCTCAACAGTACAATCCAGTGACATAAAAAAACTGTTAGAACCTGCATTTATTGTTACAAAATGTATAGATCAACTTTTTCTAAAAGTGCATTGATAATGGACTACTACCATGTTCAACCTGTGGATGAATGAAAGAGCTCTGACATCTTTCACTTTGGAGAAAGGCTAACACAGCATCCTCTAACAAAAGAAATTATTTTTATTTTGTCATTAATTGTGTATGCCTTTGCTCCTAAGGGTTTCTGAGACTGTAGAAAGCTTGTTTCATAGTGAAGGTAAAATCTGTAATAAAAAAACCTGTATGCTGTTCCCTGAAACTGTTGAATTTGTTTGATTTCTTTATTAACTTACAGAAAGAACGCTTCCTGCATAAAATCTGTCATAAACAAAATCCTGCATAACACTGTCAGAATTGCCACCATACACTTCCAAAAGGGACTGGAGGTATTATATAGTAGGACTTTACTCCAAAAGAAATACCTTCTAGGCAGATTCTGCACAAAATGTGTTGCTCTACCTGTTTTGGTTGATGTCCATGGACTGGGAACCCTGTAAGCTTTCATCTTCCTACTTTTTATTGATTATTTATTGCTTGACAAATATGCTTGCATTATTTAATTTGTATGTGCATGCATTCTTTTTGCCTGCTTTCCTACCCAATATTATAAAATTTCCCTCATACTAGCAAATGAGCTATTACTGAAAATCCACCATAAAGGGATTTTCTATAGCTAGGATATTTAATTTGTGAAAATTGTTTAAGCAAATTCATTCACTCTTCTAACATAAATTAACTGCTTCCTGTTTGTGACAGGGTGTTATTTCTGATGATTCAGTCATGCTTCGGGGTTTGGGTTCTGTTGTTGTTTTTTCTGTTTCTTTAAGTAGCACAATAAGACCATATGATTACAGTACAACCCTGTCATAGTTTTGAACAGCACAGTAAGACCTCTCCTAGTTTCATGAGAATCTGTAACACTTTCCAACTGCACCATAGTAAAGGTAAATACTGCATGAATAGAGGGCAAGACTGATGAAAGCTGAGGTATAGGGAAAGAATTCCCTTTCACCAGTTGTCTGAGAATGCCGTTCTGTCGTGCAGAGCTGAAAGATGACAGTGCCTCAAAGTAGTCTGCAAATACGGAGTTTTTGCAGGTGGGTTGCCTTTAGTAGCTGGATGCTTGGTTTGTAAGAAATCAAATTATGTTTTTTCTTGTAGTTCATTTTAGATTATTTCTACTGAAGGCGTTGAAATCCAGGGAACAGAAAACAATGCCCTTAAATGCAAACTGAGGATGATCTGCAAGTACTACTTAGGCACTTTTATTAATACTAAGAATGGGATAAGCTTTGCATGTTGCACTTCAGAGGCATATTTTTATGGAAATCTGTAGACATAAAAGATTAAGTAAAAATCCTGCTTCAAGTTTATCATAATGGAAGTCACAGAAGAGGCTTTTTCAAATACAAAGAATTTTATATCTATCTTTTCTGTGCCATGTCAGTCTCCACCTCCAGATTCATTTGTTCATGTTACCTTGTGGAGTGTGGTGGGAGGAGTGAAGTTTAGCAGTGAACAGTTTATTCAGACTAGTATCCTCTCACAGTAGAAGCAAGTAATTTTCCTTGTAATTCATACATTACTCCCTTTCAGATTCAATTACAGTAAAGCCTTATTGGTAAAGCAGTAAAGTGATGTATGCATGAAGCTCCATTGCTGTGCAATGTGACAAAGTTCAGTTCAGATATCAGTGCTCTTCATGGTATATAGGGAATTTGTTCATATGTGGGAGAAGATAATGTCAAAGAAGACATTCTTTGCTCCCTGCTCCCACCCCAGTAATTTAGCTGGTGGAAATGCCTGGGGATGAAATCTTGTTCCATACTCTATCAAATGTCTCAATTACTCTTGTCAGTTAATAGCATGACACTGAGGGAGATGCCTGACATCCTGTGACTTCTTGTAAGTACTACTTAAGTAGTGAGCTTTTGAAATAAAGCTCATGGAAACACAAAGTGCAGTTTTTCTTCCTCTGGATGCCATCCAGCTTTTTCTTACACCTGAACTACCACGAGTGTGTTCAGTTTGTGAAGGCTCACAGAACTTGCTGTCAATATTCAGTGTTAATACTAGAGATTGGTGCCAGGCTTCTTCAGGTTGAAGATTCCTCTTAACTTTCTCATGAGAATCCTTTACATTATTATTTACAGTGTGCCTGTGAGACCCAGGGGACTTTTTCTAAATGCAGTACTAGTGCTGTCCTTACTTTATTTTATTCAGCATGTTCTTTAGCTCCTTGCAGCCTAGAATTTTTTTAAAACTCTTTTTAAACTTGTACAAATATTTGGCATTGGCCAAATAGTTTTAATCTGTTAATGCCCTTTAGTTTTTGTATTTGGAAAGACCTTGAATAGTCTCCCTGCTTACCTTCTCCATGTCATTCTCCTCAGTTTCTTCTCCAGCTTATAAAGTTCTGATAATAGTGTCTTATTAGCACTGAGCTGTGTTTTTCATAAAACACTGTTACAACTCCAGGGTGTTATGCTGAGTGATAATAGTTCAGAGCTTATCACTGTGTGTGCAATGATAAAGTGCCTTCATGGTTTGCTGCATTTCATCTGGCCTTTTATCACTTAATTAGTCATTAAATCCTTCTGCAGATTTTGCTTGAGATTTTTGTTGTTTTTTCCTGAATAAGACAGAATCATCGACAGATTTTGGCACCTTGGTATTAGCCCCTTTTTGTTCATTCACATATAAATGTGTTTAATGATTTAGGCCTTATTTTATATCCCTGTGTGTCTAAACTGATAATCTTTCCCCTGGGAGAATGAAAGCTGTGTTTTTCTAATCTTCATATTCTATTTCTTAATCTCTCACTTCTCCATATAACAGCCTGCATTCTAATTTGTTTAGAGGACTTTTGTGAGAAGCCTTGCTCCCTGTCTCTGGAGATGGAAGTAAGAGCTGGATCCACCTGTCCAATCCAATATACCTTTTTTCTTAATTAGGAAAAAAAATGGTTGTGTATGTTTTGGTTTCTCCAACTACTTAACATATAAAGTTGTCTATTAAATATATTTAAAACCATGTCCTGTTTCTGAATGTGTAATTTTCTGGAATGTGGTTGAGGTCATTATTGTTGCTTTCTGGCCTTTTTGCTGCTGTGATTTTTGTCAGTGTGTCTTAGTCATGTTAATTCAGACAAAAGATTAAGGAAACTACATTTACAACTCTATACCTAAACCTAGAATTGGCAAGATCAGTTGGAAGACTGCCTACTTACCTTTGCCATCCTCACTTTGCTGGGCCACTTTGGTAACAATTTTCACCTGTCAGACCTTCTCATGGAATGGTGAAAATGGTTACATATTTTTCTAGGTGTGTGCTCAGTGAGCTGGGAGGTGTGTTCCCACTGGACTAAGCATATCATCTGTGTTGTGTGTATGCTTAGCTGTTCCTGGCAGTTTTCAGTCACTTCAGGAATACTTGCTCTACTATAAAATGGGAGGCCAGTCCAGAATTCTTGTTTCTAATCTTGTAATCTCATGTCCATTTTTCTCCCCAACACATGGGATTTTATTTTCCTCCTCCTGCACATCCCTGCCACTTCTTTTTCTGAGCCCAAATTAATGCTTGAAGTCATGATCATATAAAGTGTATGTTCCGTACAGGTTTCCTTCATACTCTTAGTGTGGGTGTTGCTTAATGCATTAATCCTTTGTTCAGTAGAGTTTCCATGAGCTTTAATAGTCACTTGTAAAACCTGTAATTTGTTTTAAATTTACACATTTTGTATGAATGTTTCATTGTTGCTTCCTGTCTGAGAAAGTGCTTTGAGTTTTCCTTTTATCCTGTTCTCCCTAGGTTTTCACCTTTTCATTCAAAGCACTTAGAAGTCCCCAGCTTGTGTTTAAAAAATTATTTGTTGTGCATGATAGTATGACTGTCACGGGACTGGCCTACAGTAAGTGTGTGAACAAATAGGATCTTAAGCTCAAAAGGCAGAAGAAATTGTGAGCCTTTAAAATACTTTTTTTTTTTTTTTTTTTTTGCTTTGTTATTCCCTGTTCATGGTCTTTGGCCTCTTGCTTAATCTCGAATTCAGGTGCTGTAGCTGTGACCTAAGAAGAAAGCTGTGTGCACCTGACCAGGGGGTGAAACTCCCTTGAGCTGAGTAAATCCACTCTACTGAGAGCTTTAATGTGTTTGTGTTGGTAGGAAAGAAAATCTACAAACACTTTTATTATTCAGCATGCACTCTATTGATTCTTTCTGCATGGAATAACTTAAGTGGATTTTTTGGAAGGAAGGCAGTGATTCCTACTGGTTAGAAGAGCACTGAGAAAATTGAGGGTGTTCTGTGTGATGGGTGTGTGTGTATGATTCACTCCGTGTGCATATATATACAACTAAAAACCTTTCTTTACTTGGAAGGATTGTTAGGTGCCTTTAAAGATTTCAGAATTCAAGAATGGAAGTGTCATATACAATGTCATTTAAAATGCTGGGGTTTTGGATGCAGTGTTTGTCTAAAATGTGTGTAAACCATTTTTGTTAAATATTTGATCAGACACTTTGCAACAAGTCAGCCAACAACAGTGATGCTCACACGACGTGATTCAGATGTATATGTTAAGGGTATTAGAAGGGTTGGGAATCTGTTGCATCTATTATTGATTTGTCCTAGAATACTAGGAAGAAAACCTTACAACAACCCCAGTTTACTTTATTTGTCTGTGAAGTCTTTTGCATTGAAAATATTTCTTATCTAGATTATGTAAGTCCATTCTTCAAAACCTTGTATAAATGTTGAAGAGTTTGGGTTTTAGTCTTCAATATCGTCTGAAGATGAGGCTTATATATGTTATTTAATCTATAATCCATAATGGCATCTTCCTTTTGTGATTTAAAATTTTAAGCACTAGTATCTTGCAGTCTCACTTGGAGTAATCCCCTACTGCGGATTGACTGCCTTTTTGTCAATTTAATCGCTAAATTTCAGAGGTAAGGGACAATAATTGCATCTTAGCGTAGTATTTAAGAAACCGAAATGTTTCATTTTTAAACATTTCCCGTTTCTGATCAAAACCTAACAGAAACAGTAAAAATGCCTGCCTATGACAGAATGAATGCTAAATTCCCATTTGAGCTTATAGCAACAAAGCTGGAGTCTTACGTTCTGTGGCCAATGTGCCAAGTAATATGTAAAGCTTCAAAAAGTAAGTGGTTGTCCTCAGTTTTCACCAGCGTGTTTGCAGCTTCCCTACCTAAACACTTGTGTTTAGACTTCTATATTCTGAGTATTTCTCCTGGAGCTGTAAAACACACTTTTTACTCGGAAAACAGAAATTACTCCGTAGTTACGTTTTGCTAGTACCATTGAAGTCAATAACTTAATAACAGGCAGTTTTAGCTTAGTCTTCTGAAGAATGTATGACTGTGAAATGCATACAGATTTTATTGTAATGAGTCTTTTTAAATAAATGCTTTCATAAAATGGGTTTTTAGAGATGGCTTTAACTTGTTCAAAGAAAAGCCTGAATATCAAAAGTGGATAGGCCTTCAAAGTTTTAAATGCTTTCTGTAGTATGATGACATAAAAGCAAAAAACTCAGAAATACATCTGCATCATACCTTGCAGATCACAAATAAATTTTTTTCCTTTTTTAAGTGAAACTGAGAAAAATTAAAGTGTACAGTGTCATTTCATATCTTAAACCTAAGACTATCACACAGAATTAAAAAAAAAAAAAAAAACCACTAACATTTTATTAATAATGTTATTGTTACAATATCCATTTACTAATTTGTGTTGACTGATCTATTTCTGGGAAGGTGGAATTCACTATATTGTCAACTGAATTATAGAGCAGCCTGATGATGAACTAAGCTTTACACAGTCGTGAGGTTCTTGGTGGCAAAGTTGGAACTATAGCAAATATTAAGTACTAACCACCCTTCTACACCCTCATACTTTCTCTTATGAATGCTACGTGCTGCCTAAAACTTTTGTGCTTTCACTTCCCTGCTTTCATTTGAATGACTGCAGTGCTTGTGAGCCTTGAATAACTGATAGGCTTCATTGGCTTATATTAATGTACCTGACACAAAACAGCTACTGAAGTCTATTTTAATTGTCATAAAAGATGTATGAAGTATTGCAAGATGAGTGTTCCTGTCTTCTGGAAATTTTTGTATTCAAGACAGAGTAAAATTTGACATTAAAAAGGCATGAGTTTTTAGCAAAGCTGGAAAATGAAAGCTTCTACTGACAGCATTTCCATTGCAGTACTCTTATGTGGGAGGAATACACATCAAGACATTTTCTGACTAAAAACACTCTTCAGAACAAGGGTGATAAGTTATAGATCATCACTTCTTGTGGTATTGTTATGGGGGGGCATGTACTCTTGTGTAGTGTTTGTTCGTGTTGAGCTGAATTGAAAGAAAGTGTGTGTGGTCCATCCTTGTTCCAAAACATGCCTTGCATGTGTTTTGGACCTTTTGCCTTCAGAGACCGACCTATATACCTTATGAGAAAGTAAATTGATAATGGCAGCCATGCAACTGGGGTCATTCATGCTTTACCTATTTACTTACCATCTTGATATCTTTAAAGCAAAGAAAAAACATTGCTGGTTACAAGAACTGTATAAGCTAAGATATTCTAAATTTGATCTCCACAACCTGTTCTTCCACCTTTGCCCTACAACTACAGAATCGTCCCACAGGCATATTTTTAATTAACTATCTGTTATTTATATTCATAGATCACATGTGCAAGTACATAGAATTCATAACTGGGTGGGAGGGATAGGGCAGTAGGTCGAAAATAACAGCGGAAAGTGTTGGTTTTTTTCCCTGGCATTCAGCTCTGTTAGAACAAACATTTCCGCAAGTTCACTGCAATAACACCACTTTTTTTTTTTCTCATTGAAGGAGGAAGTTCACCATAAGGCTGTACATTCTTAATTTTTCTCTTTTTTTCCCCCATCTTTGCAAATACCATTATGTACATGTTAATCTGCAATGTAATTGCAAAAGAGTAACTATAATCTGGTGTTGTAAAACATTCCTGTTTTGTTTCTTCAGCTTTCTGCTGTAGTAAGTTTTCTCACCTAACACATTCTTCTGAGCAAGAAGAGCTAAAAGGGGTCAGAGCTTTGCCATGCTCTTATGTGTGCCAAGCAGAGCAGGAGAGAAAGGAAGAGACTTTGCCATATAAGCTGCCAGAGAATTGCCTTTCTTATTGGGGTTTTTATCAGTTTAGCAAACTGCTTTCTGTAGTTTGGTTTTTTTCTTGTGCGTGTAAATTCCACTTAATCAGCTTAACACTGATTTCTGAATGGTGCCTCCTCTATTATCCAGAGTATCACTGAAGTATTTGTGGTGTTCTCAACATGTAGAAAACCCTGAACAGGGAAAAAAAAAAAAAGCATTCCTAAGACAGCTAGTACTGAATTTTTTATGCAAAAGGGCTTAATGAATTTGAAAGCACAGGGAAAAAAAAAGTACTGCCTTGCCCAGCTTGTTTCATTTGAATGGGGTAGGTGGATGAATATTACGCTTCTTTCAAACAGTATGCTCTTTCCTGTAACTTCTTGTTTATTGTTAGCAGAGAGCCCCTGAATGATGATTGCTGGTGTCAGTGGTGCCATCTGGAAAACAGGCTTCTGACTTGTTTAGAGTTCAAATTACGTTGGTTATATATCAGGACAAGGAGATTAAGTAGTTGATTTTGCTTGGATGCTTAGGCAAACACCTATTTTACAATAATATTATTACAGCTTTCTGAAAAGACCAAGTACTAAAGGAAAATTATTTTTCATTACATGCCTTGTTTAGCCAGACAACATGTTATAATCTGGCATTAGAGTTTTTCCAAGTGGAGCTTGGCAGACAAAACTGTGGCATGGCAAAGAAGACATCTTACTTCATGGTTTGTTCTTGTTAAATACATCCATTTTAATGAAAGTGTTGGCCTGTAGCCTGTTCTTGTTTGAAAACAGTCCCAGTACCAGGGATGTTAAAGAATGCAAGTAGCCCTATTCTTCAGGAGATCATGTGGAATGGGGTTTATTTCTTCTTTCCTGCCATCTTCTGAAGAAGAGCTGGTACTGACTGGCCCCTGAGCTCTCACAGGGCTGCTCAGCAGCTTTTTGCATTGCTGCTGCCCAGTCAGGTAGGGACTGTAACTTGGAGTGGATGCCTAAAAATCAGTTTTTTACATGTGGAAACTGCTTTCCAAGCCTGCTTCTTGTGCTGCCACTACCCTCAGGACATAGCTACAAAGTGTCACAGTGTGTTTGTGTGGAGTAATGTGGTAAATAGGGGTCAGACTTCAATGCTTACTGTAGAATTTGGATCTGCCTTTCTAGCTATAATTGTAGTTGGTTGGTTAATAAATCTGTAGGTCTGAGATAGTGGTCAGTTGTCCATTCTTACCCAACTTAAAACATACAAGTTGTACTGGTTTTTATTTTTAAAACTTTTGCAAACTAATTTATGAGAAGTCATCTCATAAAAATGTGGTAGTCCTGGCTTTTGTCAGCCTTTCCATTAACTAATTCTTCATTCATCAAGTAGCATGCAGCGTGATGGTGTTTACAAGTACTGCATATGATAAAGCTCTCGAGAGTTTTTCTTTATGATTGACTAGTGGAGCAGTATGATGAAAAGAAAAACAATTGTTTAAGTCTGTATGTGTTCAGAAAGAAGAAAGAAGAAAAATCCTAGGTGGAGTGTGGAGCAAAACAAAAAAAAATGTTTAGTGGGTGTAATCGCTGTTAGTTTCTGTGTGCTCCAGAGACTGAGGAACTGACCTTTCGAATACATTGTTTTAAAGGTTGATTAATTTTTCAAAATTCTAGAAGAGGTTCCAGTGCTAAATATAGAGATTGACAGGTAAAAGACTGAAGTGCTATCAAGAAAAGTAATAGTACACGAGTTGATCCAAATTCCATGTTCCACATATGCTGATATTTATTGTAATGAATATTCTATTGAGAGAGGAATTTTGTGGAAGTAAATGAGAAACTGTAAACTGTCATCCTGTGGCATGTAGCGAATTACAAGTAAGGGTAAATATGCTGAAGTACAATACTGAGATGGAGAGTAAATATTGTAATAAATTAATTTCCACTGTTCTTGCAAAACACTTGTGTTGGTTTTTTTAGTTAGAATAATTTAATTCTTCAACCACATGTAGCAATGATTTTTAAAATGCTTTGAACTACTGGTAGTAAACAATTGTCTTTATCAAATTAATTTATAGGGAGTGTGAAGGAAGAGCCTGAAGTGCTTTTTGAAGAACTGCTTGAGAGGGCCAAAGCTGGAGAACCAAAAGCACAAACAGAGGTAATTTTGTATGTTTTTTGTCTGGTCTGGTTTGCTCTTAATTCCAAAAATAGCACAGTATGCTGTACATCTATTAGCTCTTCCTCAGCTGAACTCTGTCCATGCAGATGCTAAACTATTCAAAGAAAGGTGATGCCATATAGTTTCTCTGCCTTGAGAAATCCTCCTTCCTTGACAGTATGAGTGGCTTCAGCATGGAGAAGGTACAGAAGTGATTTTACTTTTTTGGTTTTTTTGAGGAAGCATGTGTGGAGGTGTGCAGATAGAGTCTGTTAATTGCTGTTGGTTCAGCACTGCACTATATACAGAGATACCAGGGCTCTTAGGCTGGACTCTGTGGAGGAAGCTTCCAGTGAGTTACTTTAGCAGGGACAGAGGTTGGCTGGCTGATGTTTTGCTTGTATGCCACTTCTGTGTTGAATTAACACATTTTGGAAAAGAAGCCCCTCCTTGTTTATTGAAGTTAGCTGTGTTTACTTATTTAATGGCAGATAAAATTGAATTAATAGTAGCATTTCTGTCCCTGTATTTGTTAGAAGTTCAGATTTTCCCTGTGGTTTTAGAAAAATTGTACCAGTTTTCCACTGCGTTGCATTGTCTGGTGTATTGGTGTAATATAAATAGCTTAAAATTGTCTAAAAGGGTTTTGTGTTTAACTTGGTTAGTATTTTACTTGAGCTTTCTTTTCCAACTTCAGCTTTGATGCCCAGTGGGAGTGGTTGCAGTCTCCTGCATGCTCATTGCTGGTTTGCTTTTTTCCCCAAGGATCACCACTCTTATTGTAAATAAAAATCAGAGGTGGGGATGGGAAAAAATTCTTTTAAAGCTGGTAAAAAAAAAAAAAATACAGCAATGCTAGGCTTGTTCCCCATTCCATCTCAACTTGTTTGAGGGGCAGGCTGACCTTGGAGTTGTAACCTGAGACAGTAACAAATTCCTCACTTCGAAACAGCTGGTAGCTTTGTGGAGGATGAAACATTATCCTTGAGGGAATCATAGCTGTAAAATCCATCTTTTGGCTCTATTCCTTCATATGTAAATAAGCAAAGTATTCTTTCAGGATATAACTTCCAGTTGAGTAAGAATACTCAGAAATACTTACATAATCTAAGCATATGATGCATATGATTTTTCTCCTTCGCAATTAATTCCACTTTCACTCCCTTCCTTTATCACTTTAACTGTGTATATTTTCTATTCCCACACAATAATAAGATTCTTATAAGGACATGCAGCATACAATTTCGCTTCAGTATGCACTCAGGATGAATTAACTGCCTGAAATGGAACCCAAAATTCAGTAATTTCTTTTCTGCGCAGTTACATTTCTTGTTACTTGTGGAGAGAGAATTAGCTTCTAGTTTTTAAAACCGTGAAAGAAATTTATTTCTTCTCTATTGTTGAATGCATTCCTTTAAAATCAATTAGAAAAATGTATTTTTATTTCTTACCTTTGCAGGAGTATGAACGGGAAGCTGAGATGCCACTTTTATGCTGTTTGTTAACAATTGCAAAGTCAAACACAAGAAATCAGCTGGTTCAGTGGCTTGTAGTTATACTGTGGTTATTCAAAAATAATTCTACAATGACTGTGGAAGTAAATGCACTCTGAGTGGCTGTCAACATGTATTACTGTGACTTTATGTGTATTTTTTTAATCAAGAAATAACTGTATGGCAGTTACATAAATGAAACACCCACAGCTGGAATTCTGTAATGTAGAAAAGGCAGTTCTGTGTCTTTAACCAGAGGGTGTCTGCAAGGGGACTGCTTGAGATGACCACCTCACTTAGCAAAGCCAGAGATGGGAGCAGCCTTTGGAGAAGTACAGAGTGAGGGTCTCTGTTAAGCTGTTACCAGCTATGGCTTTATTTCACAGTTTCAGCTCATGGGAAGGAGAGAATCCCAGTTCCTTAAATGACAGATCTGAGTTTAACACCTTTTCCCATCCATTCTTCCTCCTTTGACTGCTGCAGGCAGAGCTTGCAGCCATTTTCAGGTTGTTTGATGTAGGAACTTTACAGTGAAAACCACAATGCAGTCATAAAACAGGTGTTATGCTATCATTTTGCTTGTGCTGTAGCCTTTTGTGCTGTGGCTAGTCCCAAGATCTGTTAGTTGATCTTGCAATATGTCCATGAGGTCCTTAGAAACTTCAGAGCTACATCATTAAGTGCTGCTCCTCATGAAGCTTTGCTCAGAATCTGAATGGCTATAAATGTAAACATCCTTAAGAAACAGCTGTTCTTGTCAGATGGATGTTATTTGCCATGTAACTTGTTCAAGCAATTCCTTTCTGAAATAAATAGCTGAAGGTACATCTGCAGTTGGGTGATAGATTACCATGCAATTGCTGAAATCTTTTTTTTTCTGTTTTTGTCTCATGCACTCTCTTCTTGGTGTGTACCTCCCATTGAACTCTGGCATGGCTTTGTAATCATTGTTTGGATTACCTAGTCCAATTCTCTCCTTATTTTTGTGTGGTTTTGGATATCTTCACTGCATGTGCTGTGGATTTAATGTCTACCCGATAACTGTCTGTGTGGAAGTTGTTGGAGCACTCAAGTGTATGAAACCAGTTAAATGACTGGAGAAACAACCTTTACTGGAAGAAGAAAGACCTTTCTGATTATATCAGTGAATTTAATCTACATAGTGATAATGTGGCTTATTAATCTTTCAACACTATTTCTTTAGTCACCTTTAGTAGCAGTAACAAATGGGAAGTTTCAGAGAAACTTTCAAACAGTTTTTTTTTTTTTCCCAGCAGACAATATTGTGGATTTATGAAGCTATACCCTTAAGGTATTGCATTAATTGCTCCTAGAATGTAGCTGAAGTAACATTAGGGGGAGAGAAAGTGTGCAGTGAGCCAAGCAAAAACATTTCCCAGATTCTCCAGATATCCAGATAAAATGTCCAGTAGTTTTGGTCATTTTCTGCTATTTAACCTTTTATTGCCTTGCACTGTGATAAGCAGAAGTGTTTCATACTATTGCATAAATATATTTATTAGTATATTTTCATATCTTTTAATTTTTAGAATGAAGAAAAAAGGTGGTGTTTTTTCTTACCTGTGAAACAGTAGTGTAGACAGCTGCTTGGTTATTTGTGCAGACAGCTGCTTGGTTACTTCTGTAATCCTGAATAGGAGAATTTTTATAAGCTTTTTCACTGAATTTGCTTGATGCTTAAGCAGTATTAGTTTTGTTCCATTCACCAATTAATCATTCGTTTGCTTTGACCTTCAGTGACTGAATTCCTGTGAGTCAGGGATTGCCCTGCGTGAAGCCTGCTTCCATGTCAAGGCCTTGTCAATAAATTCAGCTGAGTTTCTGATTGTCACTGGCACCAGGTTATATTACACTTACTTTTTCTGTCTCTAAAATGAGGCTAGCAGTATTATCTGGTCATTGTTGTAGGAGGAAAGGAATTCAAGAAAACTTTTAACACCAGGAGCTTCACCTGATCCTGCCAGATACCTGAACACCAAGAGCAACTAAATTCACTGACCTGGCCAAATATGATGCAATTCCTTCTTGCTTCCAGTTCTTCCAGATCTTTCCAATCAGAAGATCAGTTTACAGCTATGTTCTTCAGTGCTAGGAGCAAATGTTTTGACCTTTTGTTCAGAGAGAATTTACCTTAGCTGAGTTCCAGGGGGCAGGAGAGGAGAAGAGAGAGACATAGACACAGAGTAGAGTATATTTCAGTAATTGAAGGAATTTTGTTTCGTATTTATTATAGGTGGGGAAGCACTTCTTGAAATTAGCAGAAGAGGAGGATGAAGAGCTTAACAACTGTAGTGCAGTTGACTGGTTCATCCTTGCTGCTAAGCAAGGTCGAAGAGAAGCTGTCAAACTCTTGCGTAGATGCCTGGCAGACAGAAGAGGTATGGGTTCTCTGAGGCTTTCTGCTTGCACTTCCCACATTATCTGAAACAACACTGTACTCACTTTAACTCTGAGAAAAGGGGTTAAAGTGTGATGAAAATTATCATGGTGAAATTGCATGAGTAGTTCCTAACAGACTATTCCAATAGGTAATTTTAAAAGCATTAATTATCAGTACTGCTTATTAAGCCATTTTTATTAATTATTTGCTTGAATTCGTTCATGAAATCCACGCTTGTTCTTCCTTTCCTCACCTTTCATTGAAGCTTCTTTTCATTGACTCTGAAGATCATATGTAGCCACACACCACCTACATACCTGCTGTTGTTTCATTCTTTTGCCCCCCTCCAACCTCCTTTCTATTGGTCCCATTTTAAGATTCTCATCTTCCTTCATGCTATTTCCCATGCTTCAAATGGGATCTTCTACCAACAATCTGAACTTGTACAGTAGGGGAAAACCAACAAAACAAAAAAGAAAAGCAAGTTTTATTCGATTCTTGGTGCCTTTGCATGTCACCCATGCATATCTGCATTACCTTTTGCCTGATATGCTGTACTTCAAAAGCTGAAGCAAGACATAGTATAATGCATGTCTTGCACATCTTTGAAGTACAGTTTAAACTTAAGCAATGTGCTTAGATTTTGATAAGCAATGGACAATTAAAGGCATTTGAATAATTTACTTAGGTGGTCAAAATGTGACTGAAACATCAGAAGCTTCAGACTAAACTGAGAAAAATTAATTGTGAGCAGATCTATCATTTCTGCATGGGTGTGGGATAAGTGTCTAATGTATTTTTTGTTTTCTTGAGGCATCACTTCTGAGAATGAGGAAGAAGTGAAAAAGTTATCATCTGAGACTGACTTGGAGAGAGCTGTGCGAAAAGCTGCCTTGGTCATGTATTGGAAATTAAACCCCCAAAAGAAGAAGCAATTACCAGTTTCTGAACTACTGGAAAATGTTGGGCAAGTTGATGATGGAGGTTTGTTTATTAACTGATTTATAGTATTGATAAAATACAGACTTACAGGCACAATACAGATAGAAACCTAAAGGGTTTTATGAACGATCAGGCAGGAGATAATGGTAAATATATGATCTACTTAAGATAATGTAACTCTCTCAATGACTAACCCTCTTTTAATAACTGTGCTTTCTGGACCAACACTTGCTGTTGATTGTGGGTCAGTTAAGCACTTATTCAAGTGACCGGATATTTAAAATATCTTCATTTAGCACTCACTGTCTTTGGAAAATAGGAATTTTATGGCTTTGCTGTATTTGATCAGCCATTCTGATGATACCTTACTAGATGTATCAATTTACAAATTCAGTGTTCAAGACACCTGGTTCACTCTGCCATTACAGCGCTATGTTAGCTATGGCAGTCCTGTTTCCTTTTCTAATACAGTAACAGGAATATAGAAAACTATGTAGTCACTTATCTGTTTAAGTCTGTATTTTCCTTACTTTGAGGAAATACCATTCCCCAGATGTTTCTATTACTGTTTGATCACTTTAATTGACTGCTTTGACTTTCCACAACCTTCTGTTATTGAACCAGATGGTGAGAAGCAGCCTGGCCCAGTCCCAAAGTCCGTGCAGAAGCAGAGAAGGATGCTGGAGCGATTAGTGAACAGTGAATGTGAGTGCACGCTGCTGCTTTCCGTCTTTGCCAATGGTTTTAGTTTCTGGTTTCTTTTGGTAAACAATTTTGTGCTGCCAGAGCAAGGGTGTATAGAAGGCTTGGATTGTAATAAACTGATAGTGTCAGTTTATTTATCTGCAAGGTCAATAACTGACCTGTGTGTGAACTCACAGAAGACAGCACAGTTACAGTCAGCTACTAAAGGGAGTTTGCATGTCATTTGTTATTTTTATATTCTTGCCCTTTCAGCACTCAAATTTCTATTCAGCAAAAAAGATTTTGCACTTTCAATATTTTTTTAGTTCTAAATGCAGTAAGCTTTCTGATTACAGTAAGGGAATTAATTTTGCACCAATTTAATGCAGACAGATCCTTCATTCTATTTGCCTTGCTTCTGTTTGCTCTTCTCTTATAATTAATATTTGTCTTTTCATATTTATTCAATGGCTGATTGAGTAAAGATGCACCAAGATACTTCTTTCATTATTTACAGCAGCTTAATTCATGTATTGCAAAGAATTAAACCCATAACACACACAGGGTCAGATTGTAGACCCATATGTGTGAGTTTTGTAAGGTATGATGGGGTGGGGATTGGAATTGAAAGTTCTCCTTAGTCTGGCATAACTAAGAAATGCTGATATGTTGTTGGGCTTTTAGGAGGAAAGCCAAAGGGTTATATTAAGAAAATGAATTATCAACAATGCAGCATATATGGTTTTTCAAGAACACTATCTAACATAAGGTTCAATTATTCATTGTCAGGAAACCTTAGTTTCTTGAGATGCACTAAGTCATATGGAATGGTTCATGTCCAATCTAGATCAGTACTTGAAGAGCACTTCTAAATGTCACAAAGTGTATTATTTACTAATACATCTATAGTTGAGATTATGTGTAACTAAAGTGTCATATGTGGAATAGGGAGCCAAATCTGGGGGCTTGCATGTTTCAACTTATTGTAGGATTAGATTTACATTTCATTAGATAAATTTGGCCGTTACCTTCAAGGATTGTGTTTGTTACACTGGTGACTTGAAAAACAACATTCCTAAGAAGAGTGGAGTATTTCAGTTTTACATTAACTTTGACAGAAGAGGAGCGGGGGCCTGCATGTGAATAAAGGGAGTAAGTGATGTGAGAAATAATATTTTCGAAAGCAGGCTTGTGGTCCTATCAAATCTTCTGTGAGAGTATGTCAGCTGTTTTTGTGACTTGGCTGCCATTTCTGGCAAGCTAGAAACAGTCCTTCAAGGACAAGACTGTTGTGTTTCATTGTCCAGTCGTATCATAATGCAGATGTATTTGGGTTCATTAGGGCTGTGTTGCATTGGGGCTCTTTCCAGTCCTTTAGGGGAACTGGCATGTGCTGCTACTGTTTGAGTGCACAACAAGTAATTTTTTTCTGGATTCTTCAGTAATTCAGAGAGTTATCAGAAAATGAACTGGCAAATATGATTTTTTTTAAGGTTTAAATTGCAGTTAAAATAACAGGACAGTAAATTAACCTATATGTAAGTGTAGGCAGAAATTGATGTGAACATTTTTCTTTTCCTAGGATGGATGGGGGGAGGCAGGGGAATTTGTCATAACCAAATTGAAAAAAAATCTTTGAATAATAAAGTAGAATCTACAAAATACGCTTTTTATATCAATTTAAGAGACACTTGGGTGACAAAATACTAATGACATTTAAAAATGAAAAGTTTCATCAAACACTTAAAGTAGGAGTTAAGCTGTTACCTCTTCTCTAGAGAGTTTTTACGTTTTCATGGAGGAACAAGAAAGCTGTTACTCTCCAGCATTTACTTCTCTGACTCACTGAGTTTCTTCATTTACCTTGCCAGAAGGAGATTCTTCTTTCAGTTTTAGCACACCACCAATACTTGGAAGATAATCTTTAAGATAGATATGTGTTTGCCGATATTTGATCTGTGTTGTCCTTAATGGAGGTATAAACAGAAAATTAGAGGTGACATTGTCAATGGGCAGTTGTTGCGTGCCTGAGAGGATGCATGTCATTGCAGTGGATAGGCCATCTATACATAGTAAGTTAATAACTCATTCCTTCTCAGGATGTCCCATGATCCTGTAAAAGTGCTGTTAAGGTATTTTTGTGAGGTTCTAACCATATCTGCTTGCTGATTCTACAGGAATAAGACTATTTCAGCACTGTATTTTTTTTCCCAGTAAGGCAGTAAATTTAGGTGTCATATTTGGTATTCGACTTAATCTGAACCCCACCAAGAGAGCTAAAGAGCCTCACAGATTCTGGTGCAAGTAATGTTGCCTTACAGTCTGTGAATGATAAGAATAGTTAGCAAAAATAAATCCATTCTTGTTTCTTGGGAGGCATGCCAGATGGTATTTTGTGGGACATAAGGGTTCACGCATGGAGGAGGGGGAGTGGTAAAAGTCCAAGCAAAAGGCAGTGTCCATATTGTGAGATTAAACCAAAAGACAGATTGTAAAATGCTGATTTTCTGATGAATTCTTTCAACATTTCTCTTCCTGTAGTATGTTTCTTGAGATAAATACTTAATTTTGTTCTGTATCTCCGGTGTTTTCAGTATTAAGTACTGAGCTATTTATGTGTTGTTTCTATAAGTGTCACATACTTACATTAAAAGTTTTCTGGTCTCAAACCCACTGATCCTCTGATTGTAAATTTGATGAAACAGTTCAGTCTTCTGTCTCTTTAAAAGCTCAAACTAGTATTAAGCAGGCCAGCTTTCATATCTTTGTATCAGCTGACTAGTTAAACTTATTGCGTAGGAGGTGTGTTACAGATTTTTGTCATTCAGTTCTTTCATAGGTATAGCAATGTCATTTGCTTTAGTGTATGGGAAAAAATCACTGTTAATTATCCTCCTTTACAAACTGCATCGAGTTTGTCTGCCATAGAAGCTATTTAATCCATGCTAATGTAGAGGACTGGCTGTGCAAAGAGTTTGAACCAGTGCATAAATCATCTTCTGTCTTGCTGTTTCCCTGGAAGTTTCAGAAGTAACCTCATGCGTGGATAAGGATCTTCCAGGGCAGAGGGATGAATTTGTCTAAATCTAAACTGAGCAAGGTCTGTTTTGTTCCTGGCTGTCTGTTTTAGATCACAGTTGATACCGTTTAAGGGAGGCCCTTTGTAGAGCCACGTAGCATATTATATTAATACACTGTAGGTAATCTGTATTTAGTCTCATAGATATAATAATTGTGTGTTTGCCATAATAATATGTCTGTAACTTCTGAACTCAGAAAAATGACTGTTAAATGACAAATCAGAAGTCAGTTTTTCAGTTGATGACATACAGATAATTTATTACTGCCCCTGTACAAGTCTTTCTTCCCAATGAAGCTGTTAGAGATTTCTCTGAAGCAGATCCAATAGTTTATGATTTAAAACAGTGACCTAATCCAGTAGTAATTTTTTGCAATGGAATACTTGCAGATAAGCTACATTTACTCACTCTGTTCTCCCACTTGCCAGTATAATAAACTTCCTTCCTGCTCTGACAAGATACAGAGTAGTCATATATTGCTGGCACAAGCAGCTTGTTGTTTTCAGCGGAGATCACAGGACAAGTTGCAAGGTAAACCTGTGTTGTCGGTAGTTCAGTTTTTGTAGACAAGATTCAGGCAGGAAATAAAATTAATATTCCAACTCATAATCAATACAATGTTGTGATAAAATTTACTCAAAATTTTTATTTTATCTTTTTAGCTAAAAAATTTATTGCTTTGGATGACTTCGTTGAAATTACCAAGAAGTATGCAAAGGGAATCATCCCATCTAACCTGATCATGCAGGAAGAGGAAGATGATGAGCTGGCAGGGAAGAGTCCTGAAGAATTACCCCTGCGACTGAAGGTAAAAAGGCAGTATGGACCAGGTTATGTTGAATGGGCTCTTAAGCATCCCAGACAAAACAGGAGTGACTTGTATTTCTCTCTCAATACTGATGTTTAGTCTGTATAGATCAGTACAAGAATTGTTGCTGTAACGTCTTTTTGGACTTGACTTCATATATATGTTTCAAGTTTTGTATATACAAATCATATCTTTAAAAGAAAGGGATAATGGTTTTCCCTGCAAGAGGACAGTCTACCTTCATTATATCTTCAGTGAGGATTTAAAAGTACCTGTCATCACTGCCCTATTTTTAATATAGATGTTATATGCTTCACATCTTTCTAATTTAAAGAGGAGCAAGCAGGTGGGGAAAATTGTCCATAGCATGAAATGATTCTGTTATGTTGGAATTCAAGAACAGTGAAACTTGCTGTTAGCTTCTACACTGATACTTCTCTAGATAGTGAAAGGAGAGGGAAAATTACGGTGCATGCCTTCAATATTGGCATAAATTTTAAGCAAGGTATGGAGTGTGTGGCTGCTGACCTGAGGGTTTTTGCTGTAATTTTGTTGTCCATTATCATATTGTAGGGGTTGGGGAAAAAGGGGGAGTGAAAGGTGTCTCTTTCCAAGCTTTCACATGTAAAAAAACCCTGTACCTTTTAATTGATCTTTCATAAAGATCAATTGTGTGGTTAGTCGTAGGGAGAGTATTTGATCCAGCGGTTTCTCTGTTGTCCAGTGACTGTGTTGGAAAATGCCATGTAAAATAGGTAGAATTTTAAGATCCTCTACAGTTACTGTTGTGGAGTTAAAAGAATCCATAAATGTGTAGTAAATTGAATTTAACATACTGCTGCTGCTTCCAAAACAGGTTTTGACAGCATCCCAAGATGCTTGGGAAAGATTGTTTAAAGATAAAACCACAGCTGTAAAGACTTCTGTATGTGTATGCCAATCATAGGCACTACTTCCTGCAGTGTATGTGCATCAAATGTATAGCATAGTCCTTGCAGAATGTGGCAGAGTTACATGCTTTAAAGTACAGTGTTCACAGCTCAAGTAATGACTTTAGATAGTGCAGGACTGTAGCCATGTAGTTTATCTTCAGTATGAAGTTAGCAGAGCAGAATATTTGACTAGGAAGCCATTTAATTATATGTGTCAAAGGTAATGAAATACATCTTGCCTGAAATCAAAATCGCCTCTAAGCTTCGTCTGACTGAATTAATCAAAATGGAGCTAATAATCTCAGACACAGTAATCTTATTTTATTGGCAACATTGATCTGAAATACAAATCTTTTCATGTCGGCTGAGGTTAGACAATTTGCTGCAATTGCTGCAGCTAAGAATATCTGTGATGTAAAGATAGAAAACTACTCATTAATAAAATGCTTCTTTCTCTTTTTCCAGGTTGTAAAATATCCACTTCATGCCATTATGGAAATTAAAGAGTACCTTATAGATATTGCATCAAAGGCAGGAATGCACTGGCTGTCTACCATTGTTCCAACACACCATATCAATGCTCTCATCTTTTTCTTCATCATCAGTAATCTGACAATTGATTTTTTTGCCTTCATTATTCCATTAGTCATATTCTATTTGTCCTTCATTTCTATGGTGATTTGCACACTGAAAGTTTTTCAGGACAGTAAGGCTTGGGAAAACTTCCGTGCTTTGACTGACTTGCTGCTTCGTTTTGAACCAAACCTAGATGTTGAGCAAGCTGAGGTGAACTTTGGATGGAATCACTTAGAGCCATACATTTATTTTTTACTCTCTGTATTCTTTGTAATTTTTTCCTTCCCTATAGCAAGCAAAGACTGTATACCATGCTCAGAGTTAGCTACTGTCTCAGTTTTCTTCACAGTGACAAGTTACATGAGCTTAAGCACGTGTGCAGAACCTTACACACGAAGGGCATTAATGACTGAGATAGCTGCAGGTTGCTTATCCCTATTGCAGGTATTACCTGGGAATTTCGGCTACTTGAAATTCTTAGGTAAAACCTTCTTTACAGTTCCTGTAGGCCATTTCTTTGTGATCAATGTAAGCATCCCATGCCTTCTCTTTTTGTACTTGTTCTGTCTTTTCTTTAGAATGGCCCAGCTACGGAATTTTAAAGGCACCTACTGCTACCTGGTCCCATACCTGGTGTGCTTTATGTGGTGTGAACTCTCTGTGGTCATTCTGCGGGAGTCCTCTGGCATTGGGCTCGTTCGTGCGTCCATCGGTTACTTTCTGTTCCTCTTTGCGCTCCCGGTGCTGGGTGTAGGCATTGCACTGATGTGTCTCGTCCACTTCATTAAGTGGTTTTTGTCTCTGGAGCTCATGAAAATTGTAGTGACCCTGGTTTTATGTGCCGTTCCTTTGCTCTTTCGATGGTGGACAAAGGTTAACTTCTCTGTAGTTGAAGTGGTGAAATCGCTCACTCGAAGCTCGATTGTGAAACTCATTCTGGTGTGGATCACAGCTGTCGTGCTGTTCTGTTGGTTCTATGTGTATCGGTCTGAGGGAATGAAAGTTTACAACTCCACCCTGACGTGGAATCAGTACGGTTTCCTCTGCGGACCCCGGGCCTGGAAGGAGACTAACATGGCACGTACTCAGATTTTGTGTAGTCACCTGGAAGGACACCGAGTGACATGGACTGGGCGGTTCAAATACGTGCGTGTGACAGAAATCGACAACAGTGCGGAATCGGCCATAAATATGCTTCCGTTTTTTATTGGCGATTGGATGAGATGCTTGTATGGTGAAACCTACCCTCTTTGTGATCCCAAAAATGTTACACTGGAGGAGGAGGAATTGTGTCGTCTGAAGTATTTGACAAAGCATAAATGCCACATGAAAATGTTTGATCGGTACAAATTTGAGATAACTGTGGGCATGCCTTTCAGTAGCAAAAATGGAAGCAAGCCTATAGAGGAGGATGATATAACCAAAGATATTGTGCTGAAGGCAAGCAATGAGTTTAAAAAAGTATTGTTGAACTTGAGGCAGGGGAGTATAATTGAATTCAGCACAATTCTGGAGGGTCGTCTTGGCAGTAAATGGCCTGTCTTTGAACTGAAAGCAATCACTTGCTTGAATTGCATGTCTAAACTCTTACCTGCAGGGAGGCACGTGAAAATAGAGCAGGACTGGAGGAGCACAGTGCATACAGCCATTAAATTTGCTTTTGATTTTTTCTTCTTCCCATTCCTGTCAGCTGCATAATGTGCTCACATGTTGGTTCAGTGGTATTTTCAGTGTCCTCTGCATTTACACTACCAAAGGTTTGGCTTCTTAAGAGGTAAAAAAACCCAACAAAAATCTACCTTGCTGTAGCAATGCTCAGAAAGTATGCTAATATAAAGCATTGGTTGAGTTTTGCAAGTGTACACACCGTATCCTGACTTTAAACCCTGTATGACTGAAGTAATATAGACTAGTTTAATACTGTAAATGAATGCAGGGGATTGCTGCTGACTAATTGCATGGAAACTATTTTGTCCAAAATGGATATATTGCCTGTGGTACAACACTAGATGCGTTCACTTGCTTGATGGTAAAAGCACTTTACTCTTTAAGTTTTCACAATGTGCCCATTTGTATTTTCACAGGTATGATTTAGAATAGGTAGCTGACAACAGCTTATGTTACATTTATTGCTTGTATTTATTTGATGTTTTCTAGGAAAAAAGTGATCTTAGATTCAGTACCTGGTGGTGATACTTGCGTACAGAAATCACTGTTTCACTATTTGTCCAGAAGATAGTGACCACTGTTTTTTGAAAGGGCACAACATTTCACACCCCAGCAAGGTTTTAAAAAGTCCCCAGGCTTCTCCTTTGCGTTAAATATTGTGTGCAAAATTTGTTATTTGTTCTGATTGGTTACACTAAGGTATAGTCTGTGCTGGTGTGTGAAAGGCAAATACCAAGGCTGGTATTGAGATGGTACCAGTAGTGGACAATCCACAGCAACTGAAATTGTACCTAAAAATCTATAGTGAGAACTGAAATAGAATGTTTGTTTAATTTGTATTTTGAAAATAAATATAAAGTACAAACTTGAATTAAATGGGTGCATTTGTTCATTATGCTTTGGCATTGTGAGCAATTGTTTGTGTTGTGGTGATAGCAGCTCTCACTGGAAACCACAAATAGAATGTTTAAAATACTCTTGTGTGAGATCCTTGAACTTTTACTTGACAGTTTTGAAGCCATCGGTAAATTCTGGTGTGCCAGGTGAAGTTTTTGTAGCTGTGACGTCTACACATAGTGCTTCCCCCTGCTTTTCTTGTGACTTTGGACCTTTTCTGGCCTCTGGCTGCACGTCACAGATACATCCTGCCATTGCCCTGACTCCTCCATTGCGCCTGCTTTGGATTCTTTTTTGCCTGTGTGCGTCAGTCATCACCAGGAGCAGGGAAAAGGGTTGGCAGTAAAAACCTGACAGAGAAGGAACCATTTGGGGACAGCGAGGCAGTGGCTGCACTCAGCTGTGAGCAGCCTCTCGAGCATGGCCCAGAGCTGCAGCTGGGGGAAAGCCAAAGGCACCTGCAGATGTGCTGCCCAGTGCCCATGGCAGAAGCCTCCACCATCCAAAGCCCTGTAGTCATGTTTCAGCCATCAGAAAATCTGTGAAGTAAAACCATGTCTGCAGGGTGCTTCTAGCTTTGAAACCTTGTCAACTATCTCCATTTCCACCTGGGGAGAAGAAAGAGAGTAAGGCAACAAGTAAATGCAAGTTTTGACAGCTTTCCTTACCCAGTCCCATTTTGGCTGGAAATAAGCCAAACTTAGCCCTTTCTCCTCCTTTTATTAGAATATCCGTAGGTTCTTTTTAAATACCCAAACATTCTTCCTGGCTCTGAAATTTAAGCACAAACTGTTGTAATTTTTTTAACTTTTTCCCCCTTACATACACACAATTTTGAAACCTCTATTCATATGTTTGTCAGGAGAAAAAAAAGGCAACAGTCTTGGGATTCAGAACTAATGTTAAAATTTCTCCTTTCAGCTTTTACCCTTTGTATGAATGTCAACTTAGTGACTTACTGTGGTGCATTTTGAAGGAGTTGTTACATATCCTGAAAAGGAAAAAGTAACTGAAGTCAGATGTGGGAAGTCGTGCAAGAGGAGGGAAGAGTATTTAATTTCTTTGGAAAGAGTTGCTTTTTAAGAGGAGACAAAGGCTTAATCCTGGTACTGTAGTTCATATCTGTATCATAACAACTCTGAGACTTGTATTTCAGCCTATTTTGCAGAAGTTACTGGAGGATACTGGCATATAAGTGTTACAAAATTGGCAAACTTACATTTATTAGCTAAAAATCTCTGGTTACTTGGAGGGGCAGAGCTCCCTCAAAGATATTCATATCAATATAAATCAGATTCTAAGTTATACAATTAACCTTTGTGCACTTATGCGAAGAAAAAAAACGCAACCTAAAACCAAACAACAAAACCCCAAAGCCAAACTGAATTAGCTAGATCCTAGGAAAAATAATTCATGTGCTCTGTAGTGATGGGTTGATGGGGATACTTGAATTTGTCAGGTGCCTCTTTGCAGCACAGGTGGGAAGTTTTGCACAGGAGCACATTGGAAGTAATTTTCCATATGTTTTCAGTTCTTAAGTGCAACCAAAACGGACAGAGGAAGCAAATTTTACTTCAAGACCTTTAAATAATGCCTTTTAATGCTAGTTCTCAAGTGTTTCTCCTTGATGCTTTTAAATTTTTATGGCAATAGGATACATTAATAGTAACATGATGGATAGATACTCTGTTCTCTTGTCGGTCTAATGTTCAGTGTTCTGAAGCCTTTACCAAATATATCTTTCCTTTCTAAAGTGTACCTTAGCTGACAAGAACAAAATTACTAAAATTTAATAAGCAAGGTGTTTTTGCAAAAGGTGTTTCTGTTTACTTTGCACCTTGCAAGCAAACAGAGCAAAAAATTACTTTGTTCCATTCCTGCTACAGCTCTGTATTACAAACCAGTCCATCTTCTGGGTTGGGAAGACACAGAATGTGGCAGCTGCTGTTAATTGTTCAATTAATCCTACATTTATTATTTTCTTACTTAGTTTTGAATAGATGATGAATTATAAACAGTTCCAAAGACAGGTGCCCTTTCTCTAGGCTGGTAATTCACTCCTTTAAATTAGTATTAATTAACTGAGGAGGGGGAAGAGGAGGATATTACATGGCTATTGACACTTCTAAATTAGGTTCAGCTGTTCTTCTCTAAGTTCAGCTTTAGCATTTAGAATATACAGAATTTAGAATAAATATTCATTTGAATTTCATCTTCAGTGTAACATGAAAAAGTACTGCTTGTTCTCCAAACTGGTACATTCTTCCATAAACACAGAAAAACAACACAACACATATAGAAATTCTGAATAACTTAAGAACCCACTCTGTAATGACTAACAGCATCTTGCAGGAGGCAAGAATGCAGAGTTTTGCCCTGTTCTCCCAGAGAAAAAAAATGGGTAGATGTTTAGGAATTACATGTGGTTTTATTTCTTAGGACTAATAGATCTTCTATTAAGTGCCATAAAATAGCTGTTATTAATTGGAAATCTGATTGCAATTTTTTTGCAACACAGGGTAGTAAGAATGTTGCCCAGAGATGCTGTGGCTGCCCCATCCTTGGAGGTGTCCAAGGCCAGGCTGGATGGGGCTCTGAACATCCCAGTCTGGTGGAAGCTGTCCCTGCCCATGGCTCAGGATTTGGAACTGGATGATCTTGACAGTCCCTTCCAACCCAAACCATTTCTGGTTTCTGTGTTACCGTTGTGCAGTGCAGGGCTTTCTTACATTCCTGCACCGAGCTGCCTGCCTGCCTTCTGGGTTCTCTATTTCTACTGGAAAAGGCAAAAGAAGTTTCCAGACTGGGAATGCCTTTTCAATACTTTTGACATCCTTTGCAGCCTCTCAGGGTAAGGCTCATGTCCAGTACTAGGTGAAGGAGGCTGAAAGAGGCTGTGCTCCAACCTCAGCTTCACAGCTGCAATTGTTTGAACAGCAGATGGATGCAAAGGAAAACCAGCAACTATGTCATTGAGATAGAAAAATATTAATCCATGCAGCAAAAATTGGATGCAATTTTCCAACTTGTAAAAAGGTAACCTGCCTGCTCTGGCACCTACATCCAAGCAAGTGTTGCGTGCAAATAGTGTGCCTGGAAACCAAACACCAAATCACATCACAGTTTAAATGCATTAAGATGGTTCATTTATTTTCATATTAGTACTCCAAAGCTTTAATTAACTTTTATTCCAGGAAAAAAAAATCATTAGCATTCTGCAATTCCTCTTATAAATTATAGCCTGATGTGGAAAAGATGAGAGTCACCTTCCCCTTAAGGACACATGCTTAGTACTGAGAAAATTTGTGTTTTCCTCACCCCTAATAAGCTTGAACTTCAAGTTTTGAAGCAGAGTAGGAACACAGAAACACTGCTTATAGCCTTCCTTTAAAAAATATTTTATGTGAAATGGAAGAAAATAGGATATGTATGTGCCCTCTGGGAGCTACCTGAAGCAACTTCTGTAAGATTGCAGCTTCATGATGCTAATTTCAGCATTTTCATCCAACAAAATTTTTCATTTAAATCTGTGCAAGAAGTGATGATTTTTACTGCACGTTGTGATTTGAGTGCTAAGTTAGTTGGGGTGTTTCCTCTGGGGCGAACTGCCGCTGGTGGAGCTGGGGATCTTGGTAATCCTCCTGAAAAATATGTGTGTGTGTATATATATATGTATATATAATCACACTTCTGATAATACAACAAAATCAAAAGAGCAGGAGGTTGTTGATGATCGGTTTCTCCACAAGAAGCAGTTGCATGCCCAGCCCCATGTGGGCAGTATTTCTGTGTGATACACACACCCAGTGCACGCCTTGTTTTTGCGCCAGAGCCGCCTGACCCTGCAGTTTTCCCACACCCAGGTAAGTGTCCTGGAGCTGTCCTGTCCTTGGGGCCCTCAGGAGCAGATCTGAGCTGTCCCTCCCTGACTTCTGCCATCTGGTAAATCTTTTAGCCCTCTCCTGTTTCCCAGATGAGCTGTGGGTTGGGATGTGAATTCCTCCTTCACTGTCTGTCTCACTTTGCAACAAGGAAAACAAAGCAGTGAAACTCCAGTACATCCTGACTCATTCACACTTGCTTGTCCTGAAGGACGAGCATATTTTCCTACAGTTGTGTCCAGACAGTGGACCACTATCTTCAAACTCAAAAAAAAAAAAAAAAAAAAAGGGAAGATCTCAGGGCAGTGAAAATACCAATAATTCATGACTTGGCAGCCCAGATATTAACAGCCTGCCTTAGGCTGATGGGTGCACAGCTGAAGATGTGGCTCTACCTGCTCAAAGAGAGCTTGCTATGCTTCACAAGCTGCAGCAAAAGCTGCGTCTGAGTGGATCCTCTGCCCCAACACATTTACAGACTCCTGCACCCTCCCTGCTGCAAGTCCCCACTACAGAGAGGAAAGAGAGGACTCCACCCAAAGGTTTGTGGATGCTCCAGTATGATGGGGATGGATTTACCAAGGGAGGCTGCATTTCATTAGTTTTGAACACGTGAACAAAACTGAAAATACATTCCAAATTAAATTCAGTGCTTCTGGTGTTACCATGCCATTAACACAGTATATTAACAAAGAATTTTGATTCCCCCCCTGGCCTTAAAAAGAGCATTATGATGGGTAAATAGCTCCCCATATGCAGAAATATATATAGGGTAAAGTACAGCATCCGCATGAATACATCAAGCGTCATGATGGTCAGGGAGTTTTGTACCCCAATACACAAAAGCCTTAAAACAAAATTGTAATTCCAATCTCTCTCAGGTCGCATGTCAGGTGCCAAAAGACGTGCTGGTTTAAAAGTAAACCAGTGGGAGAAATGAGCTCCACTCAATTACCTTAAGAGCGATCTCAGGTCAGAGTCACAATTTAATAGAAAGATTACAATAAATGCAATGATACACAGAAAACTGCTTTAAGCCCACAAAAGCAGAGTACAACCAGGTACCCCATGGTCAGGGTGGTGGTCGCAGTCCTATCAAGAGGCTGTTGCAGTTCTGTTGAAGTGATGGCTGTGGTGAAAAGGGGGATCCTGTGGAAGTTCTGGTCCCCCTCTGGATCTGTCCAGTGGTGGTGATGTCCCAAGTCCCCAGTTATATCTGCTCAGGTTTGGGGGGGAATTCTCAGTACCTCCCCCTGGGACGGGGAGTTTCACAATGGAATAACGCAATCCTGTGAGCCACAGGATATTTTGGGAGTCCTCGATGGTTGAAGTGGTTGCAGCTGCCTATTCTGCTGGTGCCATTGAGCCCATGATGGCCCATTAGCAGAGATAACCCCTCAGGATGGGTGGGACTGTGCTGTGCTTCCCCGGAGGGAGTTAGCACAGCCGAGTCACTGGTGTGAAGAAAAAGAAACACTACCCTGCCTCAAGGGATTTGCCCTTTCTTCCTTATCTCGTTTAACACCAGCTTGTAGCCTGAGGTGTCCGGTGTGCCCTGGGCAGCGACTGCCCACATTACAGCTTGACAGAAACAGCACCACAGCCTGGGAAAAAGGCTTTTGTGTGAGTTCTGGCAATCCGGTCCAAGTGGAAATGCAGATCACACTGTGAGCTCTGGCTGGGCCAGCTCTGGAGTCCGGGGGGTACACTCTGTCCTCCGCAAAAAAACACTCCTTGCTTCCTCTGCAGCTCCACCGAGGCACAGGGCAGCCACTCCAAGGCTCGTGCCACAGCTGCTGCATTTCCAGTTGAGTTCCTGGGCTGGTGCCAGTGCATCTGATTTTATTCACACTCTAATGTCAGCTGATATTTCTCTTAACCCTGTTTGTGAATCTTATAATTACAAGTTGGTGTGCATCTTATAAAAACAATTAAGTTTTAGGGAAAAGTGCTCTGTACGGGCTAAAACCTAAACTTCACTTAAAATCCCCTAGTTTCATTGCCAAGTTTGTAGATACATTTGGTTGGCATTTTGTTTGTTATGAGGCTGGATTAGTCGGTGTTAGTGACATCTGCCTTGGCTTTACGGAGACGTCAGTGAATTATGTACAAAGGTAATTAACAATTCACTTTTCCAGTCTTAATTATTGGCAGGGATTTAGTTCTCATCTGCAGTTTGATGTCCGGTGCCAGAAGCATCTCAGGGCATCACCCACCTGTGGATGAGCTATACTTCAGTATGTTCTTTTAAAAGTCAGAAAGCCCAGCCCTGGTGATGCCTTATACAGGCTGGTAAAAATATGAAGCAGACACAGCAGTACAAGGAAAAGGGAATTTCCCTCGGTTTAATAGGATCCTAGGTGCCCAGGCACATCAAAGGTGGAAAACACGCCATGGAGCGAACGACGAGTCGGGAACCCCCGTACAACGCGTACCGGATTTTTATGGACTTCACAAAATTAGCATATCTACTTAAAATCCCCCAATAAGAAACTTAATAAATGAATAATTGCCCCCTATTCTAATGAAACACCCCCCCCCCCCCCCCAATTCAGACTACAGCCTAGTTTACAAAAACACATTCCAAGAGAGAACAGGTTGGAGCCTCTAGTTCTGCGATAATATGAATGTTTGGTCTTCCTCACTTTGCAGAACCCCAAACTAAGCTAAATATCAGACTACAAGGGTTGTAAACATGTGGGGCTAAAGTACAAGGAGTATTTGTGCAGGGTACAAGGAGTGTGTATAGAGGGCAACAGGGAAGGGAAAGGGTATAAAAAGATAGAAAAAGGGTATAAATAGAAAATACAATAATCACCGGCATCACTGGAGCATCCCGGAGGTCGTGTCCGCACACAGGGACATTAACCTCCCGAGAGAGCACACCTCTGTCTGGAGCCTGGCTGCGCTTGTTTGCTCTATCTGTTAAGGATTTCTGCCAGAAGATGGAAGGTTTCCCAGCCTGGCAGGTGTCCCCGGCTGGCGGAGGTCACCTGTCCCCCGCAGAGCGCTCACCTGGCGCTGTGCCTCCCGTGCCATCAGGTGGCACTCCAGGCTCACGCTGCGCTCTCCTGCCGCTGCCGCTGTCTCCAGAGGGCACCGCCAAGGAACAAAAGAATCGGGGTCTGGTTTTACTCCATTTCGAAGAGGAAATGCAGTTGGAAAAAGAACCCTCTTGTGAAAAATAGATAACCATTTTTGAAGCCGATTCCCTACCAGATATAAGCAAAGTTAAGCAAATGCCAAGCAAAGGCATCTCTGTGCAGCGTGCCTGCAGCCCAGGATTATGGAAAGGGAGGAAAAAGATTTGTTTTTCTGTGTGATAAAAAACTGCACAATGATAAATGAACAACATATGAAACAGTGCATGGCAAACTTACGAAAAGTGCAGCCTGGCTGCTTTGCAGCTCAGCAGGTTTTGAGAAGGTTCCTGTCTCTAAGATCTTGCAAAATAAACCTGTCAGCATCAATCTGCATTGTCTGCTTCTGTAGTAAAGTGAGTAGTGACAAAACACAGTCCTGATGGTGCTGTTGATGGAAACCCTGTTTTTCCTGTGTCTTCACATTTCAGATTAAAAAAAAAAAAAAAAAAAGTAAAAAAAAAAGTCATGGTTTATCAGATCTTAAACCTTTTTATTAACTGTCTGTTATCTGCACAAGAAGAAAAAGAGAAAATCTGTGGCAGGGTTTAATAAAAACTTAGGTAGAAGCCATGCTGATTTAAGGGAAATTCTAACTGCAGCTCTTGCTTGATATAACCATGCACTATAGTTAATGCAAGGATTGGGGGGATGCAGAAAACCTGTGGCAAGATCACACACCAGGTAAAGGCCAATAAGAAAAACCCTGCAATACTGATTTTTCATCTTTTACAAATCAAATAGATAGATGACAGCAGGTTGTTGGAGATGTTTTGTTCTGTTTTTGAAGATGGCAGGTTTTTTGTGCAATAATAGCAAGTTTGGCATCAGAAAGGGCCCTGCAAATGTTGCTGTTAACCACGGGAGACAGCAGTGCCTGACAGCAGGGGCTGTGTCACACGAAATTAGAAAGGGCTTGAACCAAGCCCAGAGCCCATAATATCCTGGGAATCAGTGTGTCGATCCCAGCATGGCCTGTCTTTATCTGAAATAATTTTGTCACTTTAAAGAGCAAGGCATTTCAACAAAGCATCTCCTCTGTAGTTCCTCTCCCGTTCCTCCCTCCCTATTCATCGCTGGTGACAGCAGAGATGTTTCCACGACAACAAGCCATGCGTTTGCCTCAGGTGACAAACTATAACTTCAATAAACAATCAATGAAAATAGCTTCAAACAATTAATTAGGCAATGGAAATGTTATTTTAATAGGGCTTAGATGCTTTGGAAGTAGTCTACAGACCAAGTTCTGATCAAGAATTTGTCTACAATCAAAGCCAAAGCTGCCATCTGAAGGTCAGGATGACTATCACTGTCTGAATACTCTAAAAACCTTTTTTTAAAAAAAATCCTTCAAGATCAAAACATTCAATGCAGAAGATGCAATGCAAAACAAGTTGGTTTGTTTTTGGGGGGTTTTTTTGTTTGCTTTTGGGTTTGGGTTTTTTGGTTGTTTGTTTTTATTGTTTTTGGTTTTGGCTTTTGTTTGTTTTTTGTTTTGTTTTATTGTTTTTTGGGATTTGGTGCTTGATTTTGTTCACAGCACATACTGGCAGGAATTTACCAGCTTGCTCACTGAAGACAGTCCATGGCTGACATTCCCCATATGTGTGCCCCTGCACCCACGTGACAGACAGATGATGAGCCCAGCAATTGGTTTTGCAATAAATGGATTTTTCAGTTTTCTCTTTTACAGAAGATGCTTTCCTAGAGTTATAAATGGATGATTCATAAATCTCTCCTAATACTGCTTCTAGTAACAGTTCAATTGATCTTTAATCGTTGTTTAAAAAGTGAATCTCCACGGAGTGCTTCAATCCTACAGCCTGAAGTTTCTCTAGCCCAGGGCAGCTCTTCTGTCTTGCAGCTCAGACATACACAGTCTCGAGTGCAGATGGATACCCTGAGTGTGTGCCTGTGCCTTACATCACAGTCCTCATTAGCATGGGCACTCTTTGGGGCTGCTAGTTGTCCTAGCAGAATTTCTTTTTTCCTTTATTCATGATATTATGTCTCTCCAGAATAGTGCATCTGTGAAGCAAGAGTACGAAAGACAAGGGCTGTCACATTTCCTGTCCCATCAAGTCTGTGGGTTGTACAAACACCTGGCTTTGCGTTCCAGATGTGTTCCTGCTCCCCTCGGAGGCTGGTTTTGGGTTGTGGTTATGGGTTAATTCCTACCTTTCTGTGCAAAATATTTTCAGTCCATGGATGAGGGACTCTGCACTGCTCCTACTGCATGTTCCTCTCAGGCAGCTCCTTCGAAGGGATTAACAACAGCCCTTGGAGCTCCCTTTGGAGGGATCGACAACAGCCCTTGGAGCTCCCTTTGGAGGACGATGGGGTCCATCCCTGTGTGCCATCACACAGCTGGGATCACTGAGAACAGTGTAGAATGGAACGGAATGTGCACTAAATACTGGCAAGACAGAAAGTTTTTGAGGCTTTGGATTTGTCCATTTGAACAAAATGGGGATTTGTCTGCTAACTTTTGCAGATGCCCTGTTGTTTTTGTTATAACTTTGTCAGGTTTGCTGCAGGCATGGTAAGGAAACCTGGCAACAGCTGTTGTATGGAGTGTCCACATAAAGCAGAGAGAGGCCTGGGTCTGGTCAAACAAATCCTTGGAAAGAAAGAACTGAGGGAAAAGTCTATCTGAGGACTGATAATTAAGGTACTGCCCTGGAAGGGAAAAGATTGGAATTCTAAGCTGTGCAAGTCAGGGAATACATTCTGCATCACAGCAACTCTTGTGAAGTGATCACAGCCCTGTGCCTATTTCACTCTGAGTTTTCATTGTAGGAGTCCTTTATTTTCCCTTAGAAAGTCTTGAGGATCTTGCTTTGGTCCTGTGGGCATAAGACCAATATACAAAACCTCAGGGTTTCTCTGCAAATAG
Source organism: Acanthiza pusilla (assembly GCA_036630365.1). Taxonomy (NCBI): domain Eukaryota; kingdom Metazoa; phylum Chordata; class Aves; order Passeriformes; family Acanthizidae; genus Acanthiza; species Acanthiza pusilla. The sequence continues at coordinate 53,248,047 of JAXCHO010000164.1, forward strand.
ATGCCTTTTCTCCACTTCTCTTCCTGCAGGAGAGCAAAGGATGTGGGTGTGGGCCATGACAGCATCCTCTCATTTGTGCAGGGAAGGGAGAAGCTTCAGCCAGGTGTCTTTGGCAGGTGGATGTGCATTTTATCCCTCTTGGGGAATGCTGGAAGGGCTTTGTGTCTCACACACAACAGCCGCCTCTGTGTGGTGGATTTTATAATTGAAGGTTTAAACGGTTAAACTGCTTTTTAATGCACTGGTGGTTGCTAAGATACAACATCTCCAATTCTGTAGATCTTCCAGTTGAAATCTAGCACATTGGCAAATGGGGCTTTCCCCTCTGCCAGCCCAGGAGAGGGGGAGCTGACAGGGCACTCACCCTTGTGCCGGTGAGAATCTGCTCCTGCGGCCCCGCAGGGGGGCTGGGTTTGGTCCAGTGGTGGGAATCCTGGTGGGTTTTACTGATTGGAGGCTGAAGGGGAAATGTGGAGAGTCATAGGATGTGGTGGAAGGAAAGGCACAGGGAGAACAGGCAGCACAACGGGCTAGGAGGGTGTGTGGGATAAGACTGGGGGCTGACTGTGTAGAGGAAGCAAGGGAAATTTTTCTGTCCCCTGCTTTGGATAGCCTCAGGCTCCAATTGTCCTTCCCAAGCAAGAATTATCTTCTCTGCTCTTTGATAATGAAGAGTGGATCTCAGGAGAGTCTGGTTTTGGGACAGGTTTGACAAGACCTTGGGGAGAAATTGTACAGGGAGAGATTTCTTGCAGCTCTAGAAAGTGATTACGAGATACAGATTTAAAAGTAGCACTAGATTCCTCAACATTCATTAGCAATATTACAATAGCAGCTCAAAATAGCCAAATATTTTAAAAGGAAGCCTTACAAAATATGTGGAGGAAGTTGGTATAAAATAGTGCAGCTTCTCTCTCATTTCATGCTAAAGTAAGTCTTTACCTGCGAGGGTTGCAGAGAATATTTTGAACACGTTGGCAGAGTGCAATTGATGCAGCAATATCTCTCTGGGTTTGCAGATCAATAGCTGTGAGAAATAGAGAGTACAGCTGTTCATCCTGTAAAGGTGTTAGCAGAGATGTCAGAGGATGATAACTGAACCAGCAATGCTCTCCTCCCCACCTCTTCCACAAGGCAGCCCAAGATGTGCATAAATTTACTGTGAGCGTCACCTCCCATTTTGCAAACAGATCACAAGGCCATGACCTGTCCTATCTGTGGGAAATCTCTGTTTCTTTCTGCACTTCCCATGGAAGTGAGAAGGAGCACCTTGTAGAGCTGCTCAAAGCCTAACCAAAGGGAAATGAAACCAAGAATTTGCCAGGGCTGGGGTGCTGGCACAAGTTATCAACATTGGGGTATCAGTCTGGTGTCTTGCTTGTGCAGTATTTATATTGCAGGCATAGGATGGAGGAATATCAACCTCTTTTCTCCCAATCTGACATCCAAATCCCAAATTCAGTTACTTTTTTTTTTTTTTTTAAATAATTTACAGTGCGTTTTCCCCCCCAGAACTGTTTCTCCTGTTTGAGAAATAATGACAAAGCCAAAGAAGGTGGTGATGGAGTTCTCTGAGCTAAGTACTTTTCTCCCTGGAGCACAGTCATATTGCCATATTCACACACCTATTGCAAGCTGAGGAATTAGGTCCTGTATTTAAATTAATCTGCTTGGATCATGCTATTGCATAGGACATGCATGTTAGCTGTGTGATTAGTACTAATTTTAAAACAAGGAGTGGCTGTCCAGAAAACCACTCTGCATACTTTGATTGAGTCACTGCTGTAGGGTTTATTTATCTGAGCAGCCATGTTATAAAAAGAATGTGTAGCGTTGTCACGATACTTGAAATAATTGCTTAAAGGAATTGTTGGTTTAAGGATCTTGTCCTACCCATTGAGTGTCCCGATTGGCAAATGGCAAGGCAAGTAATTAATTAGCTGTACCCTGCCTGGCTGATCCATACTCATGGCAGCTTTCGGAGCTGAGGGAACTGAGGAGTTTACTCAGTCAAGTGCTCCACGTAAAATGCTCTGTATCATGGGCCAGATTTAGGATCTACAACTGCCTGAAGAGTTGTGTTTGCTTTCACATGGGTAAAGGCTTGACCTTCATCCAACTCGAGTGAGAAGGAAAACAAAATTTCACTGCTAAGAAATGCTTTTTCAATGCACTCTCAGAGCAAACCTTTGCAGAGCTGGCCTGTACAGAATATCGAGACCACTTAATGGCTTCACAAAGCCTAAGAAACATACCCCGTCCCTATAAAATTAGGCCCATTCCAGTAATCCTGGTTCTGCTACATGAGCAAGGTAAGTAAATTCATGCTCTAATTTTAGACTTAATACAATTTGCTGACAAGACTGCAAATGGAAAATAATTCCTATTGGGAGTGGGAGCAAATTGATAATAATGTTACTGAAAATTGGATATAAAGGCAAACAATCCTTCTACTTGGGGCAACCCAAGGCTCCAACAAAAGGCTCGAAAGGACATGACTCTGCCAGAAAGCAGGACAACTTGCTGGCTGCAAACAGCAGAAGCAGGTGGCTCATGCCAGTATCTCCCCCAAACCACAAGGGGTTAAATTGCCGTATGTAGCTACTAAGTGTGCGTGTGAAAATTTCAAAAGCACGAGAGTGAGCCATCTGGCTCCTGCTCCTACTGGGTATTTGGGGATGGAAAAGGAAACTGGAAAGGTAAATAGCGTATTGCTTGATGTGTTGATTTTCATCTGAGATTTCTCTCTTCAGTGCCTAGTCATATTTGTCCATCTAAATGAGTGGGATTGACTGTGTCTTCCCAAAAAGGGGTGAAAAAAATTAGCATTTAATCTCTGGGAGAGCTGCGCAAAGCCACACGCTGCCTCATGGAACAGCTGGGGCAAATTTATTCTGGTCTGCATCCAGAAAAAGGCCTCAGCCTCTCAGTGTCTAACTCGTGTGCAGGGATGGAGGGAGGCTTCTCACCCCAAGCACAAGCAGGATCAGCTGCCTTGGACTGAGATTCCAGAGAGCCGCCCCAGATCTGGGGCAAGCGTCATGATCACCAGGGAGAGTCAGGCATCAGCTCAGACTGGAAAGAGAATGGTGTCCTACCTTAAGTGTGTGTGCCAAGCCAACATTTTTTTTGTTTTTATCTATTTTTTTTTTATTATTGTATTTCATTTGTGGTAGAGAGAGGGTGTGGTGGCAGAAAGCAGGATGCTGCTCTGCTGGTAGCACTTTGGTGTGTCACCCGGGCCAGTGTCTGTCTCATTTGGGAGGCCAGGCCTGGCCACATCCCTGACATGCCCCCATGGCTGGAAGGTCTCAAACCTGGCCAGTGATGACACGAATGCCATTTTTTCACCTGTGGCTTCGTGCGTCGATTCACATTGCACATCTCTGATTCCATCTGTAGGAGACTGAGGCTCAAGCCTCCTAAAATCCAGCTTGGGCTATGAGCAGAAGAAAAAGCTGGCCCCGGGACTGAACCGAGAGCATGTCTCCAGCTCTGCAAGAGCTGCCCACACTCTTGACCATGCAACACCCGAATCCCACTCATGGCCTGTGCTCCTCCTCTACCTGCCAAACACTCGAGGCTCCCACAGCAGCTTGCCCTCCGAGTCCTGATCCCTGTGGCGCTTCCTCCTCTGTAAAAGGAGCTAAACAGCTCCTTCTTGCCTAACTTAAAAATAAGCTGTGCCTTGAAGTCATCTATTGATGCCTTTTTTGGTTGTAGTTTTATTGAAAAAGCTGGTATTAACATATTTATATTTTTATTCAACAACAGTTAGCTAATTTGTGCAACACAAAAAAATGCAGCCATGAACAACAGCTTTCAAAACAATCAGATTTACCAACTTTACCATCACTTACTCTACACCACTGAAAGCTCAAACTAAAAAGAGAAAGTTGGAAACGTTCACAATGACGATGTTAACTTTCCATACATTCAAGGAACCAGGAAACCGATCTGTAACAGTGATGTCAAAGACAGGAACGGAATACTGGTCTTTGAAAGGTTTCTATTTATTTCCTCTATAATCACTTAATGGTATTTTGGTTGGGTATTTAATTAGTTTTATAAAGCTCCAAAGATATATTTCTTTATTTAATTTTAACATGTTCTTTTTGGTACCCAAAGCTGTAACAGAGTAAGGTACTTCAAATTCAAAACAAAAAATCGTTGCATTACGATCTGCTTTATAATAAGTTATCTATAGAATCTTACTTGAGAATGTTAAAAGCTAAATATATGTTTTACAGTATCTCTAGCTGTAAATGCCAATATGAGCTGATAGCAACTTTTTTTTCTTTTTGAGCTGCAAAGATTAATGGAGGGGGCCAAAAGTCAAAGAAATTGTATGACACCCTTGAAGCAGTAGTTTGGCATTAACAAGTTTTCTATACAATTTACCACACTCTTAAACCTTTTTACAAGGAAAAAAAAAGGAAAAGGCAATTTTGTTAAATTTCATTAGAATAAATATGTACATATACTGTCCATGCCTGCTACAGCATACAGTATTTTATAAACAAACATTCTTTGTTCCCTTTAAAATCACCCTACACATTTCATACCGTATGTGTTTAGTGTGGCTGGAAACTGGTGCACATGCGTTTGTGCTTCTACACACAAAATATACAGCATTGATCTAGAAAACTTCAAACAGACAGGTTTCAGGTGTGGTGTTGAGATGTCATATAAAAGCTGTAGACTTTGTTTTTTTCATTTCTTGTAAGCAGATTTTCACCCACCCTTCCCCCAAACCAAAATACAAAAGCATGCAGATCCCTTCATCAGTACATTCTCCACTTACCAAGAAATCACTGCTTAATGGCTTAAAGACTTTTTTTTTTTTCTGAGGAGTATTAATATGGGCAGATTAACAGGTCATGTGAGTTGTGCTCTTTTATTCATGGTTAGAGTAGAAATCCTTTGGGATATTGAATTTTCTGCCAGAGCTATTAAGGGTGCAGTAGAACTTTCTTTTCCTGGATTAAGAGGACTTCCTGCCCACTGCACCGTTCCCATACCATTCCTGCGTGCCCTACATTGTGTGTACTTTCCTTTTCCATTTATGTCACTAATCATTACAGAACAGAAATAGATCTAACAGCATTTCTGTGGAGGAAGGTTTTGTTTGGTTTGGATTTTTCAATTTTTCATGTTTCTCCAGGACTAACTTTGTCTCCCAGCAGTGGGCTCATTTAAAAGTGTTAAAATTCACCGAGCGGCGCTGCCTCTCGCAGTACCATTCTTTTCACAGTTAGAGATATCAGGCATTGCCTGTGTTCCCCCAAAGGCCAGGATTAACATAACCATTCTGCAAACAAACAAGGGACTTTATCAAGTGTCTAGCAGTGATGTAACTTTGTTCCCACTCAAGTTGGTTGTTGCCTTCAAGGACAGCACTTCTAGCCAAGGTTTCCAGAACTCCAACCCCCAAACAGTAGCGTGGGTTTGTGTGTGAATTGCCAGGCTGTGTCTCACCAGCCAGTCCCTCTGGAGTGGCAATGCCAAGTTTTTTAATAGTCCTCACACAATGAAGATACTACTTATTGTTTTAAACAGAGCGAAGAGAACCATGGAGAATAAACTTCTTAAAATAAGCTGGCTGAGTAACTATACCAGTCTGTCACTTACTCACTTGGGAAGGTGAAGCACAAAGTAATGTGATAAATTAATAAATAAATAAGAGGATGTTGTAAAGAAGGGAATGGGATGGGTGAGATGGGGCAGCTTTTCACCAGCAAGCATTTTCTGTGTCCAGCTCTAACTGTCATGAGGTCCCTCCAATGTGCCACATGCTGTAAAGGGATGTGGCTATTCATTCTCTCAAACAGGCTTGGCTTAACTGAAAGACAGGAAAACAGCACTAGGAAAAAAAAAACAATCAAGAGATTGAGGCAAAAAGCTCTAACAATGTGGTAAATGCTGTGGACTGCAAAAGCAGGCAGGGTACCAGACCACCACAGTCCTGCAAACCACTGAGACCCTCGAAAGGATGGAGAGGAGTTGAGGAGCCTCAGCCCTCCTCAGAACACTCCCAAAGTGAATAAAAACTCCCCTGTTTGTTTAAAGGAACCGATACAGACCACAGTACTGGATTTGCAGTCGTGCCTTTTACTCATACAGTTGCAGATGGAAAATAGTTGGCTTGCCACCAATAATGATACAGGCTGAGGGATGAAAGGATGCAACCTACAAATCCCACCACAGAAGCCACAATTTTTGTGAAGATCACATCCTTCTACAACTCTCAAGAGGCTGGTTTGTAAGTATAGAGGGATATTGATAAATCTAGTGCATTTCTGAGTTCACTTTATCCTGAAATATGTACAGATTGTTTGTCGCTGCTATAGCAATGATGTTCTCGGTTGGGTGCCATGCTGTGTGCAAGATCTTCTTAGTAAAGTCCAAACTGTCAACACTGATGTCGTCTTTCCTCCGTTTGCCTCCAACGCAGACCCTCCGGGGCTTAAGAATGGCTCGTGGTTTACTGCTCTCCCGGGAAGCCTCCAAGGTAACATCCCGCTTTGTGTTGCGGTCAAACATTCGGAAAAAGTTGTTATACGCACCCGTCATTATCACACTGCAGAGAGACAGGAAGAGAGCAACAACAAAGGCAATTAAACAGCAGCTTGTGCCAAGCCTACCAGCATGGCTGGAGCAGGACAGTCGAGTTTAACCTCAGGGTTAGCTGAATTCTGCTTTCAGATGGGAAAGAATAAGAAATAAAAAGGAGTTTTCCCAGTACTCCCCAGAATGAATAGTTTTTTTCTACCAATGTCTTCCCCTTCTGCATTATTCAATGAAAATTACAGTTACCCCAAATAATGTCCGCTCCTTGACATCATGAGAATCACATCACAAGATAATAAAAGCAACATGTTTTAATAAGTTATTTTTAATTGCCTTCCAGCTTTTTATGAATGCTTAAGTATCATACATTTCAGGCTTTTTCCCTTTCTCTGGAGCTTTACCTTCAATGACAGCTCAGTTTTACCACAATTCCGGAAACATTCTAAAAAAATTCCCACGTATTTCAAATATTTTGATTTGAACGGTACGGTTTAGTGCATAGTTATATATTTTAAAGAGTATTTTGAAGAAAGATGTTTTGAAAGGTTCTGAAATATCACATTGAGTTTGCACATGTAGCTTCTTTCCAGATTAAACTCTTCTCCTTGCTGAAGCCACAGATCTCGCAAGTCCAGACATCATTAAAATTTGTATCTACAATGCTTCTCAGAAATAAACACACTGGTGTCTGGATTCTGGCATCTCTTATAAGAAGTTTGAATGAAACATCAAGTCAGGATATATTTCTGGGCCTGGGAGAAAGGGACAGAAAACATACCTTGATCTGTATAAAAATTACCTCATTAATCAGCTTGCAGTTTCAAATAATGGATTGCCAGTTGCTTCATTCCCCTAGTCCCTAGGGGAGGATATTTTGTCACTAACTTTAATGAATTCAGGATTTCATCCATGGCCCTCAGGTTATTGGATTAGCATAATCATGGGTTTCAGAGCCTTGTTGGAAAGCTCATCCCCTGTGAACTTTTTCTATATGCGAAGCCAGGGCTGTTCTCTACTCTCCTGTCTCAGCCCCAAACAGGGTGGTTTTGTTCTGAATTTCCATTCTGTAAGAGGGAATCCACCCCAAATGGTCAGGTCTCCACAGGAAAAGCTGTACAGTTTTAAGACTTAGGCAATCAGGAACTGTTTGCCTTTCTAATAGAGCTGAAAAGAACATATTTGACATGCTTGGCATTAATAAACAAGCCTCCATCTCAAATGACAGCTGCTTTCACACTTTGCTGTTGGGGGGGAATCTGTGTTGAGCAGCCGACTGGCTGGGGAAACATGGAGCATATGGAAGAATATGGGAGAACTCAGAGGCATAAGCCATTCTCTCCAGCCTACAGACACTCACTAGCTGATTAGATTAGATGCTCCTGGATCCAGGAGTCTTGCAGGGTGTGCACAGCCTCCAGCCAGCGCTGCCTTGATCTCATTTGGGGCCATTAGGAGTGACTGTAACACAAATAAATGATACCCTGGGAAAGCACAAAGGTGAGCTGTGCCTGCAGCGGGGGTCTGGGAGCAGCTCAGGCTCCAGAGCCGCTGCAGGGTGACTGGGGCAGGAGAGCTGGGTTTGGACACCGGGAACCACCCAGCCCCACCCTGCTGCCACGGCTGCTGGTGGCATCCCGGGGTCTGATGGCAGCTGATGCCACACCGAGCTCTGTGCAGCTCCTGCAGTGCCAGGGGGAACTGTTGCACACCAGACAGTGCAGCACAGACACCCTGCACACACTGCCCCAGCCAGAGCTCACCCACCTTCATCTTCTTCATCTGCACCCTCATCCCATGGAGCTCTGCTAGGGAATGCACTGATCCACACCCAGCCCCAGCGAGCACTGGCAGGGAGCACAGGGAGTCTCCGGCAGCAGGACCTGCCCTTGACTGCCTGCAGAGAGGTTTCCCTTTCCTCCAGCACCACAAAGGCCTGGTGCAATCCTGCCTAGCAAGGCACAAGTTAACAATCACACAAGCTAAAAAACAGGAGTCAGTGTGACAGCTTGATAAAATGTATCCCAGAAGCTGCAGAAAGCCTATTGATCAAGATTAGTGCCCATTTCAGAAATTGAATCAACAGCAGTAAATCAAATGTTTCATTCCTTCCAAATCACCATGTCTTGTCATTACAACCCCTGCTGTAATGGTTATTCGCAACATGAAAAAGTCGAGGTTATTTCATATCTCAGCACTAACATACACAATTTGTGATGCAAACAGTCCAGCTGTATATTTTCCCCCAGGCAAAATTTTGAAACAGGTTCAGAATGCTGGGGCACCCCTGTGCCACGGGCTGCAGAGCTGTGGCTCCCAGGGGGAACAGGAGCATCCCTCCTGATGGAGGCAGGAACTGTCAAGCAAGCAGTTTTCATGCTGGCAGGGTACCAGTGCACCAAATGCAGAGAGAGGTGTTTGTTAAGGATCTTATTTTAGAAGGTTTTGCTTGCAGTAACACTGCCTTTACAGTCCATTTGCTTTTTAATTTCTTGAACTCTCACATATTTTTAAAAGTCTGCTTTTTTCAGTTGGATTTACTGCAGTTATTTTTTTAACATATGTAGATGACTACTTTTCATGCTGACCCTATTTTTCTGCAGTTTAATGGCTCAGTAAAAAACTGTATTATGTAAATGAGAAAGTGCCCATTCTTGTTCAAGGTCACAAACACAGATGGATTATAACCTTACCTGCTGCTTAAAGTAATAAAAGAGAGCGAAAACTAGATGTAAGCCTGCAATTTTTTCCCATTCAGGAAAATACAATGTACAATAATGGAGTCTATGTGATAAAGAGATTTTTTTTTTTAAATAAATAGTAGAATATAAATTGTAGCTCAGTATAGGAAGAGTCTGTTCTGAATTCCCTGACACCGCTCTGCACAGCAGTGTTGTGACAAGGGCTTGCACAAAACCTTTGCAAGAGAGGCTGAGTCAAGAAACCAAAGGCAAAACACCCCACACTATTTCATAGGTGTGTGAGGCAGCAGCCCAGAAAGCTCTGACTAACCACTTTTAATTTTCCTTAGAAGGCAGGTTTACAAGTTGTGCAACTCAAGGTCAGAGGTATTTAGGACGCAGAACACGCTCCAGTGCACCCTGAGGAGCAGTGTGCTCACAGCTCAGGCTGGAGCAAAGCTGCAGCCTGACTGCACCAGCTCAAACCACCCCAGCTGCAGGCAGCATGATTGCAAAAACCCCAAACAAAACAACACCCCCCCCAATAAAGCCCCCAAACCAAACAAGAAAAAGCAGGGAGAAAACCCAATGGCTGCAGCATAACTACCACTACCTACATTTCACCCTCCACGGCCCAGCCAGCGCTGTGGGAGAAGAGACAACACCCCATACCTGCAGGGCCCTGAGTGCACTAGCACAGCCCCATATTAACCCTCCTGTGTTGCCGCAAGCAGGGAACATTTTCCCTGGAGTATTCTCTGCTCCCTCTGTTGAGCTGCCCCAAGCAAGGTCCTGGTAGTTCTTCAGGTTTGGAGTGACAACACAAAATGTTACTCATTCCTCCTGCCTGCACTGGCACTGGGCAGACTGGCTTATCAATGGTATGATCTGAGGCATCTCACTGCCAAACTTCAGTCCTCAGGCAGGGTCACTGTGACCCAGTCTTACCCCTCTTTTTCTTTTTTTTCTTTCCTTTTTTTTGGGGGGTGGGGTTGTTTGTTTGCTTGCTTGCTTGTTTGTTTATGTTTTTAAAAGAATGACAAATGTATTTTTACAGAAGGTAAAAGGGGAAAGGGAAAACTCAAGTGCAGACGAATCTCTACTTTTCTTGGCTTTTCACTCCCTCCCTAGTCACCACTCTGTTCTCTTTTTCTTCCCCTCCAATTCTGACTCTGGCCTTAACCACACTTTCCAGACAGGTTTCCCTTTCCCCCTCTCTTCCTTCTCCCCTCTTCTTTTTTTCATTTCCATCTATCCTGCTCTACAACTTTAAAAAATAAACGCACCTTATCTGCTTCTCTCTTCCTTTTTCCACCCCTCTCATGTCTTTGTTTTACTTCTGTAAGTCTCACTGCTCATCCTTTCTTGGTGATCTCCTGCTAACCACCAGTCTCGCAGACAACTTGCTTGGCTCTCCAGGTGCTTTGGCTTCCCTGCCTTCTTTGGGCTGAAGGCTGGGGAAACAGCAAATTCCCAAGAACTAAAGCTCATTTGGTTCTTGGTAGATTCCAAATTAGCAGAACATTAAGTGTGCACTTCTCATTCAGTGCAGGCTTCTTCACCGCGTGCCATGCTGATCTGGTAGCCAGCAGTAATTTAGGTAGAGCTGTTTCTTCTAAAAGGAAATTTTCAATCTGTAAAATTGTCTGAAATAAAGGATTTGAGAGAAAAAAGTTCTTCCTGCTTGCACTGTAACAGTAATACTTGAAAGGAGCAGATGCTTATCTATGGATAACAATTTTATTAAATATGACACCAGAATTGTACCACTGATGTTTAATTTATAGCCAGAGCTTTAGGGTCTACAGAAGCAACCTGTCAAATACTAATGGTTTTGGCATCTTTAATTATCTTAATACTTTTAAACATCTGAGTCTCAATATTTTCTTTCTGGTAATGACTCTCTGTTAAAGAAAATGTTTCGGTATGGGTTTTTCCCCTGTAAAAAGTTCTGCTACTCTTGGGTGGTCAACAAATTCTCTACTTCACCAACCTCAAAGGCACCTGAATGGTATTTTCATCATTTTACTAAACTGCAATGAGATATTCCACAATATTTTTTAGGCAATGAGATTTCATCAAACACATCAGTCACTAAGAATTGGCATATCTGTATTTCTCAGATTTGTTATTCCCATACTTCAAGCCAGCCTGTTAAATGTTATCCATGTTGCAGCCATCCTTGCACACAACAGCCTTCATCAAAATCACTCCATTCAGCTGCATTCCTGGATGTTAGAGATTGCCCTGAAGATTTGGGGATATCAGCTGGACTTAAGCCTTGCTTAAAAACCAAACAATTTCTTCCTCCACGTTGTTTTGTTTGTCTTGCTTAGTTGTTTTTTTTTTTTTTTTTTTAACTCTTTGATATATTTTGGGCTAACTTTGGCCCAGACTAGTCTTCCTAGATGCACAGAAGTTTTTATTCACCTGCAGATTTCTACTGTCTGGAGAAATTCAGCTCACGTCATAGTTGCCCTCCTTCACTGTTGCTCAGGAGACCCTGGGATGATGTGACAGGACGAAGAGCAGGGCTGGGCAGGACCTGCACACACCAGGCTTAAGGGTGACAGCCAAAGGAAAGCAGCCCAGCTGCCCCGCCCCTCAGTGCAGCCTTGGCAGCAGAACTTCATTCCCTGGGGCAAGAGAGGCAGGGCTTGGGCTCTGCAGGTGTGAGGGGAGGAGAGTCAGAGAGCAGCTTCCACCAGAGCCTGCCCCCACACTTGCAAATCTCAACAAAGACAATCCTCAAGGAACCCAGCATGAAAAGGGACCTTTTCTTTGACTTGAAACTATCTCCCAATTATATTTTGAGCCCCTAAATTTTCCGTATTTCACTACTGTACCAGGGCGGAAGAGCACATCTGCAGCCTCCTAGGATTAACGTAAAAAGTCCACCAGATCTGGTTTCACGACAAGCTGACCCAATGAAAAAAAAAGGTTGATTCCAGAAAAACTCTTAAACAAAATTTTTCACAGGAATTAGAAAAGAGATTTATTATAACATAAGGAAAGTAGTAAGCAATCTTGCAAGCAATGAGGACCTCCTGAAATACTAGGAAATTTTCCTGTGTGCTGTGCAAAGTCACTGACTCCCCATCACAAAGAAGGAATTTATTTAAACCTACTGGGGAGGAGGCTGGGGGGAAAACTTGAGACACAGGATTCAGGGCTGTGGCACCCTGGTACAGCTGGCTGGCATAAGACTGGGAATAAGAACGAGGGATCCCCACGTACTTCCAAGCTAATATTTGACATGCCAAGCTTTGAGAACAAAATGATGTCTTCTAGCTCTCCAGCATGGAGAGTGCTGCCAGACAGGAATAGACTCTTTACATCTCATCCAATGGGATCTGCCAATTCTGCCTGATTACAGTGAAGGCTGACGGATATTCAGGAGATGAATGACAGTTCAGTAGGAAAGGACTGACTGAACAGTTGTATGTGACTTCACTCATCTGCTTGCAGCATATCACTTATCACGATGGTATTTAGAAGTCTCCCTGGCAGGGGTCCCATACACCCATTCATTTGAAATCTTAAAAAAAAACAACAACCAGGAGCAAGGTATTCACTTGATATCATGTAGAATTAGTTGTTGGGGTTTTTTTGCTGGCTTCTTTACCTCACAAAAAGCTACAAAAGTGCTTATTTTTTTAAGGCAAAACTGAAAGCTGTTGACAATGAGAAAAAAACAGTGTCCTCTAGGTCACTATTAAAAGACTTGACTATGGATGTGAATGGAAGAGCTAAATTAAATTGCTGTATAAGTAGAGCTCACCTACTCTACATAGTCATGTAATGATGTATATACAATAAAGATAGCATGATTTTTGTGTAATATACTCAACTACAGATCATACGTGCTCATCTGGATGAATTAGTGTAAGACCCCTGCTTGGCTCCCTCCCCTGACCACTGCTGTTGCCAAAGTACATGTGATTAATGTGCCCTTCAGCAAATGAGATCGGCTCTGTCTGATTGTATTAGTTCCTGTTCATTGGAGTAACTGAGCATCAATCACGTTCTAATCAGAGCTCACGTATGTTGATTATTTTTGTGAACAGCCTCGCCATCAGGTTCCATCATAGCCTAGATTAACTTCTTAGTAATGAAAAAACTTAATAAAAAGTATTTTCACCTAAATAATAAACACGCTTTCATTTTTAACTGAACAATCCTGTCACTTTAAATTGTCATTATAGCTTTGAAGTCTGCAAAAGATAAAAATAACATGTTTAGAACTGCAGTTATTACTGTTACAAAGATGGATTAATAATCTAAGTACTGCAGCATCTCTTCGGAGTACAGTTGTCAATATTCACTTTTTACCCTTAGTAATAGTCCTTTTTTAAAAACTGCATACCAAAAGGATCAAATTAAGTGACCTTACTGTCCAAATGAACTGTCGTTTAAGAGGTACTGGTACCTAAATATTATTTAAATTTTGATCCACAAATAAAAAAAAAATCTTGGTAGTGTGTAGCAATACTCGTCATAAGCAAGGAGTTCAGAGGAGTGAATCAAAAGATGAGCATCAGTTCTAATCCATTTGACTCTTAAAAAGAAACAACTAAATTAAAGAGAGCCCTTTTCTTTCGTCAAATGTTTCCAGCTCCTCTACTCAAGAGTTTCTTACAATCAAGAGCAGCACACTGTGTTTAGTGACAGGTTTGGTAATTGTGCATGACTAATATTGCCTCAGTGTCTGGGCAGTACAATAAATGAAGCCCTCACAATCTAATGTTCCCACTTAATAATTACTCCCTGCATTGATCTTTCCGATCTGTCAAGTAGGAATGAAAATATTACGCTCACTTTAAACCCTGATATTGAACAAGAATTCCATTATTACCAGGCAACTATCCAGAGAGTGGTCTTTCCACACTAATGAGAACAGCAGCACTTCATCTGACCAGAGCAGACTCTAGGCCTGGGAATAAGTGGCTGCCCATCCTGTACAGTGCACTTGGAACTCCCATCAAGGATAAGCAAAATGGATTGGAAATACCAGAACAGTCCTGGATCTTTTTCGAAGTTTCACAATATCTACAGATTTGAATGCTCGGTTGCTCTGTGCCAGATTTAGGCAGGAATCAGCACTGTCGGTTTTCCAATAAACGCTTTAAATTCTGTATTTCTAATAGGGCTAAACTCAAGCAGTAACCACACAAAGAAAACCCTCTGCTAGAACACCCATTCATGTATGGGTTTGGGAGTTTCAGAGAAAAGCACCAAACCCAGGATCTTCCCCTAAACCTTCTGTGAGTCATTCCCAATCTTTGACCATACCAAAGCCACAACAGCTGGTGCCCAAGTTGCAATGAGAGCAATCTGGGAAGCATTTTTCTCAGTGTGGTCCACCTGGGTAATTTTAAATGGCCAGCAGTTTGTATCACAGGGGATACTCAATGCTGAGTTAATCCTTGTCAGAAAACATATCACTCTGGCATGCAGGCAACAGAGATAATGGAATATATATATTTTCATTCACACAATGAATGATACAAGGTAAAATTTTAATTTCTTAGAAAGACAGAATCTTTCCATTAGGCAGGTAGAGGAAGTGAGCAAAAGAAAGCAGTCCCAAGCGAAGGTGCCCTTTACCCAGCGTACAGCATAATACTTAATCTGCATTTGTGGAACACAGGACCAGAAGAGACCCTGTTGTGCACTTCCAAGTTCAGGCACTCGTAATTTTAACCATTGTCACATATAACTGCTTTCACAAATTTCCTGACCACCATCATCAGAACAGTTGTGTTTCTTTTATCTCCACAGCTCAGGATGGGAAGACAGCTTGTCACTGGGCAGGTACGAATTCCTTCTAATCTCCAGATTATAAGTACCTGTTGACACTCCACACCTGCTTGTTGTTGTGTCATTATAATTCGCATTTATCTGAGCTAGATCCTCTTCCTCCCTATGTATATCTCTTTGGCAGACTTATCATTAGCAAGTAAAATCTTGGCTTCTCTTTTGCTAAGATGATGAAAACCAAAGTCCTGGCTTCTCTTCTTTAGAGCAGCTGTCCATCTGCTTGATTAGTTCATCTACCTTGGAGCTGAGGGACATGAAATGTGTAAATGCAGTTCAAAGGTCTTTGAATGACAGCCCAACATGATGTCACCACTACTCCATTCTCTGCTGGATAGCCCAGTCCTGCCCATTCAAGGATCATATTTAGCTTTTTCACAGATGTCTCAGACTGCCTGTTTCACAGTCCTTGCCCACTCCAGGGTGGGCAGGCCTGCTTCAATACAATGAGACAGGCTGTTTTTCCCAAATGAGAAGCTGAGCTGAAGGAGCAGGTCCAGGCTCAGTGCCAAACTTCTGCCTCTTGGCTCCTTGCTCTGCTGAACCAGAAGTCACTGTGTGTCACTCAATATTGGCTCCTGTGCTCTCTTTCACATGCATTTTGTAGACTGCTAATCCCTTCCACAGTCACCTAGCATATGAATGCCCCTGGAGTTGTTTTCAACTGATAAGATGAAGGTTTGTGTTCTTTTTTAAATAAAATCCTCACCTTGCATTATACCCTTGGATTTTATCCATTTTTATTAACCCAGTCCTCTTGGCTGCTCAGCTATTCCTGTACAATATTCCTACTCCACAAAGTACTGCCACCATTTGCCAACATTAGCCCACTCCATCCTTGCCCATGCTCTCTGACTTGCACCACTATTTCTCATTAAAGTACTCAACAAGATATTATGTCAAAGATAAAACCAAGGACCTCTCCACCAGTGCATAGGGAAAGGGACTGCTCTGATGGAGGGAGGTATCAGAAGTGTCACTTGGCAGCAGTTTGCAAAGAATCAGTGAGTGCCTGTGATGGTCTTTCCTCACTCATTTCCAGGAAATGAACTGAATTTCTGAGGCAGTTCATGTGCAAATACAGCATCACATAGGTTTCCTTGGTGTGTTGGTGGGATTGTGTGAGTCGGCATCCTTCTTTTTAACTTCTGCAGCCTATTTATGATTTGGGTGAAAATGGACATAATTTGAAGGGGTTTTTTTTCCCTAAGGCATGAGCCAAAGTTATTAAGGCATACTTCATGTCAAAGGCAGTCAGAGACTCAACTGCACAAACATTCAAACATCTCCTATCACCCCAAACACTGGTGTGTGATTCTGTAGAGTCATGTGGAAAACAACCACATGTAACTACTTTTGTTTCATTCCTCATCATGTGGGAGGTCTTTTGCTAAATGAGGACAGTGATGGACAGAAGGATGGATTGATTACCTGTCTGATCCATTCCATGCACATTCAAACTTGTCAAAGATGCAGTCGTTTTCATAGAGGGAACACAACTTGCTTCTAAGGTAATCATGGACCTGTTTTAAAGAAAATAATTGTTATTCTTGAAACCAAAGAAAATATAAAACTCCACAACCAGCCCTTCACTTTCTGCTTAATCTCCCATGTTCACTTTCAAAATATGCCTCACAGATTGGTAGCTCTGCAGAAGATACGGTGTTTAAACTCTAAAGAAGCTAACTGCACTTTCCCACAGCCCAATTACCCAGGTGCTACAGAATCATTGTTGCAGGAAGGCACGAAACATGCTTCCCTCAGCAGGCTGCAGACCACCCCTCTTCAACATATTTGTTTCCTGCTTGGGTGATTTTCTCAGCGCTAGCCTAATTCCCAGAGACATTTCACCAGCTGATACTCTAGATGTGCTAATTAATGTGCAAGAAATCTAATTTAAATAGTAACAAAAATGCCATATTCCAAGAGAAGTGGACTCTCACTTATGGCAGAAAGAACTTGGCTCTATTAAAAGAACCTATATGGTATTAAATTTATTTTTGTAAGGTATTTCAGCCAAATACAGTACAAGGTTGTAGTTGCACAGGATGCAAATAAGAACACTAAATTAGTCCAAGGATTCCTGCTATTTGGCTGAGACTTAAAAACAACATTGTAAATTCTAACTTACTTACTAGAGAAGAGTGACTACCCAGCCAATCTCTCCTGTCTAGGCCACACACCTCTGTTGAACAAGGATTATCATACAGAGATCTCATGCAAACTGTTTCAGTCTTCTGCTGAATTTGATTAGTTTTCCTTCTGAATGATTTGGTTTATTCCATAAGGAAATAATAAGGCAGAAAATCCCTGCCTAGATAAATTTACTAATGTACTTCCACTCCCGATATTTTCTTCCAGCTGCTGTAGAAGCTGTAAAACAAAGATGTGTGGGTGACCTCTTGGAGAAACACACCAATCCAGTGGCCCAGGGACATAATTTAGCTCTGCCATACTGAGGCTACAGGTTCTTGCAAGTCCAGTGAAATTGTTCCTGCTCAGGGATGCACAGTGTCCTCCTCTGGCCTGAGGGCACAAACATTTCTTCTAGTAAAATAACTTCTGTCAAGACCAGATGAGGGACAATGACCTTTCACTTATATTTTCTTTAAACTGACCCATTTTTGATAGTCAAATTTTACAGTATTCAAAGAATATTTGTAATGTAAAGTTATTAATGATTATAAATTTTAGTTATGGATCAATTTCCATTAATAAATGAATGAACACTGAAATGTACATTAACAGATAATGCCTTATACAGCAATTAATTGGCAAATGGCAGATTGCAGATAGAACATTTCACAATTAAATGCATTTACTCTCATGGTCAGCAATAGGTCGGAACACTTTTACTATTGATGCAGTTTCTTGCACTCTGTAATTAAATCTTTTCCTTTTCTCTTTACTTAAATCCTTTTCGTGTTAGCAGTGTAATTTGTTACAGAATTGGAATTCTTTCCTTTGTCATGTTTGTGAGCTCCCAATACTTGGAAGAAATAGAAAGGTTGGGTAAGGCAGAAGGAAGTAGATCACATTTGCCTCGCTGACTGTCATTTCTAGGTCTTTCTCTTGTTACCATTTCCAGCAGCCATCTGTCATGACCACTGTCATGTACACACCCTTTGCAAAGTGTGTCCAACTCCACAGCTTGGAGCTGTGCCTTTCTATCAGCTCTATCAAAAAGCATTTTGCAATTCCTCTCTCAGATGTCTTACCTTGTCAAGACTGTCAGACTCACCCTACTGCCTTGGACAGCCACCTTGTTCTTTATGTGGACCTTTTGATTACCACATTTGAGCACATTCAGACCCTCACAGAGACTAGGAAAAACTAACTGGAAGAAACACTTAATTTTCACTGTTTGCATATGCATCTACCACTACCAGCTGAGGGTAAAATCAGATTTGCTTTGTCTGTTACACATTGTTCTTACTACATATCATTAGTACTTGAAAGCAAACCAAATTTAATCCTAATTAATTACCAAGGACCTTTACTTCACTGCAAGGTTTTAGAGCTGACCCTCATGGAATTACCTAGCAATTCTGTGTTCCAGACTAACACAGCAGCACAGCTATGCACAGCTGTTTTCTGGGACTTAACAGACACAACCAGGAATTGCACTGGTGAACGACATATTTGTCCAAATCCCTGTGCTACGGACCCTGCCAGAAGTGGATCAAGCTATTTTCAGCTATGGATGTGCTCACCTTGCTGCTCCTAAGGTTTCTGCTGGGGCAATTCACCTGGCAGCATCAAAAGAATAACCTGTTAGGCAAGGCTGCCTCGCAACATCTGAGCACTGGCCATTCCACTGCTCTTTTAGTGCTGCCCAGTGACCACACTCTACCGTTTTCTTTTGTGTGAAAAAGCCAGGAGAAAATCACGTCGAAGCACTGTCAGCAGATAACGTGTCCAGCAGGGCTGCAACAGCTGCTCTACGCAGTGGCATTCTTTGAGCCACAACACGGATAAGGAAAAGCACCTGCACGAGGAATTAATTTTGGTTTGTTGTTTTTTTAATACTAAAATTGTAACCTGATAATGAAGCAGCACCGTTATGGATTCTGCTCTTTATTACAACTTTGTGTGAAATCTCCTGTTGTGACCCTCACTATTGCAGCTAGGCAATATCAAAGTGGCTACCATGCAGTGGGTGAAATGAGAAATTCAATCTTTTAATGAACACTTTTTAATCTTTTAATGATATACTTGTCATCATAATTACGTGGGCACATAACAGAAAATGTTAGGTTTATTTGTTGCCTTCTAGTGATCTACCACGAAAAAAATGTTTTGAGAAATTGTCAAGTTTATATATGAGATTTAGGTATGTGAGAGAGAGACACCTGTGAGACAAATTATTTAAGAGAGTAATTTAAATCACTTTTTCTTAGAACAGAATTCTCTACTCTCTGCAGCTTAAAAACATGAAAGGTTCTCAGAGCAGCTGGATCACATGAACCCTATGGAGTCCTGTGCTATTGGCTTCCCAAGGCCCCCTGAGTTCCAGATTCTCCTTTAGTACATTGCAATGCCCAGTAACATTTCTTTATATTCTTTATGAGGCACTGAATAAATATTTGAAAATTAAAGACAACCATAGATTTAAGTAAGGCAGTAAGAACACTGTTAGATTTTGCTATATTTTGTTATATAAGGGATTTTGTTGTTGTGGGTCTTGTCTTTTTGGTTTTTTCCTATAAACTTCTGACTGCAATTATCAGTAGACATTTTTCCCATCTCAGTATGAAGAAATATAACTTTTTAATTGGCCCTACTGCTGGGTGTCAGACTGATTTAAAAGTGGCCAGCTTGTTTCACAGCTGCCTACATGAGAAAATAAAAGCAGGTGTCAAAATCAAGACAAACAGGTTGGCTTGACCAGCTATTCCTCCCCCAGGACAAGGCTGCCTACTAAATTAGCATAAGTATAAAATAATATATTACCTAAGTTCCCAAAAAACGAGATTCTATTCTGTTACATAAAATACAGTCTCGCCCTTACCCTCCCACTCCATGTTCACAGCATATCAACATTTCCAACACATTTAGTATTACAAGCACTGCCATTTTAAGAGCAAACCCAATTCTGTAGACTTAAAGGTAAAGAGGCTCAGACTTTGCAATATTAACATATTAAACAGTGAACACTATCCACCAAAATTGCATTGAAAAACGCTGGGCCCCACTCTGTCTACTAAATGCTAGCTAACAAATACTGGAAATTTTTGTTTGTTTTGACAAGAAATGCTATCAAACTCTCATCATATTATTTTTAAACCAATCTTAATTATATTTACTGTGAATTAATGCATCCCACCTGCCATTATTTAGACACAGAAAACAAGGGACAGATCCAGCACTGTCACAGGATTGTCTCTCAGTAAGCAGCACCAGCCAGATGAATGGCATTTTTCCTACTTTGCATACACTTTTTTAGGTAACGTAACAGTTTTTTTTCCTTACTGCATTTTCATAACGACGAATTTCTGAGTCACAGATATATTTTCCCTCTTCAAGCCAGAGTCAAAAAATGTAAGCTCAGCCCTCTATTGCCAAACATAACAGATGTCAGAGTACAAACTTAGTGCTGGCTGGAGCCACTGGCATTTTGTCTGGATAATATAGCAATGAATTCAGGCAACCAGATGTGTCTGTCTGGCATTTGTGAGCTGCTGTGTCAGTGGTGATGCCAGGGTTTAACACAGCTCACTTCTAGAACTAGGCACAAGGGAGAAATGCACAGATCAAGTTGTAAGAAGACGTTCTGAAATGGCACAGGTGTAAACTCTCAGCAGCCTCAGCAGGAGCAGAGTGCTAAGCAACATACAAAATCTTTTCCTCAGCTACTTTTAAATGCTAGTAGTGAAATACATCATTTGAAAGCAGATGCCAAAGTGAAGAGATTATTTCTCTTGTTAGGAGAATCGTTTCTTTCAAGAGCCCAATCCACAGGGAGGGCTACCTTGACTCCCCAGGCTTTACACTGCCTTACTAATACTGCAATTGCCCTTTTCCTGCTACAAGGACGGCACTGTGAGGATTTTAACCACCTTGACTAATTCTCTTAGCTTGCTGCTCCTCAGATACAGTAATCAGAAGTCTACAGAAACATCCAGTTTTTCAACAGTGAGATCCTTTTATAATGTTGCATTTAAAGAAGTAGGAGATTCCTACCTGATACGTTTCTACAGGCTTTGTTTCCATGTTCAGATCCCAAACCTTGACAGTGAGGTAATCTCTCGTAAGCATGTATCTACCACTGTGACTGAATTTGACATCTGACACTGAAGAGATAATTTCTGAAAAAAATGATCTGTTACTGGGGTCTTCTGGTTCTTCATAAACTGTTCAAAGAAAAAGAAGCGAAACAAAAATCAGAATTATATTTAAAAAATGCTCTACTGTACAATCTGAAGTATGCATATCTTGTGAAACATGTAATTCAATCTATACATCCAGCACTTCATTTATTCTTCTAACTTTGTATAAAAATACAAACTGTAAGCTTTGAACATTACAATAATTAATGTTAATGCTTGGATTGAAAGCATGACTTTGGGAAATTATGCAAATAACACCAGTTAGTGGACTACAGATACCTATAACAAGGCAGTTCATGCCTTGGTCATCCTTTCTGGGGTCTGCACACCCTGTTTCCTGACATAACCAAAATCCAGGTGTCCCTGTCACGTGAGAGGCGTGTACATGTGGTCTCACAACAGTGGTGGCATCCCTGGGAGAGGTGGCTACTCAAACCTGCCCTGCTTGCCAGAACCTGCTGGCCTGGCTGCAGGCCACCCATTGGCCACATCTGAAGGCACGTGAGACTAAGCACAAGAATTTTAAAAAGCAATTGCAAATTGCAATTACCTCTTCCTGAGAGGTGAGCATAAAACAGACAGTAGTTCACCATGTGGACGCATGAACTGTGGAGTCGATGTGCAATTGCCGACAGTTCTGGAACACACTGAACTCACTGAATGTGATGGTCAGCAGCTCTGTGCGATCCGACAAGGCAGCAGGTCATGAAATATTGCTCACACGATGCTCATACATGGAAATCCAGCTCATTTAGCTGTGAGATTGGTCATCCCTGTTCAACTGTACATAAGAATGATACCGGATGACTCTAGCCCTACTTTACAGGTGCCTAGGGCAACTCTCTTGTCTTTCTGCAGATATCTGTGGCTCTGTCATCCAACTGACCTCTATGGTGAACTTCAGCAGAAAGTCAGCCTTTCAGGGTCTTTTAACTCTCAGCAAAATCAGTAGGGAAATATTTGATGCCTAGAATATTCTTTGAAAACTGCCTATTTAGTGAATGCCACTTTCAAGTTTCAAAAGCAGGTGAAGAAAAGCCATGTGATGAAATATGAAAACATGCTGAAAGTAGAAAAACTTTTTACTGTCAGTCAAAACAAAGTTTTTTGTATAGTCCACTGGAACATTTCTCTCTCAATTATTTTATCCATGACTATGATTCAGACTGCTGGAAGCAACAAGGTTAGTTTCCATTAGGTGAAATAATGTTCTGCTGAAAGTTAAGGGTGAGTACGTGGGTGAAGTATGTGGGGTAACGCAAAAAATTATGGGCAATTTTCTTTGGGGGTGGGCAGTGGAATGCAGCCAGGCGTGCACATGAGAATAAGGTCTATATTTAAACATGCACCACACATCTAAATGGTAATGAACATCAAAAAGGGGAAAAAACTTTTCTTTTCAGATAAGACTGTAAATGAACAACTTTAAATAGCTCTTTAAAATTTTGCCTAGACATTTTGCAAAGCAGGTATTTTGTAATTATCCTGTCAGATTTTCAAGAGAAGTCTGATGAGCACAACGCAATTATCATTTCTCATTCCTCTTCCCTTTAATCTGTCCAAACTATAGACTTGGCTGGCAGGAATTTCATCCTCCTAATTATGATGTGAATTTGCTATTAAAACCAGGAAAGAAAAAAACAAAACCCACACTAACTGAACTATACCTTCATTTATAACCTAGATATATTTTCTTGGCGCTATGTGGCTCATCCAACTCCCAGTGATTAGAAGAGGAGTGATATTTGTACCTGAATATTCTGTATTTTGTTAATTAATGAGATTAAACCATTTCATTCTTTATCTGCCCCATTTATTGCTTTTCTATGCTTACTGTATTAAGTATTAGAAAGACTTAGATTAATTAACTGTGGAACTAACAGAGGCATGAAAGTCTTGTATCACTACAGAAAGAAAGATAGCAGTAGAAATTTTAGTGGCAGTAATTCTTTGGAGATAGTTCCTCTAGTCAGCATAACCAACACAGGAAAATTGTTACAGAAAATTAAGGAGCAGCTCCGAGTGAAGAGAAAGCTTAGCAACTACCAGATCTGCCTGAGCAACCAGAACGGGGCATCAGCCTCAGGAAATGAAGGTGAGATAAAGTTGGGACTTGGCTATTTCTGGTTTAGCACCAACATAAGGTTTTGCACATACTGCAAAAAAGCACAATCTTCCTTCAGTTTGGCTAATGCAAGCTGAGTAATTGGAGACAGAACAGCAGTGAAATGACAGCCTTGTGACTTGGACTTCAGGCAAGCAACTCAGACTCGGCCCTGACCTCTCCAAGCTGATAGGAAAAAACCATGGGTCTAGCCCACTGTTTCCAAAACACATTTTCTGTTTATTACTGTTCAGACTTATCTTTTGGAGGCTGTTCTTACTCCAAGGAGCAATCAGTACCCAAAACATGAGACTTGAAATCCAGCTTATGTTACTGTATCTAAATAAATCTTGTTACATCTGAACTTCACTGACATTTGATTACAGATTCTATTATATTCTTTGATTAATTTCATCATTAATTTTCTAATAACTAACACTTGCCATAAGAAAGGGTATTTAACTTTCATTATTATTGCTCTTGATGATGGTCAGAGCACTAATTATGTGAAAGACACAAAGTTACTGTCGAGCTACCTAATGAACATAGGCATCACAAGTGAGATGATGTGCTGAGATCTCACATGACACTTGCTCAGACCAAATGACCTTGATGACATGACTGGCATAGAGAAACTTCATGGAATTACAGAGGGAAGTGGAGCACATCTCTGAGTACAGCCAGGGTTTAACGAGGAGCCTGCCAGGAAGACACTGTTCCTGCCCCTTATGCCACCAGCAGACACATGGGTAAACTGGGAAATCTGCTTAGGGAAGTAAAAATACTCAATTCCTTTCTGCACAGCTTCCTACTCAGAAGTTAAAAACCACAGTAGCTTCTCATAGAAGTCCAGACTTTGCAGAGAAGGATGGGTTCGTTGAAGGATACTTGCCAGAGCGCTGTTTTCCTGAATCCTGAAGAAAATCTGTAGCATAAAAATATGCCGCTTCTTTCTCAAAAGGAAGTGCCATCTGCTGAAAAGCAAACTCCTATCCCTCACAAAAAATATTCTTGTCTCCTTGTGAATTTCTCTGAGCTAATGCAGAATGGAGACTTTCCTTTTCCAGTGGATAGGAAAGGCATCTCTAAGGTGTGTGTTTATCACGCAGATGTCTAAAGTTAAAAAAAAAAAGCCAGGAACAGCAAGAGTAGGTGGAAAAGCAGTGTAGGTACAGAATAGGTGTCCATCTCACAGCTTCCCCCCAGACACTGCCCAAAGGAGAGGAGATGCCTCGGGCAGTAGCTAAAAAAAGAGTGGTGCACTAACTAACACCCTGTGGCTCTCATCTGTGCTCTTGGTGTCACAGGTGCTGCCACCTCAACTGCCCATTAATATGGGCCTGATTCCACACACTTGAAACTGATATATATTGGACAAGAAAAACAAAATCCAACCCCAAGTAATTTTCAAGTTCAATTCTAAGCAAGTTGCTCGGCAGAGCTTTAATCATTGCGGGGTGAAAATCGTGGCATATGTGAACTTTAAAAAATATTAAAAATAATGCTAAAATTGTCTTATATGGTGGGTGCATTCTGATATAGCATACAAAATCCTGTATTCCTCCCAAAATCATCACAAGAAGGAAAACTTAAACACAAATCTGCTCCACAGATTTGGTAAGAAATTCCATCAGTCATAGGATAAAATTATAAACAGCTTTAAAGACTCATTCCTTCTAGCAGAAAAAAACACTTTTCTTTCTGCTTATGAACAAGTAATAACTTATTAACGCATTTTTGTTGGCTTTCTTTAGAGGACGCTGTTTATAGTTTGTAACCTGTCCTGAAAACTTCTGATTTTATAGCATTGCTGTTACTTAGACTTAAATCACTGGAAATCCTGCACCACAAAATAACTCTCTCCCTCCCTCCAAGGACAGGTAATGGATGTAGAAAATCTTCCATTTCCTGTTCAAGGGTCACAGCTGCAAATGGGTGAAGACAGTTTTGGCAACAGTGGAAACAGAAGCAGGGTGGTTTCTTGAGAGGGAGAGGACCTTAGAGACCAGGGCCAACAAAGTTGGTGGAACACAATAGGAAAAACAAATTTTATTTTTATTATATAAGCAAGCGAACAGTCTGCAGCTAGACTGAATTAAGATCTTACTACAGATAAACCTCTGGGTTACACAGGTACACAAACAACAGGTGTATTTCAACTGGATGTGGAAACACCAGTGGTTGATCAGGTAATCCCTCACTGGGCTTTAATTTCATAAACATAGAAAACAGGTTCAGTCCCAGGCCAAATAATTTATCATTTAAACTAAGTCCCTACTGAATTCCAGATCCCAAATGAAAATGGCTGCAATACCTGATTAAAATATTGGAAAACAGTACTTTTAAATGTACGGAATTCCACTGGTCTTGACAGACTAGCCAAAGTAAGAAAGGGAACAAGAACCAGTATGTTTTTCTAATAGCTCATAAATAAAAAATTTTAACCAAATTAACAAATTATTTAACTATACTCTAATATTTTTAGATGGCAAATTAGCACTATTTCCAGGTCAGCTGTGATTTGCTCAACCACATATATTTCAAGTTAAGCACAAAAACCATAAACTAAATTTCACTTGAACTTCTATTAAAATACTTAATTTATTGTTTTTTTAAAGCACATGACACCTGTTACTAATGTTCAACACAGAAAGCATTTTTTCTGTCCCATTTAATTTAAGAAATGCTATGTCTTGAGCTAAGCATAGTTCTGGGCTTATCTCTAGTGTGGTAGAGATCTCAAGATGACATAGAAATGGGCAATAAAGACGACCAGAAGTACCAAATTACTTCCACACAAGGAATGGCTAAATAGACTGGGGTCTCTCAACCTAGGAAAGACTGAGGAGGTTGTAATTAGGAGTGGCGTGGAAAGGATGAATGAGGAATGACAGTTCACTTTGTACACTGTCTCTTCCAATCAACAAGTAGGGGTCACCACATGAAACCAGGAAAGGGTAAGTAGAGAGAAAATGGTTCTTCACTATGCCTAATAAAGCTACTAAAGACTTTTCTGAAAGATATCGTGAATGGTAAAAAATATTCACAGGTTCAAAAATAACTGCAAAAATTCAAGGGGAAATAAACCAAACAAACCCAAACATCCATTTTAGTATTGTTAAATGCAGTAGGTTCACTTCTACTAAGGTCCCTGAACCTCAAGTTTCCAACTGCAAATTGCAGAGGGTAAAGATTATACACTTAGTCCATTCTTACATTTTCTGTTTGTGTTGCTACTGCCAATATCAGAGCCAGAACACTGGGCTACAAGGACCTCTGGTCTGCTCATGTATAGTCATTTTTATGCACTGTTTAAAATCTGTTCTCGGATTCCTGAGTTCATTCTAAGTGAATCAAGCCCAACTTCAAGCTTCCATTGAAATTCATGGTCTCTTTATGCCTTTTAGCTTCATTAGTCATGATAATAATTTGATTTACCATTATTATTTACTCTATCTTTCACTATCTCTGAATGTTTTATTGTTTTGCATTAAGCCAATCTACTGATACATTCATCTCCCTTGGAAATTCTCTTTCAATAATAGAATATTCTGCTAATGTGACAATCTTGCCTTCTTGGTCTATAGTGATTAATATGGTTATACATGAGAGGGAGTTTTTGAATCTGCTTTCATAAGCAATCTAAAATACAATTATTTTGTGAGACACATTTGTTTAACATTTTATATTACCATAGCCTGTAGCTGCTTATTCTGTTTTAAACTAAAAAGAAGTACCTTTTTATATTTCAATTTTCTACTTGCTTTTATATAATTCCGAGGGCACCTCTTTGTCCCCTGGACACTTTACACATCATTTTCCCTCTTTTACTCAAAGCAAATTTCTGACCCTACCTCCACACCACAAGGCTGAAATTTCATCTACCGTACAGCATTCCTTTATCCAATGACCGAGTATTAAAACTAGGCTTCTCATCAATAACTCTAGAGAGCATGGCTTTTAAAAGTGGAGCCTCAAATCAATATTTAAGAATCTGTTTTACCATCTGCACTGAGTTGCTGCAGCTTGTTGCAAACCACAAGGGACAGTGCATTAGTGCTGAAAGGCAAAGCCAGATCAATAGCTAAAGATCAGTGGGTGGGAGCTTCACTGCAGAGTTGCTTAGATTAATATAACTTTGCCAGTGAGTTTGTTAATAAGGAGAAATGGTGCTAAAGAGAGAAAAAGAACTGAAAAAACACAAAGCCAATCTAGAAGATCAAGCCTCTTTAAACCTCAGTCTCATAAAGACTTATGTGCATGTTTAATGCCATGTGTTGTGAGCAATCCCATGGAGTTAATGGGACATAAAACTACTACTCCTCTATAGCCAAACTGATGTGTAAGTCTTTCTGATCTTGATATATAAGGTTAGTGATAAGTGGGTTTTCTCTCCCCCAGTAAAATAAGATCTTGAAAGCTGGTTTCATGAGACATTAAAGAGCAGTATTTGTTGCTATTAAAAAAAATTAAGCAAACAAGACAGGAATTTTAATAGACTGAATAATTAAATCAATCTTACAGCAATTATTTGCTTTATCTGTGCGTGGTTGGGGGAGAGGGGTTAATGAAACACCTCTTCAATCATAAATCATTTACCATTGCTTCAGGCTTTTCTCTTTCCTCCTACTATTTGATAGCTAGAAGTATATAAATCAGGTTTTCTTCTTCCTCAGATTTAATTTTAACATATCTTGCACAACTGGAGGAAATACTATATAGACATAATTGCATTTCAGTAGAAACATATTCGAATTTTCATTAGCCATGTTTTAAATATCTTTATTATACATTCATCCAAACTGAGCAGAATGGAAGCTTTGGAGCCCGTGCTAAAGGCAATCTGTTACCAAATTTCAGTGGGATTCCTGCACAAGGAAGGATCCATTCCAGGATCTAGTTTAGCATGCATGAAATTGTAGTAACAGACCTTTAGTGACAGTCATAATTACAAAATTATCAGGATACAGGCACATTTTTTCATTGGGGATATAAAATCAGCAATGCATATATGCCTTTGTAGTGCATGCTTAAAAATAAATCCAGAATTAGGATAAGGAGAATAAGCCTTTATCAAGCATGGGGTCAAATAATTTCAGAAGCTCAGATAAGTTTCACTCCTGTCACATGAAACCTTGCAGATTTTGCCTGAAGTGGACATCACTTTGACAGTGGCCTCTCTGTGCTCAAAGGGAGAGTGATGCCTCTCTCTCTCTCTCAGATGATAAGCTGACATGAGACCAGATGCAGAAATAAAAAGCGTATTTTAGATGTAATGCTCACACAGAAGAAAAACAAGTTGTCTCTTTTTCAGTCAGACAATAAGCATCATTCATTTGGAAAGGTCAATATTAATTAGCAAATCCAGCAGGGATAGTCTGTCACAGGCTTTTTTGTGCATCTGGTTGTTCTCTGTTGCAAATGAAAGATAATCCATATTCAGTCAGAGGTCTGAAAGCTGTCTTGTTCCTGAAATTCCAACCTGCTTTAAACAACTGGTAAATACAATTAATTTAATTTTAAAAATTCAACATGTTTAAGTAGATTATCCTTGATTTCTCTCTTGGCTGCTTCCACAGCTCTGAATTCTTTAAAATCAAACACAATCTCAAAAAAGCCCAGCAGATTACCCAATTGAGTTACACGCCTGACTGACAGGACAGTGGCATTTATCCTTGGGGAAAGACTGGCATTTCTTTCAGGTCTGGATTTCAAATAAAAACGTTGAAAAGGACTCTCAATGGATAAACCACCCCCTCCATCTTTGAGTGGCATCTCTGAGTCACAAACCAAACTTGGAATTCACTCTGCATTGCTCCAAAGACCATTTTATACTTTTAAGATACTGATTGTCCAAGCCATGGGATTGGGATGCACCAGCTGAGGTGCTCTGCTCCATTCAGGGACAGTCCAGAGAAGATGACTGCTGGGATTGCCTGTCACCCATAAAGGCTTCCTTGGCCAAAGGGAGAAGGGCTCTAGTGGCTCCTGCTACAGATCCCGAGGTCAGGAGCTTGGGAAGTCTGTCTGGAGGACAGAAAGCACCAACGAATGGTGACAGAGGCTAATGCTGTATAACCTCAAAATTTGTATTTTTAAGATCACCAGTGCACACAGAGCAATAAACTTGAAACCACAGCTCCTCTTTCCTTGAAGTATTTTGCTGTAAACTTTGCACATGGGTAATGGATAATTAGAAATAGGGTTTTAGTCTACAAATACATATTGAGAAATGAATACTAAAAAACCCTTAAAGCAACATACAGAATTTAAATAAATTACTACTTCTGAAGTATGGAATGACTTTAGGATGTTCAGGCTATTACAAGAAATATCAATAGAAGTTATACTCTTGAGTGATTTAAATTTCCATATTGCATAACTATATAGTTTATATTTACCATTTAATAATCGTTTTAATAATTCTGATGAACTACTGAAAAAGCTCTTCATTTTTTTCTGACTTCACATGCTGAGTTTTCTTTAGCTGACTGCTTTATTACGTGATTTGTTGTAACAGCCATATGTACCCATCTAGCCCACAAGCTGTTTGGAAGAATAATATTAACTCCATGCACATTTATGAGGATGATATTAGCAATAAAACATGATATTAGCAATTAAAAAAAAAAATTAGCAACTATTTGTTAATTGAAGAGTTGCATATTATGCTGCTGTAAGTATATTTTTAGTCAGGATGCTCTTACTGCAACAGTATCCCTATTCTTGTCTTCCTTGTCACCTGAACCCCTTGCATGAGAATTCATGGAATTTGAGGTGGGGGTTAATTCTTTTATTCCTTCAATGTTCCCAGCAGACTGGTCTAACAATGATACTTTTGCTGCTGTCACAGATTTCCATATACTGCCTTTTTCCTGTACTGCAGTGCCATGCATGCTGTCTGATGACATCTCAAAGGCAATCTTTGGGTGTTTTGGCAAGTACACTATTTCGTTGAAAGGTTCCGTATTATTTAAATTAATTCCCTATCTGTTGCTGATCGAGTCTGACTTTCATATCTGTTTTAAATCTTTACCTATAAAGACTTACTTTTGCACCATGGACTGCAAGAACACCTTCCTTATTCCCACCCCTCTAATATTCTGAACAACCAGGGACATTCATCTCTTTGGCACCTCCTCTCCAGAAGATTTCTGATGGCATCTTCTCCCACCACTTGGAAAGTCTGATAATAACATGGAACAGCATTATGTATGTAGCTGCTCTATGGTTACAGATTGGTCTTTCCCTGATACACATTTGTAATGGCTACACAAGATTTTCTTGTGATCCTCACTCTGCACTGCACAATCTGTTACAAAGCTGTTCAGGTAGTCCATTAGAGACACAACACATTTTATCACACCTTATCAGTATCTCAATGACCATTTAAAATTCAGCTACTGACCTGATATTCTTTCAGTGCCTTATAAATAGATTTGGTGTTATGAGATAATTTTTCTAAGGGACAGAGATCCCCATTACAACTCATCACACAAATTGGCAGCTTGCTAATAAATCTCAGCATAGGCACCAAGGATGAGTGCATATGGAAGTCATCTCATCTTATCCATGTCAAAGCCATGAGGATTTATACGGGAAACCTTGTAGTGCTGCTGTCATTAATGCCAGAGACAGAGATTTCACCACTGAGCTTAGAAAACTAGAAATCTCCAAGACATTATAATTTATTAACATCCTGTGTTGGTTGACTTACACTACAGATATTAGTATGTAATTTATTTTTACAGTATGGCACAGTAATTATTCATGGCACTCTCTAAACTTGCACAAATGTATTCCCTCTTCCCCCAAGAGCTGCAGTGGACTTTATCAAAGCTACAGAGATTTGAATAAATAAGGGGAAAATGAGTAAATGCAAATGCTCATTATCCAGGTATTTTTTGTACTTTTTCCATTGGATTTTTCATCCCTAAAAGTATGTACATCCATTACAATCTTGGAACAGCATCTGAAATGCAGCATGCAGTGACACTAGACTGTGCTGAGAAAGCAGGGATGCATGCAGAACACGAGGGCTTACAGTGACTCCAGTTGTAGTGTTTTGCTTGAGAAACGAACTCAGTTATGGGGAAAGACTGAAAGAGAAGCCAAGCTAGGAGAGCAGGGTACTGATCATGCATATGCACCAGATGTAAATTTAGCAACTGTAAAGAGGAATCAGATGCACAGTCAAGGTACTAGAGAGACAATCATGCAAATAACTTGATTTTGCAGACTGGATTTTGGTGTATCCTTTTGGGCTGCTATGGGCTGTATGTAATTAACTTTGCTTGCCTCTGAGAGCTATACTGAACCCACTCCAATCAGCAGCACATGGGCCTACTCCTTTTAACACTTTGGAAGTTCTACCATTGCTGTGTCAGTTTTGTACTGTACACACTCAGCTTCTCAATGAGCTTGACTAGACTTCAGTGCAGCAATGCTACATTAAATGGCTATTTTCTAACTCATAGATCTGGAAAATGGGGTTTAATCAATGACCATTAGACCTTGCGCTCCCTTCTGGCATAAAATGCCTTCTTTCATCCAGCATTGCTGTATTGTAGCTTTAATAAGTTCTGATTGGCATTTGGCATTGAGTTACACGGGCATGGAGGCCTTATTAGCAGGAAGAAATGGAAGTATTACAGAACAAAGCAATTAAGTGGGACAGGATAACTCACAGCATTGTGTTAGACTGTGTCATGCTTACATTTCACTTCATGGTATTGAATTGCCCCTACAAGCACAAGGAGATACAGCTAACAAAGGTAAAACATTTCTCTGCTTAGGAAATTGTCCTTGAAGGTTATTTTCTATAATTGGAGACCACATCCTAAGAGGTTCTGAGCATGTGCATTTCTCCTTGCAGTCAACAGGCCCAGTCATAGTCATTTTACTATATTTACTTCAGTTTTTAAAATAGCATATGTATGAAATCTGTGCACCACTTATGTCTCATTTAAATCTTCACATGCTTTTTCCTCCCCTTTTGCCCCTACTAATAAGATCTGCCTACCTCAAAGAGGTTCAAGTAGGCACCGAAGGGCATAAAACCTCTTATGTACTCTGGTACTAGAAGAATTTCTCTTGAATTTCCTTCCAATGTTTTAGCATGGCAAAAGAAACTGATGACCCAATTCTGTGAGACGGCGGTGTCCTGGAAGAGCCCTAGTCCTGAAGGTGACTAAAGCAGAGCCACCACAGTTTATTCATGAGGTTCTCAGCTTCTCAGCAACCAACCACATGCTGCCTTTGTTAGGGCACAGACAGTTTCGGAAAATTAGGAACAAGCAGGCTGTTTGCACAAGGCAAAGTGCCCAGGCTTGCCAGATTAGTGGTGGGAAGAACCACAGTCTGTCTCCTCTAGACCACAGAGAACTGATAGTAAGACAATATAAACATGCATTTTTCTTCAACTTTTACTTGGAGAACAAAGGACACTGAGATTTCCTAATCCAGAAAACAGATTCGAAATTTTGAAGGCAGTCTGCCAATTAAAATTTTCTTGCTGCAGCATTCAAAACAGTGCTTGTGTATTCACAACAGTATGCTCATCTACTTAAATACTCCCTCATCCTCTTTGATTTCTCAGGAATCCTCTCTCTTTTGCTAAAGAGTTCTGCCTTCTGCACTGATCCCTGCAGTAAGAACCATAAGGGCAACTAGCCACAAACATGACTATTATCAAGTTCATTGCTAATACTTGCACAGGTGAAAAAAAATTTCTTCTTTTTGCTGTTTTATTTTCAGATGTGCCTGCAAGTGGGAAACTAATACCATGGAGTATCACACACCTACATGCTCTGTGTGAATAGTAAGAGTTTAATGACATCTGGGGCTTAATAGAGCAAGGACTTACGCTTGGAATGTTTGTCACAGAGAGCTGACGCCCTCATGTCGCAGAGTCTCAGGGATCCTTTGCTGCTGCTGTAGACAAAGAGATTGCAGTGGTGGGGATGGAATTCAGAGGCTGTAATCACTTCTGTCAGGTCCTCCATATTGGCTGGCTTTATATCTACAATGTCTGAATGGAAGTTTCATCAAGGAAAATGCAGTTGTGTGCAGGTAAACCACAACCCTTACTTGAAGGAAGCATGTAAATGCACACAGTTGTAATGCTTTTAGAGAAAGATATACTCATCTGTTGGGCAGTAGTGCAGTTTTAAATTTCCATACCTGGCCCACTTACACCAAACTCAAAGAGCAATGTCAAACTCAAAGTCTGCACAGTTTTACTGCAGATACCATTAGCAGGTCATCATTTGTCCATGCTGTGCAAAGACATCAAAGAAACAGTGCTCCAGGGACATAGAATTCTCACCTTCATTGAAACAAATAGAGAGCAGGTAGCTGTACCTCCTTCACTCGCTTTGAAACCCCTGCTCTATCCTAAATAATACTGACTAATAGGGGACAATGCACAGCTCAGGTCTGCTCACTCCAGTAAGGCTCACTGGCTTTTATGATCATGCAACTTAAGCTAAAAAATACATGTAGCTTAAGTTAGAAGACCAAAAATTTTAAAAAATACTTTTTTGGCAAAGGCACACGTGGCAAACACAGAAGCATTTATGCAAATAATTTTGGGTGAATATATATTAATGCAATTTCCTTTAAAAATTATGCACAGTACCAGGTTTGCTATTTGAATACTTACGAAAGAAGTATCTGAAGTGGCAGTCTTAGGTTTTACGTAAATGACGCTCACAACCAAAATCAATATGAATTTCTGTGACTGAGAATCGTACCCCTGAATTGTTTAAGTGAACATTATCTGGAACAAACATACATCAAAGATCTACTTTCCCAAGCACAAACTTGTCAGCTGGATCACCAAAGATTACCCACATGAGGTGTACCTCGCATGGTGCCTCTCCAACACTTACATCTCCATTTGTACACAGAACCTGCCTTAAAACCCAGGACCCACACCGAGCCTGTGTTTGGAGGAGAGGCCATTCTGCAGAAGATTGCTCATAAAGAAAAGAATGAAAGAAAGAGTCTCCTGAGGGGGCTGTAAGAAAGCAGTAGATACACAAGCATAAAATGAAAGAAGGATATATATACATATATATGTAAAACAGTACATTTAAATAAGATAGTGCATTTTCACATGGCCCTCAGCAATCTGCTACAGATAAGCCATCCAAATGTTAACAAATGCTTCGAAAAAGAAGAGTAACATTACCCTATTTTACTGATGAGTTTGTGCGAGAAGCAATAAAGGATTTGCATAAGATCACATGGGAAATGCATGACAGAACAAACCCAGATCTACTGAGTCCCAGTGCAGTGCCCTAAACACAAATCATCTCAGTGCCTGGATTCCCTGAACATAAAATTTGAATCAGCTGATGTTCAAAATTTAAACATCTCAGAGGATAAGATAAATGAGAAAATCTGTTTTATTGATGGCAAGAGAAATCATATATCATGGTACTAAGCCTGTTTCTGTTCCCACTGTGACCACTTCCCAAATGGAAGACCTTTGATTGATTTCTGTGGGAATGGGATACAGTCTATCACCACACTTACACTCTATACTTTGATCTTTCCCAAAAATATAGGTCCAGAACACTACAGTGAAATAGTACAAAATATTCAGAGATAATTATCTTGATGACTTTGCATTCATCACACTGTTGTGGGGTTTTTTTCTTTTTTTCCCCATGTGGTTTAGAAAGGAAAATATCAGCAAAACTATTAATATCTTGTGACATTTAATAACAACTGGGAATGAATTAATGTTGCATTTTAACTGCATTCCTCCTTACTTACATTTGCATCCATCTCCAAGAATCCATCATGATTAATACAAGTGCAATGAACGTTAAAATGTAGAAACATTGATCTACCTCTTTTATAAAGCATCACTAAATATTCTTGAAAATCAACAGGAAAAAAAAAAAATCTTTATTCAGTTATGTGCATTTGGTGAATTTGTCTCAAGAAACATCTTTAAGTAAAAGCAATTGCTTTCAGTGATTGAATTGCTTTGTAGAGTTCAGAGAAATTATAGTTACTCAATGAAAGAATTTCACCTCTCAGCAGAGAGATGAATAATTGCTGAGTGATGAGAAAGATATAAAATATAAATAGAGTATGTGAAACAGTCATGGTAAGTATCATTTTTCTGGATGCTGAAGACACTATTGATGAATTTCCTTTCATTGCTTAAAATGAATAAACCTATGCTGAATAATGAAATTAAATATTCCATCCTCGTGCCAGAAAAGCAGAAAATACTTGAAACAGACTGCATTTCCAGATGTGATCTAAATCTCCACTGAGAAAGAACCTCATTTGCCTACTGAGGATCATAACGAAAATGAAAATTCATCATTTCGCTAGATTTAGAAAAATTAAAACAGTAACACTATTGAAGTAAACAAGCAAGGGACTAGAGAGCTGCAGATGAGATTTACTCCAAATGCATTTGTAATAATAGATGGAAAAACAGCCTTTGTTTTGACAGCTACAGAACCCAATATATCAAAAGAATAATATGTCACACAAAGGAACATTTTCCTCTTCTCATGATTTTTGCCATCTATTTGAAAACAATCAAGTACAGCTTGACATGTGATGTGTGGGAACTGTATTTAAACTAGCATGACATGGTAAGGGCAAGCATCTCCCATGGGACATTTCTCATTTCTATTTTTCTATCTTCCTTTTGTGTCTTTTCTTCCTTTTAAGCACAGCATTGCATGGCAGAAAAAAAAAATAAAATAAAAAAAATTGGACCAGACAGTGTGCTACAGAAACAGGGCCTTTGGTGAACTTGAAAAGCACGAAACAGAGGGAATCTGACAGAAACTGATTAAATGAAAATTTCACTGCTAAAGAGAAAACTATCCTAATGGCACAAATCTGTAGAGCTGTGTCCTACACTACTGCCCTCTCCTGCAATTGGATCTCGTGGAGGGCCGTCTTGAGTGGGGCATGTTCCCTCTCCTCCAGAGCACTCACCTCTGAAATACCAGCCACATTTGATTCTTGTATCACAAGAGATCTGCTTCATTTTCAGAGATAAAACACCTAGGACCAAAGCTATCTCAGACAGAAAGAACAGAGAGCTCACTTCACCACTGGCAGCATATTAGGATATAATTCTGTTGTCCTAAAAAGTCGGTGTTTCTGTGCATTAACAAAGTACAAATTTCCCCTAAGAAAATGGAAAAGATCTTTGTATTGCTTAGACTCCCACACATGCTTGTCAAGAACAAGGCATTTTGATCCCTGGCAGACACTTGCACTAAGGGAAGGCTGGACTGGCACCTTGCCAGCGATGGGCTAGAATACACTGGCAGTCTTTTAATTCATTAACACTAAAACAGGGAACAGAAAATACCTTCTTGCTTGCAAAAAGTAGAACAGGTCTTTCCCCTTAACTACTTGCTGTCTTACATACCAGATCTCTCCTCCACTGCTTGGCACCATGAAACAGGATAGAGCCATTGAGGGGCCAGCAGAATTTCTAGATGCTCTCCACAGTAAAATGGAAATGAAAGGTCGAGTACACTTGGCGACTACAATGGTGAGAGATGATGCTCTTACAGTTGGGTTAGCAGAGCTACAACACCAGGAAGTTAATTTTGGGAAAGGCAACAAACCTGCCCGAAGGCAATGTAACCTTAAATTTGGCTGAGTGTCTGTGTCGCCTTCCCCAAAGTGTTCAGGAACAGAAGTATAACAAAGGAGCAAACAGGGCAGGGCTTGGCTGCAAGGAGGCTTTAGGGAAAGATCTGAGAGAGGGGGGAGGGTGAGAGAAGAAAAACACTAAGAGAGGAAGGAGGAAGGAGCATAAGGAAAGGCATGATTAACAGCCTGCAATGATATGCAGTGTGAGGAATGTGATCTGAGTACACGATTGAGTTATATGGCATGTTTAGTTCTAATCCAGTATTTTGTGCTGCTGTTGTGCAGCTGATAGCAAAATGAGGATAACAGGAGGAAGAAAATTTGTTCCACTGCCTCTGGGCCACTGATCTAACAGAAATATTCCCCTCTGGGAGAAGTCACTCCAGAAAGTTCCTTTTATTGCAGGTTACAAAGTTGACCCTCACCTTGATCCAAAATTCATATTAATCAGACTTCTCCTCTTGATCAGCTAGAATATAAATGAGCATGCCTGCTTTATGCTCATGCCAAAACATGTATAATGAGAACGTGGAAAATACATAGGGTTCCTGCTGAGCAAAAAAGGTCCCAGAATAAGTTTCCTTGTATGATAATGGAAACATAGCAGCCTCCTTAAAACAGATTAAATTCCCTTTGAAGTGAACAGTATGCATAAAGAAATAGCTGCTTCGTCTTCCTGAAACCATCAAGGAATTCTACAAGAAACTGAATTTTGTAGAGAACAAATTTGCAACTCACAGGCTATGGCATATAAAAGACTGAATCGTCTATCATTATTTTGGAATAATTTTTAAATGACTTGTGGGTTCACTGCAAGAAGGAAATAATTTTTATGGTCAGAAGAAGGCTCGAGAAAAAAAATTACTTGCCCCCTCCCCCCTTTATTCAACTGCAATGGAGAAGAGGCTTTCTTTAGAAAGCCAGACAAAATTTTCCACAGTAACTTCACAAGCAAAACAAAACTCTCATCTTTCTTATTTCAATATATGCTGATATGACACTTCATTTTTATCTCTGCGTGGGACTTAGGTTTTTGCAAATTTAAGCACTTTCAAAAAATAACCTTCAGCATAACATATCTTACCAAACCTGGCTGCTCCCTGTGTTTTCCACAGAGGTTTGTTCAGGCTACTAATTTTGTCTGCATCTCACACCTACATTTCAGCTTAGCCCCAGAAAGATTCAGTGACTAGTAGTTGAAATCAATAGCAATTCATGGAAGCTGCCAGAGCTTCAGTTTAGAGTAATTGATTACTGTGGTCCTGCTGAGGCTCTACACTTTTAATATAAGCATTTCTCTGAGTGGTTTCCTCTGTTAGTCATTTAGTGCACACTATTTTCCCTACAAGAAGGGAACTCTGATGCTTACAAATCAAGCTCTATCAGTTTTACACTTCCTACATGACAGTTATATCATTCCTACACCATGTGCCAGCTGAGAAAATGAATTCCAAATGGCTCCAGTTTTCTTCTAGGCTGGGTACATCAGGGGACCAAGGACAGAATTAGGCCTCAGTATGCCTGACAACATCATGATGTGATTATGTAATCTTATTATCAACGAAAGAAGCAAGCCCTAACTTTTAAACAACCATCAACCTACTCCTTTCTTCTTATTTCTTATATATACACTGTATGTTTTCACTGTTGAATGACAATTCTACAATAGGCACATCCTGACAGTAAGGACAGCACTGGATAGGGTCCAGCTTCTGAATCTCTGTCTTTCAAGGCTTGCTGTCCAAGAGTCAAGGGTTCCTGGAGTGAGCTGTCAATAGGTTAATGGATGTGGCCTTTTCTTCAGATTCCAGTGTTTTACCTTAGGCAAAGAGATGACCCAGTGTTTATATTCCAAGTACTCCTAACAGCCACAGTGTCAATGTTTTCCATCGCACAGCATTTACCAAGTGCTTCACTAAAAGCAGGCACTAAATCAGTTTTTTATAAGCCCAGAGAGTTGCAATTACGTTTTCTGTACCATTTGAGTCTTCTGAACCACAAAAGCAGGAACTGCTGCATAAGTGTGTGCTCCTCTTAGCTGTCTTGAACCTAATACCTGTTAATGCAAGGTATTGATCCATACTAAGTAGTACAATGTCAGCTCAATTCTATTTTTAATTCCATAGTTTTTGTAACAGTGATGCTTCAGACATCATACCAGAGTTGGGAACTCTGGCAACAGTCTCACACTCGCGGTGATTTGCTGAAAATACCAATTTAAATGACTTGATTTTGATTGGCAATAAAACATCTTTATCAAAGGCACTCAGACAATGTCATTACATTAGTACAAAGGCTTCTGTATTTTCCCTCATATCAGGATTATGAGATACAGAAAGAGTAAAAACCACTATGGGGCCTGTTAGCTCTATGTGGAAGGCCAAACCATAGCCAATTACGTTAGGTGCTGTGCAAACACAAAGTAAAGGGATTGCTCGTGATATAAAGAACACGTACAAAGAGCATACAAAGAAGAGATTAAGTAATGTTAACACAGTTCTGTCAACTTCTGAGGTTTCTTAAGTCAAGGATTACAGCCTAAGACAGATGAGAAAGAGCTGTTAGTGGAAGAAGGAAAGTCATGGTCATAGTTAAAAGGCTGCAGTAGCAATGAACCTTCCAGCCATTCAGCTAGAACAAGCCACAAATGAGAATTTGGCTGTGTTTGCTAAACGAGAGGTTGAGATCTAGCTCATCCAGAGACAGGATGATATATTCAGTATATCCTCCTCTATTACTGGCAGTGCACTTTTATACAGTGTGGATAATAAGGGGGTTCTGCATGCTGGAATGCTCCTTGGGCAATGAACTCACATTTATCCTCTCATTATCACTGTCAGTACAACATGGTCCATGACTCAAATTTCTGAACCAAGGCTGAAACTCCTGGACTTTCTGTCTCAAGTTTCATTTGGAATTGGAGATACTTGGCAAGAAATTAAAAGTAATATTAGAAACATTTTCATTCATTAAATTTAAAGCAAAGTAGAGTCAGTATCAGTATTAATGTTCTACACAGAATGAAACTGAGGCATGAAGTGGCAAGGGTAAATTTAAGGGCTAGCAAGAGCAATAGCTCTGGATTCTGATCTAGTGGTCTCTGTCCTCCCTATCTGCAGCTGTCCAGTCATGAGAGTATTCACTCAGTTCTCAGCTTGGTTATTTGGCTTTGAGAGGTTATTATTATTCTCATTATTATGTTTGTCTTTTGCTACTTTCCATAGAGTGCATACTGGTCTAAAGACTCATTCTAAATTTGAGAGATCTCATTCTGATTTTTGCAATGTCCGAATTACTTTTCATTCCTATTATCTTGGTAACATAAAAAGAGACAGCAGCAAGAAAGCCCTGAATCTAATAAAACAAATATTACTTGAAAAAAGAATAAACACATTTTAAATGTAGTTAGTGAAATTTTAGGAAATTGCTTTTACTGCCATAAACTCAGTAGACACCAGACTTTGCTGTATGCAAGTTGCAGGAAAATAAATTTAATATATAAGAGAAACTGCCTATGCAGTAGCAGCAACATTTGACTAAGCATTGAAAGCAGGGAATTGTAGAGCAGCACTGCTAGAAAAGAGATCATTTTAAATGGTGCAAGTCACATTCAAACTTTATCATAGAGAGGCCTGTTCATACACATTTCAAACAATGATTTGCTTAGGGAATAATGAATTTAGAAGTAGATACTGGAAAACTTTAATTTATTTAGGAACAGAATTTTTTGCTTGTTTTTTGGAACAGAATGCCTGCATTTTCATCTGTAGACACAGTCACATGCCTGCTTTAGCGACAGCCATATGCAGATTCAAATTTTCAAGAGCAAAGACATTATCTGCATATACACAGCTGAAAGAAAAATTAAGTGGATGAATCAACAGAGGAAGACCTGCCTTCATAAGTGCACACCTGCAGTCACTCAGTCACTGAAAGACTGCAATGTCATTTTTAGTTCATGTATTTGCATATGAATTGATTATGATTTGTCTGAAACTACTGTGGCACACTTAATGTTACACTTGGAACATAAATACCAGAAGAGCCTCAGGTATGTATAAATTATTAACAGAAGAGCCTTATTAAGTCCCCCAGCTCAGCTTCTCTTAGGCAGGAGTGTTCTACATAGTACAGTTAAGTGGCACCATGCACTGCATACAAGCAAAGGTTCCAAGAAAAGAGTGCTACTTCAACATTCATAAGGCAAGGATAATTTATAAACAAAAACAATATAATCTCATCATTCACAAACCTGCTTTCCTGAAATCCATTAGATGCTTAACAGAAAACTGAGAGGGATCTACTTCGTTTACTGAATAGAGTCCCCGGCATTACAGAGAAATATGACATACAAAATTCCACAAACTCCATTTTTAAAATAGCCTGGGATTTTTTTGCCCACATATCTTGGAAATAAGAGACAGAATGTCTATTTTCCTTCTTCTTCTTCTATTTTTTTTTTTTTTAATGAATAACCTATGTGCTAATAGGTAATCCTATCAAGAAATTTCTTCTTGGTAATTACTAAAATCCCATGCAGCTGAGGAAGATCTGTCTCTTAAAAAGCAGACACAAATTCCAGCTAGAGGGTATAAACTCTTTAGACCATTTGGTGGGGATTTTTCTTTCCCAATATGCAACTTATTCTTTCATACACATTTCAGGAAACACCAATACAGTAGTATTTGTACCCTAGTCGACTGGAATAATTCTATATTCTATTCTGTATTTTAACTGCATTTTCAATTCAAGTCACAAATGACACATTTTTGCAAACTTTGGCTAGATAG
The DNA here is from genome assembly GCA_036630365.1 of Acanthiza pusilla. NCBI lineage: Eukaryota > Metazoa > Chordata > Aves > Passeriformes > Acanthizidae > Acanthiza > Acanthiza pusilla. The sequence goes on from JAXCHO010000164.1 coordinate 53,289,985, forward strand.
AAGTGCCTTTTAGAGCATAAAGCCCTCCCCTTCCCTGCACACTTGTTATGGGAGTAGTGAAATAAAACTATCTTAAAAAATAGCCAGATATTTCTGAAAAATAGCTACTTTAAAAACACTAATAAAAGCTTACACTCAAATCACCTATATTACATTACATAAGATACCTGCTTAAAATCTTGTGGCAGGACTTATTATCTAGTTGCTTAATTAATTTGAAATTATTTACAAAAATGCCCATCAGCGTGCAGTGAGTATGACACAAGTCAAAATAAGACCTATTCTTAAATCTACTGCCATACCTTTGTGAAAGTTAATATAGCCTTTATTTACAGAGCATTTCTATTCCAAAGGCCCAGACTACTGCAATTTCACATGCAGTGGAAGAACCAAAGGGCAGTTCTCACCAATGTGTACTATGACAGCAGAAAATAAAGCAATGTCTGCATTAATGAGAGTGTCCTGGCTATTATAATAGTGAGAAAAGCTTCCAAGGTCTCAGGTTCTGACAGCACACAAAGAACACAGAGGTACAGACTTCAAGCTTGACAATACCTGAGATGACCTCGTAAGCATTTTTGTGACATCTGTCCTTGTATGGAATACTCTTCAAGCTAAAGATTTTTTAGCTAATGAGCAAAGCAAGTTATATTTTCTTCTTTTTTTATGTTAATACTCTGAGAAAGATTGTGCTTTGCAAGGTTAATTTCAAGTCCAAACTCGCATGGGAATGAGAATAATTAGACTCATTTAAGAGAATTCTCCCCTCTGGCAGAGCTGATTAAATTATTTATACATTATCTTTTCGTATAATTGTACCTAGAACTGTGTAAATGGGTTTTTTTGTCTAACTTTCAATAAATTCATAATACCCGTTTTTCAAGTTGGATACACCGACTGCACCTGTGACAACAGAGAATGGCTCATTTTCAAAATGCTTCAATGAGAAATTAATCCAGAGGGAAACAGAAGCATGCAATTTAAAAGCTTCCACAATGACAACACACTGATTAAAACTCATCAGCTGAAGAAATAAAATTAGTAAGACAATAAATCTTGGACTGAATCCTGTTACCCATTTCCACAGGAATAACTTCATTGACTGCAGTCACATTACACAAAAATGAGTGCTACTTAGATGAGTATCAGTTCCATGATGTGACCCTTTATCTGCAATTTAATATTCTTTGCTGTAGTTCCCAAGTTGCCCTCTGCTAAGGAACTCAGGCTCTGGGTAAAACCTGAAAGTCTGAATGGAATAAACCACTAGGGTGAAAAAGGAAATCTGGTGGTTGATGCTAACAATCATTTCAGCTCTACTAAGTGCTCTTTCTCCCTTTGACAACAATGAACTTGGGAAACATTAAGATAATGACATTTTAAAGGGAATTCCTGATACAAAATAGTAACTTGTTTGCTACAGTCCCTGTTAAATTGGAAAGCAATTGGCTCTATGGAGATCTGTGAAAAGACATCTTTGCACCTATCGTAAAATTTTAAGTATCTCCTAGAGTTGCATTGCCTGGATCACTCTACAAGCACATGAATTCAGCGAAATCCCAGTTGTGTTCTTTAATGCACTATTAAGGAATTCTGAAATGGTTTTTATGGGCTCAGGATTTCACACTATTCTTTATCATTTGCTACAACTCCAATCAATTTTCTTTTTCCTTGTTGCAATTCACTGTACATTTTTAAAAAGCAAGAGTATTCTAATGCCTCTGGCTATGTTTTTCCTTACCTCTGCAGAAATGATGTAATAGGTAGGGGTCTCTATTTGGGGACAACTGCATTAGAGAAGACAGACGGCTAGATAAAGAAATCCATTAAAAGAATAAGGTAATCACACACTTATTCATTCAAGTTGTGTATGGACAGGAGCGATAAGTAAGAAAATTATGTATTCTGATTAACAAATTAATATTTTTATTAAACAATAAATCTTCAGTGCAGTAATTATCCCAAGGCTATAGCTGTGCTCAAATCACCTTAAATTAACTTATTTAAAAGCAACTACAGAAAAAGGAAGAGACTGGTCATTGCCAAGAAAGCAAAGGCCTCATCTGTAATTAGTTTTTCACAGCCAGATTCAACTCTTCCAATTTATTTATCTTGGAGGATGGCTAGTTAGGGAATATTTCCATAAGGCTATCCCATGCCCTGATGACACTGGTATCATACACTCCAGCCATGCACTGTTTGCTTTTGCTGCAATACACATTTCAGCTGTAGAGCCAGGAGGATCTCATTCAGGGATTGAATGCTGAGATACTGCTTAACTAGCTCTGATATTGCTCCTTTGGCTATCGGTCATGCTCTGTCATCCAATTCTCTCTGACTGGCTGACAGTCAAATTCCTAAGATAGGAGTCAATTTAAGGTGATCAGAATAGTTAAAAGCAATTGTTTCTGACAGGGATCACAGAGTGTCCCCTGGCAAGAAGCAAAACCAAACAAAGTATTGAAAGACCACTTTTGCAAATTTATTCACTGTTTTCAGAGCTCCCTAAATCTGAATTTATAGATGCTTAAGAGATCTCCTAAAAGATGCTGAGACTTCGCTGTATTTCTTGAAAACAAATAATCTGTAAGGTCTTTATAGTGCCCACTCATACAGCCTTACTGCCGTAATTATTATCTATTATTTTAATTACACAGCTATATATAAAGAATGCAATTTGCACACGCTCACATATAAACATAGCACTTAACTCTGAAAAGCTTAAAAGCGGTACTCAATTAAGATTTTACACTATAATAATGACCACATCAGAAACAGTATTGTATCTGAACTGGATGTAGCTTTACCTCAACAGAAGCAGAGGAACCAATTCAGCGCCTGTTTTAGAAGCTGTATCTATGTTAGTGTCTACAAGACAAAGTCATTTAAGTGATCCTAGAAATGCAGTTCTCTCTTGGCACTTTGCACTGGGGACGCACAGAATTTTTCTTACAAATGAGTCTACTGAGAGTTCATGAAAGGCTCTGTTTACTATCGGGATTCTATGCAGTTCAGAGAAGATGACAACTTACAGTTACACATACTTACCTACATATTAATTTCATCCCTTGACTGATACTAAAAACATTTCTTGTGTGATTTTCATAAAAGAATCCCTACTGCATTTTTCCTAACAGACAGCCAAAACCACAAACCAAGGACTTATTCAGAAGGACCTGCACAAGCTCAAGAAGTGGGCCCAAGAGAATCTCATGAGGTTTAATAATACCAAGCAGAAGGTGCTGCACGTGGGTCAGGGCAAGCCCCGGTATCAACACAGACTGGAGGAAGAACAGATCCAGAGCAGCACTGCCCAGAAGGGCTCGGGGGTGCTGGTGGAGGAGAGGCTGGATACACTCACAGCCCAGAAACCAACTGTGTCCTGGGCTGCATCCATAGTGTGGGCAGCAGGTCAAAGGAGGGGATTCTGCCCTTCCACTCCACTCTGGTGAGACTCCACCTGAGTGCTGTGTCCAGTTCTAGAGATGATCTGAATTGCTTATGCTTTTTGCTTACTTAATTCAAAGAATCTTGCTCGAAAGAAGAGGATATTTTTCATTATTTCAATAATTCCCTTAAGTGCCATCGTATCTATACAGGACAGCACTTTGCTGTGGTCCCATCAGCAGCACTTCATGGAGCTGTTCCTATCCTAAGCCTTGGTATATGACCTATGATCTGTTGTCACTCATACATATCTTTGCTGACACAGAAATAATAAGCATTATATAGGAATAAAACATATCTAAGGACTGCAGTACCTGCTGCTCATCTATTAATTACATCTTAGCAAAACTTATTACTGAACTGCAGCAGTGTAAACAATCCTCAGGCTACCAGGTGATTTGGTATCTGCAGTTTCATAGGCAATTTCAAAGTAATTTATTTTAAATGCACAAATACTCTAAGCTGAAAGGTCTCAAACCCAAAAATTAAAAGGTCAAGTCAATGGAAGCTGCCGTTTTGCAGAGCTTTGAGAATCAGATCACTTTAAAACAACCTGAAATAGATAATGAATTGTTGCTAAATGGGTGACAATGAATTTCCCTCTACTAAAGTAATTTTTCTCATTAAAAACTTTTCCATTGCTTCAGATAAGAGTAACACAAATGGAAAATTCTTGGGAAAGACAATGGTCTACAAGGCTTAGGGACTACAACTCTTCTCCTAAATTCATTATCATATGGCTAAATGCTAAAATTGGCAAGGTAAACATTCATCTCTGACAACAAAGTTTTTGCTTCTTACAGCCTTCTGCAAGGTCAGCATTGTCTTGTATTTTTAAAAGACATTAAATTATTTTTCTCTGTCCATTAAAGGAAGCAATACCCAGTAGAAAACTTCTATTGGTACTCAGTGAAATTCCCTCTTATTGCATTCTGGCAGTTAAGAAATCTCTATGGAGCAAAGATACTGATTTTTATTTCTCCAAAACAAAACCATTTTCATAGCATTTCTACATCTCTGTTACCATTTTAACAGGACTTCTCTCTCCTGAAAAGTCTGCCATTTCACCTGACACAGAATTAGAGTATGGATGGAAGTAACGGAAAGCAGAATGTGCCCAGGCAACATTCAGATTCTGAGTTAAAATTCCAGCAAACTTATTTCGCTCTCACAGTATTTGTTTAACTGAGTATAAAGTGGTGCTAAGACTAACCTCAAAATTTGATTACAATTATTTTTAGATACTCTTATTACAAAATATTTGTGTAAAGTATATCAACTACTTCAGTAATACAGAGGATCTTTATCATGATCAGTTTACAATGCAATGATCAGCAGATGAGAAATGGCAATGCAACAAAAGCTCTAACAGTTAAATATAGATACTTGATACGAACTTCATGTATTCACAAGTTTCATGCAATAGAACTTCTTCTTTTTCAGTTTTTATCCTATTTCCTGTACATAATGTTCTTCCCCATGGCTTTCCAAGATGGGGCACTGGAGCTCTCAGTCAGCATTTCCCATAGTCTGCCTCAGAGTACAATTCAACATTTTTTCAAAATGAACAGAAAACCTTCAGTTTACAGTACTCAGGTGCAAGTTAGATATGGAAATCTTTGGTTTTGCCACTGTCAACTCTTACTAGAAGACTCTTTTACTAGAAGGCCAGTACTCTCATCTGAAAAAGCAGTCGAAAGAGGGAATCACCCCAGAATCTAATCAGCTTGTTGAAACAGCTTTTCCCCCCTCAGTTGTTCATATAGGAGTGTTTTAATTAGAAAGGCAAAGTAGCCATTTCTCAAGAGTTAGAATGAGAGAGCTCTCCAAACCATGGGATCAGTGTACATAGCACCTCTGCACTCCTCTGCCTCTTACAGACCTGATTTTAGCTTTTCAGACATCTTCATTCTCCTTTAAAGGAGAGAGACAGACACAAGGCATGTGGGAGAGGGAGAGACTCCAGGAAGTAAAGAACAAAAGAAGAACACAAATTTGAGGAAAAGCTCCTCAAGTGTTGCTAGTAGCAACTCAGCTGGAATATGATTCTGTGGTATAATATTCACCTTTTAAATACACGATGGAGATTGACAGACTCTTCCTGACAGAAAAGGAAGTGCTAACATGTATTACACAGAGCTCTCAAAAGAGAAATAATGTCTGCCATCTCCCAAAGAGAAGGTGGATTCTTTAGGAAAACAGTGCTGTGGGTGGGGGTGGCAGCAGGTTCTCACCCAGTACAGACATATTTTTGGGAATGCAGAAAATGCATCCTTGTGCACGCAGCTTGTGCAGAGTCATCCTGGCTCAGGCATTTTTATAGAAACAGCCTTATCCCACTCAAGGGCATAAACTTGCTCCACAAATAGCAAGACAATACTGCAGATCTGCTTTCAGTTTAGCATTCACATACTTAGCACTGAGCCAGGTAACAGGGATTTTGCAAGGCTGGCTATCTTCCCCAGCCTAGGGGCTGTTCCCAGACCTCTGTATATGCCCTATATATGCACTACATTCAGATGCACAGTGGGCTGCCATAAACTTGGTCTCCATCAATGTACCATGTTATTTTGGGTTTTTCTATTTTTTTCCTGTTGTTTACTTCTTCAGTAAAATAATTTTCCCAAGATATGGTGCCTAACAAACTGACTATCTATGATATGATTCAAATACCAGAATGCATTAGACTATAAGAAGGCCCTATGGTGATTTGCTAATTAGCGTAACCCTTTTGGGACACAGAAGAAGGAATTTTTTATTAAAACAGGATAACCCTGGACTATATTGATCTGACTGAGAAATGAGTATTTTAGTCAAGATGAGTCTCAAGATGAGCACATGCTGGAAACAGCGATGTTGTTTCCATAGCAATGCCATGACAGCCTCTAGAGTGAAATAGTGTGCTACCAGGAAATGAAGGGAGTTCAAGTGCTATGAGCTACATAGTTCTGTGAGCAATCCAAATACATTCTCATAAAGAATATTTAGTGCAGCTAGATAGTCCAAAGATTGCTGTTAATGGCAAGTAAGCCTTATCAGTATGCTCCTGGCAGCCCTTTTTTCTCATTCACTTTACCAAAGATGACTGTCTAAAGGCTTAAGCTATGGGCGACACTGCTAAACCATTTCAGACCAAACACTAAAAAATACAGCAACCCTTACCTTACATCTTTTCCAGTGCAGAATATCATCCATAATTAAGGTCACTGACTCTTGCTCTCCATAACACAACCACATTAAACCTTTTACTGAAGAAAATCCTAATACGTGCAATTATTTACCAGGTTAACCTTCCCCCTTCCTTTTCTCTCACCTCCTCCTCTCCCTTGCCTCCTCCTGCCCAACCAATACCGAAGAGATCTGCTTGCAAGTGGGAAGAAATGTACAGAAGTCTTGCATAGTCCTCATTAAATTTACATAGGCATAGCATAAACTCACTTGTCTGCTTTTCACCCCAGTTAGTGCTTACACTAATACAAAAGCAAACCGGAAAAGCACTAGTTTATTTTATCTGCCTAATGCTTTACCTAAGGTAAACATTCTGGTCAAATTCTGCAAAGCTGATTTAAAACATTTTCCAAAGACTATAGAAAGAGAATTAACTTAAGATCTCCATTGCTCTGTATTTTCAAAGAAATGAAAAATTATCAGTGAGTTGTAAAACTGCTAAAATGATGGTCATAATCAAACAGTTATCAAATAAAATTCTACAAGGCAAAGTACTTCACTTGTAAAACACCTTAGCACATTTCTGCCGATTCCATCTTTCTCCAGCAGTTCCCATGTAATTTGTAAAGATGTTCAGACATGAATGGAATGTCCAGAAACTCTACCACTGTATTGTTGTTTGTGTCATTGTCACAACCAGCCTCTTGGGTGAACAGATTGTAGGTCATTGTATGTAGCAGTGCTGCCTCTGAGGGAAAGCAGAAAGACAAATACTCATTCCTGCCAGATCCCTTATTAACAAAAGCCACTTCAAACCAAAATGTTTTCTATTTATTGTTTTAAACATGCATTTCAAGGAATCGAGCCTTGAATGTAAAACAGCAAGATGCTTCATTTCCCTTTTGCATCTAGTAAAAAGATGTGAAGCACGCGTTTTTAAAACAGCTCCAGCCTCCTCCTGCCTGTCCCCCTTAATGTGTTACAGAAGGCACCAAGCCCAGCAACATTCATTTATAATTTAAACTGTTTGCTTGGCAGAATTTTTTCACCTTAATACGTCTAGGCTTAATTGCAACTGGCTCACCCAGTGTTTTTGTCAGAAATTCATCTATTTCCAGGAGATTTTTATGTAAGTTGGTTTTCTGTAGGACAGAAATTCAGTTTCAGGGACAGATGTTATTCAGGGAAAAACACGTCCCTGCAATTTTACAAGATGTACAGGGCTCTATATGGACAGAAAGGTATCTGTGAGAAGACTGATGCAAGTTTAACTTACTCATCCCCTTCCTCCAGTTATTATGGCCTCCCAGTTAATTTCCTCAAATGAGCAATATTCTGTAAGCGTCTCACCTGCTCTTGGAACACCTATGTCAAAACTTATGTCTATCAAAGAATTTGGTAAAAGTAATCTGCCAGATGATCTGGTTTTGACAACTGAATACAGACAGGCACAGCTTATATTGTCTGAAACAGTAGTGGGTCCAGCCTCTTTACCTCAGCCTGCTCTCCTGAACACATACAGGTATCCAGCCACAAAAGCCAACCTGCTGCCACCATGGCCACCTTAGCAAGAACATTTTCCCCCTAGAACTGATCATCCCTTTACCTAGTGTTATCTCCTATCACTGCCTGAACTCTCCCATCACAGTCCTCACAGATGTTCATTCCAGTGTGAAAGAAGCAGCAATATCTGTATCCCAATCCAAGACAGAAACCTAAGTGTCCCAAAGCCACTGTCTCAGACACAGGAAAAGTTTCCTATTCTAAAACTCAGAAACACACTCTCAATTTCCCTCTCATCATCACTCTTACAACATACTCATAAAAAAAGTGTGCTATTATAAATTTTACCATATTTTAAGAGTTAAATCAGTGAATAATCAGAAACCTTAAAACACATTTTATCAATAAATACTCAACAACAGGAGTGTGCTAATGCCTGAAACAGAGTCCACACAGCTGCCACCAAATGTGGCATTTGAACACACAGGGGTAGAAGCCATAACATTCTAAACAGTTATTCAATCTCAAATAATTTTGCTATCCATGCTGAGGAACATTACTCTTGGCAATCCCTAGTTTATAACACAGCTTTTAATACAATAAAAGGAATTGCCAAAGGCAAAGCCTTATCTTGCATAAGCATTCTGGAATGTGATCTGGGGATCATACACATGTGTACAGAGATTGCTGTGCTTGGTCTGACCCACTGCTCTGCCTTAGAAGAAAAAAGAGGATACACAGGAGAGGAGAACACATAATATTCACATGTAAAATTGTCCAGGACAGAGAGAAGCCAGGAGGGTGAAGCTGCTGGGAGGAGGACACTGTCAGCACCACACTGCTACTCCAAATAGGTGTGCTGGCAAATTGTCTTTTCTTACTAAAGAATGGAAGTACAGTTGCTTGGATATCAAGGCAGATATTGCTGGACTTTGAAGTACCACCTATAAACTGTTCCTAAATAAAGAGCCATATTAAAGAGGGCACCTATTTAGCTTGCTTAATCTACACAGGTGAAAGACAGAAAGACAATATGAGTTTGGAAACAAATTGAGGAGATGCTCACTACAATCCCCAGCGTAAGGGCAGCTGTCACTTGATTCTGCAAAGGTCATTTCTTAAAAGTTGTCTGATTTAAACAGCATGTTTCCTGTGGCATTAGCAAAGTATGGGTTAAGTTTCAAAGATGACCTGGCCCACAAAGGAAGAAATATAATCACCAGAGACAGGGAGAACACCCCGTGATAGTGGTGCCTTTTCTTAGGAAATCTACCCCAACAGGACAACTTCACTTTGACATCTAATAGTCCCCCATATAAACCCACAGAGACATATTCTTCTAACTCCTTTTGATATCTCAAAAAGAAATTGCCAAAGGACTACAACATTCTGACCTGGCCCCATAACCTATTTCTCTTCTTGCCAGTCTATTTCTGTTCTGCAAAACACAAAAAAATCACTTTTCTTGGCTGCATTCTCTTTTGCTCCCCCTCCAAGACACCCGGTTGTAGTGCAAGGGGCAGCATCACAGAGGGCTGGAATGACTCCACAACACAGTTTTCAGGATAACACCAGCACTTGAAACAGCAATGCCTGCATTCATCACAGATACAACTCACACAAAGCAGCTGAACCTCACCCCCAAACTGTGCACATCTCAGTGTTCTGGGAAGCAGGATGATGGAGAATGGAGGGCAGGGGCAGGGTAAGGACTGACCTTGCAGCAAAACAAGGTGCAGTAGCTCAGTGTGAAATGTCTTCAGGAAATAACAGTAGAGAGTATTCTAGTCAGGTGGATAGTTACCATTCAGCTGGCATCTGTTTCCTATTTTAATGTCTTTAACGAGCACCAAGACTGTTATTTTTCATATAAAATTCCCTGATTTTTGCAATCTCTTAGCTGTCTCTTACAATATCGGAGCACTTTCTATTACAAATACTGCGGGGATTATGGTAAGTAAAGGTATATTCTAAAACCTGCAGAAAAATATTTTAAAATAGCTCTCTTAAGCCCTACTAATAACATGAACACTGAGCAAGGAATCACAATAAAGGATACTGAAGCTCCTATCTGTGATAGCTAAATGCCAGAGGTTAATCCTGAGATCATCCGCTGACATGTATGTCTCACAGTCACTGTTGACAGATATTGAGTTGACATGATAGGTGTGACCATTAGCAAAGATTCTCCGGGGAGTGACTTCTACCATCAAATCCATGGGTTTCAACACAGGCACCTGCCAAGAAAAAACAAACACAAACCAGAAGAGGAGTAAGACTTTAAATACTCTTTTGTTAGGATGATGAGAATTCCAATGCAGAGAAAGCATTCAAAGACTGTGATATTATAAAACTTCTTGACAGTGTACGCAAGCTGAATTGCCCCATGGATTAGTTGTTGGGCAAGGCCTTCCTTGCGAAGAAGGAAGGGAGAGAGACAGGAGAGCCCTGGAGAGCCAGGCAGAGTGATGGAAAGCCTGGACTGTGGGAAGGGAGGGGCTGGCAGCTGCCACAGAACAGGTCAGTCCCACAGCAGGAGCTACTGTCTCACCAACGCACGTGGCTCTGGCAAGCACTGAAGCACTAATATTTTGTTTTGCTAAAGGGCTTGCCATTAGTTGTAAATCACTTAACTGTATTTGTTTTGCTACTTGATGTCTCTCTTTCAAAAAAATCAAGTGGTGAAAACACTATAATCATAGTGAAACATAATAAACAAAGTCTTGCAAAACAAAGCCAACATGACATACTGTACACACGTATCCCTGAAACGCCAATATCACAGATTATCACTTGTCAATGTGCCCTCGTTATTTCCCTGTGTGTTGCTTCAAAGTCATGCTTCAGTAAGTAGACACTCAATTTATTCCCTATCAATAAAGCATTAAACACTGTAAAGCTGTGGTCCATGACTGGCACTATTCGATGTTGTTGAATGTGCATTAGAAACAATCTATCATACATCAATCCACAACGTAGTTTAAAGAGGAACGCAAAGTAGTTAAAGATTTGAGTTTCGCTTTCTACTAAAGGAACAAAGCAAAACTCAACCTCTGAGTTAGAGAATCACAGATTATGTCAAGTTGGAAGGGACCCACAAGGATAATTGGGTTCAACTCCCACCCTGAGCAGCACCATCCCCAAGAACAACACCATGTGCCTGAGAGCAGTGTCCAAATGCTTCTTGAACTCTGTCAGGCTTGGTGCTGTGACCAAAAGGTGAAGAACGTTTTTCTAATATCCAACCTAAACCTCCCCTCACACAACTTCAGGCCATTCCTTCAGGTCCTGTCCAGTGTCACCCCAGAGAAGAGATCAGTGCCTGCCCCTCCTCTTCCCCTCAAGAGGATGCCGAATTCTCAGACTATAAGCAATCTGGAATAGTTTTGTTTGCCTAATCATACAGAATAGATAAATATTCCATTCATGTAGTCCTCTTTACACATTGGAAGCTATTTTTCCCCAATAGATAATATTGGCTTTTTCTGGAGATGGAGGTTCGTTTGTTTTCAATAATAAAGAAATACTAGTGTTTACAGAACATAGCCTTCCAGTTCTAACCTTTAACCACTCCCTTTGCCAAAACACCTGGAGTAAATTCAGCCAAAAAAGGCTGAGAGAAAAAATCTACTTTAACATGGGATGATGGTCTTCTCTTCCAAGAAATAAGTGACAGGAGAAAAGAAAATGGCTTCAAGTTGTACTGGGGAAGTTTATACTGGATCTTAGGAAAAATGTGTTCACTGAAATTTTTGTCAAGGACTGAAAAGGGCTGCCCAGGGAAGTGGTTGAATCACCATATCTGGAAGTATTTAAAAGATGTGTAGAAGCAGCACCTGGGGGCATGGTTTAGCAAATATGGCAGTGCTGGGTTAGTGGCTGGACTTGATGATCCTAAAGGTCTTTTCCAAACTAAACAATGCTATGATCACACATGCTTATATGAGTTCCATGACTGTATCTTTTCAGCAATGCAGAATCTCAGGTTCACCAGAGCACAGACTACTGCAAATCCCACTCTTAGGTAATTTTTTAATAAAACTTTAAAAAAGATGAAACTGATATTTGGTGTACTGTCTTTAACTCAATTGCTCTGAACGTGGCAAGAACCCTGCTCAAAATTAATTACAAATAAAATGCTTCCAGCACATCAGGTTAAAGAACCTTTTATGAAAGCACAGTAAGTCACACTAAGAGAATTTTATCAGGAACAATAAAACCAACATGAACTCTAAAAAATATATATTTTAGTCACAATATCATAAAACATTTGCGACTTGAAAATATGTGGCAGATTCAATACAGTTATCAGTCAGCTAAAGCTTCAGTAAGAATAATCATATAAATGCTTAGCATTAGGTACGTATTTAAATCTTTTACTGAGTTAGCAGTACTTTTTCCATACAGAAACGACTGAATTTTCGACACGGACAGAAGCTTACCTGCAGTGATGTTACTGTAGAAAGATCTTTAAGCTTTCCTTCTTCATCTTTTAAGTTGTACCCCTCTGGTCTCTTATCTCTTTCAGTAATTTTCCACAATTTGATTGTTTTATCTTTAAAAGAAAAGACAAGCAACTGTCAGCACAGGAATGCTGAATTGGTTACTCACCTTTCAGAATATATTCCTTAAAAAAGTTTTTACACCTTGGCTTAGACAAGTCCTGTGCTGAAATAGCCTGGGTCACTTTATTCTGCACATCCAGAAAACGCTGCCAACAGACAAAATACTCACAAAACACATCCCATATCTTCACACCAAGTCAGAGGTTGCTGGCAGCTGACAGATTGTGCAGAGCATGTAGAGCACATGCTACTCATGTATCCAGCCTAGCAGTCTGCAGGTGGAACAAACCCAAACTACTCAATGCTCACTGCTGAAGCCCAGTCTAACATTTTGACTTGGCAAGGAAATAATCTCAAAATTAAAACCAGTTCAGCATTAATGCCAGTTTGCTAGGTTAATTATAAACAGCACAAGAACAGCATGGAGTACACAGCCAGACCAGTGACCCCTTTGTGGCCCACTGTGGGAATGGGCAGTGGTGCATTGGTGTAACATCAGGAGCTCCTGCAAATGAAAGGCTGTGTAAAAAAAGAGGTATTTCTCCTTCCTAATGGGAAGCAGCTGAGAAATAACTGAGGAAAAAGGAAAAAAACCCAACCAAACTAAGAGAAATGGGTTGTAATGGCAAGAGAGGGAAGTAAGGAGAAAAACATATTAATCTTGCATGGAATGGAATAAAATCTAGACTCTTCCTTTTTCATGATGTCTGGAGCACACGATGAGAAAGTAATGGTGTCTCTCTCAGCAAAGAGCCTCTGAAACCAACAAACACATTTTAAACATTTCACACTGCATTTGTCTTTGGTTTTTGTCGATTTCTTTTTGTAGAAGCTGAAGCTGCACATTTCCTAATGCTGATTGTCCACTCCCACTGTGGTTGTGCTCCTAACCTGCCAACCCTAACACTTCCTAGACAGAAAAATTAATGCCAACGCTCCTGCAAAAAATCTGTCCCTGAGATTCTAAAGGTTATTTCACTCATCTGCTTGTGGAGCAGCCAAAGTCTTTCCAAAACTTCTGTCCTTCAGCTGCCACCACAGATTTACTAACTGCAGTTCCTGCATCATTTCTGAGTCCATCTCACTTTCTTCCTTTACCCTTCTTTCCCCAAGTACACAGCAGAGCACAATCATTTCCCCAGTGTGGCTGATCCAAATACTACTTTCAAATGCTACTACAAATCACTTTAAAGACAGGACATATGAAAACATGAATAGATTTACATTTCTATCGCAACTTTAACTTTGAACTTTTTTCTTTCAAAATCAATCCCTCCATTGCTTGTCTTTTTATTACTATGCATCTCTTAATGATATTGATATGCTAATATACAAGCAAAAGAAAATCACAATACACTTACAAACAATCTACAGAACAAGAGGTTAGTTCAATCTGCAACTAAAAAGCTCCATTTAAATATTCAATCAATTTCATTTGTATTGTATATCATGTTAATTAATTACTAAAAATACATATAGGTCATGCCATGCACTTGGATTTTTTATTACATGCAAATAGTGCATTCCTGCTGATCTGGCAAAAAAATTATAAATACAGCAATTGTAAAATGAATTATAAGAAAAAACACAAACAATTTTCCATTGTTAGACTTGACTCCTATTAATAAATCTACCCCTTTCCTGAGTGAAAACTATTTTATTAGCAGTTATCATGTGTTGGTTTTCTTCTCCTTCATCCACCTCTGGACTTTAAATACTCCTTATAATTTTTAAGTATACTCATATTTTGCAAAATATAGAAAAAATAGAAACATCTCTGTGAGGTTAAGCGTTCAGTCTCAAGGGTGTTGTGGAGTCAAAATTAATTAATGTCTGGTAAGCAGTCTGAAATCCTCAGATGAAAGGATCTAGATGGGCCAAATTCTGATCTATCCTACGTAGCTCACATTGAAAGTGCCCCAAATATATTCTGGTAGAGAAGATACCAATGAATCATAAGAAGTTATTATTATACTACAAAATCAGTTCAGTTTACAGTGCAAACTACAGATTTGCTAACTGCACGCACTGTAAATCCACAGTGCAATTTGAAGGCCTTGGTGGTTTCCTTCTGTCTCCATTAATTAAGATGCCACAATCAAGGCTTAGCTGGTAACTTGTTGATAACATGAACTGGAAAGGAACCAAAATCGCCTATGAGAGAGGTGACCTGTGCAGAAACACCTTCAGACAGAAGTCGTCCTTAGAATAACAAGAACAGATTTGGGCAGGTGCAGACCTGCCAAGTCTCATATATTGAGGGCTTGATTTAGACTGACTCTCCCCTTACATTCCTGAACAGCAGGATGCTCCTTCCAGCACATCCAAAGGGCACAGTCCACCTGAGCACGTGGAAAGAAAGGATGCTGTTTCATAGTTCTTATTTTTCTATAAAAAACCCATGCATTCGATCCTAAATTACCAGAGAGCAAAATATCAAAAATTGCACTGAAATAGCAGGCTCAGCATTGAGTAAACAAGAACCAGTGCTCAAGATATTTCTACAACCTGTCCAATATAAGCATGTGTGACAGGTAATGCCTTCAAGTTAGGAAACATATTATTATCCCTTTTTATAGGCATGGAATTGATACACATTGTCAAAGGCTTCTCCCAGGTAATCTGTGAGGCAGTGAATAATTCAACATGGGCCGTCTGTACCCTAAAGTTAAAACCACCTTTAAGAATATGCCAGGAGGTGAATCTTCAGACTTCAACCCTGCTGTGCCAGGAAGCTCGGAATCCTCCTTGGCACACGCAAGTGCTTTGCAAGTCAAAAGCAAAATCCAAAGCCTGCGCCAGTGGAACCATTTCTGTTCTCTTCACCATGAAGAGGTCTGCTGGGTGTTCCAGAACTAAGGGGGAAAAACAGAGGCCAAAGTATTTCGCCAGGTCCCAGGCTTGCTCACGGTTGGTTGAAACTGGATTAACCACAGAAGCACTAAGACTGATTATTTCTTCCTTTCTCTCCTGCGATGACAGTATGAACCAGAAAACTCATGTACAGGTGTGTTATCTATAAGTATAAAAGCTGGAAATCTGAGGGCTTGGCTATATTCCTCTGTTTCTAAAAACAGACTTTAAAATGAAAAGGGAGTGGTTTACTTTTAATAATCTGCTTTTGTATCATATGCTTGGAAGAAGCCATTCTTAGTTATCCAAAGAAGGAGGGATATTTTGACCAAGTGACAAAAGTAGAAATAAACTCACAAACTTCGTAATAAGCTGATTAATCATTAAAAAAGCATAAATCAACTGTCTGTAACAGATGTTTCATTCCAAATAACTAACAGTGCCCCAAAAAGTCAAAGACAACTTCAAGTAAAACAAACTACAAACTATTAAAATATTACTATCTGCTTTAAACTAATGTAAACATTATTTAATGCTATATATTTTAACATGAAATATTCACTTTGCCCTAAAATGTCAATTCTCAAAGATGAGATTACACTATCACTTATCACTATTTCCCAAATATGCTCTAACTTCTACAACAAAAAAATTCTTTTCTGGTTACCATTAGATCTAAAATTTAAAAGCAGGTATTTTTGCCTCTTGCATCATCTGCAGTGGTAACAGTTGTGGGTGTCTAAATGCTTCCTAAATGACATCTGTGCATGCTAGGTTACATTCAGTTTTTTCCCTTTACTTCACATCTGAGTATCTCCTCTTAGTAATAGTACTGCCTTGTTTAATCAATAGGTCTTAGACAAATATGAGTCAGTATCAATACTCTATTATTATTCCTACTGTCTTCCAAAGATTTGTGTACCTCTTTTCAACTTAAATAAACTATTCTGATGATAATGAATGAAAAGTAAATTAATCTCTTTCACCTACATTCATTTACACATCAACAAATAATAAAAGTTATGACAAATACAGCAGAAAAAAATCTAAATTTCCCGTGAAACACAAGCTGCTGAGTATGGTGATACCTTTGTCACAAGATCTATTTCAGGATAGCACTGCACATAAATAGAAAAATGGATAGCTCTCTAAATGTCTATGAATAATCAATCGGAAAAACCTCATGATTCTATGAATAAAATATACAAACCACAGATATCAGAGGCAGTATCACAGTCTTGCTAAACTCTGAAAGAGGAAATTACTAAAGCAGTAGATTAAAATGAGCAAATATATACTGTCAGCACTAAATCACACTAGAGCAAACACTGATATGTCCTGCATACTCTCATCAATCTCACCATTTGTTGATAGAAGTGAGTGAGCTGCATTTTGCTGTGGCAACCACTTGATCTTGTTGATTTTTTCTTCTATCTCCAAGCTCTTCAAATAATCAAATTCAGGTTCATGGCTCTGGAAAGTGCTGTAAACATTGTACTCCCCCTGATTGTAAGGCTCATTTTTACTCTATGGAGAATAAGAACAACAAAAACATGTGGTTTATGACAGCAATATATCTTCATCTCTTAGGAGAGGTGCACAAGCAGCCTTATAAATATAAAAATAGTGAAAATGCAATTTAATTTCTCATTTAGAACATGATATTGACAGATTTGTTTCAACAAGAATGAAATTTCCTGTGAGTATTGAAACATTTAATAACAGATTTTTTAAAGAAATGTCAATTATTCAGGAAAGATTTCTACGCAAGACACAGCAGATGGATGGAATTTACAAGTAGAACATAAAAGTAAGTGAAGGTATTGTTTTAAATGGAAAAGTTCCATCATCAGGCAAAAGCCATTAGAACAAAGCAGAAGTAAAACAAAAATAACCTTCTTTTTTCTTATTTTGGAATTTTGGAGCTTTGAAGAATTTTTGTTTGGGACAGTAAACTTACAAGTTAAAAATCCTTACCCTATTTCACTTCCTCTCTAAACAGGTGACCTTCTGTTTTATTGAATTTTGAGATTATAAACAAGTTTGTTAATTCAATTCAATCGAAGTATTAAAATTAAGCCAGGTTTTATCAGGCCATTAAGGACTACATTGGTAACTCACATACCTCAGGTTCCCTTTGGAATATAACAACTCGACCCCCCTTGTCACCAGTAGCCAGCAGTTCTCCAGTGTGGTTGAACTCAACTGTAGAAATAATATCAGCTGGAGGAAGAAGGAGAAAAAAGGCAGATTTTAGACTGCTGCTACAACACAAAGCCACTAGAAATATCAGGCACTCCACAAAAAATGCCACAAATGAGGGATTTGAAGGAATACAGATGAATTCACTAATGCAAACAGGCTGCATGCTATTACAATCTAAGGTTGCTACACAATGAAACAAGTGCAAACATTAACGAGGCAAATTTGTGTTTCCAGCACATCTGCAGTTTGGGAGAGGAGGAGCTCTCTGGAGAGGTTATGCTTCAAGAAGAGCCATCTTGGGTGGCTATAAAGCTTTTTATTCAGTACTGGCAAAGAACAAAACTGGCCTCCTGCTATTTGCTCTAGCAAGGACCAATATAACATCAGTCCTCTTGCATGTATTATTTATTCTCTGACCTTTTTGATGATTTTAACATAACCCCCTAGCACTAGTTTTCTCAAATATGTATTTGCAAAAAAAGCAAAGCACGTGTAGCCTGTCCTACCACTGAGGAATGAAGGCAAAACCAGAGCTGCTCGTTGTGCAGTACTGGCAAGAGCCCATCCTAATCACGGTGTTCAGAAAATCATTTCAGCACCACAAAAATGTGTCATCAGAAGACAAAAAGAATCTTAGTCTCTCTTTTTCTAATTTTCAGCAACTGCCTTTCCTTAAGCAATTCCATCAGTTTGAACAAGAAACCTCATCCAAACCTGAGGCCAGTCTTGAGCACAAATTACGACACATCAGGATGAGAGCGGAAAGAGGCTGTAGGAGCTAAAGAACTGGTTCTTCTGTTTGAATGACAGTACATGCTAGAATCATAATCCGCAGTTAATCCTACACTATTAGCATAATTTAAATTAAAATGCCTAGTGCAACAGTAAATTAAGAAACCATCATATATACAATCACAGGCAAATGCAGGGTATTACTCAGAGACTGCATGTATGAATCCTCTATAATGATCAGCATTCACTCATCAGAAACATGCGCCAGATTTTAGAAGCGTCAGTAGTTAGGAGCTCCCCTTCAGGCACAAAAAGCTGCAGTTTCCAAACACGTTCATCATCCATCAGTTTATAGTGAGAACAATGAAGTGACAGTGGGCTAAGCTCTTTTGAAAATCTAGCCCCAAATGAGTTCACAAAAATTCAAAGGAATTGAAATAACAAGTGGATGTACCATTTACTTGATACATTTTATGAATTGAAAACATCTGTTCCTATTATTCTTTTAATAAACTGGCAGTTTGGTGTTAGAAAGCTTCTGCTGCCAGTAGCTCTCATCAGCAACACAGCCATCCAAAAGCCAGATTCTTACTCAAACACTATAAACAATGTACCATCTAAAAAAGGAAAACTTTGCTCCAATCACAGTAAAGAAAAATATAGTTTCATTTTTTAAACAAATCTTCACCATCAAATTCTTCTAAATCAAACCAACATTCCTCCTTTTTTTCCTCCACTACCCCATATATAATGGAGGAAAGGGGAATCCTAAATGGATGTGCAGACTTTGAGGAAAGTGACACATGAAGACTCAGAGTATTTTGGGTCTGAACCCAAAGCTTCTCAAAGGTAATGGCATTTGATTTTTATGTGGACTTCCACAGACTTCGTATTTCACAGGTAATAAATGCAAAAGCCCTAGTCTTACTAAAGTGCAGGAAAAGGAGAGAGACTGTGGTTATGTTTTGTGATGCTCTGAGGCTTGGAATGTGTTGAGCTTGATCTCAAAGAAAAAAAAAAAAAAAAAAAAAAAAAAAAAAGCGCTTTTCTTTTAACCCTAAAAATCTAATCAACTTTTCTGCCATGTAAAATTCATTCATACTGCTTCCAATGGAGGAACACTTCTTGGCTATTTTCTCCTCACCCTGCAGAATTCATACTGACAGTAGGTGTGGTCATCTGCTTATAAAATGATACCTGCATGATTTTACTCATTCAAAGCTGTATCTCACCTCAATCACACAGGTGCAATTGCAGAAGCCTCACACTGACCCTCCTTTTAAACTGAGACTTATCTTAAGCGTGCGATGGGCAAGAAGGGCAAATGCAGAGAGAGGAACACAGCATCTATTAAAATACATGTGTATGTATGTGTATGAGTCATGCACATAAGACCTTTTCAACAGGTCACAAAAGAATAAGATAAAATAACTGCAAAAGGAATGAATGGCATTTGGATATATATGTGTGAATACACTTGCTATTGGCCTGGAATACTTCCACGTCACAAAATATTCTTCTCTACAGGGACAATGGTCATAAAATATTCTATTGCACTTTACAGAGGGCATCAGTCAATGCCCAGTAAAGTCTACAGCAGTATTTGCACAGCCTTCGATAATAACTGAACCAGGATTGTCATAGGACAGCTCTGCACCTTCTTACTATATTGCATTTTTCATTAAAATCCCATGCACATTTAAATGATTATTGTCTAAAGAAAAGGAGGGTGGGCAGCAAGCAACAATGTTCCAAGGCAAAATTCTCACCCTCTCCCAAGGTGTTTCTTCCAGATACATCTCTCCTTTCTATTAGAAAAACTAATCCCGAGCTGGAAACTACCTATCATTTTTAAATTAACTTGTTCTGAAAAAGAGCAGATCCAATATTATGACCTTAGCGGCTATGTAGCTTGTTGGTAAAAAATTATCCTTGAATTGGAAAATCACTTTTATTGATCCTGCAAATAACAGCTGAAAACAACACCTATCTGTCCCCGTCTCCCCCCCAGCTCATCCAGCATATCTGTTCAGCAGGTGAACATCAGTCATACTGTTTTCTTACAAAGGATTAGCCAGGCTGGCTCTTCCTAAGACACAGGAGGTAAGGACAGAATCAATCAACAGAACTCTTCATACTCTTCTGCAGGACATTCCCCTACGTATTTATTAATGCTGTAGCAACATCAGCCACTACTGTCCCACTCGTACAGATTCCCCCACTGCAGAGCAGCCCCCTGAGCACACAGAGCAATTAAGTCCCAGATCTCACCCTCTCCAGGATACATAAATGCACTACAATGGAAAAGCTGATGAATTTGCATGTGCAGTAAGCCCTTGGCAAGGGATGGCAGAGATGAAAGACTCCTTCCAGCCTTCTCCTACACTACACCTTCCATATCTCTGCTGGCAGTGCCAAGCTTTGCTCTGACGATTAGGATTATCAGAGACCGAGATAATTTACCTATTAAGAATAATTATGGAGAACCTCAATGCCAACAGCCAAGCCCTTCCAATCAAATTGTAAATCCCAACTTTTATCCAACATTAATCTTCCTATTCCAATTTTAAATTTTCCATTTTGTCTATGCAGAAGTGTATATAAACTTGGATTTAAAAGTCAAGATATTCAATATTTTCCCTCAATGTACGGATGATGACTGAGAAAAGCAAACCTAAAACTTTCAAAAGATGAAAATACTCCAGGGGTGTAAGCACCTGATTATCGGGTCCATATCCAGCCACAGCAAATTGTTCCAGTATGTGCGATGCATTACAGACTTGAATCCCCAGATTTATTTTACATATTCACAGAAAGATATCACATTACTCCACACAGAAAGATATCACACTACTTTACAGCTTAAACTGACAAGAAGTTTTTCCTGATCCAGCCTGAAGTATTTAATTTACTGACTCCTAGTCACCCCTGCCCTTTCATATTTCATTAATTCCTCTGCAACTTCACAATTTAAACTCCTTAAATGTTCTCAATGGCTGTGCTGTTAATGGCTCCTGCCTAGCTAGATATATTCAGGTTTTGGAATAGATCTAAGTTCATCATTGTACATCTGGGCACATCGAGATAAATCAAGCTGATTGTACTGCTCTTTCCACAACTTCATGAGTATTGTTCCATCACGGATGCAGGCAAATGAACCCTCCAGCAGCGCTCCCTCAGGCTGAGTGCAGGGATGAAACAAAGGTTGCTACATGCAGCCCAAGTTAATTTTGGCCTTTATTTCACACCATTACATACTTTTCTATGTTCACCTTCTAAGCTCTTACAGCCTTATTTAAGGCAATAAGCTATTAAAAACCTGACAGAACACAAACAGGTCCAAATACCTCTACAATAATTTGAAAAGCTGTATCCATGTAACCAGTCTTCGCATCATTTTGAGGTACTCAAGCATAATAGCATGCCATTTTCCAGCTAATATGCACTCAGTGAACCTGAGACTGAACATACTTACATATCTTCATACAGTCTTTTGGTCAGAAACTTCAAGCAACTCTAAGAAAAGCTCAACTCTAATTTTCATGTGTTATTCTTACTAAAAATTTCTACCTTTCTGGACCCTTTCATCTGAAGATCCTGGTATGTTTTGTTTTGCTTCAAACAAAGAAGCAAAGAAAATTTTGTGATTATTTCATCCAGCACAGAATTGCAGCTTTTTCAACAGCACAGAAAGTTTTGAGGGCAAACATCATGCAACAGCATAGGGAAAAGAAGATCAGAGAATATAATCTTCAACTGAATTCCAGTGTAATCCTGATAGAGAATTAAAGGATTTGGAATGGGCCAGAACACTGGAATTAACAACGGTACTCTTCTCTAAAAAAAGCTGTGAAATCCTACCAGCCAGAACAGGTCAGAACTTCTCACTAATATCACATCCACCACAGTCAGCACAGCAACACTGCCAGCCTGAGCTGCCTGAATCAGCATCTGGGTCAGTTTTTTGTTGTGTGTGTTCCCAGTGGCTAGCAGGCAATCTTGTAGTCTATGTTATTTCAACCAAGTTCTGACCTGGCCTAACCTTGGTTTGTGAAATCCAATAAGATCACAGCACAATCTGGCATGGCTGCAAGCAATGTTCACTCATACTGATACAGAAGTCCCTGAGGAGCATAATCTGGAAGAAACAACAAAGAAGCTCGCAACAAAGAGAACCATAAAACAAAAGGACAAATGGCAAATGAAAGAGGAGCAGTATTATAGTATCTCGAATGAAGGGAAGGCCAATACAAAGAGCTGTGCTGTCAGAATTTAGTCTAGACTAAGGAAGAAAAAGAAGCAAGGAAAGAAAAAATGAATGGGAAGAAAAAGCCTGCTACCTTTTCTAAAGCTAAAGTTTCAAAGGTTTCCTCAAACAGCTAGAAAATAAAGTGTGTAGAACCTCAAAGGTATGAAGGTCATACCTTTTTCTGAAATAGCTGGCAGAGAGATCCTTGACAACTGAAAAATTTCCTGCTTGAAGTAGCAGTCTTGGAAAGTGCACTCACTTTGGTCCACAGCAGAGTTATTCACCATTTTGGATCCAGGGATTGCAGGACATCAGAAAGTATCCTCAAAATTCAACTAAGCACAGTACAAACTCTCCCACATCACACCATTCACCTTGGCTGGCTCAGATACTTAAAACCAATAACCCACACAATGGACAGCCAGCTCCACTCTTGGGCAGACACAACACAGAATCATAGAATCACAATTGTCAAGGTTGCAAGAGACCTTTAAGATCATCAAGTCTAACCATCAACCCAGCACTACCACCATAACCCCTAAACCACATTAGATATAGGTTCACTGACCTACACACAAACTGCCTGATCCCCTCTCCAAGGCACCAAAACAGCACAGGTTATGAGTACAAGCTCGGTGGCCAGATGAGAAAGACAAATGAGGAAAAAAGAGAGTACAAAGATGCATAAGATAGCCAGAGAAGGAGAGAGAGCATGTAAATGTTAAAAAGAGCTTGAGGAAGGTGTGCACCTGAGGACGTACATGCACACAAGAGCTTAACAAAGCACGAAAGAGTACAAGCAAATGCTACAAAAGAATATAAGTAGTTTGAAAAGAAGGATCTATCTGCCCCTTTGCCTCTAGGATTATTTGTCATCCTGAAAAATCTTTCGTTTTGCTTTTTTTCCTCATTTATTATGGCTTTGAAGTCTGATGAGTTTGTGCTGAAAAACAGCAAATGTTTGCTCCAGGTAAGAAGTAGGAACAGCACAAAACACAACGGGAAGCTGATTTTGGCCAAGGCAAACTCTCAACACAGATGCTGCAGTGGAAAAGCTTCAGGGATCACTGAAACAAGGTGATCAATCAGAATGAAATTCAGAGTTAGGTGTCCACTACACTTCACATAGTTATTTTGTTAACTGGCACCTTGCCTAGCTTCTTTGCTAACATGGGCAAATACATCAAGGGCAAAAGCCAAACAGCCCCATTTAATTTTGTCATGCAAGAACAAGGGTTATCTGGCTAAATATCATCTTTCTTCCTGAGTACAACCTCTTCCTGACATGAAATCCAAAACCACACAGTTGAATGCTGAACAGGTCTTGAAAAGCTCCTTGAAACATGACCACTTCCACTAGGGATGGTAGTAAATAAAAAACCCCAAAGAATGGAAGCGACAAATTTTTTTTACTTCAAATCCTGGCAATCAGTGAGCTAATCCTTCCCTTTTCTTCATCTTTAATCTCCAACTTCTGCATTTTAGAAATGCTACACATACACATACACACCTTGGTGGCCTGCATAAGACCTAGGTGACCATGAGACCAGCATGATACTGCTGAGTTTCACAAGTCCATGCATCCCTATCCCCAGGGAACAAGGAAAACACCTTCCCAAAGAGCACATCTAAACATATGTTCAGTGCTCACTCAAACAGAAAATTTACTTGAAACAGAATCTAAAATAAACAAAGCTGAAGTTTTTACCTCCTCTATGAGTACTTAGACCACTGTGATTTATCCTTTGTAACCAGGGTATTTAACAGAGTTGGCTTTTTCCTCCACTATTTTTGTATGTCTTTATTTTAAGAGCTTAGAAACTCTTTTCAACAGCTTTTTAATAACATGCTAATTTCTAACTGTATTTCTCAAATTAGAAAAATCAACTATTAGAGCACAGTCAGTGTAGAAAAGAATTGCTTACAGGACAAATATGTAAAATAGGTTATCTGGGTCCAGTGTCCTGTGCTGAAAACAACACTTTATACTGAATACAAGTCACTGAGATTCAGTGATTCATAAAGTGACCCTTCCACATATGCATTCCTCATTTAAAGGCTCAAAGCCCTTATTTCAGAGGTTCTGGCACCCATCTCCCACCTGCAGAGCACAAGGCCTCCAGGAAGAAAGGCCCAAGAGACCTGACCTTCTGCCCACTGAGGTAAATGCAAAGTTTCACACCGCTTAAGTAGTCAAAAAGGTCAAGGAACAGTTGTCAGATGTAGTGTAGCTGAAAATTAGGACACATTTCTCAAAAATTTGGCTACAGTTTACATGCACTTCAGTGTCTCATGTTCAAGGTGACCTGCTTAGACCAGCCAAGTTGCAAAGGCAGAATGACTAATTAACATTAATATCAGCCTTGCTGAAGTCACCAAGTGCACTGCTTTGTGCCTTCTTAATCTGAAACACTCAGTGGACTGATAAAAAGCTTCCTAGGATTCCTTTCAGTACCTATTTAGGGCTTCCCAATAGGGGCACTGCATCCCCCACAGTACCCTCTCTGCGCTGTGAGACCCCAGCCCTGCGTCCAGCAGGTACCTCAGCCACTGGGGATGGCCAAAGAGGAGAAGCCTGGAAAACAGTGATCCCTCCATCCTGTTCAGCCTGAACAAACTGGGGAAAAAAAGGCTAGAAAGCCTTTCAGTAAACCTAAACCATTTGGTAACACTGCTTGTATCTATTCTTACAAGCAATGCTTAAAACTAAGAAAACACTGCAGATTGATATCTATTTTGGCATAAAGATATGCACAGAAAGCTTCTAAATTTCACATTCCCTCAAATCTTCTTCACAGCTTACACTGTGTAACACATGCTAGTCATTTACTCTTCTGAGATTTCTAGCGTGGTTAAAAAAAAAGGAAAAACAAAAAATACAGCCAGATCGTTCTTTCTTTCTTTCTTTCTTTGCTGACAGATGAGACCCTCATCTAAGCTAAGGACTCAGTAACAGGCTTGAAACACTCCACTTGATAAACACGAGCACATTTAGAAAATGTGCCAGCCCACTCCCCTTACCAACCCACACTGATGGACAAAAGAGAAGAGATTGCCATGGGCTTCACATCATGCATTTACAATTGCCAGAGAGGGGTTTAAACTGGTACCCACAGAAGGAAGCCTGCTTGAGCTGGGAGCTGCTGCTCAGCTCCATGCTGCTTCCCACTGAGGAGCTGCACAGCCTGGCTGCCAGCTACAGACAGATTAGAAATGGGGCTGCCAAGTGTTAAAAATGCTAGGCAACCGGGTTTTATTGAGAGCACAGAAAGACCTTGAACCTCGCCCTTCATTTTGGAGCAAATGTAAGCCAAATATGGAAAGCACACAAATTATTAATATCCACTAATTTTACTTTTATTGTCAGAAGTGATTATGCTTGGGCATAATAATTGAAATAATCTACAATGAGAAAACATCAAGTTTTGTTAAAAGCCTATTATAAAGCAAGAACAAAAAAAAATCCCACCCGTATTTAGAATTTTAAAGGAAAATCATTAATTTAAAATATATCAAAGACAAATGAAAAATCATCCAAAATTAAAATAAAATCCTGAATAACCAGATTCAATATGAATGTTATTTCCATACATTACACATGAACTTCAATAGAATTTCATTTGCAGCTGGTTCTGAACTTATTTTTTCCCCCCCTCCCTAACGGAGCAATTAAATTCTAGAAGCAAGGCTCTCAGTAATTCTGTCACAGCAGTTCTCGTGTTCAAAGCAGTTTCCGGGCATTAAACTCCACAGCAACCCAAGGAAGTCAGCAAAGAAATGTCAGTGTTCCCATTTTACACAAAGGAAAAAATGAAACAGATCCTCCAGAGTTTTTATCCAAGATCAGAGAAGCAGTTTTGATTATACACATACTAAGGGACAGATAATCCATGCTGTGGCTTAGCAAAACATTTCTATTTAATAAAGCTCTTAATCACTTGTCTAGAGACTTAAATGCTCCTATATTCAGCTCAAATGAGTATGCATGTTGCTAAATGAATGTACTGATGGAGTCCCAACAAACAAAGCCTCACAACAGCACATACCCGGGAAGAAAAAGCCCAGTGAGCAGGCTTTGGGGAGAAGTGAGGGGGATAGAATCTGAAAAATCATGAAGGGCTGGGGCTAGAAGCTGGACTAGAGCCAGAGCCTTTAAGCACAGAGTGATGACAAGGCAGGCAGAGACACAACAGCCCTCTCTGCACTTGCAAATGAAGAGCTCCAGGATGTTCCTGGGCTTTGCAGTGCTATGATTCACACTGTTAAAGAGAGGACCTTGAGAGACTCTTGGCTGTGATAAATTGCTCTCCCCCAAACACCACTCCCGCATGGCTCAGAGGCTACAAGGCAGGGCCACTCCTCGATAGGTAGCACACATGCAGCCACCATGGTTTGGAAGCTGCAGAATGTCACCCTCATGGGCATGAGCCTCTCTGTGCCAGCTGGTCCCAGTGCTCCCAAACATCCAGTTTGCCCAGGCAGATGGGCAAAAGTGACTGCAGCTCACAGGAATCAGTGTGGCACACAGGCAGCACCATTCACACTCTGCTATGCCAGCTTATATTAGGGTTTCCTACTGCAGCTGGCAGAGGCTGGCGTTTCCCAGCACACAAGGGGCTCTGGAGCCTGTAGAACTAGCACAGGGAATACAAACTGCATTTGCTTTTCTCAGTCTTAACCCAAGAGGGTGGATGGGTGGCAGTGTTTAAATCTTCTCATCAGAGACTTTGACTAGGATTCAAATAAACTATATCTGAATACCATGAGCAACATACAGCTCTAACTTATACATCACTAGACGTCGCCTCTGTGATTCCCAGCAGTGGACCAGCAAGCTAAGGTCACACACAGGGCTTGCTGCCTGTCATGGGAGCTCCATGCCAAGCCATGTAGATACTCATCTAACATTAGCATCTGTTTGCTTGGCAGGCTCCAAAGGCAATTCAGCTGACAACTCTGAATTTGCCTCTGGGTCTGTCACAAGATCATATAACTCTGGGACTTCTGGGAATGCCTAATACTTCTTTGATGAAGATCATGCACATCATAATGTATTAGCTCCATTCTAAACAGCCCTTGAAATCAGTGTTTGCGACCTCTCAGAATTATTCAGGTAGTGTGGTCGGTTCAAGTATGTAAACTAAAGCCAGGCTCAAAGTTCATGCAAGTAGCTCTTGTTTGCATCAAGATCTCTTCAGCACGTTTACATAATGATCCCAAGAGGATAAAAATCAGATTTTTTTGGTGTTAATATGGGTTGCTGTTGCTGATGGAACACCAAAGACTGCTCCCAAGCTTGTCTACAATGAACAGGATAACTGGATCAGCTTTACTATCACACTACTGCTTTAAGGTTTGATGTGTGTGTGAAAATGGTATTTTTAAAAAAGGCTTACACAACTTGACATTGGTCTAAAAGCGCATTTCATAAGATTCAGTTCATAAAAGGCCAAAGTCTTTAGTTTTTACCTATATATCTCAAAATACGCACATATGCATGTACCCAACTGAACAAATGTGAGGAAAGATGGGATTACTCACATGCTTAAAATTAAGAGCATGCTAAATTACCCTATTATGTCAGAAAACAGATGAACTCTTTGCCCTGAAACATTGAATTCTAGATAGCTGGTGTGTGAAAAACCCTATGTTAAATTTGCCCTCAAGTTTAAATGCATCGTATTTCTATAATTACTCATTAAAAAAATTACTTAAAGAGCAGAAGACATTAAAAATCAATGCACCTTTCCCCAGCCTGTTTCTGATAAAGAAACTTCAAACACTATTAACAGCCTCGGGAAATAAACATCCCTGTTTTGGGATATTCCCAATGGACATCAATTACATAACAGGACTAGAGCAGCATATATTACAAATGATACAGACAATGTCTAAAACAGGAACCTCTTGCTGGTCAGGCAGTTTCTGATTTTTTTCTACTTCTGAATGTAGCAGCAGTCAGGGAACCCAGTCATTATGTAAAACAGCCCTAAAAGCTCTTTCCAGTCTAATAATGCAATATTGCAAGTGGGAAATCAGACCATTCCCACTGTGTTTACAACTATGGAACACAGATTCAAAAGCTTCAAACCTATATTTTAACACTAAGCAAAACCAGTCCTTCTTTATCCAAAAGTTAAATGAAAAATGTATTTTTTTTTCACCCTATCACTAAAATTGAAAGTCAAAACTAAAATCATCTGGAAAAATAAACATCACTAATCAGCTTTCTGTCTCCTGTACAAAGACAGACCTAGAGGAATTTCCTTAGGAGGCTCCCCTAATAGGGGGGGCTTCAAAGCACATGGTGGTGGCTCACAAATCTGCAGGCACCTTCCCCAAGGCTGTGCCTCCTGAAGCCATATTGCTTGAGAGCTGCTAATTTGCAGCCCAATAGATAACATTTAGACACCAAAGCCCTTGACAGAAGTGCAAGGTTTCCAACCTCCCCCAATATCCTTGAAGCTGTGCCTTGCAATCATCGCTGGTTGTTAAAACACAGGCCACAGTAATTATTGCTGTGCTCTCAGAGCAGAGCAGCCTTTGCTGCAGTACAGCAGTTCTGAGACATGAGGCCAACTGAAGCCTCAAGTCTATTTTAATCCCACTATAATTATAAATTATGGATATGTAGTTGAGATGCTTCTGAATTTTTGTTTGCATGAGGGTGTGTTTATGCATTGCAGAAGAACACTGCAGAGGAATATCTGAGCTTGAACTGACTGAAGTGGCATCAGAGCCAATGTAACAACAGCCCAAGACATCTCTGCCGTCAGGACACACTGCCGTGTTCAGAGCTAACAACAAAACATACCTTTTCACCATCCTCCATTAAGCAATGTTGACAGATCCATTAAATACAGAATGAAGAGAAAAGGTGTTGACAGGTTTCTCCAAGGCAAAACAGTGGAGAAACACACTGGTTAGTTGTTCAAAGGACCGTGATAAAGGAAAAGTATTATAACCCAAGTCAGAACCACAGAGAAGATGCTGGAAAATTTGCCAAAGACTGGTTGAGGGGAGAGAGAGACGTTGTCTGCCCCACGCCTGCACCAGCATGCAGCTGCCCTCAGGCCTCACAGTGCAGCAAAGGGGACAGATGCAGACCCTGGCAGCATTTCCTAACCGGGGAAAAAGTTGGCTCTCCACAACGTTTTTATTTTCTGTTGCTATCACTTAGTGATGCAGTATTTATCAGCAAAGTAACAAAAAACCCCCTTTTTACTTCAGAAAGCAACAGATCACTGTACTTTTCTAGGAATATCACCTCAGATCAAATACCTGGTGTTTTTAGTTTAATAGCCTCCAATGCACTTGTGTAATTAGCAACTAATTCTTTGAAGAAAGAGGTTTGCTTTTACACATGCTCTGCACTAACTGGAGGGTCCACTGCAAAGCAGTACCATATTAAGTAGATTGCAGGTACTAAGTACACTTTCCGCTGCAACCAGTAAGGAGGATTTCTGTAATCGGCCTTGCAGAGGGATCTGGATAGACTGGAGCATTTTGCTATGATGAATGGGACAGAATTTTCAATGTCAAAATGTCAGACTGCGCACGAAGGACTGTGTAATGCCAGGCACAAGTACAAATGGGGAGCGGAGCAGCTGGAGAGCAGCCCTGCAGGAAGGGTCTGGGGGTGTGTGGAGAGCTGTGGGCCCTGGGCCCAGGGGCTCTCTGCACTCCTTGGAGAAAAGCCTGAGGGCAAAAGCACTCAGAGATAAGGAACCCAACTCTGGTCATGGTGACTACCCAGGGTGACCACCCAGTGCACCTGCTTCTCTACGGCAATGTCTTGTACCCAACTGGCCAACCGAGTCCCGTCCCACCCCCTGCCTTCCCCATAAAAGAGCCCCTGCCTCTGCCTTTGGGCCAGAGTGCAACTGCCGTCCCTGGCCTTCCCTTCGCAAGAGCTGCTGACAATAAAGGTTATCTTGTGGCACTGCCATACGGCGCCCCTTGTCTCTCTGTCCCCGAGTCACCCTCGCGTGATACTGCAAGAGCTGAAATCACAAGGAGCTGAAATCACAAGGAGCTGAAATCACCTCGTTGCTTAGGGGGGTTGCTGTAGCCTCTGGAGAAGCCGTTCTTTGAAGTGAAGCTTCCTCCAAGGAGGCTGCAGCACCCCGGGACACCCCAGCACCCCCCAGAAAGCAACAGGGTGCTGGCCCAGAGCAGCTCACTGTGAGCCTGCAGTGGCCATGGCAGCCCCAAGAGCAAAGCCCATCCTGGGGTGCACCAAACACAGCACAGCCAGCCAGGAAAACAGTGACTGTCCTGCTGTGCTCAGCGCTGCTGTGGCCTCACCTGCAGCGCTGTGTGCTGTGCTGGGCCCCACGGTTCAAGAAGGATGTTCAGGGCTCTGAGTGCATCCAGAGGAGAGCAACACCGCTGGGGAAAGGCTGGGAGGAATGTCCTGTGAGGAGTGGCTGGGGACTCTGGGCTTCTCTGGTTTGGAGGAGGCTGAGGGGTGAGCTCATTGCTCTCTGCAGCTTCCTGAGCAGAGGGAGTGGAGAGGGAAGTGCTGATCTCTTCTCCCTCATATCCAGTGACAGGACACGTGGGAATGGATCAGTGCTGCATCAGGGCAGGTTCAGACTGGACAAAGGAAACATTTCTTTACCAAGAGGGTGATCAAATACCAGAAGAGGCTTTCCAGAGAGGTGGTAGATGCCCCAAGCCTGTCAGTGTTTAAGAGGCAATGCCCTTAACAACATTCTCTAACTTTTGGTTAGCCCTGAATCAGTCAAGCAGTTGGACTACATGCTACATACAGTTGGACTATATTGCTGAACCCTTCCAAATTAAGTAGTGTATTCTATTTTGATTATTCCACTGTGGTCTTCTCCAGATCACAGCTGTGATGTACTTCTTTTCCCCAAACACTAAAAAGAACCTAGACATGAAGAAGG
The DNA here is from genome assembly GCA_036630365.1 of Acanthiza pusilla. Classification (NCBI taxonomy): domain Eukaryota; kingdom Metazoa; phylum Chordata; class Aves; order Passeriformes; family Acanthizidae; genus Acanthiza; species Acanthiza pusilla. The sequence continues at coordinate 53,321,619 of JAXCHO010000164.1, forward strand.
AGATGTATCACATTATCATTCTGCTTCACAGATAAAAAAACAAAGATGGAAGAAAGAAAATTATTTCCTCAGGATGCTGTCATTCAGAGAGGATCAAGTCAATCTCCTAAACCTTAGTCTGATGCTTTAGAATATTAGACAAATTATTGTCTGTTAGCTGTTCATGAGAGTGCTCTTGAACCTCCTCAATCTTCAATCAAAATGTGGACTTACATTGTCAGAGTGACCTTCAACTGGAATCAACAGGAATTGTTTAAATAATGCATCACGCCAAATTTTGAATGTGCTTCCTGAATATTCAGAAGAGGTGTTCACAGCATGCAAGGGGAAAAATACAGATTTTACCTTAAAAAAAATAAATTAAAAATCATGGGTCCTGCCTCAGAGTCTAATGAAGAGAACTATCTCTTACTCCTTCTTCCATGCTTAGAATGAAGAGGCCTGAAGAAAGCAGCCAAGGCCTGAAAATTCCATAAATTTGTCTTTCTTCTTAAGTCCTATAACTCCCAGATTAGTTAAGGCAAAAAATTGTTGCAGAAAGAGATGAGGAAATACAAGGACATACTGTAAGCTAAATTAACCTACCAGAGGGAAGTACCTACCAGAGTTTTAAAGGCACAATCCAACAGTGCCTGAAAGGACTGCAGAACCTGACCTGTACCGAAGTACACTCACACAAGGAAACTGAAACAGGCAGCAAAGCTTCCTTTTCCAGTAATTTTACACATAATTTTGAGCTCCTTTCAATAGAAGAGACCTTTTTATCTGCCCACTTCCATCCCACTGCTGATTGTATACCCTGGGAAACTGTCTGCAATAAACATCCAACCATCAAGCAGTCAGTAAAATATTCCTTTCTCAGAAACTAGACAAATGAGGATCATTATCATAAAGGCCCTATTATGAGAAAAGAAATTTATTGTTGTACTAATGTTTCTCCTGATGATGTGAGAGAAAGTCTTTCAAAATATGTCAAGAGTAGTACCTGGCCAGTTGGAGGGAAAAGCATACTGATAGCTTCAGAAAGATAGAATCAAACCATACAAAAATCTGTATTTTTCTGGTAAAGGAAAGCAGGACACTATGAACCACATAGAAAGATTTCCAACTCTGGATTTTTTTTTTTTTTTTTTTTTTTTTTTTTTTTTTTTTTTTTTTTTAGCAACTGACAAGATTTACTAGCCAGCTGGTAAAATAATGAAGGGAAGAGGCCAGCAAAACTATACAAAGCTAAAAGAAACTGCCTTGTACTAATTAGAAACAATGTGCAGCCTGATGACACTTTATAGACTTCAATTACCATACTCGGCAGGAAGGAGCTTTCAAACATCTGTATGATTATTATTCTCCACTGGGATGTCATTTACAGTGCAAAGTATTAAAAACAGGGCCAAAAAATCAATTATAATCTTTGTAAATGAGCATATTCTTTATCTAAGGGATTTGAACTTTTATGTGGAAATTGGCTTTAAAAGGAGAGACAGAACCTGATCTGACAATGAAAAACAGACACCAGCACCCCCCCTCCATCTGATTTGCACAGAATTAAACTTAAGGATCATTAAGATAATAATGAGTATATAAAGTGCTAGAACAAAATATTATTTTAAATCAAGCCTAACAAAACAATGACTAACCACATGTCACATTCAAGGAGAGGCTTTCATTATTAAAGTTTTTAGGTAAACATCCAGAAATACAGTCCAATGAGCAAGATTACTTGGATGATTAAAGATATGTACACACTAGACAGGAACACAAAATCTGATTTTTTACTGTTCTAAACAATTATTTTCATATTTACACAGAAAAACACAAATATGCAAAAGTAATAGGGAGAGTAGGAAGCAACCAATACCCAGTGAAAATGCTATTTCAACTGGTCCCTATTTAATACATTAGAGTCGAGAATTAAGGATATCAGGCTATAATCAAAGGAAGCCAAAATAATTTGGAAAAACAGAAACTACCAGAAAAAAAATAGAAATATAAAATTTACCACAGTAAAATTAAAAGGAAAAAACCCACAAACAAATAAAAAAGGTTGTTTGAATGGATTGAAGGTTTTCTTTTCTCATTGACTGATTTTCAGATTATGTCATTTATCTCAGAGAATATGCTTAGAAGGTATGTGAAAGTAATGCTGAGTTTTATTCAAAAGCAATGGCTGACTGCAGAATATGGCCAGAAGATTTACCAGCCATTTCACCAGGATCCTTTAATCATGGTAGAAAATCTGGCAGCGTTAACCTGACTTTGCAGATCGCTGATGACCAAGCACTGTAAGTATTTTGTACAGAAAGTAAGATGAATATAACTATTCTCTGGGAGGCAAAACTTATTTGTCTTTGTAAGGGCAGATCAATGACCTACAAATATATGGCTGTACTTCAAGAATATTTTTAAGCATGAACTAATGGAGAGCGCAGACACTTGCTGAGCAATGCCAAAAGCACGCCATTCCTGTGCTCTGAAGGTTGTCTCCTGGTAATTAAGGGGGTACTCACCTAAGGTGCTGCATTTGACCTTTGAAGCCCTAAGCAATCTGAAAATCTAGCCAAGAGACCAGGCTTTCTGTGCTCTTTACCCCTCTTTCCTTTTTCCTTTTGCTCGTACAGCAATGATTAGAGAGAAGCTGTCAGTCCCCCTCAGCCACAGTGTCATTTGGTCAGACAGGACCTGGACCTATTAAACTCTCATTCAAACTTCACAGCTCATTTCTCCTCGTGGGTACCTGGGGAGAAACTAAGAGGATACCCTGGAAGAGTTGTTTTATGAAGCTACCTCTCCATTTTGTAGTAGGTTACTTGGCAGATGAGCAGTTTTAAAATGCTAGTGGGATTTTTATGGTTAAGGCAGCTCAGAACAGGGTAAGATGTCAATCAGCTGTGTATAATCAAAGATAAGAGGATGGAGGATGCTTTCACAATGCCTGGGCCTCTTCATTGACATGGAACATCATGGCTGTCACTGGTGCTCTGGAAAAAGGAACTGCACAACCTATTTAATATCGTGTGCTCCGCAGAATTAAAATAAAGCCTGAATTTCACATGAAATTTCCAGATAACTAGGTTAATACAGGATGTCTGCAGCAGATTTCAGCTGCACAGCAGTCTCAAGCTATTTTGAGCAGCAGCAACTACTAACTTAAGTAGAATCAGCGAGAGGCCACATTCCCTATTGTTTGGGAATAACAAAGCTGGAACACCTCTAACAGGCTACCTAGGGATTACTTCAGCTAAATGCAGCTTTGTTATCAAAAAAGAAAAGAATTTTTTTCAGCCTGACAGCACCATAAAAACTCTTGTTCAGAGTGAATGACACATGAACAGAGACTGGTGTTTATAATTTTCTGCTGGTTAAAGACTCATTCTTGCGCCCATTGAACTAAATGAGGCAGAACTGCCATTGATTTCAATCAGATTGTCAGTAGACCTTAAAGATACTAACCATCAGCACTTATTAATATGGAATTATCAGCAGAAAACATATTGACTAGTTGATCTAAATACTTTATCTTCATTCATCAAAACACTTAATCCAAATGAACAAAGACAGAAAACTGAACCCGGACCAAAGGTCAGGCTGAACCTACAAATTGCAATGACTGCTGATACACATTACCAGCAGCAGCAGCATGATGTGTATTGTATCCAATCAAACCAATGGACAGAATATTAAATGGAAAACACACAGCGCACATTCACCCCCACACACCCACCTTGCTTTCCCAGCAGTTCAAATTCTGCCTCAATCACAAACATCCTCCACCTTTTCACATAAAACATGGGGAAAAAAATCATAAAACTGTCTCCTTATTTGCTGAAGCTTTTAATTATAAAAGCCAAAAATCAAGTTTAGTCACTATAAATGCTACACTTCTCACAAAAAGCTCTTAAAATCCACTGGTATTATTTTAACTTCAGAGAAATAATTGATGTACTATAAAGGAGAAAAAGAGTGGTAAAAAAATCTGAATTTAATTATATGAATGGTATTCTGTATACACTTAATTGCATAGCAGTAACACAACCACTTTCATTACTCTTTATAGCTTCAGATGCCCATTAGCACAATCCCCAAGGTTCCTTATGAATAATTAGATTAGAAAAGGGGGACTCTGATGAAACGCAATAGGATGCGATGCTTATGAAACAGCACATCTTGAATCCAGATGCTGACATGACAACATCATGAAGAGCTAATTTGCACATCCAAATTAATACCATCATGATGATAATATAAAAGAAAGATATGCATATGAAACGAGCTACGAAAATAATGTCAAAAAGAATTGAGGTACTTATATTACAAAAATACATCTTTTTGACATTTTAACTCAGTTGGAAAGGTGTAAATAGACTAAATGTCATATTCATGAGCATAGAGATACTCAAACAGACTTACTAGAATTTAATCCACTATTTGGCAAGCTGTTTAATAGTTATACCCATCAAACATGTGCAGCACTCACATAAACAGGTGAATAAATTTCAGTATATCCTATAACACATCTGTTTCTATTTGATACCCTGAATATTTTTGTATTGTTTGGTGCTTCTTAGGTATATACTATCAACAAAATCAGCAGTGATATATTTTTGAAGGATTTCTGCATGGGCCCAAAAAGACAGAAACAAATAGGCTTTAAAAATATTTTAAAGAGAGCCAGATATTTCTGCCACTGTTGTGAGTTGTATGTCTGTGTATTTACATGTCTGAATAGTTAAGAAAGATCTCCCTCAAATACACCTAACAGATAAAAATGGCATTTCTTCAGAAAGGCAAATAGGTCCACTTCCACTTCTGTGTCTCCGCTTTGTGTACAGATTAATACGCAAGTCCATATGAAAGGCAGACTCTGCCATTTGCTACTCAGGCACTGATGTCAAAGACTGCTCCTCTCTCCACATTTTACAGCTTGTAATGTACACGGACCCTGTTTGCCCTGTGCATTTGAGAATGTGTTCTGGCAAGGCTAGCACATTAGTGTAAAGGATTTTCAGCTTCGAAGAAAAGTTCACATCAAGCCAATGGGATCTCTTTAGAATGAAGAAACATCATCAACTCAGAAAAAATTATAACATTACTGAAAAAGATAAGGCAGAAACAGAGGAAGGATAAAAGTAGATAGATGGGACACAAGAGGCATAAAACTTGAGACATCTAAAAGCAACAATTTGAAACATAATGACTGGAAACTCTCTTATGATGCAAGGGTAAGGAAAACCTCACTAGATTAAAAAAACATAGGTAAGGCAAACAATAACAGTGTTCTCCGCTAAGCATTTAGGAATCTACTACCAAGTATCACTGAAACAAGGAAATCAATAGGATTTCAAGTGATATATATATATACTCACACACGTAACCACAAAAAATTTATGACAATAATGATAATAACTGACAATAACTTATGCCAAAATTGTACTAAGTGGTGGGCATATAAAAGAGAAAGGTATATCAACAAAAATAATAACAAAACCAAAAACCAAATACAAAACAAACAAAAAAAATCCCCAAAACCAAACAAAATGAAACCAAACCAAACCAAACAAAAAACAAACAAACAAAAAACCCCCACAAAACCAAAACAATTCCATGTCTTCACAACAATCAGCTCAACACTGTGGAAAAGTAAACATTTTTATGGACAAATGATATACATTTAGAATGTGATAGTAACAGGGGAAGAACAACAAATATTTCTACTTCATACTTGGATAATTATGAGGAAGAATGCATTTTTTTTGTACATAATATTACACCTACCACATGCACAACAAAAATTACAGACACTTCATTATTCATTCTCACAAAACACTTCCTTTTAAAAGAAGTCTGAAGTGCCAGCTTCTTCATTTCCACATCCCTACAGTCTTTGCTTACTGAGATTGATCCAACACTGTTTAAATCACTAGGAGTTCCTTCTGGGGACTTCAAGGAAAACAGTATCAGGACCAAAATCTATGAGTAGAATATGTTAACAAAACCAAAAATCAAATAACCAGCAAGACACACAGGCAACATGCAGTGAGGAAACGTATGTGAGGCGTAAGTGAAAGCTTTTATTGGTATATGAAAGCATTTTCATGAGCTCTTGCCACTGTATTTATCTGCCTTTTTTTTTTCACCCCTTGCTGTGCAGTGTGTAAGTCATAAAATTCTGGTGGCATGTTCATTTTAATCACCTATAAGGCATCATCCACTCCTGTGGCACTGAAGTGAGTAAATAACATGAGGCCTTTTATTTTGAGAACACACAACTAACTGTTCTCAGTCATGATGTATGTCCTTCTCACCCAAATAAAAGACAGCCTCAAATCAATGCAGTCCTTCCAAAGGTGAAATAGTAAAAAAGTAAATGTATTTTTAAAGCTCCTATGCATCATCCTAAAGCTGAAGTTGTTGACAGCCTCTGAATGCACAAACTCACAAAACACCATGCCTAAAGCCAGAGCTGGCACAACAGTTTGTTCCTCTCACCATCTGCCTGCCACAGTTTGGGTTTTGCAGCAGCACTGAGACCCATTTCTGGGCTTACACAGACCAAATGGATGACATTTTTGTTCCCTTTTCCCCTCATCTGCTTTCCTATAGCTCTTCATTTTCTGCCCAAAGGCTGGAAGTTCTGCCCCCAAACATGCTGCTCCTGAAACACTGTCAGATGATTTAGGGTGGTTTTGGCAGACAGTGGTTTGTAAGTACATCAGCCGACGCCTGTGCAGTAATTTATATGCTGCTAAGATCTAATTAAGTCCATGTACAATTTCATACATGTTTTATTGCTAACTTTTCCTGTGGAATGGTCCTACATGAAATGCATGATACGATATGACAACTCATTAAATCAGGAGATAAACACAATCTATCAAAAACGTAAAGAACACAGATACTGACTCAGGATGTCATCTCAAAACAGAACCAATTCCTGGCATGAGAGAAAATTTAGGCAGGCAGTTTCTGTAAAATATTTTAATATTTACTTTACTAGATACCCAAAAAATTATAACAGGTAACAAAGGGTAAAATAGTTCTGGAACAGGCCCGAAGCTTTTCAGTGTTTTCAGACTGCAGTCGGAGAACTGATGACAGATCACAACCATCCTGGCAGCTGCCATGGCTTGGCAGAGCTGGGACACCACATGGCATGGATGCAACATGGATTGTCTTAATATAGTAGTTCTAAACATAAATGTTTTAAAGATATTTAAACATATTAGTAGGACAACAAGAGGACAACAGAAGGTTGTTTTTACTATTATCTCTGCTATATCCCTGCTGTATTCTCGCCCTACATTCGTCTAGCAAATTTGCAAAAGTACACTAGTGCAGGGTTTTTTTAATATTAAGAAATTATGTACAGATAAGATTTGCAATAAAGCTCATCATTCATCGCTCCTTGCTGGTCTCTTTATTACCCTCATTAATATTGCTTTTCTGTCTACAGACCTGTGCCTCCAAGCGCTTCCTCAATTTCTCTCACCTGAATAGGACCGTGGGACTTATCTCAAGGGTAATATTAAGTTATGTTCACATATTTCCAAGGTTTTTATGTACGCAACCAGTCTCTGACTCTCAGAGATCATAACTGGAGCTTTAACTGTCCTTCTCTGGGAATCAACTAAATGCATGATTTGCCTGGACTTCTGATAACACTTCAGTCTATTGAAGTGCATTCACAGTGCTTGCTAGCATAAGCTGTTAATAAAAGAAATTCTTGGGAATCTATAAACTTTCACCAAAGCCCCCGTATCTTCACAGACACCTAGATTTTATCCTTGCCTAAACATCATGCACATTAAAGAGAGATGTGTGTTAAAGACTGCATCTTTAGGTTATCATAATATCCTGCTCTGAAACAAAAATGAATGAACTCTAATTAAAAAACTACCCAGACAATAAATTAACTACTAGCAGTCAGGAAAGATAATTATTGTTTCCCCCTATTTAAAGTTAAAAAATGCAACAACAATGTAGAAAAAGCATACAGTAGAGCCATCTCACTAGTCTTTAGCTAGTCCTGGAATTTGAGAAATAAAAGAAGTGCCAGTTGACGAATTACAAGCTTAATTACATCTGGGATAAGACACTTTAGAACCCAAAGGAAAAATGATTTGCTGCATGTCAGCATGCTCAGATGCCCACCAGCGAGCAATCCCTCCTCTATTCCAGGGTTTCAGTGAAGACAACATACATGTCAACCACAGTAGAAGAAACACAAACTAATGAAACTGTGTGTAAGCTGTAATTACACTGTCTCAGTGAATGGCACTTGGGGTATTGGGAACAGATTGTACATGTTACTTCACACAGGGCTTAATGAAGCGTTCTCTGTTCTACAAACTTCACCTCTTGATTTAATTAACCTTCATACCTATACATGCACTATCTACCAATCATAAATGTTGGAAACCCCTTAAATCAGCTACAGTGCTTTCGAGCTACATTAGAAAAGTAGCAGAGGTTCAGTGTGTGTTCAGTTTGGCGGCTCAAAAGTGAACACCAAGGAAATTTTAAGGTTCTTAGAAAATAAAAGCTCATACAGTGAAGTTGGCCCTAAATCACCTCTCCTAAACATAACATCTAGTCCCTTAAACGGAATTGCAGCAAAGCAGAATTGATTCATTCACAACAATAAAAAGTAACTAATATTTTACTGGAAGTGAAATAAACATGAAACTAATCTAGGAGATCCAACCTTATAGAAGACCTTTAGATGCTAAAACATGTTCTGTTTTGCAGAACAAATTAGATGGCTAACTCACATCTTAGGTTTGTAGGCATGGCTTTGCCCAATGCAAATATATAAATATATAAAACTACATAATTTTCACCAACCCTTAAAAATGGAAAGAGCACTCATCATTGTTGTCCCAAATACAAAAATCATCTCACAAACCATAGCAGTTAATCTTTCATAAGTTTAGGACAGAGCAGGCTGCTTACAGCCAAACTCCAGGCCTCCCATTAGCCTTCATCTTCATGTTTGCCAGTAACATTTCACTGTTTTCCTCCTGTATAAATTCCTGCTCAGACTCAAGCACTCAAGGCCAGACCTCTACAAATGCAGAGGGAAGCACTACTTTTCTAGTAGAACAAACTCAAGAGGAAGGGAAACAGCAACTCTTCATTTCGCAGTTCTCTCCTAACTAAGGGCAGCCTTTTCTGCTGCCCCTGTATTTTGAAGGAAGAAAAATAATTACACCTCAGAGAGGCACCTCAATGGCACAGGAGCTGCTGGGGCTGCTCCCGGCAGGCAGGGCTCAGCTGAGTTTCCTTCCTGAAGACTTGGTAGCTGTGTAAACGATAAAGCAAAATTGACACACTTTCTCTGCTTCCCTTCCCCCAGGATTAAAGTTTGCGTAAGATACTTAATATTTTACTTCATTAAAAAATCAAGTTGAAATTACTTAATGCACAAATTAGAAAAACACTCAGGATTGATTTAGAGAATACAGGCTGCATTGGAGAAATATTAGTAAATTCTACACAACAACAAAGAGCAAGTGAAAGCTGCAGAGATAATTTATGTGAATCTCCAAAGTCATTTTAATAGTACCTCTCATAAAAAATTAATCTGCAAAAGTTAGAAAGCATGACACAGAGGAGGAGAACCAGTGGACTGGATAGAAGTTGGCTGAGGGATAAAAGGGAAAGTTTGCCAGGCACAGAAAATGAGGACTCTCCTTGCATTTTAAAATTGAATCTTCTGTTTTTATATCCAGCTCTAAAAACCTACATTACAAGCAAAAAGAAGTACAAAGACCTCACTAAAAGCCTATGAAGCAACACGATTGTTACTTTAAACAGAACAAAACCAAACCCACATAGAATAAAGCAGAAAAAACCTCAACAAAATGCAACGACATTTATGGTTACATTTGTCACTCCAGAAGAGAGATTTCAAGGAGGGAGCAGAAACCTGTGTAATAGAGGCCATAAAGCAGGACTTTAAATTAACTGAGAATTCAGCCAACCTTGACAACTTAAACAGAAGGTATGAGGTCTGTCCTTTTCCTTCACGGGAGCTATGCTATTCAGTTTGCATGAGAATCTCAACCAATGTCAATGTCATTTGGGCTCAAAGGATAATAATAATTGTTTTTATGATATATCCCTCCAAGGCAGCATGTAAGATCACTCAAGAAAGTTCAAATACACTATAATACATGAAAATATTTATTATCTTTTAAACCTGCACTTAGTGGTTTTCACTTGAGTAGAAAATTTGCAGCTACCATAAAGCAATATAGCGTTTTGCCTTATACCATTTTATTAAAAAACTAATTAACAAGTATGTTGCTCAATAATGTAATGAGGAGTAGCTAAGCTACTTGCTTACCTCCCTACACTGCAGCTACTTACTCTAAGGCTGCCTTTCACCTTTGTTATTCTCTCCCTGACGCAGTTCTTGGCGCCTGGCCGCATGGTAGTAATTTGAACTTCAAGGTACCAATATGGAAAGAAACACTGTAATGCCACAAAGAGCCACACAGCAGTGAGGCCAGGGACACAGAGCGTGACAAATGACAGTGCAGTTGGTGTGGAATGGTTGGGGGAGCATTTGATACAGATAGTAGAGAGCTGGTGGTACCACAGACCCTGCCAGCAGATTGTCCATCACTGCCCAGGCTGAGGGCTCAGCTGAACAGCTGAGCTGTGCCTCTCACCAGAGAGAAAGCAGAACTAGAACCAATGCCTTCAAACTGCCCTGGTCTAAGCCTGGAACTAAAGGCTCTCAGGTTCCAAGGTGCCCCGTCACACACAGGGTGTCCCCTCGACTCCTGCCATTTCCTTCCCCTCCCCTACAGCCTTACCAAACAAAGTGGACACTCCCAGGTCATCTCCTCACAGAGCTCAGCATTGGCTCAGGGATTCACTAAGAATCTGAACACATCTACAGCTCAGGATGCTCCACAGATTCAGTCAGAGTGTAAGTACACATCAACCAGGGTTAAGTCAGAACTGGGTGACTTTAAGCCAAGGCACTTTTGACTTGCATACTGAAGCACTCTGGGACCCTATGTCTCAAATCAGAAGCTGCATCACATTTTTTTAGAAACCTTTATGTGCCAAGTGCCATGTACAGGCATTCCCATTTGTTTGAGGTTTAGACAGCTAGCACTGGCCCATTAACTGTGTACACACCGAAGAAGACAAAAAAATGATACATTATTGAGGACTTAGCAATACTGGAAGCCACAGGGCAGCAGGTGAATCTTTTGATGATGTCTCTCTTATCCTCCGTGCACAACAGACTCACAAAGTCCTCTCACAGTACTTCATGTGAAAGTCACTGGTACCCAGCTGAGAAGGAAAGGCTGCTGCTGCCACCTCACACACTGAGATCTTCACCAGATGCTCACAACTCAAAGAGCAGCATGAGCAGCCAGGCTGCCATGGCAGGGACCTGGCTGTGTGGCAGAGATTGCCACAGAATCCTTCACTGCTCTAGTCTGTGCACTAACTGAACTATGAATAGGCCTGGAAGACCCAAAAAATTGAGAAAATGGTCAGAACATGGTGAAAAGGATTCTTGTTCAAATAGTTGTTCCCAGCATTGAAAAAGTAGCTATAGCTTTTATTAACATCAACATGAAGATGGAGCTTCCTTACAGTGATCACTTTCCCATCTGTAATGGTGAAAGAGTAACACATAGGGTACAGTCCTGGATTTCTAAGAATTTTGAATGATAAGGTAGAGAACTAAGCTCATGGCAATCTTAATACCCTCAGATTCTGGTAACTGCAAGGAGCTGTCCTGGGCAGACCACTGCATTAGTTAAAGTAAAACTAGGGTAAGTTTTAAGCAAGGACAGTGGCCTCTTTTTTTTCTTACAAAACAAAATTCTAGCTGAACAACATGCCAGAATTCAGGTACCACAGGAAAGAGCACAGGCTTCTGGGTTTATAATCAGACTGTTTTTCTAAGTCCAAAGCTGTGAAGCAAAATCCAAAGCTGTATTATTTGCACTGCTTCAGATTGCAGCTGAATGGAGGCATTTTGCTCTGCTCTCTCTGGTCTTCAATTTCAGAATACAACACAGAGCAGAATAAAGCCACAGACTTGGAAAAGCTATTTATAGTGCACATGCCCCAAGGAGATATAGCTAATAACTAATTCATTTCACATCACACATTTGAATGCAATATGAAAACTTCCCAGTTTCTTATCAGCACAGGAAAAAAGACCCCACTGTGGCTTTCTTTAAAATAATTAAGGATTTTTTACCAAAACATTTTAATCAAACTACATCTCTACAGCAGTCTTTTCTTTCCCTGCCTTATAGCTATTTTATTAAAAAGTCCATACCTATTAAGTTTTGATAAAAGCGCTGATAAAAGTTTTGATAAAATGATGCTCATTTTCCTAGATAGCACATTTGTTTATCAAATAGTTTTCTATAAACTAGATTAAAATCCAATATATTATTGGTCATATCAGTAGAAAACAAATAGAAAAATCTGATGAAGAATTCAGAGAGCTATGCAACTGTAATATCTGCATATGATGAGGTTTTGGGTTGGGCTAGATTTTTGCTGAAGAGAAAACAGATCAGCTAAGTATTATTCCATGGACTAGATTGTTGAATATTTTATTACAAATGATAAAGAATTAAACAACAGACAAGAAAGATAAGCATTTGTAGTACTTGAGAGACATCAATAAGCACATTGAGCTTCTGTTCTGCTGCAACTGCAGCGGAAACAAAGCAGCAACCTGACACAATGCTCAGTGCAATGATGGCCTTCTCCTTTCTCCACACCCACAATTTCTCTTTTCTTTGGCTTTTCTTCCACATGCTGACACCAGGTGTTATAACAGCTTGACTCAAGGAGAGTGTCCTAAGAACAGTGTGGTTTCAGCCAGTTCTGGTGCCAAGATGGTATCAAAACTAAGCCAGCAGGGGAGGCTGTGAGGAGCCACAGCTGCTGCCCCACAGGAGCCACCATTGCCATGGGACTCCGATAACCCAAAGGGAAGAGTAAGGGCCCTCGGGAACAAAAAGGAATTAAAAAAAGTCCAAAAAACCCCCACCAATACCATAGACTATCCTATGGCTCAGACTTAGCAATGACCGACTACCTAACCTGGGCCTTCTGTTACATCTCAATCAAAAGGCAAGTTTTTGTTAACAGGTTTTATGCTTAAATTAGGATTAACTGATATATAGAATAATGGGAATGAACTCCACCAATCTGTAATTCAGTGCCCCTAGGGCACCTAGTTTTTACTGAGTAGCATGATAACATCCCAATTTTACTTTTAGTACAGCAGAAGCAGCATGAAAGTTATTTGTGGCATACATTAAACATAGGCTGTAACTAGATCTTGTGAGCTTACATAGCCTTTTACTGATGTTGTAGGACCAGTGAAAATGCTGGCAAATAACACTGAGGAATATATCCATAGACATCCTAATGATTTAAACATAACTGCCTTTCTGTTCTGCAATCTTAACAGAAACAAAAGCAGTTACCTTGTGCCTGAAATGCTTGTTTGCAAACTTAGCAGTCATGAGGGTCAATGGCTAAAACTTGAATAAACATATCCTAAATCTCTAATTAAATTTAACAGAAATAATGCATATCTCCTTCGATAATCCTTCTAGGGTCTGGGTTTTTTTCCCTTCAGCAGAATATTCTGATAGCATTAGAAAGTACAGCTCAGTGACCCCTGACCACCCATTTACAGAATCAGACCTTTTATATTAAGGATACACTACTTTGTGTATGTGCATTGATTTTATTTAGAAAATGGAGAGAAGCTGATCTGAGGTTTTTCAGTTTTAGATTGAGAGAGGGCTTCTGGTTTGGGTGGTTTTTTTGTGGGGTTTTTTTTGTTTGTTTGTTTGTTTTGTTCTTGTTTTTGTTTTGGGGTTTGTTTGTTTTTTTTTTTTTGGTTGGTTTTTTGGGTTTTTTTGTTCTGTTTTCACTTCTGTTGTTTGTTCATTTCACTATGTTTACTTTATTACATGTTTATTGATCATATGCTTTATTCCGAATCTCTGTAATATTCAGAAGAGAAATTCATCCCCATTGCAGAGCAATGGAGCAACAAATATTAACTAGGATTACTAAAGCAAACAAGATAAATCATACTAGCAAATAGCAGACAAAACAAGTTGCAAAATATAGTTATAAGAGGGCTTTAAAATAACTGCTATGCAAAAGAGCATCAGCTGCTCAGTTTCTCATGTTTTAGTCTGTTTTATGAGCTATAGTATGTCCAGACTATCTGTGACACAAAAGATGCAAAGAAGGCAGCAATCAGCTATGTTACTTAGATTTCTAAATATATTAAGGGTACATCAGCTACTGAAACCAACTGCCACTTTTAAAATTTTGCTCACACAGTATTTAAAACTTTGAAGAGCACAAGAGCTACGTAGTCATCATATTAATTCTTTAATTGTGACTTCTCCCATCAAGTAAGTAGCAGATAACTTTTTTATATGCTGATATTTAAACTAATCTTTATTAATAGCTGCCCCAATGTAAACTCACTAATGGCTTCATTACATCAATAGGTGAAGAAACAAAACCCAACAGAAAAAAACCACTAAAATAATATAATAAAATACTATATTGGATATAAGCTTTTCTGTGTTTTCTTCAAAGGTCAGAATTATCTACTTTCCTGAGGAAATTCCAAGTATTTCACTTTTAGCTTTTAAAACAAAGGAGCAGTACCAAGTGTGTAAATCGCCAGAAATGTAAATTCATTACTTATCAAACCTGTACATTTTAATGGCAAAAACCATAGCACTGCAGATCAAAGATATGATATGACAGCACATCAGGTTTTTGGAATCTTTAAATGTACAGTATAACACTGTTTGAGTCAGCACCTTCTCTGTAACAGAGGAAAGTGAAAACATCTTTTTGAAAGAGCATGAAGAGAAGACTAAGCAGTGATCTCCTCCTGAAGTGTATTTATAAGCACTGCCCTGCTGGGGAATGTGGTTAGCGATCATCCTGTCTGCTGCTGATGTACCAATCCAGCTGCTGATGTGCCAGTCCATCACCTTGTCAGCAGCAGCCCGAGCAGCATCAGACAGCAGCACAGTGAGCTCAGCGATGCTGCAGTGCTGAGTGAACATAAAAGTTCCCATCAGTGTGCTGCTGCTGAAGAACCTGAACTGAGCTGCTGTGTGATCGCTCTGCTTCCAGATGGGCACGCAGGGAGAGAAAATGAACCACTACAAAAGCTAACACCACGAAACACTCTGTTATGTTCACTGCTCGAATAGAACAAGGCAGAATAACAACAAAAAAAAGTCTCTCCTTAAGATTCTAAGGTCTCTCTCTCTATCTTACATTAGTACCACCAATCCTCTCCCAAACCAACTTAGAAATTTCTTCCAATGAACACCTGAAATCCGCATCGTCTCCTACTTGTTTCACTATATTTATCCACACTGAAGAACTGGAGCTAACAACATGATCTGTATATCATCACATTTGAACTCCAGCTAGTATCCAGCTGGAGCATCTTGAGTTTCGTTTTTAAAACTTTAATTACATATGAAGACCTTTCAAATAAAGGGAAACCTTATGGATCAAGCTCTGAAAAACAATCACGGAAGAAACTCACTTGCTGTTGTTACTTTTCAAGATACCTTTCTATAATTTAATTCATTTTGTGACTACTAACGTAAAATCAGTCTGTGATTATACAGCCAAATGCAAAAGCAGATGACAAAAAACATGAGCAAATTTTGAACTTTTCACTGCTTAACTTCATTAAATATGTTTCTCATTTAAGAGTAGCAGTGTCCCTAGGTCTCAGGTATTTATTTCTAAATTCTGCAATTAGTGACTATTAAAACCCTTTCAGTTATTAGCTGAATTTTAAAATCATCTTCAGCATTTCACTACTGTTGTAGTACTATCTATGCTAACAGAAATCCTTCATGCTCTAGTCTTAGTGCAATGTGCGGTTAAGGAGGACCTAAGCCATCCTCTCTTCTCTCATTTATCAGGGGCTGGAGGAGCCTGTCCACATCTGCCACTTCCAGAGCACACATTAAACTCTGGAGCCTCATGCCAAAGCCTGAATGAAAGTTAGCTTTCATTTTCTTGCCAGCTCCCAGATATTTCCAATGTAGTGCCCACTTTTTCTCTTGAGAAGGAACCTTTATCAAGACCTTTTCTGTTCTGAAATTATTTGATTAGCAGTCAGAAATTTCCTAAGGACGGCAAAAAAGACAGAAGCATGATATTTTATAACTTAAACCCACCATAACATACCATCAGAATTTCCTAGAACGAAGAAAATTAATTTCTCTCACATTCTAATGGAAGGCGTCCCTGTCCATGGCAAGAGGGTTGGAACTAGATCATCTTCAGGGTCCCTTCCAACCCAAACCATTCTGTAACTCTATGACTCAAATGCTTTGACCTGCCCAGATGTTGAGTACATAGATATAAAATAGATATAAAGACTTATCACAAAAACCTGGCAGTGGACAAGGTAAGGAAGCATTTGACACAGACCACTACAGCCAGCTGCAAATCTTAGACTGCATCAAAACTCAGCAAAAACCAATCTGCTCATCTTCCTGTTCCACTAAGGATACACACAGAAAATTTACCAATTATCTGTGTGCCAAAGGTGTGACCTGTTGCTGTCAGTTGAAAAGACAGACATATTCTTCAATTATTGCCTGTATTGTAAAAATTAAGCAGGAAAACTATTGAAACATTTCATTAACCTCTCAGCAAGTACAAACATTTCCAAAAAAATTACAGTCAACAGAAAAATCATCTGTAGACCAATCTGGCAAGGCTGAACACCAGTGGCATCCATTCTTTAAATCTAATATTCTTTTGCCAGACAACAGAAAACAGATGTTATGCAGCAAATTCCAAGACATAGGTAACTCACAAATTGAGCATGACTTTTCATTGTAGTCAGCTGATGGTTTAGTCTGTGGTTGGTGTGGGACCTCCCTCAGGAAGACATGGACATTCACAGGGGGCCAAATCCATCAGCCAACCTGAGCAACTGCTCACTGGAGAGCCCAGATTCTCTCTCAAGTACTCAGGGCACTAGGAAGAAGCCACTGGAAGAATTTGCTCTCTGGGCACAGCACCAAAATAAGGATAAATCTCAGCATTTGAAGGTGGAGGCAGCCAACAGCTGCAGCCCAACAAGTGCCACAAAGGAACCAAGAAGATACACACGGAAAGCATTCCCCCTGTGTTTGGGCAAAAAGACAGCTTTGAAGTCTCCCAACTCAATATCTAAGCTATTTAAAAATCAAAATTGTAATACTCTGTGCAATTGGATTGATATTCAACCAATGTCATGCTCAGGTATGTCACTTTAAAAGCCCCACTTAAGCAGCCCTAATTTTCAGATGTTATCGACAATCCAAGCAGAGCAATACACTCTCCTGGACACCAAAGTCTTAAAATGTGAACTAACAGTACCACTCCAAAAGCATCTTTAAATTGGTAACATTCTATATTATGAAAGTTATGTCCCTGTAGTTCAGGAAAGGCACAAGCAGGAGAGAGAATATTTTCCCATCTAAACCAAAAAAGCAAAGAGAAGTTCTGACCTCTGAAAGCAGCCAGTTGGCACTGAGATTGCTTGCTTATTCCAACAGCTAGCTGAGATACCAGAGCAGATACAGAAACCTAATTATTAACTATTATTTAGAATTTTTTATCTATTTTTTCCTTTGGATAATACAGCTGTTATTTTATAGACAAAATCTATGCTTTGTTAGAACATAGTCTCTATTCATTTTATGATTACTGAGCATACAAAGTAAAATGATAATACGTGTCAAAAAGGAGGTGGAGTTTTGATTTTTCACTTTTTTTTCTTTTCCATGGGTAGTAAAACCAAATAAAGTTGTGTTGCCAACAATCCCACTGTCTGCCACTGAAGGCAAGTTTGTGACTCTCAGGAGAGGCTGTTTCCCACCAAGCTGCAGACTTGTAAGGAGCTGTCAACATCGAATGCCAGAGTCAGGCCAGAAGTCTCTTTTAATTAATTTTTTTGAGAGCACTGGTGAAAAGGTAGTCCACAAGAATGGGGACAAATTGTACTGTCACAACTACCCAAAAAGCAACAGAATCAAGAGTCAAATGACATCAAAAATGGTTAGTATACATGACTGTACCTTGGTCTATCATTTGGAAGATATAATTTATCAGTGCAAGCAGTGCAGCTTGTCTACTATATTTAGGGCTAAACCCAGATGGATTCAGTCAAGGAAATCTGAGGATTCTAGATGCCACCAGAGTCGCCTTGCGCACAAGCTTCCTTATAGCTTTCCCTAAAAAACAAAGAAATTCAAGACAAAAATGGTGAAAATTTTCCTCATCTAAGGATAATTTTTCAAGCAGGAGCAAAACTGCTGACCCTGTGAGCAAGCAAGCACCTTGTTCTCCCAATCACTTTCAATAATAGAAAAATAATTCCTCAGTGGACATTCGCAGGCTTACAAACATGAGTTACAAGCTGCAGCCCAGATCTTTCCAGCTCCTATATTCACTTACGTCAGTGAAATCAGCTGAGACTCAAGTGAGTTTCCTCTCTCATACTCATAACCCCAAAGAAGTAGAAACTAACTTTAGAATTACCAGCCCTAATCTAAATCACTGAAATAATTAAGTACCTTGAAAATTCCTTAACGTGAAACCCATTGTATAGCTGCTGAAGGGATTCAACTCAGATTAATTGATTTACCCTCCCCCAACAACGGTTCAACAGAATGCCTGTTGAAAGATTTTGAAGAAGCATTAGCTGCTTCAGTCAATAAAATTTAAAATGGAGCCCACAAAATCAGTCTACAGGATCTAGAGAACAGGTGCTCTTTCCCTTTTAAAGGTAAGATGTTCTAATGAGAAAGAAAAAAGTGATAAAGAAAAAAAAATCACATAAGCACATAAATAAAATGCTCTATGTCATATAAATAAACTGAATTCCCATCATCTGAATGTAAGGAGAGGAAATGAAGGAACTGGATTTTATATTAATATTGGTATTCAAACCAAAGCAGTCCAAAGTATCAGCCTCATTCCAGGTCTGTGTAACATCAAAGAGAAAAACCTTATGGACCCATGAAGAAATATCTTCTCCATTTTAATTTGCATCTTTCATTTTTCAAAAGCCTTTCTTTTCTAGGAGTTACATCAGAAAGGAAATACATGCAAGCATTGAGCAGGAGAAAAAGAATATCTATTATACATTCCAGGATGATTTCAATGCTTATTTACACATGCTTATATTTAAATTTGCAGAGCTTTGAAATTCAGAAAGATGAAGTGCTGTATCAAAGCAGTTCTTTTTATTAAGGCATTTGTCATTATGTGACTCTAGCCCAGACAGCAGCAATCCATTCAAGTTAGTTACTCAGGTGTGTATTTGCATGCCCCACACTCTCTCATGAGAGTTTTCTTTTCTACTTACATTTGCACTGTTAAAAGCAGTACCTTTAATAAGCAGTGAATCTGAAACAAGCCCACAGCATTCTTTTGGTGGAAATGAGGCAAGTTGTCTGGGTATGTAGACATCACATCTCTAATGCATAATTTCCACAATCAGTGGAGGTGCAATACTTACACCAGCAAAGGACTGGTGTCTATCACCACTTGCATATTCAGTATAAGCAGTGAAGAATTCTCAGTCTGTGTCCACAGCACGTGAATGTTTGGCAAAGCAGCATGGAGCAAGCCATGTCTTTGAACAACCAGGCAGAGCTCAGAGCATTCTTTATAGAACCAAATCTAAGTACACTTCCCATTGCTCACATTGCACTTCCCTTACAAAGGCAGAGCTTTTCTAAATGAAATCCCACTCTTTATTACTTGCCTCGCAAGCTGGGTGGCAAGTAGACATGAGGAATTATTAGCCAAGGGAACTTCTAGGTGAAGTCATATAGGAAGATACATGTACTTTAAGGGTGACCCAAAAACCAACCAAAATTAGTATCTTGCATAAACATTCTTGAAAAAGTATTAAAATGCAAGGGCCACCACAGAAATTGCTTACAAGAGTTTGCATATTCTTGTTTGCTTTCCGGCTTAAAAATTTTAGATGCTCAATACCTTTTAAATTATATAATCAATTTTTCTTGAACCAAGAACAAATTAAGTTATTTCTAGATCATCTATGCCACCTCTGGAAGAACTCATCTATGCATTTATTTGTAGCAAACAATTATACAAGAACTCAGACAAGTCATATTTCTATTATTTTTCTAGAAGCTGTTTGTTGAGGTCTTCCCTATCTACATTTCAAACCATCATCCTCTAATAAAGTCACTCTATCCCTGATGTTAAGTGAAAATCCAGACCGGGGACAATAATTGTCACTGAAACACTGTAGTGTGCTTATGAACATTCTGATTTCATAATCACCTTCAGGATGTGTTTTAATACCCAAAATGGTTACAAATTACCCTTACTTTTCATAAGTGCCCTCCATACATTTTAAATGCATGCCACCAAAAGGCTATGTCTAAGAAAAACAAGTTCTCATTCTTTGCTTTTGCTCTCCCTCCTGTATTTACAAATTGATTTACAGCCAAAATATCAATATAAAATATCCCATGTTTATTAGAATGCAAAAGTATCTGCTAATATACTATAATGCTACATAGTATGCTATAATGCCATACTGACTGCTGGTCATTTGTATGTATCTTCCAACTTAGCATACAGTCCTTTAAGTTAAAAAACTAGTAGTAAACAATAAAAAGCTCATATAACAATAAAAATCTCAAGTGAAAACATCAGATGATAAAATATCAGTGAGCTCTGTCATTAAAATCACATTTGTAAAAAGAGGGCATGCTTAAAAACCATCTTGTGGATGTATGGCTTTTATGTTCTCATGCATCCAGTGGCAACAAACAAATGTGAAACACATTTGACCATCCAAACCCAGAAACTCAATATATATTTCCTGATCCACCCAGACTTTTCTAGGGTTTTCACTTCACTGAAAAATGTAGGAGATCGTCCTGTGAATATTTTTAAAGCATAGATTTTACATAAAGAAAAATTAATAATTTACCTGAAAAGACTTTAGACTGTTTAATTAAACAGTCAATGGGGAAGACTCCATGTTCTACTTATTAGGACAGAGGAATCCCAGTGCAATAAATTAATACTTATTCCTTATTATAAGCAAAGAAGAGTTTTACTCTTCCTTTCAGTTTGCTGTGACATGATTGGTTTAAGCCCTGCTGGTTTTCAGTCTGTTTAGGTGTTGTTTTGGGTTTTTTTGGTACTGTCTTGGAAGTTGGATTTCTCCTAGTTTGTTGGGCTGATGCAAACGTTCATCTTGATCTCTTTCAAAGTCGCGTATCACAAGCGTAGGAACCTGAGTTTTCTGAACATCACAGCTTGACAATTCTGCTTTACCATTCTGGTGGCCTCACAATAAGCTTTACCTGGGTGTCCACTGAGAGTGAGGAGTTCAAACACTGAAATTGAGCTATTACAGGTGTCTAAAAGCTCATGGTCTCTACCAGCATCATTTAAAGCCTCTCCAAGACTCAACTTCATCACTTAGTTACTATTCTTAGTCAAACCCCCAATAACTAAGATGTGGCTTTGCTCAGGGAGAGCAGAGATGTCATTGTTCACTGCCAGCAATTTAGTCCACAGTGGGAAATTATTACCTGCACACAGAAAAAGAAGGGGTAGCACATAAGGCTCTGGGACAGCAAACAAAAGCTCTCATGACAGCTCTGGGAGGAAAAGGCAAAGGCTTCTTCAGGATATTCTGCTATCCACTGGGAAAGGACTGTGGCTCTGTATTGCGCAAAGCATGAGAACCATTCCTAGAGGAAATCCTTTCTCTGTCTAGGTATTTCCATACTCAACTATGTTTCCACACACTTATCAGGTGTACTGTCTACATCTTGATGGACTCCTAGAATGTAGCACTGTCTTTTACAAATGTCATGTCTGAACTGAAATCTAACATTTTTTATATAGGCATGAGTTCAGCAGTAAGTTGCTTTGTATAAAACAAGCTCTGTCTTTTATTTGTCCTGCTGACACAGCAGCAGACTGGGTGGGTAGGAGAACTCCCTTGCCTTCAAGCCAAGAAGCTGAAAACCTTCAGAAGACCAGCAAAAGTCTGCCCTCCTTTTCCAAATAGTTCATCCATCAGAATATACCTCTCTCTATCTCATCTTTCTTTTATCCTTGTAGCACTGCCAGCTACATCAGCATCATTGGAACTTTAAAATCATTATAGGTTATCTCACAGTTGTCCAGAATTTTCTGATTAGCCAAACAACAACACTAAAATTGAACAGACAAGCAGCAGTCTGGCAATTGTCTACGAGCAAATAACACCCTGTCAGAAACATACTAGCATTTAGTAACACAGTGAAAAACAATCAAACGTAGATACAGAATTTTAAAACCTAGTAATTTTTTATCTAGGAATTACTGATACCTTTGGGTGATAAAACAATACCAAGAAATTAGTTCAGTCATTTACTTTTTACCATCATCCTGGAAAAGAACTAGTGCCATTTACCACCATTACCAGCATTTAGTTACACATCACAATATATACCATAAACATACTGTGATATTTTCTTGAAACTCAAATTCTGCCATTTTCCCAACCTCTCCAGATTCTTCAAGCCAAAAATACCTGATCTTTTGATACAGCTCCAGCCTATGTGACCAATTTCTTATTCTGGGCTGAATCATTACAAAAGCCAGCCGATTGGTTAAAAATAAAAAAAGAATTCTGAATACCATAGCAACTGGCTTGCAGCCTTGCTAACATGCAGGAAGGATTTTTTACTTGAACAAGAGCTACAAGTAAAAACACCAGGCCAAAATCAGATCTGGCATAATATCAACAACACAACAGAAACACAGAAGTTACTTAACCCCTCCCCAGTCTCTTCCCAATAATACATGTTGTGCAGCAAAGAATCTTCAGGTTTTTATTAAAATATAGTTCAGAGAGCAAATTAAAACTTGTGCCATGGTATTGATTCTGCATATACATCAATACATGGCAGAATCTTTGCCAAAACAAACAGGATTAAATTTTGAAAAATCAAGGCACGGAAGCAAAACAATAACAGAGCTTGATCTTCGGTTTTAATTAATAGTTATATCACTCCATAACTAAAAGGATTAAAAGTTTCTAAAGAAACATCTCTAAATACAGAAAACTCTACATTGCCCGATTTAGTGATCACTTTTAGGAACATATCAAAGTAGTCACTTAATATCACTATCCTCTAAGAATTGCATCAAATCTATAAGGAATACATTTGAAGCAGCATATTGCTCTGGAATTACCACAAGAGTATGTGTTCAGAGCAAGGTTTTGGCAGGGGGTGGGCTCTGTGAGCAGAGACCAGAAGCTGCCTCATGCTGGACAGACCCACTGCCAGCCCAAGCTGAGCCCACAAGCAATGCTGGTGGCACTTCTATGATAACAATTTAGGAAAGGGTAAAAAACCTGCTCAGCAGCTGTGAGAGAGAAATGAGAAAACATGAGAGAACCAGCCCCACAGATGCCAAGGTCAGTGAAGAAGGACGGGGCGAAGGTTCTGCTGCACCAGAGCAGAATTTCCATTGCAGCCAATGGAGAAGTCCATGGCAATGCAGGATGTCCTCCTGCAGCCGATGGAGGATCAACAGCTGAGCAAATATCCACCCTGCAGCACACAGAGAACACCAAAGCAGAGCATGAGGAGATGCCCTGAAGGAAACTGCAGCCCAGGGAGAGCCCAGGCTTCTGCAGGAAGCCCACACAAGCAGGTTTTCAGGCAAGGACTGTAGCCTGTAGGAGCAGCACACTCCTGATGGACTGTACCCCATGGAAAGAATTCATACTGAAGCCATGGAGAAGGACCCATGCTGGAAAAATCCATGAATGACTGTATTCCTTGAGTGGGACCTCATGCTGGAGCATGAGAAGAGCATGAGGAGAAGGAGCAGCAGAGATAAAATATTATAGATTGAGAGTATATAATTCCCCCTGCTCTGTTCAGGAGTGGCAGGAGATGCCAGAAAAGTTAGGAAGGAAAGAGTGAAGTTGAGTCTGGGAAAAGGAGGTGGTGAGGGGAAGGTGGTTTCAGGTTTGATTTTTTCTTTGTCACTAACTTTCTCTATTTTTAATTAGCAATAAATTAATCTTTGTCTAGCCTAGTCTGTTTTGCCTGTGACAGTAATTGCTGAGTGATGTCCTCTCCTTATCCTTTCATCTTACTTTGTTCCCTTGTGCTGCTGAAGAGGTGGAGTGAAAGAGCAGCTCGCTGGGCAGCCAGCCAAGGTCACCCCACCACAGAGTCCTAACATTTGGGGAAAAGCATAAATTTCTCCTCAGCAACTTAAGCTATGAAGGCTTTGCTTTGAAGTGGAGGTACCCATCTGTTCTAGGTCAGTTTAATAGGTATTTATTTACTGCATAGCACAGTGAAGAATCAGCGCCCTGTCTCTTCTTCAACCATATTTAGGGTGCTTTTACTCAGGAGACTCACCGAGTTTGGCTTTGCAGGCCAGGGGAAATGTCAGCTCTGTTCCTCTTTGTGCATCATCCAAGAGGTATTCAAAACCTCCTCTGAAGTATTATCAAGTGAAGAAGACAAGATAACGATGCCCACAGCACAGCTACCTAAACTGCTTTTAATATTAGGGCTAATCTTCAAACCAAGTCAGAGTTAAGTCCATAACTCCACAGTATCAAATTGATTTACTTGGTCTAGAAGCATAATTTCTGAGCTTGTACTGGCATTAAGGAGTGTTACAAGCCACACATACCTATGAAAATCCACGTACTTTTTTTTGCAATTAAAATGAGAGGAAGATCCTTACTTTGTGGCCTTGTTTTCTATTCAGGAAATAATAAACTATGGGGTATTATATTTGTTAATATGTTTTCTATATCTGACAATAAAAATGTTTAGTCTTTTGACCCCCAAACTCATGCAGTCTTACAGGAAATTTATGTTCCCAAGAAACTCCTAAATCAGAGACCACAGACCTTGAACCAAGAAAATATACTTTGGGTTTGTGAGGTGCTTCCATCATACAGGTAAATTGTTTGACATGTTCTGTACATGCTGAAAATGGGCACATTTCTGTTTTGTCTCAGATCTCTGATGTATCATAATTCAGACATGAAATCAGCCTAATTTTAACCATACATCTGTGCTTGATCTGTACATATCTCAAGATATGTCTGCATTTATAATATATATGCAGGATGAATACAGGCTTTGTTAAACACTATCTCAGAAAGCATGCATGCCATTTCTCTTCATAAAACAGTGCAAAAATGCTAATTTGGCTCCACAAACAGCAGATGTCAAAAGTGGAAATAAAGAAAAGGACAAAGAGAGTCCAAGAAACCCAGCAAAGCTACATTCGAAGTTTTAGTTACCCTTGATTTAAAAACATGTGAGTTTCCAATACTTCCCTTGCTCATCAGATAAGAATGCTTGAGGGGCTGATCATCAGAGAGTGGTCACTCTTAGCATTTCTCATACTTTCAGAATGGGACTTTATTTTATTTTATTTATTTTTTGAATCAAAATAGCTTCTTTTTATTTACCTTTGTTTTGTTTACAAGGACAAAATTATTCTTCTTATTTATTTACATTTGTTTTGCTTACAAGGACAAAAGCAAGGAATTTTTTTTCACTTAAGCTGCTATCCAGGAATTCACATCACCTGCTTTCTGAAAAAGTATGAAATGGTACTCTGTGGTTACTATTACTCGTGCAAGCACACTTTGTCCAAAAAAAAATAAAACTATACAGAAATGTATGCTGGAAATACTGACATGCTCCTGGAAGTATGGCCCTAGCACATGCAAGATCAGATTTTGTTCTCATGCCAGTAATTCTATTCAACTTATGTCAATGACAATTTATTCTGTTCCCCAAAACTGAAATTTTCTCTGAAGAGTTCACCATCTTAAGTCAGACTCCAAAGAACATAGAGGGCAAGCCAGAAAAATGGATACTCACTCTTGCCTATATAAGCTAGAAAAATGTGGATCAAGGGCAATAACTTACGATAACAAAAAAGGTCAAACTCAATGAGGACTGGGATACAAAACTGAAACAGATCTCAGCTCTGAAACAATTCCTCCATGCTCAAACTGGCATGAAATCCATGACAAAATGCAGCAGAGATCCAGTGACTGAAGCACACAATGGTAAGGTCTAAACTAGTGCTCGAGAGTAACCATCATAACAATGGCTCCAGCTGTTTCCAAAACTTTGGGAGAGGGCAACACAAATGCTCAGAATGCTCAGAAGAAAACGCTGATATTCTGTTACCCTTCATTTGCCTAGCAAAAAGGCATCATTTGAGCCTAAATATTTATATTGTTGTTATTACAATTTATTATGACAAAATTATTATTATGTCAAAATAATTATTTAATAGTATCATCAGAAATTTTAAAACTTACTTGAACCACCAGTTTATTTACTAAAAAGAAAAGTAAACTGTTTAGGAATACTTAAATGCATGTTAGCCCAACTCATGAGTGTCTGAAAGCAACTCATTCATGTGAAGGAAACTCAGTGATAACACTGTGGAAACTGCTCCTCCTACTAAACCATACTGCTGATACATCTAGGGCCCAGGAAACATTACAGAAGTATTAAAACACAAAAGAAGGCATCTTAGCACAAGGACAGTACACTCGGACAAAAAACAATCTTCCTGATTACAATTCAGTTACAGGAAAACATCTAAACCATTAAACTGATGTGCAGCACACCAAGTCTTATGTTATTACAACCTTTCAATGTAGAGCCTCAGTCTTTCCCATAGTATTTACATTTCTGAGTTCGACAGTGAACTGACCTAGGTAGTTCAAGGTGTTCTGTAAACTAAAGATCTTTGCTTGGTTAGTCTCAGAAGAAGCTGTGTTAAACCAGGAATTTAAAACAGACAGGCCTATCCAAACACCTTGGTAAAGATCCCCTGCATTATACACAAAATCAGCAGCCCTGTAGAAATATGTAATATTTCTCTCTCTGAGAAGTTCTTCACCCCACTACGAAAATTATAAACCACAGCAATTAGGTGAGCTAATTTGCCAAAGGAAATTTGCAGAGTTTGTAGCTAAATAAGAACGAAGACTCTTTATTTTAGATCAGTGGAAAGTGTCCATCTACACATGGGTGTCTTGTATAGAACATAGAGGCAGTATCATTTCATTCAATTTTCTGTAGTCCAGTTAAAAATACAAATGAAACAGTGTGTGCAATACAGTCAGTGTGTGAGACACAGAAAAAGGAGAAACAAAGAAAGAGAAAAAAGGCTTTACTTTTATTGTAAGTATTTAGTGTTTGTATTATCTCTGGGACATCTCAGACTCTAAATAACAACATTCAGAACATGGACTGTCCACATGTACTACTTCCTCTAATACACAGCTGTTTTGAAAAATTTTTATTCACTGCTTGTAAAGTGACAAGATACAATCAATGAACTGTAGACACCTTTATCACATTTGCTTTTTGTAAATTCCAAGGTCCATGGTCATAAGGGATTTCTGTAATCAGCCATCGTGGGACGAAAACAAAAATAAGTGATAGGCATCCCTACCTCCCAGTCCATCTCCAGAATCAACCTCATAGATGCTCTCCCCTTCCATATTGTCTTTAGGCTGCAGCAGAAAGCAAGATCTTCTTCAAATGATTGAAGAATCAGGCTCCAGAAGGAAGCTGAATCCACCCAGTCTGCAGCCAGCAGGCGAAACCTTTCAAATAAAAACAGAAAAACAAAGCTATTGAGCCACCTCTGGTATATAACAGATTAATTTAATTTCATTTAATTTCTCCCTTAAACCCTCAATTTTTCAAGACTGTGTGAGTTAGTTCTACATCCAGCATTGCAGCTCCTTATATCAATACAGTCTCTTCAGTGGGTATCTGAGCTCCTTTTCCCTTGTAAATGCAACGGTGATTCACAGTTCAAACCCTCCACCCAACATAAAGAGGTTACATCAGTCCACATTCCAGGACTCTGTTAAGGTGGAAAGCCTCAGCACAGATCCATGCTCATTCTGTGGCCTGACAGGACTAGCAGCAATATACTGTATATTCATATACATCCTATATGTGATTAGCTCTTCTCTGGCACACTGAGTACTGTGAAACCAACGTACATGCAGTTTGCAAACAACTATACACAGTGAAAAAACACAGATCGTGTGGGTTCACCTTCTTACAACTCTCAGGGTTATTTTAAGTTTAGGTAAAGAGAGAGCATCTCAGTTTAGCAATGGATTTGATTGGCAGATGAGTATAAAGACGGAAAGTGTAAAGATGGATGTGGACAAAAGAATAAATGCACCTCATGGTTTATTTAAGAGAAGGACAATAAGGGAACAAAATTTCTCATCCTGAAATTGAGCCTAAACAGCTGATTGTTCTGCTGTTACTCTCCTGCGTACCTAGTTTCTATCAGCATCTTCTCTTTCTGAATAAAAGAGAAATAACTGTCAATTAGAAGTACTAATCAGTCAGGAAATATCCTCACATTAGTGCCTTTGAGAGGCAAAAAGAGACAAAAAGCAATCAGACCAGGATGGAGTTACTAGATTAGTTCTGCATCAAGTAGAGAACTGTCATGTGTCAGACGCTCATGATCTAGACAGCAAAGTAAGAATGAGCTCCAACACTCAGATGAGCGTAAGATTTGCAGTATGATTATTTTTAAAATAAAGGAAAACAGAAACCAAAAGGCATCCGAAAAGAGCTCTCTGCCACAAATGAACTCGCACAGGCCAAGAACAGAAAACACAATGAGAGAACAATGATCAAGTACATGAATGATGTGATATACAAAACTGTTCAGGTATCGTTAGTAACTATGGCCTAGTCATGGAGCAATATATTAGCTGTTTCCTAGCCAGTTTCAAATGAGCAAGTAACTAATTTCTCTTTTCAAGTCTGTGGCCTTCTCTTTTGCTTTTCCATGTCACTAGGAAAGCATTCAAATGTCCCATGCGACTGTGTCTTATTGAAAATGTGGAAAAGGGAAAAAAAATATATATTAACACGAGCTGCCCGGCATTCAACATGAATTCCCTTCTTCAACTTCCTATCAACAAGAAAGCAATAAATACTATAAACAAATCTGTATCAGACATCAAGTAAACGAAAATCAATAGTTCAAGTATTATGACATTTTATTGATAAAAAGAAGTGCATACCTAGAAATCTCACACCAGATGACCTCTATTTCTTCAGCTTCTTCAAGCATCTCTCTCAGCATCTGCATGTTTGGGTTGATTTTCCGCTGGTTGGGCCTGTGTAGGTGTATGCCATGGAACAGAACATGCATGGCACTGTAAAAGGCTGAGCAGAATTCCAATGGAGTGAAAACTGTAGTACAGCCATCTTACGCTGCTGATGCCTCTTCTTAAACTTGAATCAGCAATTCAAGATGTTCTTCTAAATCCGCATGCATGTTTTTCAGAGGGTGTGCTACTGCAGTTTTCCAAAGAGTGAAGACTCAGAAAGGATCCACGATAACACTGAATTTTAGTGATGAAGTATCCATTGTAAAAATTTTAGTTTGGAAAAAAAAAAAATCCATACACTTAATTTCAAAAATATGAAAATACTTACCACATAAATAAACAGAACACAACAGTATCAAGCTCTGGCTGTGTATTTACACCTGAACTATGCATGCTCCAAATGCTGATACTCAGAAGAACATTAACGATCCTAGGTCCTGATCATAAAAGCAAATGCCCTCAAGCAATGAATATTGGATTCCCATGATCAAAGCTCTGCCAATATCACAGGATTTAGTACCACTTTTTCTAGACAAACGGGTCAGATGAACAATTAACCATAACCTTAAAAAGTCAACCACAGCTCTTCAAATGTTAAGAACTCTTCCTGCAAGTTTGCTTTTGGAAAGGTCATGTTAATCTGCTCAGATCAGGGGGTTTATGATGAATGCTACAGTCCACCTGCGCAGTAATACAGAAACATGTTTGCATAAAGTAACTGGCCAAAGGATATTTTGTACTGTCTAGAAACTAAATATTACATTTTTACCTGGGCCTTATGACTGCCTATGTGGAGAAAAAATAATTTGTGCCCAGCACAAATGCCTACTTCTACATCTACTTAGACACAGCTGTTGCACAACCTAATGTGTTCATTTATCTGTAAACAAAAATGTGTGTCCTTATGAAAAATCCATCAAATGTCTCATTTTGTCTTATACTGATTAGCTAAATGAAGTCTGCATGCCTTTGTCAAAACCTGTAGGTGTAGAAAGTACTAAATTTCTAGACAGTTAATGCATAAGGGTTGATTACTAAAAGTAAGTATCAGCACTGAAAAATATAAGCATTTCAGTGTAAGATTACCAGGACAGTAAGTGGGACCAAAGTCTTCGCTGCATAGTTAGAAAATTACTATTATTATTCTTACAGAAAACTGAGAATAAAAGAAGATAAACAGAAGAAAACCTGTTTTTAAATTATTTATTGTTTTATTTACATTTCATTGTGAAACAAATTAATTGTTCTTTATTACATGCTTGCTGTCTCTTCCCACTTGGCATCTGTATCAATATTGCTTTTAATAGCATTTCACTCATAGCTCAGCCTTTGGGGGCTGGGGGGGAGGTGCTGTTAGTAGATACGAAACCCCCTGTTGTTCTGTTCTCTGGCTATGAAAACTTTTAATTAAAAAGTTAAAGCAAAACGATGCAGCAGTACTGAAATCTAGGGCTGCTCAAATGTAATCACAGCAGTGGAGTAACCACAGAGGTGGAATTCTTAGTAAAGAACTGCTACACGCTTGGCTGTGTGTTTACCCCTTATACATCAGAGAGAAAAACCTGAAATGTTTCAAGTCAGCCCTTTCACAAAGGAATAATTCCACAGTTGAGAAGCAGAGAAGGATGTGGCATGAGTAAAATTGTTCTAAAACAGAATGCAGCGACAAGCTTGATATTTTTAATTACAGAGCATTTGAAACCTACATTACAAAACTCCTTTGGTGACATAGTTTCATTGTTTGGAAGCTTCTTGATCATGTTCCTCATTCAAATCTTTCTCCCTAGTAACATCAGAGAGTACTATCCATTTTCCACCATCAAAAGAAAGAATAAAGCCACATGTGACCAAACCATCATTTGGCGCTGTCAGCTGGTCCTTGATGAAACTGCTACCATGAGAGGGGAAAAAAACCCAATGAACATCTTTACTTAAGTCTTAGGGAAGTCTCAGGGAAGGTATTTCTGGTGTTGAGGGAACAAAACACAGAAGGAGGCTCAGGTAGAGTCTGAGCAAGACCAGTTGTTCACAGCTTCTGGCTGAGTGCAGCTCACAGAACCATCCATGTCAGAGCAAGGCAGTGGGTGGCAGAAAGATGAAGTCAAGAATGCATAAATACTTGCATGATTTCTATTTTTTCTCTCAGAGTGGTTAAAAAAGCCTCACTGCTGTTTTAACCCATGCCAAGGAGTTATGTTCCCAAGCAGATGTGCGGATGAAAGAGCAACAGATAATTGCTCTCATTAGTCGCCTTCTTCAGACCAGAGCCTGGCTCCAAGAGCTGTACAGTGGGGTGCACAGAAATTGCATATGCATCCAAGAAAGCCCAATCAAATGTAAATGACTGCAGTCCCTTGATCTTTCTGAAATTATGTGGTTCACCCTCCGGCTGCAGATATTGGATTTTGCAGCATTAATCCCCACTAATGTAACGTAATACTACCACTGGAGTGTATGTACATTCTGATAACGACGTATGAAGAAGCCCAAACTGTGTTACAAAAATCCAAGTGTGATAAGAATATTTATATTTGCACACTTTAAACCTTCAGGGAACTTGACAAGTTTAATTCTTCAATTAAAGTCAGCAAGACCATGGTTTTCTAGATTTCACATCAAGTGCTGAGATAAAAACAAACATGCCAGAATTAAAATGCAAAGGGAAGCCTCAAGTCACAGAATCACAGAATCTTTGAATGGTATGGATTGGGAGGGACCTTAAAGATCATCTATTTCCAACCACTTGCCATGGCCAGGGACACCTTCCACTAGACCAGGTTGCTCAGGGCCCTATCCCTGTCTTTGAAAGCTTCCAGAGATAATGCAACCACAACTTCTAGGGACAACCTATTTAAGTGTCTCACAACCCCACAGAGAATAATTTCTTCCTAATATTCGATCTAAACCTTCCCTCTTTCATTTTAAGGCCACTACCCCTTGTCCTCTCAATAGACAGAAGTATTACTAGAAGGACTTACTAGAAGTCCCCTTACTAGAAGTCTCCCCAGCTCCCTTGCAGTCCCCTTCAGACACTGGAAGGACACAATGAGGTCACCCCAGAGCCGCCTTTTTTCCAGGCTGAACAACCTCAATTTTCTCAGCTGTTTTTTCACAGGAGAGGTGCTCCAGGCCTCTGATCATCTCTGGGTGCCTAAGTCACCTAGAAGACTTCTCTGCTAACACAAAGACCCCAGCAGTCTCAAATACATGCTGTGGGTGCACTTTTTCAATCAAAATCTTTCACAATGGATTCCTACATAAGCCCAAACTTCTAGGCTGCAGCTAGACAGATGTTCCTCACATTTACACTGTCAACTCCTGCCCATAAATCTCAGAGGGTGGTGCCATATCTGCTTCTGAAAAGGTTCTGTTTCTCAAAGTTTACTATCAAATGGATCTGCAATGAATTATCAGTGATCTCTCTTTAGCAGTCCTGTGTCTCTGCAAGCAGCCAACCTCACAAAAGGAGTCCTGCTAAGCTAGTTATTTTTTCTTTCTCTTCATTTCACTCATTTATTGTAGGAATTTATTCAAAGTTAATGAATCAGTCCAAAATTCTTCATACATATTTCAGTGTTTTTCAAAAAAAGAAATCTACGTTTTAGAAATGGGCATAAATCTTGTATTCAGTCAGGCATGACCATGCTTGAGTTGTCCTGCAGTAATACACTAACAACAAGTCTTCCTGACTACCAGACTTGATAATCATAATTCCTGCCTAATAAGGCTTTCGGTGAGACAGTTTTATTATTCAGAGAAAGTCTGAGTTGAATAGATTCATTGTATTTCACCACAAAGGTGCTTTTTTTTGAGGTATCTCCATATGGAAATCTCAATTAAGTCAAAAGGAAGTTTGTTATAGACATGGGCACTTTAAACACTGACAAACCCCTTACTTTTCAATACGTTAAAATAAGCTGCCACTCAAAATTTTGCAAAATAAGGTCAAGTGCTAAAAAACTGATTTGCTGGGAACAGCTATGAAAGGAGATCTGTGTACTCTAATCCTGCAAAATACAGTTCAGGGAGGGGATAAAAATCATTACCAATAGATTAAATTCACAACTTTGTTTCTCAAAAATATCCACCTGAACTGGAAAGAGGAGTGATTTCTGAGGTACTTCATTTCCATACATGTTTTCCTTCATAAAGTTTGTATTTCGAATCCCTACCTGTTTTACTCACCGAACTGTTTTACTGCTCCCAATCACACAGCACTTTTCTTTCCAACTGCTTTTCTTTACATTTATTTTGTCACCACTGTGAGAAAGTTATTTCATGCACTAATGTGCAAAAGGGTTGCCAATTCAGCCATTGTTTTAGCAGAACAGAGTACCACAAAACCTTTAACACACTATTCCCTTGTGGGCCAGTGCTATAAGGTTCAATGTGGACTGTGCACTGCAAAACCAGAATTCCCATCAAGCTAACACAGTATTCTCTGTTATCTCTGAAAAATAATCTTGCAATTTGGTTCCTCTGCTAATAGCAAAACCAGTAACTATGACATGTGCAGAAACGGTAGAGGCCAAGCTAATATTTT
Source organism: Acanthiza pusilla (assembly GCA_036630365.1). Taxonomy (NCBI): domain Eukaryota; kingdom Metazoa; phylum Chordata; class Aves; order Passeriformes; family Acanthizidae; genus Acanthiza; species Acanthiza pusilla. Next base: position 53,355,449 of record JAXCHO010000164.1, read on the forward strand.
TTAAAGCCACCTGGTGATGTTGATAGTGATCTGAAAACATACACTACGTATTACAGTTTCTGTTCTAGGCATACTAAATCAGTAACAGAGGGCAGGGTATTATATGAGAAATATTTTCTTTAAAGATGTGTCTAAGAAGCCGATTTCTCCAACTTGCGATTTATTATGTAGTCAGTAGGAATCTGTGTATTGCTGCAAAGATTCATCAACAAGTGAATTTGACATTTACACAAATTGATTTTTTGCATACAGTTAAGCTCTACTACTGTTACCAACACAAAGCACACCTTAAAAGCAAAACCCATGACAACTCACAACACATGGGTTGTCACCCATAAAAACACCATGCACACCCATAAGAACACCATAAAACCACCCCCAGAACATACCTCCTTCATAAAGTGAATTTTCAGTTCAGTCTAAATATAGCCTTCAGTTTAAAAAGATCATGTGCTTCCCATTAGAGACAATGCTAATAAAACAGTAGGATTTTTCTATTTCTAGAAGGACTATCTGTTTCCAAAGAAGAGAAGCTACATTGCATTTTGAAACCAACATTCCTATTGCAATTGGCTATGACTCTAGAAGCATATATTTTTAAAAAAGCACTAACCAAGATATTGATCAAAACAGGATTTGACAGAAACTGTATGGGAAATTTGAATTAAAAAAATAAAGTCTGCAAGAAAGAACAAGTGAAATAAAAAATCCACCATCTTTATTACCAGCATAGTTTTACTTAGTAGTTTGCAGAACAAAACCAATTTGCTTTCCTTTGGTTTTAGCTGAAGGTCTAAATGTAGCATGCAATACATGCAGAGTATTTTCTCATTTGCTTTAACATTAATTTTCACGACAATGTTGAAAAGCCGAATTTATGCCCATCTGTAGTTTCTATAACCAACCAAGAGAAATTTAGTTTGTATGCTAGAGCAACTGTGGAAATCAATTCTTAATCTATGACCTTGCTTACCACAGCTTGAAGTCTTGCAATAAATAAATGCCTTGAGCCACACATAAGAAACATTTGGTGAATCAGAAGCAAATAACAAAAATCTATATGTGTATATATAGTATTAGAAAGGTCATATAAAATACAACATAGGCTTTTTTTCTTGTTCTAATGTAATAATGTTTGAAAGGCAGGACCCTGGTAATTGCCTGCATTAATATCCAGGTGGTGAACAGTCACAAGTACCTATTTTCTTTTCAAATTACAGTGTTCATCCTTTTAGAGGACTTTTTGTCTTTTTTTTTAGCGTGGAAAATGCTAGAATGCTTAGAAATCTCTGAAAAATATCTATTTTCTTTGTCCAAGCATATGCAAAGTCTTTCTCTAAAGCACATTTAAGCTTTCTTGTGAAAATTGTGCAGCATTTCATCACTAACAACAGGAAAACAAATGCCAGAGCTCATGTGTTAACCTGCACTTAGTCACAATTACCCTCTTTTATAAGCTGAATCTCTCAAATCCTCACCCCATATGCTATTATTTATTTCTCACTGGAGCATAAGCTAGAAGAAAAAAGAATCTATAGTAACATCTCCTTATTAATATTTCACAACTAAAATTCACCAAAAAATCCTGTAAACAAACCTGTACCTCCTTAAAAACACACCTTCCATTCTTGATGTATTTGATTGACTGCAGATTTAAAAATCAAGTAGTACAACATAGCGCTAGTTCAGCTAATTTCCCTCTCTTGATTGTCTCTTTCCTGAAACACTGAAATTCAAATGTGACTGTGACTGACACTCCTTTTGAGATTAGCATGGCATTATTAGTTTGCACAGCAGGTGACCAAAGTAACTGCTAGAAAGGTTTCCCTTATTTTAACCCTAAAGGATGTAATCTAATATGAAAAGAAAGAATTTAGAGACACAATTACCCTTGAATTGGAATTGCACAAAAAAAGCAAAGCAGAAAGAAGACCTCTTTTCTTTAAATAAGAGTTGCAGTCAAGGTAGATCATTAGGTCCTTTCTAATGTTACATTTTCACAGATCCTGTAACACTCGATATTCAGAGGAAAAGTTAGACTTACACTGAAATTATCAGCCTCCTCCTATTTAGTTCTACCTGTGAGCATAGGCACACCCAATTAACATCCACAAAACAACTCAGGAGACTTCTGAATTTCTATCCTCAATGTATGGATTTATTCCAGTCTAAGGGCAACTTTTACAAAAATAATGCCAAGTACTTATTGGTCAAAACTGGTGCCTGGAAATAGAGAAACTTTCCAGAGGAACACAACTGTTTTCATACTGAAAAATAAGCTGTGTTTGACCCTACCCCAGAAGAGACTACACTTACCAACAGCTAAAGAGCAGGAGGAAGTACAGTCTCGTGTATGCTTTTCTCAAAAGCAGGAATTTTAGCTTGGTATTGACTTTTTAATACCTAGCTGGAGTGAGACACTAACATTCCAAACTGAAGCCCCTGAGCTAACAGCAGTATTCCGCAGATATAAAAGCACATGCAGCTCTCAAATTCCCCAATATTTTGCGAATGACATTGACCAGAGCGCTCCACAGTGGTTTGCAGGAATGGGCAGCTCTGAGCATGGCCACTGCAGAAGTGGGGAAGCCCACAAAACCCTCCTGGACATCCACCAGCTGCACAGCCTGGGGACCCTCACTAACCTGAGACCCTGAGCACTGAGCACCACTTCCTACCAACTCCCTGCCCAGCTCCACCTGCTATGTCCTATTGGGTGTTTTAAATTAGTTTGCGTGTCACAGCCTTCAAGGCAGCTTGTTCTAACTGCAGGAGAGTTGCCTGCTGTATTAATTTGCATTGGCAAAAACTACCTCCCCACTTACCAAACAACAAATCTACATTACAATGTGCAGCTGTTTATAACCAATGACCCTTACAGAACAAGTTAAGATTTAATATTTGTGAGACAAAGCAAAGTATTCACTGATGGCTTTGTATCAGCATAAATGACTAATTACTTTAATCAGGAAGCTCAAAAGATAATGAACTTGATTTACTATAAACACAGGGGCTTGCCCTCTTATAAAAGTTACTTGCTCTGCAGTTCAGGACACATATTGATTCATGGCACTACTCACAATTCTCTTTATTTTTAAATTTAATAATGGGTGAAAAATTAAGTAAAAGTAATCTGGAGAAATACACATTCCCAATATAATTGTACTCAATTCCACAGCAATACTCAAACATCATGTAACTCCCAGTATTTCAGTAACAATGAAAATACGAAACTATTTTGAAGAACACGCAGTGAGTAAAAGATTCATTTGGTCAAGATTACAGAAATAGTGAATATTTTTGGCTTTCTCCTACATGACCCCTCTTTATTTAGTGATACCTGACATCTGTTGCTGAGACCAGCTGAACTCAATTCAAATCCGGTTTAGCTAGGAATAACTGTGAGAGTAATAAAAAAATCTCTGAGGATAGATTATGAATCAATTATGGCTTAGAATTCCATGACAGAGAGAGGGAAAGAGAGAGAGAGAGAGAGACCGAGTCTGCCTGGAGTCTGGCAGTAGACAAGAAAATAACATCTTTGCAGAAAAGCCACTTTGGAGAGCACTTTGCTCCATCCTGACCCCTGCCCCCCCAGTCCTTTACCTCACTGAAGGGCCATTTGTGGACAGAGAGAGCACTTAAGGCACGTCAGGTCCTCATGATGAGGCTCATAGATTTATTGCATTACATTCAAACTACACAATACAGTGACAATTTTTACAGTACATACCTTTTAAATAAACATAAAAACATTCATGTCAAACCTACTTACACTAGGATTAAAATGCTTAGGACTCTGTCACCCATGTGAAGTCCCCAAAGAAGATGACTGCCATGAATTTTCTCTTTCTGCATATTTATGTTGCAGTTTTTTGAGGAACCCTCAGGTGCATTTCTATATATTTTGCTGAAAATGTTTTCATAGCTCACTGGTAACCAGCAAAGTTCTCTGGCTAATCTTAAGCTTTTTGGAGTAATCACTGGAGTGCCAGGGTATTCAAGGACACTGTCACACAACTCAGTATGAGTACAGTTGCTCAGCTATTTTAGAAGCAATTATTATTATTGCATCGTTATTTGCAGAAAATAATGATGAAGGGCAACGTGAGAATATTTTCAACGTGAAGAATGTTTTCAGAGACTGGATGATCAGCTCGATCTACATTCAACTCTGGAGCTCAGCTAAAACAAACCATATTCCTCAGGGCACTGCAACAAATGGAATATCATAAAATAAAGACACTCGGCAGCCAGGTTCCTATTACAGCTGCTTCTTGAGCTGACCAGTCACCATGACCTCATGTTGCCTCTGTTTTAATATATCCTCACACTGTCTCTTCTTGTCTCACAGTTAACACTGCATTCCTCTGGGCAGAAACCACCTCCTCGTGGAGGAGCCAGCTGTGCCTAGTGACTCAGTGCTATCACAGCTTAAATAACAACAAAGATATGCATCTGATCCTGATTTAGGGCAGAGTTGAACACCACATTTGATCTAATCTCTGCATTTACTTATCAAAGTCCATGGAAATTTTTATTCTTGAGGTAAGGGTTTTTCATATAGTATCATCATGGTTGGTATCTTCTTTCTACAAACCTTTTTCAATGAAAAGAAACTTTATTCACCCATCAAGTCTGATACCTTGCAATTATTACCACAACCACATAAAATGTGAGTAAGAGTAGTATTTTAACTGGCATTTCTGTCAAATAATTTCTTTGTTATCTCCAGCATTTCTTCCAAGCCTGGTGGCACAGAGAGGAAGGCCCAGAATTCAGACTGGAATTCTGCAGTTTGAAAGATATCCTTCACAAGATTACTAAAAGGTATCTGCTTTGGTCCTTGAGGGTCACACAGGGGACCAAATACCAAACACAGATACCAAACCACACTTCTGCAAAGCTGCTGCAAACCACATGCTCCTGCAGAAATTACAGCAGAGATCAGAAGGTATGGCATACATACCAACATAAGACAGAGTTTCACCAGGCTTGGCTAGCTCAGTTAGCTCTGATGGCCTGTGAGAAATCTGGGAGATACTTCCCCAGTGTCACATTCCAATCATGGCTGTCTGAAACTGCATACATAATTTTAAAGGACCACTGATTAAGATGGTTTATTTTCTTTGCTGGATTTTTAACTCATGTAAATGTCTTTCAAATAAAGGTGCCCTCATTCTGTGAAGTGAACCATCTGGAGTTCTTTTTTTTTTTTTTTTAAATCCACAGTATTAGAGGTCAGGCAGAGAACAAGTGTTCAAGGGAGGATTTGGAACAACTAAAAAGGAATGAGAAATATTAATTCAGAAAGAATTAATACAAAAAGAGGAACTCTCATCCACAAAATAAAGTTCCACTATTTTACAGAAAAAGAAAACATTAATAATTAAATACATATTCTCTGGTTTAATCTGGTTAATGTGCTGGTTTTGGCTGGGGTAATTTTCTTCACAGTGGCTGGTATATGCTTATGTTCTGGAATTGTGCTGAACACAGGGTTGATAATATAAGGGGTTTTTTTTAATTGCTGAGCAGCACTTACACAGAGCCAGGGCCTTTTCTGCTTTTCCTACAGCCACACTGGCAAGGAAATGTGGGGGGTGAGTGGGGAGTTGAGAGGAGCCACAGCCAGGACAGGTGACCCCAAGTGACCAAAGGGATTTCCCTGACCATGTGGCATCATGCTCAGAATGTAAAGTGGGGGGAGAAGGAGGAATGGCAGGGACATTTGGAGTGATGATGTTTGTCTTTCCAAGTCCCTGTTACACATGATGGGCCCTGCTCTCCTGGAGAGGGCTGAGCACCTGCCTGCCCATGGGAAGTGGTGAATTAATTCCTTGTTTTGCTTTGCTTGTGTGCGTGGCTTTTGCTTTCCCTGTCAAACTGTCTTCATCTCAATCCATGAGTTTTCCAGCTTTTACCCTTCCAGTTCTTTCCCTGATCCTGCTGGGGGCGGAGCGAGCGAGCAGCTGCCTGGGGCTTGGTCGCTGGAGGTGGTGAAACCAGAACAGTTCTATACAGAGCTATTATGGCAGTGAGAGTGGTGCTACAGAGCAACCTTTACTGGCATCCTGAAGATCACCCCAACCTGCAAAACTGTCTTAATTGTGCTTTTTTCAGAGGGAAATGTTTTGAACCAAAAAATTACGTTAAAGCTTGTATTTTAAAAGGTATTTCTGTTACTGCAGAATTAAGACTGGAAACTCACTCTCCCAGACATTTATTTTGTAACAATCATTTAATTTCATATTTGGTTATGTTTGACAACTCTCATGGGGAGCTAAACACTCTGCTCTGCCGCTACTGTGATTTCTGAGACAAAAAAAAATGAAATAACTTTGAAAATGATAGATCAGGTTCACTGGCAGGCTTGTTCTGCTGAGCTTAGCAAGAAGGAAAGGCTGCCTGGTATCAGTCACTCCTAGAGGCTATTCTGACTTGCACTTGCTGGCAAAAGTCCTTCAAGGACCATCTGCCAGCAAGAACAGCAGGGGCGAAAATCATTCATGTGCATACTCAGGTACTGCCAAGTCCTTCCCAATTCTTAAAAACTCCAAACAGTAAAGGTATCACAAGCAACATTTAAGATGTCAGTATGCCAGTTTTTTCTTCTGTGGAGTACTCAATATAGAAGCACTTCACCAGAAGAGACAAAGAGAGGCTACATAGAAAGAGGAGAAGAAAACTGAACAGATAAAAGAATTTATCTTTTATGTTCAGAATATTATGGTTATTGTCACAGAACCACAGTCAACACTACTGAGCACTGCAGGATAACTACTGAAAAGATGCATCTCAAAAGGCTTATTGGAAAGGCAGGGGGGGATACATCAAATATACACAACAGATGTGTGCACACTAAGCTCATATCCTCAAAATTGCTGATACAGGTCTATTTATTTAACTTATTACTATAAAAACACATAGCAATCCCAAAGCATTCAAAATAGGAGATGCATAGCAGAGCCGCTTATGTCCCAATAACAGAACATTCTGTTTCCCTCAATCAGATTTAAAGAGGCAGATCAAAGAGAAAACATTTAAAATAAAATGCAAAACCTTATTTTGCTTTGAGAATAGACAAAAATATATATATACTGCCAACACATACCTTTACATATATGTACATATATACATGTTGCAAAGTTAGAGATTAATTGGCTTAGCCTGTCCTGTTATGTGTACCCATTCCAAGCTCCCAGTTTTATTTCTCTGTAAATGCACCCTTGAAGGCATCAGCTTGTATTGAAGGGCAACAGCTGTTCAGCTCTTGGCATGATTAGGATTTTCTCCCTCTATGGTACTGGACAAAGAGGATGGTGATCCTAAATCAGCGTATCCTACAGTTTTACTATAAAAGCCTTCCCTTCCTTCCCTTCCCACCATGCATCTCTGTCTCTATCCCACTATTCATCACATACTTTTAAGTGACATCTAACATTTAGATTATACTTGGCCTTAGACACAGCCCATGGAAACCTTCTCTTGAAATTAGTAATACTGACTTCAGTGAAATATTTGGTTTCATACCACAGTGCTCTCTGCCCTCTAGCACAATGCTGGATCTTTTAAAAGAGTGAGCAACAACAGAAGTTTTTCTCCCTATCATCAAATCTTCAGTTTAGATTTTACGTTTACTTGGCTCATGGAAAGAAAGAAAAGGCATACTTGGCTGTCCAGATGCAGCACAGTGTAACTGGTGACACATTGTCTGCAGACGATGTAAAACAAGTTCCTGTTCTGCAAGGACAATTCTAACCTAACCTGTAAGCCCCAGTCAGGTGAGAAGTAGATCTGCTTGCTGGCACCATTTATAAATCTCTCCAGCATGGGAGAGGCTTTAGTTTTGTTTTACGGTGGCTTTTGATGATTTGTTGATACTCCTCCACTCCCATTTCCATGCAGTTCTACAGCCAACTGCCTGAAACATCAGTTCAGCTGTTTCTTTTGCATGTTGATACTGCAAAACTGACCCTGTGAACAGAGGAGACTTTTTCTGTACCTAACATCAACACAGTAGCATTTTCTTCATTCATGCACTGTTCCTGTGAAGGGAAGTCAATGGCAGGATCCATGTATGGAAGAGATCTCTATGACACAGCCTCATCTCTAAGCAGAGTTCCAGCACACAGGCTATGTAAGCAACCTAACAGCATAAGCAAAAGAGAATAAATACTAGGAAGAAAAATACCATCATTAGGAAGGTACTAGAAAATAATGATCTCTATCAGTGTGAAACCAGAAGCACCACAGATTAAAAAATTTTATTACTTGCTGGCAAGGCTCAACTCAATTTTCTTCCCAGCACCCTTTACCTTGCGAAGTGCTCAGCTCAAAACCAGCATGAGATCTGCTCAGAACTTGTGTTAAGAGTCCAGTCCAAGTTACAAGAAAACACAGGCTTGCACCATCCCCAGAAAGGAGAGTGCTCCACACAAGAAATCCCTATACACTTACTAAGAGGTCCAAGGGTATAGGCAGCAAGGTCACAGTGCACTTGTCACAGTCGCTGCACCATCAGCTGTAAAACCAGGAAAGGCAAAGCACACAGGCCAGAACATCAGTTTTCTTCTGCACAAGCATTCAGCCAAGAGGATATTTTATGGAGAGGGAGATGCAGAAGAAAGCAGGGGGAGGGAAGGAAGAAGCAGCATCAGCATTAATCTGGCAGCACCACCCTACAGGGCCCCAAAAGTGTTCCAGTGTCCTCTGCTCCAGCAGGGACAGCACCACCTATCAGCCACCAGGCCGGAGACAATACTGAGTCAATTACTTCCAAACAGACCTTCAAACTATTCCCAACCACTCAGAACTTGGCAGCCAAGCCTCAGTTTAAAACAAACAAAAAAAATAAAACCAACCCAAAATCCTAAGAAACACAGCCCCAAAACCTACTTACTGTTAAAATCTCCTTTCCAATTACACATCAATTCTTTTGAATGTTTTTTTGTAGTTCTGGAGGTGAAAGAATCCTGTCCCATTGTGCTCTACCTGACACAAACAGGCAGCCTTCACTCCAGCACTCTTACAAACTTAAGTAAACTAGCACAGAGACTCCTTTTCCACAAACCAACAATGTTGGTGTAAACACTACTACTACTACCAAAAAAAGCAAAAAAACATAAAATTTAAAATAAAAATTAAAAACAGAAAAAAAAGCATTTGCCATCCAGAATAAATGTAATTCTTAAGTTATCCCCACTGATTCCACCCTAGAGAACAAACAGAACATTCCTCTCCTAACCTGGTCACAAACTGCCAGAATATGTTTTTTATTCTCTCCTACTTAATTATCAATTTTTTTTTCTTTTGACAAACCACAGAGCAATATAAATGGCACAAGGTCATTCAGCACTTAACACACAGATAGGATCTGATAGACTGTTACAGCAAAACCTCTAAATTCCAGTTACAGCAAAACCTCTAAATTCCAGCTAATAACTCAGCTTGTAAGTTCAAATCAATTTCCTGGGATTTTAATCACTGGGGCTTTTATCGTTACAGATTAATAAAAATTAAGGGATTGATTAAAATTTAAGTGCTTTTAAAGATGCATCTGTCCTTTAAAACAAATTAAGTTTTCTTTTTCCTGAAGCACATTCTTAAATATTTTTTAAAAAAGAACACATTTCCTAATTTGCTTCATCTCCCTGTAAGAGCCTAAAGTATTTGATCAAGCAAAAGAAAATCTACAAAAATCCACAGCCTCCTGGGACAACAACCATTACAGTGCAGGAGAAATTCACTATCAACTCCAAATGCAGTGTAGATGAGCCCTTTTGCCCCAGAAAATGTCATGATTTTAGGGTCTCAGTATTTACTCTGCTATTTTTCATTTGCTACATACTTAAGTAGAAAAAACTTACAGAAAATTTAGATTTCATCAACCTCAATACTCTTGAGCTGTTAGATCTCATCAGTCTTCCTAGGAATCGAAGAGTGACAAGATCAAAAACCAATTCACATGGGGTTTTGTAGTTGATCTGATCGTTTGACGTGAAAACTCAGCTCATTTGTGAGTCAGGATTTTATGGAACACAGAGGATGATGGTGACCTGTGCTGTCATTATGATAATCAGATGGCATTCTTATAAGGCTCCTGAAAGAGGATTTACATTCTGCATCACCTTTTCATTTTTTGTCTGCCTGTCTCATCCTGTGTATGCAGCATCTTTTTGGTTGAACCGTTTTCCACATCTGAGTTCAAACACTCTACTACAAGATTAAAGGTGACTCTCTCAAAAGGAATTTCAATAGGCCTTAATTTTCTAGCCACTCAAAAGAAAATTAAATGGTGGAACTGTTATAGTGGGACTTGGGGGACTATTTGCTTGTTTTTTCCTTGCACAGAGTCCGCTATAAATATGTATTACCTGCGTCACTAGAATATCCAAAGACTTATCCAAAGAATATCCAAAGCAGGGTTGGCTTTATGTGTGCACAGAAAAATATATTCCCTGCCCTGTAAGAGTTCACAGCATTGGCAATGGCTCTGCAATGAATTCCATGTGTGGCAACACTTAAAACTTTACAGACACCATGGTATTGCTGTAGAATACTAAACAAACTTAAAACCAAGCATTTTCATATATTCTGTTATACAGCTGTTGATTGATAATGGTATCTTGTCACAAACTGCTGGACTAACACTGTGAACCTAAAGACTTAATGGAGGGTAAAAACTTAGTCCTTCTAAGGACTAAGAAAAACCCAGAGAGACAAGTGATAAATTCCCCCCAACAATCCCAACAATTCTAAACAGTAACATCATAGAAGCCGATGATAACTATGTGATAAATCTATTAAATCAGTTGCACAGCCTTATAGTTGAGCAATGAGATTTCATTTCTGGTAGCTTCGGTACTTTAGTCTCCCTTTTACTTACAGATGCCAGTGGCATAAAGTTTTGATTAGAAGGCATTTCCTTCTGCTGTATCTCAGGAATTTATTTTTAGAAATCCATTGCTGACACATGAAACATTTCTAAGTGCCGCAAATAAACGCTTCCTTTTGAACAATCTAACATTGCACAGTTCCTTCAGATCATCACACACAGACCAATGGGCTCCACCCTAGCTCCAAACCCACTTTTCTAGACATATCTCCAGAAGACCGGGAAAAAGCAAAGTCCCTTCTGGATCATATATAAACACAGATCTATATTACCTTCACAGACAAAAAGTCAAAAAAGAAGCAACATTTAGCATGGGGGTTTCCCAACTGTGCAAAGACCACGCATTATTCAATGTGAACCTAAAGTGTTTCTTCTTTAATGTCTGCAACCTCTGTCTCTGACACTTGATCCAAAATTCTGACTATGTCCCTTAAGCTCTGTTATCTAGCACTTGGTGAAAAAAAAAATATTTGTAAACTGAGCCTGAAGCCTCAAACCAATTTACTGCATCTTCAGAAAAGATATCTATACACCCTCTTGAAAGACTGGTTTAACTTTCCTCTACTCCCAGTCCCTGAGCAGAAGCTCTGAGAGGCTGTACAATCACCAGGATATAACTAGAGGTAAAGACAAGTTGATAAAGTGGAAGCTCTTAAGATAGAGATCTGTAATGATGAACATAATGCCACAGCCTCTCCTCATGTAAGCAATCACAGTGGAAACAACAGATTTGCATAAGTTAGGACTCTAGGATCAAGGACGTGAGGATTATCCTGCCCTGGAATGCCCTGGGTCATATGCTGGTTTACAAGTGTGCTCCTTTAGATCACCACTATTCAGTGTAGATATGCAGAAAAAAAATCAGGCTCTGTATTAATTAGTATTCACAGAAAGCAGATGCAGAGACAGAAAGACGAATGTGGTATGAATAAATACTGTGTGAAGAAAACAGTCTGTATGACCATTCTTTTGTGTTTGTACTGACAGTGATTTAACTGTATTTTTGTACTTGAATTTAAAATAAAGTCTATTATAAAAAAAGGTTTAATTGTGACAAGGGATATAATTATCTTCAAAGGTTTACATGGCAGAGAGGGAGGTTTAAGCTGAAATTCTGGGCTTCAGGTGTGTGGGAGGCCAACTCTGGACCTCTCTACAGCTTTTTCAGCATCAGTAAGAGATTAGCAATCTGCACTGCATTCAAAAGAGCTGAAAAAAAAAAAATCCCCATGATTTATTGGCAGCATACAAACCTTAAGTAAGGTGATTTATTAGCAAATATCCTAATGTCATGTATTTTCATGACAAGGATCCTCAAACTGTTCTCCACTTTATGGATCAGTCTCAAATGACTTCTCAACAGGGCTTTGTCATTAATTTTAATTATGAAACAAAGCCCATATCCCCTGCTACCTGACAAAATTTAAAAAAAAAAATAAAGTCAGGAACTGTTTTAGCTGTATATGGAATGAATACTATTCTGATTCATATCCTTTAAAGTAAAAAAAAAATTACGAAAACCCTTTAGGAAGTCTATTTTGACTAGGAAAATGAACTCTTCTTACTCTATGATCTTGTGGAAACAGACAGGAACAACACTAAATTTATACAATTACTGAATTGTACTATTGTCTCTTGTTATCATACCTGTTTACAAACAGCCATACAAACAGAGTTACACAGACTTAAGGGCCTCAACTACAAATGGCAATCAAGGCATTGCAAATCCTTCACACAGCATTTGAAACTAGAAAAATAATTCACCATGACCTAACAGTCTTGCTAAGCCTTTGTTTCCCATTTTCTCAGATTAATTTCTGTATTTAAGAGATGTAAATTTGGCTGAAAACTGAATACTTCTCACTGTACTTGAAGAATGTAGTACTTAAATAACTCCAGGAACATATAGGAGAATTCATTTGCCAAATTGGTAAGTGCTCATTATTTTTGCTCTGAAAACTTGCATCAGTCATTAATTCCTTTCACATAATTTATCACATATTTCTGGTTTGGATGACAACTATCTATTGTAACTGCAATTCATACTCTTTATTTTCATATAGTGTAGAATGTTGCATGTCTAGCTTTAGATAGGCAGATTTCATTAATAGTGAAATAATCTAAAAAAGAACATTAGTTTACCAGCTTAATTGATGTTAATATCTAAATTACATAGTAATTATGAAAAGAGAAATGGTTAAGATAGGGCTTTGCAACAGAAACCTAATCATTCATTTAGATACTGGAAACCAACATACACTTTCTTATCAATTTCTGGTGCATTTCAAAGCATGCCTCCTGGTCTAGTGCCCTACAGCTCCTCTTGCACTGGCGGCCACCAGTACAGCTTTTTGTACCACATTTACAACCAGGCTGCATTCAGTTAGGCACATGCCACTTCATGGATGTGTACATAAAGCATTGACAAAACAGTGCAAAAAGAAAAAAAATGTACAGGTGCCATTCAGCCACAAAGAAATATCAAAATGTGACAGCAGTCAAGCAGAATAATGCAACCTCAATGAATCCAGCCCACGCCGCTTTATGATACATAAACTGATTATCTGTTAAAAACTGCTGGTTCACTCAAGACAAGGGCTCAGCCTCCGTCCAACAGCCTGTCCTGCAGGAACCACGGCCCTGCAGCAGTCTCTGCACACACAGAGACCCTTCCACCCACTCACCTCCAGAAGTGACTTCTTCAGAACTGGGCTGAGGAACATTGGCAGGACAGTGTGGGGAAGCTTGCATTGCTGCCGCCCTTGCTATACCTGTCCTGTGGAGAAATAGAGGACTTAATTTCCAGGGCTGTCAGACAGCACCTCCCACATTACAAGTGAAGGAAAGAAGAAATGAATTTGAAAATGCCTGATTTGAACGAGTACATTTAGGGGCGTGGTGAAGAACCCCCAGTTCCTACTGAAGTATTTGGATTACTTTCACGTCTTCCGTGGAGCTCCATTTGTTTGCCCGGCCAGCAAGCTGGATTCTTTGGTTCATGAGCTGATGATGCTCTTGCCAGTTACCTATGTAGCAAGCTGAGATATGGTCATTGAGAGCCAGCATAACGAGACAGCCTAAATAAAATAATTAAGGAAATCATATTTAAAATAATCTCTCAACTCTGACACGAACAAATTACCATTGAGTAACCCACCCTTCTATCTCCCTTTCAAAATGGCGATTTTCTGCTCTTTATACATTTCCTTGACAGAAATCATTACTATATGAATTACCCAACAGAAGAACAGTTATTTTGCTTCTCCTGTCCAACCCATTCCATAGAGGCATTTTATTTTACTTCCACATTAATTGACATAGGGCTACCACAAGAATCAATCCTAACAAAGATCCTTTTCGTTTTTAAAGGAGAAAAGGAAACTTTCCACAGTTCTCATGGTTTCCAGCTGGGAAAACAGTTTGCAGCCACCAGTTTTTAGTAAGACACATTCAAATGATTTGTATATACCAAAGTGCAGTCCATTAGAGAGACAGAGACAAAAATAACTCTATCTGAAATACATGAATAAATCATTCTTTTGAGCATGGTGATGAATGCAATGTTTTACAATTTCCAAACCAACTCTCTAAAGCCCTACTAAAACAAGTGTGTTTGTTCCAAAATTGATCTCTGTATCTTTCAGGAGTACCATGATGTTTTTTGTTGGAGGAAATGTCAAGTTTAGACACTGAGGACTGGAAGCTAATGACCAACCATTTTATGATGGTATGAGTGTGCACTGAATACTGATGTCCACAGGCAGGAACAATTTCCAATAATTAATTGGAAAAATACCAGCCTTCATTGCATTTGCTTAACTTTGGTCAACAGCAATGTTAATCTTGCAAGTGAACTGAGAGACAAGACAAAGCCCATACATGTGAGGTTTATATATAATTCAGAACTGCTGAAAAGCACGGAAAGCAAGACAAGAAAAACGTGATTATAATATGGCAGAGCAACTCCACTAAGGAAAAAAAAACCTAACCAAATCCCCACTCCCCACTTGTATTGCATCAGTTACTTCAACTGAAGAATAAATGTAGGGGTAAATAGAATTGTTCTCTTCTTATTTGGGCAAAACAGACTCATGCATCACTCACTTCCTTAACAAAGATGCCAGATAGCCTGTTTTCTTTTTTTTTGTTGTTTTTTTATTTGCTACTGTATACTGTTTTTCTCTAAAGTTCCCAGTTTCCAAGATACTAACCCCTTCAAAGCAATGAAACAGTTTGTTTCTAAATATCTGCTAATTGGAGTATAATTATTACTGTCTATGAGCTGTGTCTATAAACAGACTTTGGCCAAAATATTTGAAAAAAATATCCAAGAGAAATAACAACTGGTCACATATATAATACCTTATTTAATAAATCTAGTATTGAAACATAAAACAAGATACAGCAGGTTTGTTAAAATAAACAGGACTGACTAATTCTGTTCTGGGCACTACAGATCGATGTGCTGTTCACCATCTAAGACAATGATTATTCTCAGCATTAACAGGAATTTTAGGAGATCTGCTCCTTTTCTTTGTGTGACAAGAACAATAAGCATCAGAAAGAAGCAAAATGAAAAGAACCTGACAACCTTAGGTGCTGCCCAAAGTCCTCTCAGTCACCAAAAAGCTGTCCCCAAAAGGCCGTGACACATGGATAATCTAAATATTACAGTAACAACACATTGATTGTACTGATCAGATCTCCAGAGAAAAGAATTCAAATACTTTGAAATATTTGGCAATATCTTCTAATAATCACTGAAAGGACTAGGACTTCTAATATGTTTACCCCCACTGAAATGCAAACTGGTAAATGCTGAAACTGGGGGGAGGGGAACCCCTACAATTGAAAGCAAGAGCTGAAATGGTCACAGTGCAGATTTTTGTTACTTTATTTTAGTAATCCACAAAGATTTCCATGCCATGGTTTTCACACTTTGAGGGTCCCATACATTTATTTAAAAAAACAAGTCTTACATGTTCAAAAACAAACACCTTCAGTTCAATATGCATTAAATGCTTCAAAGAGCCTTTTCTTTGCTCACATTTTCCTGATTTTCTCCCCACAAATTACTGTTCTCAAGCCTCCCCCCTACAGTCTATGTTGACCTATGTACCCGAGCACTTCAAGAGGCACTTCAGCTATATGGGTTATTTCTAATAGGTAGGATCACTTTCACTGTCTGGGAAAGTAATTCATGGGAAAAAAAAGGAAAACAACTTTATCTCAGGAGGAAGATACATTCCAGAGATTAGTCCAATTCAAACAGAAAGCTCTTCCATGACAGAAAGCACATGCTATTTTTAGGATGAATATGCATCCTGTCACCATATCCAACCGAGAATACTTTGTTCAAATATTGTGTAGGATCCGTTGTGAATATAAGGACTCTAATAAAACCCCAGACTCAGGTATCACCTCTGCCAGAAATTTTCCCGTGAGTCCTATAGAAATCATTGCTTTTTCTACCATTCATCTTCCCTTTGAAAATGAAGAAAATCCACCTTTTGATCTCCATGACTGGAAGAAATGGTGAGAAGTACATTGTGTAGACCTTCAAATGAATGAATCCATGCACCTATGGCTGCAGCAGTGGATTCCCAAGGGACACCATTCAGGTGGTGCAGGAACACAACCCGTCCCATTTCCTGCAGGTGTGACAGGACTGTAGGCCCACCTGCGTCTCTCCAACCAACCTACAGCTGGTGAAATAAAATAAAACCTTTCGCACCTGTGGCTAAATCATGTCAGCCATCACTGTTACAGAGCCCATACTTCTATTCCCTCACCCAGAAATGATGCTGCTGGTACCTGAACTTTAATCGATAGTCCCCACAGAGAAAGGAAAAATGGCAGTTTCAATAAACTACATGCTATGGCTTTTCTAAGAACCTATGATTTTTTTTATGCAAGCTAAAAAGAATATTGATTTCTTTCAAGACCACTGCGCACTAAATATCATTT
Organism: Acanthiza pusilla; assembly: GCA_036630365.1. Classification (NCBI taxonomy): domain Eukaryota; kingdom Metazoa; phylum Chordata; class Aves; order Passeriformes; family Acanthizidae; genus Acanthiza; species Acanthiza pusilla. The sequence goes on from JAXCHO010000164.1 coordinate 53,372,313, forward strand.
CCACCGTTGCTATTTGAGATATGAGATAAAAATGCCATCTTTCTCACTAAGAAAAGAATCAACAAATTTCTCTTGAAACAGAAATGCCTGAGGCTATTTGGTGTATTCCAAACAATCTTGGCAGCTGGAGGTAGCCAAAAAGGTACACTGATTCATGAAAACACATACAGAAATTTCACTTTGGTGCTGGCCAAGCTTAGGGTATGTTCACTGAGCACTGTGGACTGCAAGACATTGCCAATCTAAAATATCCACAGTGATAACTAATGATACAAACTCAGTGCATCACCTCCAAGTTACACACTAAGGCAAGGCAAGAAATGAGTGTCAAACAAACAAACAAAAATCTAAATAGACCCTGAAATGAGTAACTTCAGGAGGTTCAGCAAGAAGTGCAAAATTCCGCAGTTGGAGTGGACTAGCTCCAGACATCTGGCTGAAAAGAAACTGCCTGTAAAGGATCTGTAGTCATCCTGGGTCTAGGCCAAATTTGAGCCAACACTGGGCTCACATCAGCAAACCACATGCTGGCCCAACACGAGAAGAAAATGGCCAGAAGAAAGCACGAAATCAGGCTCCACTCGCCCTGATGAGGCTACATGTTGAGCAGTGAGCAAAAGTTCCATGCTCTTCCAGAAGTGACTGAACCAGATTATTGCAAACTTAACAATTTTTTTAAGACTGATTAATTGAACTAATTCTGCACACGGCACACTTTTTTTCTTCCAAAAAATGCAACTGTGATAATTGTTCTGCCATAGTCTATTCCTTGATAGTAGGTTAGTCTTTCAGGTTTGTCCTCAACCAAAGAAATCTGGGATGCTCTTAACAGAAATCACCAGCTACAGGAAGACTCCTCATCAGCTTAAGTATTTACCTAAATGTTCTGCATATAGCTCAAAAACCCCCCTGACACTGTGAACTTTCTGGAATCTGTAAAAGCATAATTTAGGAGGACAATATGAACCTAAAAATAAGCACAAACCCAAATGGGCAAATGAAGGGGAAGAATTAGTTTTTTTAAGACATACATTTTTTAAGGTTTTGGTAGAGACAACTCTGAAAAGTATCTGTAACAAAGAAAAATTATTTAAGGTCTAAAACTATGTTACTGACATTCATGAAATATCCTGTAATTTTTTTCAGAGAGATTTAATTATACCTTTCATACTACTCATGCATTAAAAGATCTTCTGGTTAGCATTAATTTGAATTCTATTGCCACATAAATTAATACAACTTAGACACATTTATCAGCCCTTTAAATAACAAAGTGATGTGTCCAGGCAGCATATTCTTGAAAAGGAGAAAAAGACATACAATTAAAACCTGAACCGCAATTACTTTGCATTTCAGAAAGTTAAAAAGTAGCCTGAAGCAAATTACCTCCAAGAGAAAATCTGGAGCGTAGTTTTGCTTCAAGCAAAGACTTAACTGTATTTAAAAGAAAACAATATTCAGCATGGGTAAATCATATAGCAGACAAAAGGGTGAAACAAAAATAAATGAGTTGTACTCAGGATAAATCTGAATACATTAAGCTGCTAAGGAAACTTGCAAAGACAGTATTAAGGTCACAGTATTCAACAGGATAATTTTAACCCTGATTTTAACCTTAAATTTAATAGATCATATTACGCATGAGAATTTCCAAGTACATTTCCTAACTCATTACGCAAATGAACAAAATGATAATTGTAAATAGCTATAGTAGCTACAGAAAATCTGTTCTTTTGGTTAAAGGATAGCATATGGTTTGCTGATGAACAGAATTGCAGTAAACCCAAAGAAAACTAACAAACAAATCCACATAATTTCAGTTCCCAGAAATTTTTGTGCAAAACTGCAGAATGTACTTACATTACCTGACAGTAGTAGGAAAATCTAAGCTTTGTAGATTCTGAGACTTCTGAATATGGTAGATGGAGTTCAGCCACATTTTCATCTTTACCTACTGTTGTCTAAAGTACAGAGCCAGCTACGGTATTAAATCACTGAAGATTTAGCATACTTGAAACTTCCAGAAAGGTTTTTGGTGAGCACCGAGATAGACTCTTTAAAAAAAGCTCTTCCAAGTATTAGAGGTTATAAACTACATCTCCACACTATATACGATGTAGTACTGAAGAGAAAGGTAACTAAGGTTACTGTACAAAGTAGTTAGAACAAATAGATGTAGAGATTAAGACAGATGAATAGATATATAGATGCAGAATAGATGCAGAGGTGAGGCACTGGAACAGGTTGCCCAGAGAAGCTGTATATCTTCCTTGAAAGTGTTCAAGGCCAGGTTGGATGGGGCTTTGAGCAACCTGGTCTAGTGGAAGGTGTCTTTAAGGTCCCTTCCAACCCAAGCCATTCTATGATCCTATGAGATTAAAATCATGACTCAAAGCACAAGCAAAATACGTGGTTTGTATATACATACATTTTTCTTAGAATATGTGCATCGAGTACAGCCATGCAAAGCCATGCACCCTGACCCAATCCCGCTCCAGCCAGCGGCAGGTTCTACACAGACTTCATCAGATACTAAATCACAGTTACACAAAGGCTGTTAACAACCTCTCAGGATTTTAAAGATGACGTTGCTGTTTGATAGAAACACAGACTTAGTGTGCTAACAAACCTAAGCAGTGCATTTCAGTTTTTTAAAACCTATCAGAGTAAAAAAAAAAAAAATTTTTCTTTTCAATTCTATTATTTAGTCACTACCGTTTCTACAGTAGGATGGCATGAGAGCCTGAAATATTAATGGTTAGTGACTCAAACCATCAGCCATTTGCAATAGCAGTGGGTGCTTTGCCGAGGTCAGGTTTGCGAGGTCACAGCACAGGTGCAGAGCAGGTGAGCACCCACCAGCACAGGCTACAGGCTGGGGTTTGAGTCAGATAAGGCAGAAGGCAGATAAGAAGCAGACCCTGAGGAGGTGGGATAATGCTTTTTATCGTGCCAATGTCCTCCCTTAGATAACAGGCTCAGTTGTACAACTTCTCCCTGGGGAAGGACCAGAACAGTCACACATAATCCTGAAGGTTTCCATCCCTTCTGATGGGGCACGACTGGCTCAACCACACTGACATGAGAGGCTGCTCTCATGTCTTAGAAGGTGTCATAAACCATCAAAGACCCTCAGAGTGCCCCCTGGCTAATTTTTGGGGCCTTCCACCAGAGGACTGCATGTGATCCACAGTGTTACATCAGACAGTGCGAAACTGCCCTCCAGTAAGGGAGGGGGTGTCCAACAAACCTGAACATTTATTAACCCATTGAACTTTGTGTTTTGGGGCCTTCCCAACTGATCAAGATGGAGACCATCACTTCAACCAATGGCCCTCAAATAACAACAATCAAGCCTCCTTGCTAGATGGGTGGTGATACCTTTCCACTATCTACTCTTATCCTTTCTTTCTCATTCTTTCTTTTCCTTCTATATTTTCTGAAGTGGTATCTTTATATTTGCGTGCTGGTATATTACCACAGATAGATAATAACCAAAATACCTCCTTTCCATTGCAAGCGCATTATTCTGAAATAATCCCTATATAAATACACAGACAGATAGATGATAGGTAGACAGACAGACAGGTATAAAGAACAGTCATTCAGTGTCATTTCACTCTAATCTGCTGCAAGAGATCTATTAAAAAGAACCTCAATTGCCCTTGCCTTCAGGGGCAAGCTGTAACAAATAGTAAACTTAAAAAGGAAATGCAATTAGCTTTTCCCTTATGATAACATGGTAAAATCCAGACCCTGTTCAACCAGGTCTGCTGATATTAACATATTTAACTGGGACCTTACCCAGGACCGTTGCCAGGCCTCCCCCAAAACTCAGAAACTCCTTCTCAGTAAAAAGGTGCAGAAGCAGAGACTCTTCAAATTTAAAGAAGACCTTCCCCCTGCACCTGAGGTTCATCTAGAGATCAATGAGTCAAGAGCAAGATGATTTTGAGTCGCATCTGTGTCCTTTAATGAAAGTAAAAGAATGGTACTGAATGACACTTCCAGGTCTTGCACTCACAAGATTCAATGGATACACATACAGAGAGCAGAAAGAACTTGGCAAAGAATACCAAATGAGTTGTGGTTTTGGCTGGACTTCCTTTTTATTTAAAAAAAAAAAAAAAAAAAAAAAGAAAATCCTGGAGCCTAAACAGTAGCAAGTACTGCAGAAAAAAGACAACTATCACTACAACCAAGTCAAGTAGCAAATGGAAAGGGAACAATTGTAGTCAAGGAAGGAATACTGTATCCTTATTTCTCTCCCCAGTACTGCTTGCATCTACATATTCCTGATGTCTCTGAAGTCTGAGCAGGGACTATTACTTCCAGATAGAGAAATGCTGAGAATTTAAAGCTTTAGGGTCCTGCTTGAACAGGGATGGAACAGTTGCCTTCTGGCAAGAATTAAAGCTGGTATAGAAATTTCATAAAAGGAATCAAAAGATGGTCTGGAAAGTGGCCAAAAGGAGATCAAAGGAACTTTTGCAGTACGAAGACACATACTGGAAGCACATGAAAAGGAACTTCAAGACAGACCGTTAGGTTTAAGAGTTAAGGTTACCCATCTGTTGCCTGGGTAGAAGGCTGTGTGAACCAGGGGAAAATGTGAATTATTCCTATGAGATATTTAGTCCAAAAATACTCATCCTCTCTTATATAATTTCCAGTCTTGACCACATGTCAGATGTCTAAGAGAACAGATGTATTTTAGATTTGACCCAAATTTTGAACTATAAGAACTGATCAACGTATCCTTCTTCCTGTTCTTCAAGTGTGGTATGTTACAGGATCTGAGATTCACACTGGGGAAAAAGACTATCTGATAGCCAGTCTGATGGCTATCCGTGAGTTAAAAGATCTTAAATACAGATAAACTATAGCCCATGCCTTATATCACATCTATTGTTGTAAATATCTAATAAAGGCATGAATAATCAGTTATTTTACAGAAACACAACATCAAAAGTGGACAGTTTTTGAAGCAGCTAGCTTTGAAAGAAGAAATGGACCATTCCTGGATATGATCTGGGTAACCCCAGAGGCGAAAAGAGGAGCTCTGGGGATTCTGACATTTGGACTACTGCTTTTAAGAACTATTAAAATGAACAGGTGTTTTATCCCATCTCTGCTTTAGCTTGATGTGCTACTATTGAACTCTGTCAGTAAACTCTGTTCACACTTCCACCAATGGAAGCTATTTTCTAAAAACAAAATTGGAAAAAGGAAAATCATTCTGTGCTCCATCAGAAGGTTTCTCAGCAGGCCACAAAACAAAGAACAGAAAAAAAACAATGATTCTAAACTCACAAGAACCAGCACTTACAAGCTAAAACACAAGACTTCAACAAATTCCCTGTCCAGGGTGTGTAAACTGATGAAGTTACTATTTTAATGTGGAAAAAATATGCTCAAGTTTGCTTGAACTGTGCAGCAGCTCTCCTAGTGTCAGGTTCCACCCATAATGGCATGTCCCAGTTAAAATGTTTAGGTATCTCTTGCTGTCACATGCAGTCAAATCTCATCTAGCTACTTGTATTTATTTCATGCTTGCAGGCATTAGGACTATTTCCCTAATATATCTTGCCTTGCAAAATCCTACGGGGTTTCACTTATACAATAAAATCTCAGATTTTGGAGTCACAATTTCCAGACTGCAGTGCAAAACTGCCAAAGGCTAAGTACAGGAGACTCTGGTAAGCTCCTTTATTCCTTTTCTCAAGTTCAATTATTTGGATTCTATTATTGTGATAGAGTATACCTGTGCTCATATGCACAAACAAATTTCTCAATGAAGATTTTTGGATCAAAGGTTACTCAGCAAGAGGGGCATTAAGGGCTTTGAAATATTTGCAACATTTCAGGAAAGGAAACTGCCAAACTGAGTATTCTTTAAAGAAAACTGTAAATTCAACTGCTAACAATAACATGACTGGATTCAGTCATTAAAATGTAAAATATAGGAATAACTTCTTGTGCTAACCTCAATATAACTACATCCATCAAGTCTCATCTGTAATAACCAGGCTGGTGTTTGCTCTGTGGAGCCCAAATCGCTAATTCTTCCCATTTACAACAACTTCCTGGCTTTCAGGAACAAAAATAATTTTCTGTCTAAATATACTTACACTTAACAATCAGAAATGAATCCCTCTGCAAACAACACTCCACACTGGCAATCGCCTTTGTTAGCAATTATTTATGGCGCAGAAACATCAAAGCTTTCCACTCTCAGATTTAACATTACTGCTATTACTACCATTCCCCGGGTACATCCAGGGTAGCTGTCAAACATTCTTGCAATACATGCACAGTTTGTATTTCCTCCCTTCCTTCTACTGTGTATGAATATTGCAGAAGCCTTACAACAAGGTGGTTTTGAGTGTCAGTCTGCGCCACACTGACCAGGCTGGCGCACACTGAGCAGGTCACAGGAGCAGCGGTGGCACGCTGATTGCAGAGAGCAATTTTGCGCTGCCCAGAGCCACCCGTGCTCTCAGGAGCAGGCAGCTGTGGCGGTTCCCTCCCTGCCAGCAAGGGCTAATATACACCAGGCCAAGCTTGCTGGCATTTTCTGAAGAAGCCTAGGTTGGTGGGCTAACCAACGCCTCTTTGCTCTGATACTTCCCCTGCGATGGGAGAGGCTCCAACTGAAGCGGGGAAGGAAAGATGAGCATCCCTTTCTACAGATTGCTCTGGAGAATGGGCAATTTGCTGACACTAATGGCATCCATGTCAGTTTCAAACCAAACCCCCAATTTTAAATACCTTGAAATTAAGTTGAATGCACGAAAAACTAAGGGATATTGTCAATGTAACAATCTAAACAAAAAACTGGGAAAGATCAACACAACAAAGACCTGTTTCTTTGTACTCTACACAAATCACTTTCAACAGTAATTGCTGCAGCTCAGATCGAAGTTAAGGCAACTAAAACCCTTCACTTGGATGTAGCGTGAATTCTCGCAGCTAGTAAATCTTGAAGGTTTAGTATAATTGGCTGAGTTGCAATATCATTACTGCTAACAGATGCAATGTATTTGTTTTAAAACTAGCACCTTCGTAAAATTTACATAGTAACACAAAAGGCCTGTGCTCTATTTTCCTCATTTTTATGAAATGCATGTGGAAGCACAGAAATGTCTAATCTATCAAGTAAGGACACACTTAACCCTGAAAAATAAAATCCAAGTTCAAGGAAACAGTTTTTCAGAAAGCTGCAGCTCATCACCACGACAGAGGAAAATCAGAAATTCAAGGACGCTGCTTCTCACACCACTGTGTAAGGAAGGTTTTGCTCCAGTCACAGCCAAGTCTCAGTCCCCTGACCACCAAACACTGACACACATAGATGAAAACAGTCTGTGGATCATAAGGGACTTGAAAGACAGTGCCCTTTCATACCAGCTCTTGCTGTCTCCCAATGCTGAAACTTCTCCACAGCCATTCCAGTACTTCTAGATTCACATCTCACGCACAGCAACTGGGAGGAATACACACACACCAGAAACATGCAGTAGCAGTCATCCACAAAACTTCTACAAGTGTAACATACACCATAACACAAGTGCACACAACATGCACGAAATCATATTCATATTGCACCTGAGGAATGAGAATAACCATCATCCATCTGACCATTATTTGACTCTCAGTAAGGCGTTCCAGGAAATTCTGTAAGATGTAATAATTCACATCTACCTATTTCAAAGAGACTGCATATGTGAATTCTGCTTTGAGCTTCACTGCTGATTAAAGAGAATATACTTGACCTAAATCTTCCATTCAAAAGAAGACTACAGAATACACATCTGACTTCATCTTGTACTGGTTATTCCCATATCACAGATCTGCATGCAGCAATAAAAGATATCACATCAAGCAGGGTGTCAAATTAACACGTAGCATGACCAGAGTCTCGTGTGCTACCTTGGCAGCCAATTCAGGCCTACCACTCACCAGTCCACTGTGCCTCTTTGCTGAATTTTTCTAATTAATTATTATTATTACTGAATTTTTTGTTGAAATTTTCTTTTAATCATAGCACACTGTAGAAATAAAGATATTCGATCAAAAATTATTTATGAAATAATGACAGATGGATCCTGATTTGTGGCTATACACTTATTAAAGACCTCGTGGCAGCTTCTATCATAAATTGAAACCACTCCACAGTACAATATGATGTTTTGTTGACTGAATAAAAGTTTAGAAATAAATTACTGAAAATTGGCGGCCAGCTCACTGCTTGAAAACTGTCTTTAATTTCTATTTGAAATGCTAATTTAGCATCTTAGATTTAGGAGAAATAATATGGAGTCATTAAAAATTGAGAGAAGGAAATAAACAATCATTTACTTTTAATTCAACTCCGATGATCTTTATTTCTACTAGAAACTGGCCCAGAAACTGGTAGAGCATGTTATGGCTGTCTTTAATGCAAGCAGTACTATCACAGGCAGCATTAACCTCAGAATTTGCGCAAATGGTGTTATTTTGTACAGTCATTGATTACTTCCAACGCCTGAGTCACAAGAACAACAAAAGCACCGCAAACAGGAAAAAGTAAGGTAACAACAACTAAATTCTCATCAGACTTGAGTTGAAGTGGAACTAGAGGATAATAACCCAACTCTTAGTCTTTTACTTTCTTGTGTACTCTAAAACACATAAATGTCATTATAACACAGATGTTTGCATCCTTTTCTTCTCTTTTTTGTAACAGATGGATCAGTCAATATGAAAGAAAAAACCACTGCTATATGTAACAATACAGATCCCAAACCCTGTCATATTAATAATTCACAAAAGTCACTGAACTGTATGACATGTTGTGCTGAGAGATTTTATTAGGAATTGAGTCTCTTAACTTTAATTACTTGTCTTTGCACTGGCAAAATACAGTCTGCTTTCATTTGCATTCAAGCAATAGCAAAAACAGGATCAAGGGTTTTCAGCAAGGAATCATTCCTGAGGAGAGGAACTCTCTCTCTGGCTGCTTTGCTAGGTGGGGCTTTTGTTCTTGGTAAAGAATTGGGGAACTTTCTCCAGGAAGCAGCAATATAGACTACATTAATGACTAAGGGCAAACTTAGCATCAACCTAAGAACTATGGAAATAGCTTATCAGGAAAGTGCCTCAACATAGTTAATTTAAAGAAGTTCATTTAAAACTCTTTCTTGTTTAAAAAATCCCAGAAGTCCCCGTAATAACTTTATCTAATTTTCTGAGATTATTACCATTCCCTGGCCAAAAAAATATACTGAGATTAGCCAGCAAATACTTTGCATCCTCTTAGCATTCAGTCCTTGAGACAAAACCTTCCTATGGTGATTAAATAAATTATCGATGGAAAGTTTCAAGGACACAACTAGTAATGATGTATTAACACAACATAAACAGTAAGGACGGATTACCTTTTTATGGCTGTAATGAAAGATAGTCAGGTCTTCTTCATTATAAAATATTCAGTGTTATTGTATAGTGTTTCACATTTTAAACTGATCCAAGAACAACATCTATTATTCTCTAAATTCACCATTTAAATATATATTACTGGAATGTCTGAGGTTTACATAGAAAACATACAGAAAATATACTGCAAAGTACAGTTTTCATAATGATAAATACACTAAATAAACTGCTCCTGTGGTGAACAATGACACTGACTCTACCTGCACAATGTTGTTTAGTTTTACATTATTCAATACTTTTAAACTGTCAGTTTCAATTAGAAAACAATCTGGCAGAGACAGTAAGCTTGTGTGGATCACATTTCTATGCCTGCATTTTATCTCAAACACACGTTGCACTGTTGATGTCCTGAACTTCCATTTTTAAGGTTTACATGCAGCTAAATCTATTACATATAACAGTTATATAGCTAAATATACTATAAACATTTCTATTTATAATGTTTCTAGTCTGCTGGCACTCAGACAAGCTCCAGATTGGTGCAAGTGGATTCTTTTTCAGCTCCGTGTTCTCATTGTCATGGAAAGAGCTTGGCTTGTCATGGAGCTAATATTCTAGATTGTTCTTTTCTTCTGTTAAAACATCTTATTCACTTGTCCAGGACCTCTAGCACTATGCAGCAACCAAATACCTCTATTATTTAGACAGTGAGTGTGAGATCATCTGTTGATAACGTGTGCATGCAGAGAGAGACAAGGTTGCCATCCTTCCCTAAGGGCAGCCCACCAAAAGCAGTGACTCAGCATCAGAGATTTACTCCTCTGCAAAGATTAAGTGAAGATTGCAGCCCATCTTACCCACACTCGGTAAAGCTTCACAGGGTACACAGGACACTGTGAATAAGTCATGTGGAGAGCTTGACATTACATGAAGATCCAAACCAAGCTAACTGCATGCCTTTGAAGCATGTCCCATAGCTCAGAGTGGCTTGGAACACCCTCTTAGGATGATCTAATAACCAGGCCTTCAACTAACCCCATCCTTGAAGAGATGATTCCTCTTTGGGAATGCCCGGAACAGCAAACTAAGAAACTCCGAAGTTCCAGCCTAGGATCAACCATCCTAACCCCAATCCTGATTTATGATTTCTTCATAAATTAGATTTGGTAAGCAAAATAGATACAACGATGTTATGAGTGTGCAAGAGATGTAGCATGAATGGAGTACTTTGAACATGTAGCTGGTACTGCACCATGACAAGCATTGCTGGCAGTGCAATTCACTCTGGCTACATCTCTACTGCCTTTTCTGGGCTTGTTGGAATGAATTGCTGCCCCATGTTGCCCATATAGACATTGCCTTAAATATCTGTGCTATGCAGATCCAGGCTTCCAGCAGTACCAATGTTTGGTTTTCCTGGATGCTGAACCCCACATCCAGCTGCAGATTTGAGTGAGAGAGCAAACGGGATTGGGCTTCAGTGCAAGCCATGTGACAGCAATGCTCCAGCTCTGCCGCCATGGCTGCACCCAACTAAGCTGCATGAATAAAGATTACAAAGTCAGCAACATCACTGGGAAGGAATAAACCATATTAATCCAAATCTTCAGGGCTACCCACAACATTCATCTGAATATTCACTGTGAATAAAAGAACCAAATCCATGCACAAAAAGACATAACTATATCCTGTTTAACAAGGGGCAAAGCTATGCTTTAACAAGGTTTACCCCTATTCATACTTGACTTGAGGAAAAAAAATAAATAACACAAATGACTAAACTAAGAATGAGCAATAATTTCCAGGGTAGTTCTAAAACTGTTTCTAAATGAGGTCTGTAAAAAGATAAAAAATCATCAATATTCACAACATGAATCCTGAATTGCTGGAGGTTGAGAGGAAGAATACGCTTTTACTTTTCTTAATAAGGAGAAATCAGTGAACTAGACTGACCAATGGTGAGCCTGTGCCAGCAGAGTGGTACTTGCTCACAATATTCAACCAAATACTCTCAGGTATTAAGGTCTAATTCAAATTACATTTGAGATTTTTATGAAAGAAAAGTTCATAAATAAATTTCTTCTTTGGTAGATGAAAACTGATAATTTCCTCTAACTTTCATTACTGAAGAAGAGAGATACTAACTTCTTTAGTTAAGACCAAAAAAAAGGCCTCAAAATCTGTTTTCATTATCTGCAGAGGACTTTTCTTTAAAATCAATAGGAAAAAAGGGGGGTTTTATCCTCTGTAATAAACATTTCACACGGCTATGATTCAATGTTTTATACTGCACTGGTGATTCTCATTATTCTTCAAATATCATATTTGAGTACATTAATACACCATTAACATGATTAACTTTTTCATAGAAATTAAGCCATATGGAACCAAATGGCACAGTTTGGCCATATAAATGACTGGATAGTGCAGGTCAGCTTCTGCCCCACTGCACCAGGGTAACTCCACTGGCTCCACTTGCATTTGCAAGCCTAGCCCAAGGGAGGAACCTGTGTCTCTCCAGGAACTGGAAGTATAAACAACTTTTTATTCCTTCCCAAAACAGAGATATTCCATGAAAAGGCAGGGATCAACTCATACGCTAGATTTGTCTGCATGCAACCTGCAGTATGCCTTCACCCACCAGAGAAGCATTTCTCCAAATAAATTTGGGATCGTGGGGGTGAAACACACCCTTTAACACAGTTTGGCAAGAATAGTGACTTTTGTTCATGATTTCCATTAATCGTTAAATCAGTAAAACACAGAGTAACTGAATTAACCTGGCAGTTGAGTAAATGAGTGGCAGCATTGATTCCTGCAACTTTTTGCCCCTGCCAGGAATACAGCAACCATACCACACAATTCCCTGCTCTGAACCAAGTCCTGTGTGGCTGATCCCAAGGCCCTGAGACAGCAGTCCTGTCAGTTTTACCATTAATCTTGAGCACAGGTACCACCAAGGGAGCTCTGGGGCTGAAGGACAGCCTCTGCCTGCTAAAGCACACAAGTCTCTTTTATCCCCCTTCCCCCAACTCACTGTCCCCAATTTTCTTGCCCTCTCCCTAGCAGACTGTACAGCAATGAAGGATCATGTTTCTCCCATCCAAGCCATCTTCTTTCCCCGTGCCTCTCCTCTCTCCCCAGCGCTCCTGCAGTTGCTGTGGCAATAACACATCGTAGTGACCCAACAGCTCCTGGGCAGCTGGTTCCCACAGCTGTGGTGCAAAAGGCAATTAAGATAAAACACAGCTCAGCAATGAATCACAAGCCTGAACAGATCTCAGAGGTCATCTAGTCCATTCCTCTGCCCCACGGGAGGCTCAGCTATCCCCATGTCATTTCTTACAGACATCTATGTCACCTGCTTTTAAAAACTTCAGCGATAAAAATTACACAAGCTCCCTAGGCAATACATCCCAGTGTTTCACCACCTTTGTGAAGAAGTTCAATCTCTCCTCACAGATCACATTTTCTTAGCCTCAGATCTTTTTCCTCTCTTTCTTTACAAGTCTCACCAGATCTTTTCTGTTTTCCTCACACAAATAACTTCAAAAACTACTTTTGAAAGTGATCATTGAAAAATTTACTGTAAATTGCTGCTGGAATTAAATCACCTTTTTCCACTATGCAATCGTAACACAATTTTAAAGACTTTAAATGACAAAATTATTCAAGTTCTGCTTGTTTTGATGCCATCTTTTAGTTGTGCATATGTAACAGGAGAAATGGGGCCAGGGAGTCACTGTTATCATATGTGTGTCTATAATGCCTATTCCCAGAAACAGTGTAACAACAAATCAAAAAATTGTTGAGATTTAAAAACCAATTCAATTTTCTGTAGTCAAGGTAAAGCCACATTTGTTACAGACAATCCCAATGTTACAAAATAATGACCTATCAAAGAGATGAAATTTGACTTTGCTCAAGCAAACGGTTTTGTTAGGAACACATTCAGTCCACTAGTGAGAGCAGAGCAAATCAGATTTGGCTCACAGCTTTCCTGTGCCCTGAATTCATATGTCATCTGATTGTTTGGGCTTTTTTAAATCATTGGAAAAGTAAAACACGAAGAGAAGTAAAGCAATACTACAGTTAACCCACATCTTCATGAATACTGCTGGCTTTACTTCCCTCAGTGAATAGTTAGAGGAAGAAAGTGCATATAAGGGTTAGAAATACTTCCTTTTGTAAATTAATTTAGCCTGCTGCATGGAGTAGCAAGGACAGAAGACAGCACTTACCAAGATTTTAATACTCTGAAAACAAGACAAAATTGTAGTTATTCACAGACAACAATGAACTGGTAAGTTCTCTAATACACTGGACACAACATAAAGTATTTCTTCACTTTAAATGGTGGTTTACAAAAGCCAAAGCCAAGAAAGACTCGGATTGGACCCCAAAGAAGTATAACAATGTAATACATGATTGCCTTTCTGTTGTTGCTACATACAGCATTTAAGGTGTCACAGGACCAATCCAAGGCCTGTGAAAGGACTACAGGCCTTTATAAATGAGAAGTCTTAAAGCTCTTTCATGGAGCCAAATCTTTAAACGAAAAAATACAAAACCCCACAAAAGAACAAACAAAGCACATTTTAAGCACCAGTTCAACTAATGTATTCATTATGCATTTTAAACAAAGTGTATCAATGAGAAATTAGAATTTGTGATGCTCCTCTTTGAGCTGAAGGTGTCCCTGGAAAATTTCACAGATAAAACCATTCCCTCATGACTTCCAAGATCTTTTAAAAGGTTTGGCAATGTCAGATATAACAGATGTGAAGAATTTTATTACACCTGATGAACTGTGCATTCCCAACAAGTATATCACTAGTCAGAGATTAAAAACTAACACTTTGCTACTGAAGATTTCAAAAACATGCCAACATATTTAATGATGACTTCTGATCACAGGAAAAAATATAATACAGCCAACGCTGATATTGAAAGTGTATTTTGACCCATTTCAGAGAAGCCACTCAATGTGCAATGACAGAAAAACATCCAGTCTTTATGATCCAAGCATCAAGTGAAGACAAAATGTGAAAAAAATCTAACACTTGCATCAGCAGCGTCGCAATAGACACTAAAAATGTCCATCTAATTTTCAGAGCACTCATGACATATAAAAGAGGAAAATTTGGGCAAAATCCACAAGGAGTTATTTTGCTCAGATTATAAAACTGAGAGACATAAAAATTCAATTTTTAACATAGCTGCTCATCTGAAATTCACCATGTATCAAGTACACTGCAGTAATTATACTGTGCATTTTGCAGAATCTAAGGCATAAATTTACAAATTTAAGACAAACTTTCATCAAACATTATTGCAGGTGACTACATTTCAAAACATAAATCATCATTCTGAAAATAACTATTAACCAAAACTTCAAAACAAATTTTAAAATGCACTGAAACATGAACCAGACTGCAAAGAATGTCCTAGAGGCAAGATTAGCAAGCAATTACACCAGTCATTGGTAACAGTTACACTACACAGCATTTTTAATTTTTCTTCTGAAAAATCTGCCTTGTGGTCCCAGTATGACAAAATCATCCTACTGTTTTCCCCATTCTAAAAAAATTCAAATCATCAATAATCAAGGGAGCATCAACTGATCACGTTTCAGGATGCAGCATGGGAGTATTAAGTGACTGAGCATTGATCAAATGACGACAGAATCTGGAGACTGTGTCTCAAGGAGTATTGGTTGACCCTGATGTTAAGTATGTTCATATTATATAAGCCTGCATTGAAGTACTGTTCTGCTGCTGAAAAGTGCTGTTAAAACTGCACATACAAATATATTTGCAAAGTCAAGCACCTACAAATACATTTCTCCTGTTCAATCAATCTTAAAATGGCCTACTCCTAAACCAACTTTCTGGCAAGGAAATACAGACCAGTACCTGACCCAACCATTTTACTGTTCTCAAGGTAAATTCTCTCAGCATTTAATGTGTGTCACCTGCAGGAAAATTCCTTTTTATGTAATAACCTATAAGCCACTGAATGATTTAAAATGAAGGTGCCTTTCTCATGTACCTTGCACAGACACAGGGGATGGAAAGAAGGCAGCAGTATTTCAAAAGATGATGCTTACATATCCCTTCTAAACGTACACAGTTCTCTAGGGAACAATCAACTCAGCAATGTCTGTAATGCTGGGGCTATAATTACCAAAATGAGATGCATAACCTTTATTACACCAGCAAACAGTTAACTTCACAGATTATTTCTCTTACTTCAGTGCTCTCAAATCTTTTTTTTTCCTCTTTTAAGTAACCAAGTGCTCCCAGTCTTGCACATTGCAGCTACTGTGCATTCAATGCCAGGTGCTGCACACCTCACTAGCAGAAACTCAGCACAATGCAAGACCTTCTCCAGCCCATGTAGTTTCATACACTGCTGTAGCATGACAGAATGTCTTTGGGATTCAGCAAATTCAAACAGATTCTGTTGCTACATCCCACAGAAAAACGCCTTGAGATTCCCCCTGCTTAAAAAAGGAAAAAAGGAACAGCCTACATCTCCAAACATGACAGGGCATTCCTGGCACAGAATACGAAATGCAAGAAGAGAAAAATGACAGTATTTATGTTACCTTCAGTCACATAGTTGTGGTCTCGCAGAAAGCTGTGGTTAATTTTCCGTGTGTCCGTGTCCTCGCCCATTTACAGCAGGATTACTCAGCATGCCTATCCGCAGTGGACTGATAGCATCAGCAGAGGTCGTCACAAGAGCACCATCCATGCTGCCACTGCCTAGCAGAGGCGGGGAACACACCGGGCCACTGAGCACAGCATAATGAGAGCTACTGAGGCACAGATTGGGGGCGGGGGGGGGGGGGAATAACGGGGGGGGGGGGTAGAAGAAGAAGGGGGGGGGGAGGAAAAAAGAAGTAGCGGGAGAAAGCCGGAGGGAGAAACGGCTCCGAGAAATTAGGAACGCAGAAAGCCAGCAGGGAGCTCGCCTGAAGGAGCAGAGGCACTTCTCCCGGAGCTCAGTAAGAAGGCAGCAGCTCCGGCAGGTGCTCGGCGCAGCCCCGGGGCGCGGCGGGCGCGGCGGGCCGGGCTGCAGCGGGAGGGAGCGGGCGGGAGCCGCCCGGAGCGCAGCGCAGCGCAGCGCAGCGCAGAGAGCGGAGCGGAGCGCTCGGGCCGCGCCGCTGTCACACGCCTGTGCTGCATCAGCGCTGGCCCCTCCCCGCCGCCCGCGGCCCAACCGCACCGCATCTGCATGGAGCAAAGTGAAAAATGACACTGCAGGTAATTATTTTAGCTCCTCTGCCGGGGAGATGGGCAAGGAGAAACGCCGAGGGAGGGAGGGGGTGAGCGAGAAGAAACTTCAAGCTGATTAAACGGGGCTCGCATCGACACGTACTGCACACGAACGTGCGGCCGCGATTTTGTGCTAGTCGTGCTGTCATCTGCAGCAAAAGCAACAGTCGTTCAATGTCAGCGTCTATAAATAATTCTGAAATTGCCAAAGATCTGCCTGTGCGAAAGGATTCGTCAGAGGAAAGGCAACCGTTCGGAGGATGTAAGATAAAATAACTGTTATTTATCTTTTTTTACCCCCAGTTTTGTAGATAAATGTAAATTTACAAAGTATTTAAAAACAGTCTCTCTGGCTTCCCTGTACAGGAAAGAAAAGCTGGACAAAGGAAATGTTTGCAGGTCATTGGGTTTTCTTAAGCCTGCTACTCTTTCAGGGCATTATCCCATCATCTTGGAAAAGCAGTGTTGAAATATGTATACTCAGAAATATGAAAATAAGTGGAAGAGGAAAATTACTCACTTGCATTATAAAACAAAGCTTGCTCTTTAGTCCAAATGTTTAATGGTTTATGTTACAGCAAAATTCTTTCAGCTGAACAGACAAGCAATTTCCTTTAGCTTTCAGAACAGATTCAAGAAACCACAAACTGTTTGTTGCAGAAAGTACATATTCTGAAAAGGTAAGCACCACTGAAGTTTAAATATTTGAACAGAAAGCAAATGGCTGTATACCAAAACCACCACTACTGCATGATAAGGAAGTCCACAATCACAAAACCAATTTAGGAGAGAGAACAGTCCTGTGCTCTAGGGCCTGGAATTGAACATGGAAAGTACAATTCAGTTGTCAGCATTACTCCAACATTTTGTGTAACACTGGATGAATTTTCATAGTTTTTTGGTTTTTGTTTTTTTTTTTCTTTCTAATGAACTAGGACATACAGTTCTTGAAGGAAAATTCAAGTGTTCTGTTATTCCTATAAACTGGCATGTGACTTTGGAAAAAGTAGAGGACTGTGTAAAAACCTGCTCAGGGATAAACATCTAATTTCAGGATGAAGCAAGGCTGGGAGGAAAAGAAGAATAGCAACAGAATGACCTTCTCTCTTTTCTCATTAATAAAGGAAAATAAAACAGGACCATCTCAAACCTGACAAGTAAATATTGTAAAATCTTCACATTTGAGCAGGTGGGAAACTAAGAGAAGTTATTCAGTACTTGCACCTGTACAGAACATATTTTACATGTATATGAGTTTTGTGGGTGACAATACTAGAAATGCTATTTCTGCATTGAGAGCATCAGTCACTACTGTGGCAGTACCAGCAGCTCTCCAGTATCTGCCCTACCCTCTTCAGAAAAGAGGAAAGACGCCTTGCAAATACCAATATTTATTTTGTACAAAATGGTTCGAATCTATGTGATGGAGCTGGTTTATTTTGCCCTTCCCTGACACCTTATGTTCTCACCTTGGATTTGTTTTTCCAAAGACAAAAGGGTCTAAGAGCAATACACACTGCACACGAAATCCCAGCCCCACTGGAGTCCTTGACAAAGAGTACAACAAACAACTGGTTACACTCAACTATTTAACAAGACAGTGAGACCAGTCTGGGTGAAGAAGGTGCTTCCCTTCAGCATCTGTGCAGGAGACAAACTGCCCAGCCTTACAAAAGCCACCTAGATGCTTCTGTTTGGGACTTAAGCTCCCTAAGTACTCAGTGTCACTTAAACCTCTCATTCTCCATTTTGTATATTGGATGCTTAAGAGCTCAGTCAGGCCCCCAGGTTAGATAACAGCATTAGAATCACAGAATCATTTAGGCTGGAAAAGACCTTTAAGATCATCAATTCCCACCAGTAACCCAGCACTGTCAAGGCCACCACTAAATCATATTCCTAAGTCACACATCTGCACGCCTTTTAAGTATCTCCAAGGGCAATGACCCAAAGACTTCCCTGAACAGCCTGTTCCAACTCCTGACAAGCCTTTCAATGAAGAATTTTTTGCTAATATCCAATCTAAACCTCCCCTGGCACAACATGAGGCCATTTCCTCTTGCCCTGCTGCTGGTTGACTGGGAAAGAAGCCAATCCTCGCCTTGCTAAAACCTCCTTCCAGGCAGTTGTAGAGAGCAGTAAGATGCCCCTGAGCCTCCTTTTCTCCAGGCTAAACACCCACAGCTCCCTCAGCTGCTGCTCACAGGACTTGTGCTCCAGACCCTTCACCAGCTCTGTTGCTCTTCTCTGGACCTGCTCCAGCCCCTCAATGTCCATTTTGTCATGGGGAGCCCAAAACCAAACACAGAACTCGAGATGTGACCTCACCAGTGCCGAGTAAAGGCGGACAATCACTGTCCTGCTCCTGCTGGCCACACTATTGCTGATCCAGGCCAGGTGCCATTGGCCTTCTTGGCCACCTGGGCACACAGTGGCTCATGTTCAATCACTGTCAACCAACACCCCCAGGTCCTTTGCCACAAGGCTGCTTTCCAGACACTCTGCTCCAGCCCATAGCACAGCCAGGAGTTGTGACCCAATTGCAGGACCCAACACTTGTTGAACCTCATAAAACTGGCCTTGGTCCCTCAATCCAGTCTGTCCAGATCCTTTTGTAAAGCCTTCCTGCCCACCAGCAAATCAAAAACTCCAGTGGTGACCAGATGCCAGCTGGACATATTTCCATTTACCACCACTCCCCAGGCTCAACCATCCAGGCAGTTTTTACCCAGCAAAGAACACACCCATCCAAGCCAAGAGCTGCCAGTTTCTCCAGGAGAAGGTTGTGGCAAACTGTGTCAAAGGCTTTACTAAAGTCCACGTAGGCAACACCCACAGCCTTTCCCTCAGTCACTAAGAGGGTCACTTCACCACAGAATGAGATGAACTGGGTCAAGCAGGACCTGCCTTTCATGAGCCTGTGGGCCACAATCAGTTCCCTGGCTGTCCTTTAGGTGCTGCGTGATGTCGTGCAAGATTAACTGCTCCGTGACCTTCCTTGGCACTGAGGTGAGGCTGACAGGCCTCCAGTTCCCTGGATCCTCCTTCCAACCCATCTGGTAGATGGGCTTTGCATTTTCTGACCTCCAGTCAGCTGTGACCCTCCCAGCTACCCTGGACTGCTGGTAAATGATGGAAAGTGCCTCAGTGAGCACTTTCACCAGTCCCCCTCAGCTGGATCCCACCCAGCCCCACAGACCTGTGTGTGCCTAAGGGGTGTAGCAGGTCACTGGCCATTTCTCCTTGGATTGTGGGGGCTCCCATAATCAGCTCCCCATCCTTGTCTTCCAGCTCAAGGGCCTGGGTACCCAAGAACAACTGGCCTTACTACGAAAGCCTGAGGCAAAGATGGCATTGAGTACTTCATCCATTTCCTCATTCTTTGTCACTGTGTTTCCCTCTGCATCCAATACGGAATGGAGGTTTTCCTTAGCCTTCCTTTCCTTCCTGATGTATTATAGAGTGTGGATTCCTCTGTAAAGTTATCACTGAGAAGCTTCCTCCTGTTCCTGTGATGACTGCTAAAACTGAAAGAAATGTCACCTTGATTTTTGATCCCAAAAATCAAGCAGCACATTTGAGTAAGAATGTATAGGAACAACTTCTATCTACAAATACACAGAAAATGAACATGTGTTCTCTCAGAGAAGAATAATAATATAGAAAACTTTTTATTGAAAATAAATAGATAATAAATTATGTGAATTATGAGTACAATCTCAAAAAAATCTGACTGTAAAAAAACCACTGGAAGCATTTTCTTTGTAACTACCTCTAAATTTCTGTGACCAAGGTGTCTGCAATATCTACAATGGTTGAGAGAATTCTGCCCTTCTTGTTGTTCGTACTCTTCCATGTAAACTCACCAATAACTGCCCTTTATTTTTCCTCAATGAGTTCAAACTTTACAATTTCTAGGACCTGTCATTTTGAGCCTACATCTGTTGTTAGGTGTAATTTACACAGTTAGAGGTGTTTTTATTTTTCTTAGGAGCCAAGTGGACATTTTTTGTGAAGTCAAAATAGTAACTCCCACCCAAAGATAATTTTCTCCCCTCACCATTTGAGTAAGAGAGGTTCATAGACAACTTCCTTAGGCATCACATCTGGGTCAAGTCACACTTACCTTGTTCTTCCTGTTTTGAAGTTTAAAAAAAAAATCTCATAAGGAGGAATGGAATGGGGAGGAAGCCTTTAACAAAAACACTAGACAATATTCCCAGTGTGCATGCAAATGCTTTCCCTAAGATTACAAGCCAAATCCTTACTGTGTGGCAAATATTAGCACTCCACTGACTTAAGTAGGTCAGTTCACATGAGAAAGATTAGCAAAACTCTGCTCTAAATTTGTAGCACAATGCAAATTTGTGAGCCAACATTTACAGATAACTAGCTGTGCCATTTTCAAATGCTACTTATTATCAATCCCACCTATAACCTACGTAATTGGATCTGGTCAAATACCCAGGGAGAAACTGGTAAGGAAGGAAGCTTTAATCGAAAATGTATTGGTTATTTGGACTTTCATAGTAGTTCACAATCCTACTCATAAAACAACCCTCTAATTGAGGTGAATACAATACAAACAGAGAAATAAAAGAGTGTCCTATCTTAAAGAATTTATAAGTAAACTATAAAATAGAAGAGCTACAAACAGATGAGAAACAACATTTAAGTAAACAGTGAGTCAGTAATGAGGATGGAGTCCTGGTTTAGAGCTTTCTTCAAAAGAAGGTCATTAGAGACTGTGGAGAGCAGCATTAAAATGGATTCAGGAGGCTGAAAAATAACTGCATAACAAGAATAAAATGAGCTTAGACATAAATGGAGAACTGGCTAGCAGGTCAAGGAGGAAAGTAAAACACAAGAGCAGGCATGACACAGATGCCAATACAGACTGTGAGTGTCAGTAAAAGAAGAGTTAAAAGGAGCACAACAAACAAAAAATGGATCTGTGCCAGGAGGAGAAAAATCTCGTAGGACAGGGGGAGGAAATATTTAAAGAGAGGAATAAACATACATTTCCTTTTATCAGAGATTTGGGCAGAAGAATAGAGAAAGGGGAAGATAGAAGGGAAAAACAAAACAAAAAACAGTCAACCAACCAACAAAAAAAAAAAAAAAAAAAACAAAAAACAAAAAAACAAAAAAAAAGCCCAGAAATGGAAGCCAGAGGTAGCCAGTACCCGGAGGAAGGAATCAAAAACTCGTTATGATGCAAATGGAATTGAGAATGTAAGGTTGGGTAACAGTGTAGTCTAACAGTAAGGAATTGAAGAAGATGAAAACAAATCTTTGGCTGAATGACTGTTGATCATATTTGCTCATCGCATTTCCAGCAGGAAGCTCTGCAGCAGAAGAGCAGGAGAAATTAGGCATTAGAAGGCAATTTGTCCTGAAGGTTACTGTGTAATCCTATTTATAAACACCTGTTGAATACATGGCCATCCTGTTTTGCTCCTGCAGAGCTTTTATGTTCTTTTCTTAAACACATTTTCCTAAAGAGTCTCTATTTAGCTTTGTCAGAGACAGAGAGACACAACTTTTAATAATTAGAACTCTCAATATCTAAAACAGAACATCATCAGGTACTCCAAGTCTCCATGAATTCATCACTCCATCTGAATTAGAATAATTAAGCTGGAGCTGCAATTGAAAGAAATAGCAGTGGAATACTTAAATATTTTCATTGTCTAACTAAACTTTTCATATACAGATCATTATGCACTTCATTTAGTAAAATACAGTGACTTTAAGTGAAATGAAACTCAATTTTGAATTGGCACAGACCTTTATTTTTAAAGAAGAGGAAATTGAAAGCACTGTGATGGTAAAAAGAAATCCTTAGAAGCTGCACAAATTTCACCAAGAGTATCTTAAAATATTACCTTAGTTTAATGTTTGTGACATCAGAGGAGGTTTTAAGAGCTTTGACAGCATTTGCTTCTAACCATATCCTAACATCTGCAAACTGTGTCAAACAGTGCAAAGTTTCTCATGGTCAAATGCAACAAGGTGACACAACAGTAAGTCAGCTGCAGAAAAAATACAACAAAATATTTAGCTAACCCTTGACAATTATAGCTCATTGCATCTGAATTTGTTCACCAACAAAAAATATTTATAAGCCAGATGTTCTCTCCCTTTTTGCATATGTACAGAGATGTAGATTGCTCTGCTGCTGACTTCTGCAGTTAGGCCATCAGCAAATTAGTTTTGCTGTTCATTTACTTATTCATAATGTCCACAAAAACAAGATTATATAGTACAGTCATGCTTCTGTTCAAAATACTGGAGCTTTCATTTAAAAGGACAAAGCAACAAGGAATGTGACAAAAAGCTACTGCCCTACTCTTCCTCCAGCTCTACTCAGCTTGACAGAGAAGGGACTCAGCTCTCAGCCAGGTAAAAGAAAATTCAGTCCCTTGAGTTGGTGTAGCTTTGCTTCTCATTATTTGAAAATGCTAACTTTAAAAAAGTAGCTTTCTCTGCTACCTGTCCTTTGTCAGTACTGCTGTCCAGAATGAACATTCACTCCGGATCGTGCCCTCCCCTATATCTGACAGCAGACCTACACTGCAAACTGCAGCAGCTGATATTAACCCAAGCTAACCCTGAACAAGCTAGAGCTTAAAAACAGTTCAGCCCCAATGGCAGAGACAAGAGCATGAGCTCTGTGCCTTGGAGGGAAGTTACCCCACATGTGATCAAGGTAGCAACAGTATTAACATCTTTCCATCATTGCTTATTTTGAAGTCATTGAAGTACAGCTTATTACATGATGCCTACTTGAAAAGGAATTAAGCTAATTGTGATATTAATGAATGTATCATAAATTACTCTGGTAAGAGTTTGCCTTAAAAATACATATCTGCATTCCCATACATTTCTGAAGCCCTTTTTTGTGTTTGTTTAATAGCCACTATAATATAACATACAGCACTACCATGCAGTTCCTTTTCTGATTATTTCTGACAGCTAAACAAAAGCAAATAGATGTTGCCAAAAGCTAACATAAAAAGCAATAGAAGAAAAATTATATCAATCATAGCTCTCAAGTAAAAATTAATTCTGTCTTATTCTAACACCTCAAAAGTAATAATTTAGAATCTTTACATTTATAGCATTTAATTCATATTTCACTACACAGTCTTCAGTCATTTAATATTTAATATTTAAAATTATGATGCAGCCCAACAATTTTGAAAAAACTAATGGCTGCTATCACAATTGGAAAAATATGTTATTATTCAGAAAGGGGAAGTTTCTTCAACACACTACCTTTTGCTATGTTAAATCTAAAAATAACACCTGCCCTGAAGAAGTAATTTATTTTTAGCCTACATATTCCAGACACAGAGTGAAACTAATGCCTCCCAGCAGCTGGTGATTCTGGAAGGCAAGCAATTAAAAGTTATCATCGAGTAATTTAAATTACAGAAGCCAACTTCCGTCAATGTCTTTCACCCTCTCTGTTCAGGTGAATGTTGCATAAGGATCCTGGGCTGAGTCAGTGCCACTTTAAGGTTTGCAGAAAGCCAGAGCATGGGATGAACTGAACACACACCACATTCACAGCTTTTCACAGAGGAGCCAGCAGTTTTGCTCCTATTTTTCTGTGATGTGCTGATGAGAATGGTGAAACTAATCAATATGAAGAGCTCTGGGTCTCATTTAATGATTTCTTACTAACTGAGAGAATGCAGCCAGGATATTTGGACATAAGAGTTCCTGCAAGAAATTTCCCTGAAGCAGAACAGATGCCCTGAGCTATGACACTCCCGTGCCCCCAGGATGACCCTCTGTGGTCCAAGTTCCTCTCTAGGGCCACTGCATCAGCCTGGCTGGAATGAAGGATTCCCATCCTGTGACCTCTCTGTGCTCCATAATGATGTGCTAATCCAGTCTGGCACACTGGGCACTGCTTTCTGGTGCTCCCTATGAAGAAAGGAAGAATTTGGAAACATAAACAGTTTCCTATCGACTGGCCTGAAACTGGCCAGAGCAAGCCTGAAGGCAAAGAGCTGGAGCTGCATTAGAAACAACAACTGCAACTTTGCCTGGTCCTTTTGTGGTTTAAAATCACATCTAAAACAAGTCCTGCAACCAATCAGCTAGTGAGCTCAAGGAAGCAGGTAACAAGAGCATGAACAAATTCCAGGAGTGAGTTCTGCACACTCTAGGGGCAAGTTTTATTCTGGCAAATTTCAGTATACTGTCACAGATTTCAGCAGGATCTAGGTTTAGCAAGAGATGGAAAGCAAGGCTGCAAAATCATAGGGGAAGGAAAAGCAGAAAGAACAGACAAGATGCCAAAAGGAGACGCTGGAAGTTTTCCCAGAACTTACTTATTTGGAGGCTAAGCCTATTCAATGGCTCCAGCAGGAATGGGAAGAGTGGTCTGAGGGAAAGAGCACAGGATGAAGAATAAAAGACCAACCACTAATGCAATCTGTGAGACTTTAGCCACATCATTTATCTTCCTTATTCTTTCTCATTCTTCCACTGCCTTGCCTATTTAAACCAAAAATTACAAGAGCATAAACACTGTCTTCTCTACTGCAGTCATCACATGGAGACTGATGCAAGACCCTTGAGCAATGCTGATACTTAAGAGACACTAAGGAAGCTCATTTGTTTCTAAAACAAGCTTCTGTGTCCTCTAAAACACAAGGCAGATTATTTACTCCACTGCAAACAGCATCACAGTAAAAGGAAAAAAAAAACATAGAAGAAAGGTTCAAGATGAGTCTCACATAGAAAACCTCCAAGTGAAAGGGTCTGTCACTGTGCCAAGCAAGCCAGGGACCCTGGTGGACAAAGAAAAACAGAGCCTGAGGAAGAAAGCAGGGCTGAGGACAAGTGTTGAAACTAATGCTTCCAACTTAGCCTTTAACTTTCTGCAGTGGTTACTCTGCTCTCAATTTTCTCAAATTGAAATGCTAATACAAATATAAATTTATTCCAAGAAATACTATGTGAGGTTTGGTATCATTGCATTACATACTGGAGAAAGCCATACTACTAATTTTGCTAATTTTGTTTAGTTTTAGAAATACTTTATACAGGTGTTAATTAGCTCAAATACATATAGCATGGCTTGCATGTTGCCTCATACCGAATGTAGGAGACAGCATGTACTTTGTTACTGCTGTTTGGTGTGTTTGGGTCACTTTCGCTCTAAAGGGACACCCTGTGACTGTATCCTCTCTCCAAATTACCCTACGACATCAGTAAAGCTCACTACCATGTTCTCCTGCTGTGCAAGGGAGAAGAACTCTTTAAATGTATGTCTCTACATGCAAGCCTATAAAATCAGGCTGTGTATAGTTCATGCAAACTCAAATTTTTATGTTATGCCCTTTTTTTGCTCACAAAAAGAAAATCTATCCACACTACTAAAAAATTACGAATTCGTGAAGCAGCAGTCAATCCTAGGAAGGATAGTTAAGTCCTGCTGGAAAGGGCTGGAAAGCAATGAAATGTTTTGGTGGCGGTTGAGGATGAACAGATCACAGGCATCAGAGCACACGGTGCCAGAGGCTGCTGATGGGGACTGTCACAACAGTGGAGCCTGAGGACAGAGCTCTGCGCTGCCTCCCCGGCGAGTCTCCCAGAACGCTGTCAGAAATGCTCTCCAGACAAGCCCTGTCCCTGCACAGCCAGGCCAGGCTGCAATCACAAAACTAACTTCACACCCTAACACAGGATGACCCACATCTCAAATAACTTTTGTAGATGTCAGGCTCTGGAGTGGGACGTGAAGCCTGCTGAGACTGGAGAGCCTGGAAGGAGACTAAATAAGAACCTACATATATATACATGGTGTGAAGTAATTATAAAACTATCACTTGAAGGCACTGGACAATCCAAAGGAATGTTGCTGTAAAGCACAGATCAGAAAGGGGCCTGAAAAAGGAATTTATAGCAGGGATTCAGGCACTGTCAGAGCTCCTTTACACTGTGTAGGCTTATTTGTGTGCATATTCATCCAAGAAAGGAATTGGGAAGAGAGGGAGAAAAGCAAGTGAGAGCAGTATTCAAACCATGCTAAGGGTCATACTCATCCTTCCTGAATAGCAATGGACCAAAACACACATTTCAGCAGTGCCCTGGTGTGGCATCAGGCTAATACACAGTCATGGAGAAAGGAAAACAGTTCCTAAAACAGCTTCCAAAACTCAGCATTCTGAAAAGATTAAGCCAACAAGATACAGAAATCTCGAGAGATGGAGCTTGAATAACTTCAACAGAAAAAAAAAATCCAGAGAAAAGAGATCAAAGCAAGCACAAAGAAACAAACTTTCTGCACAAGATCAAGTGAGGAAACAGGAAGTTCTTTTAAATATTATGGCCTATCATCAAATACAAGAAGCTGATGGAGAACTTGTAACACCTCTAAAATATTTCTCAGGAACTGTAGTGAAAGGACAAGGAGTAATTGCAGGTGCAATTTGGTGCAAATTGAAAAGGGTGCAAACCAAAAGAGGAGAAATTAAGGTTAGATATTACAAAGACATTTTTTACTGTGAGGGTGTTTAAGCATTGGAACATCCCTCTCCCAGGGAGACTGACAATGCCCCAACCCTGGCAGTGCTCAAGGCCAGGCTGGATAAAGCCTTGAGCAACCTGCTCTAGTGGGAGGTTCCCTGCCCATGACAGAAGGGATTGGGACTATGATCTATTAGGCTCATTCCAACCCCTTAACATTCCATGATTCTGTGATACTTCAGACTTAAAAAACTGTGATATTTCAGACTAAAAAAATAATTAAAAATCAAATCAAACTAGCAGATTGTGTTCATTCTCACATTAAAACACAAACCACAGGCACTCTTCCCAACAGTTTGCTATTTAAGAGGTAGCTATTTTTGCCACCACAAAATATTTCAGGTAATAATAATTCAGGAACAATTCTGGCACATGGCAAGTCTATTAAATAAAATCAATGTACAGGATCATTTATTACTGTTTTTGAATTCTAAACATAGTCATACAAAGATGACAGCTTTGAAGGGAACTTAGCCCAAAAGACTATGATTTTCTCAAGACTGCAGAATAATAACAGGGCATCTGACAGGACATTCAACCTGACTCCCTCCTTTCACCAATGTGATTAATTAATTCAGATAGGTGTAATGCAAGCAGCTTTTTCTCTAGCCTTACCTTACACCACGAAGAGTACTTGAATATTTCTATGTTCTACAGTAACTTAGGTGATGTGCAAATCCAACCATCTGAAGCACCTGCAGATCCCAGCTGTCCTGGGTCACAGAGGCAAACAAAAAAGCAAAACAAAATGCTGTTCTAGAAATGATACAGTGCTAATTTTTGTTCTTGTAAATAATATTTACTGCAATATTGCTGAGACAGCCCCAAGAGAGAGGAAATCTCTCAAAAAACTAGTTGTGTCAATATAAACAATGATTTTGCTGTTAGCCTTTCCTCTAGATCATCCAAATATTTAAACTCCATAGCATCTGACATACAATAACAAATTCTGCACCTGCTGTAAGAGCTGAAATTTCTGAAATAACACTTACTTGGCGAAACAAAAGCTAAAAATAAATTCAAGCTTTTAAAATGGAAAAGAAACCACCAACCCACAGGAAACAAACACATAAGCATTCAATGGTGTGAGAAAAAAAAGAAGTAATTTCTATGCAGAAATGTAGAAAGAAAATGCTAATACTGAATGACATTAAAAGTCTCCAAGACACATTAAACCCAAAAATTTGAGGAGTTTGAAATCCCATCCTACATAGCAGTAAACAGCAAATGCACCTTAAGGTTCTGCTCCACTTCTTGCCACCCTCATACCAACAGCAGCAACCAAAATTCAGAAAAACAGAACAAATCATAGAGGTGCTCTGACATTGGAATTTGAGAATTCCAAGGTAAGCAATGAATGAGAGCACTCCTGTAAGAATAAGAAATGGAGGCACAAACATCAAATGAAATTTTTGGCTCAAGACACAGTAAGTGCAAATTAAATTATAGATAAACTTACAAGGGAGAGTACAAGTGGAAAGCTATTAATTGATTTTGCAACCTAATGAAAGACTAAGCACCTGCAAATTAAGTGCTGCAATGAAAACAACAGAGGTGCCTGGCCCCAAGGGGAATCTGGAAATGTGGGGTGAAGTGCTCTGCCTCCCCAGTGTGGAAAGTGCCCACTCAGGGGGAGCTCCCTAGAACCAGCACCCAGGAACACAAAACACAAATGCATTCATTTCCAGAGCTTAAAGGTCTCAAATCAGGTCACAAAGGAGACATGCTTGCTCATGTAAGATCTAGAGCCTGAGTATGAATGTAGTCCTAATAGCTGGTGACAATGAGTATTATTCCCTGAAAAAAATGGGAGACAGTCATAGCTTATTACAGAATTGTGTGCTACTGAGTCGTACGGGAAATGTATCAGTATCATTTCCTTCTAGTTCAAGAGAAAAAAAATCTGGATATGGACATTTACCATATCTTCTGCCAAAGTTGCACTAGATATTAATAAAAAAATGTATTATTTGTAGAACCAGAAATTATCCCAAGTAAAAAGAACAAATCTGAGTCTTTGTGATGGACATGCTCACCATAGCCAGGAAATCTGGGGCTATTTCAGCCAAACCTGAGGTCAGTTCCAACTTTTTGTACTGGCAATTAGTTTATGTAACAGAGAAACAATCATCTGAACAAGATCTGCAACCATAACTACATGCAACAGTGTGTAAGAGAAAATTCAGCTTGGCAAAGGGCAAAACAGGAGCCCTCACCTAACAGAGGCCAAAACACCCCAGCATAAGCTGCTGTTGGAGAAGAAAGGTCTGCTGATCAAAACCAAGACCCAGTGCATCCCTAACCACTTAACAAAAAAGGAGGGGAGGGGTGGCCACTTAACAATACAATTTTTGCTAAACTCTGCAAAATTATATTTAACCTTACGTACTGCTAGACAGGGATTAACACAGTTGCTGAGCAAGCATATATGCTAGGTCTTAACACATCTGTAGTCTGCAAGAGAATGAACTAATTTCAACTAATGAACTGCTGAGCCAGCGCAATGCAAAGACCAAAGCATGGGGAAAGTAATGCAATAACGGTGCGCTAAGACAATTATAAATCAAAGAAAAGAGAATGATGTCTCTAAGCTTCAAGGAACAACTACCTGGGGAGGCATTAAGAAAACTATCTATGAGACACCAGACCCAAAGGCACAGTGACCAGCGATCTGAGGCCTGGAAGGGAAGCAGTAAAACAATAAGTGAGTAGCCTGGGAAATCAGGGAAGTGGGCAGTGGTTATGGCATTTGGCAGGAATAAAGGCAAATTCAAAAGTCAACAAGGTGGGCACAGCAGACAAGGATCAGCACTGCAGAAGCAGAAAACTGACCTTTTGTAGAGATATCAAGGTTTTTCTCTGAAAAACCTTGATTGACCAGGAGGTATGTCCTTTGCTCCCTCATGCCATGAGCGCAGACTGTAAAGCTTCAGAGAGGGGGCTGGTGTATCTTATGGGTTGGGAGGGCATAAACACCTGAAAGTAAAGGTGTCTACCATAATCACAAAATTACAGAATCACAGAATGGTTAAGGTTGGAAGGGAGCATCAGAGATCACCTGGCCCAACCTCCCTGCTCAAGCAGGGTCCCCAGGAGCACATTACTAGGATTGCATCCAGACGGCTTTGAGCATCTCCAGAGAAGGAGATGAAATTACATATGCTAATGACTAGAGGCTGTTCCTCAATACCCACTGTCATTGCTGTAATCTCTTTAGTTACAGAATTCCCCACCAACACCCCCACTGCCATTCTTATCTCATCATAACCTGCCTCACGGTCTGATTGCTGACACCACCCGTGATCCTGACTTGTTGTGATTATCCCATTGCTAAGTGCCACTGATTTTTTGTTGTCATTGCTCTGCTTTGCCCATAAACACTGTTGACCTGTATAAGCTTTTAAAAAATCCTGTCTCCTTGTGAAATGAGTCTTCTTCCTTGCCAGATTATACTGCTGCACACCCCTCCATCAAAATTAACCTACATTAACACAGTGTCAAAAACGTAACAAGAAGGAAATACACTTGTATTTTCTGTTAGGCTAAATATATGCATGCAAGAAATACTCTACGCCTGTCTTGAGCTTTCTTATTTTCAGAAACTCAGCGGATAAATGGGAACAACCTGGTAAATTTAGCCATTTCCACAAATAGGAATCCTATGAGATTACATATGGAATCCTATTCTCATAGGAACCCTATGAGAATCCTATTGATTACATATATTCAATATTTAAGTATATACCTAAGTACTGTTTAGTATCTATCCATAAATCTCATCCTCATGTCAGTTAAGCACTTTTAAAAATTTTAACGTACAGCTATATTATCAAAAAATTCTTTCAAATAAGATGTGGCAGAAACCTCTGGCAGTATGCAATTTGCATAGTTCTATTTAAAGAAATTTATCTAAAGATTTCCTTAGTAGCATGCTTAGAAGCATAATTTCTATAACTCCTTGGAAGAGTAATTAAGACTGGCTTCTTAATTATTCAATTAATCTATAAAAACCAGGAAGATTTATCTTTTATTTGCGCTAGTGATGGGAGCTTTTCAAGTTCACCAGGAAATGCATGAAGGGACCAGTAATTTTATATAGTATCATTTCAGAGGAAACATAGTAAATTATTTATTCTATAATATCACATTTTTACAGGCAAAGCTCAAAAATAAACAAACAGGTCAACATCTGGTGGGAATAGTTGAAATAATAAGGAATAAAAAGAGAACAAAGAAATTGCAATTCTACATTGCATTTAACCATCCAGTTCTCCCTCTGACACTCCAGCACCTCATTTTGTGAAGTCTAAATTTGCCCCAACCTCCACTGTGCAGCTGAGCTGTCCTACAGCTTGTTACCCTGTTGGTGTGGGCAGCCATCAGCACTGCTGGGTCCTGGAAAACAGCTCTGGCCACCTGTCACAGGTTACATGAAGGTGTAACCAAAAAGTGTGTATTCTATTACCATCTTCATAAGCTGTGAAGAGCTGGTGGGGCAGTGCTCTTTATCTTCAGCATAACTCAGCCCTGATAGCACCATCGGGGCTATCTCTGCTGATGGGCCACCAAGGTGTCCCAGCACAGCTCATCCCATTGTGAGATGCCCTGCCCAGAGGGGAGGACCTGAACATTCCCACCCGAACATTCCTGTATATAAGATGAGATTTTGGAATATTACACGACTTCTGCTGGATTCCCAGAGGAGAAGAGCTTCAGAGCCACCACTGGACCTCCACAGACAGACCAGCTCCTTCTTCAGGATCACATCAACCAGACCACATCCATCACTCCAGGGAGACTGCAGGCACAAGTTAACTGGACTGCTATCACCACCCTGACCAACAGGGTGGCAGGCTGTGTTCTGACTCCATCAGTTTAAGCTGCTGTTTCTGTATTATTGCCTTTACTATTTCCTATTAAATTGTAGTTCTTGCTTGGAATCTCTCACAACATATTTGTGTGCAGTTATTTCATCCGCTGGTTTGCTTCCAAACTAGCACACCACCCCAGGCAGCAGGGCTGGCTCAGGGCTTTCAGACCACCCATTCCCACATTCCCCAGCACTGAGGACTCACACGAGCTACCAGAGGATGAAAAGTCACATTCTCCCCTTCCCTTCCCCACCTTTGAGTTCTCCTGAACTAGAACATTCTCTCAGCTTCAAGATCATTTTGCTTGTTTCTCTCTTACAATGCCATCAAAACTCTCGAAAACTTTTACAGTCACACATGAAGTCACATATAATGAGAAATACTTGTTGCAATAGCGATTCTTCAAAATTCTGTTCCTGCCACCACCAGTAAAGGTTCTGCCATTAACAAGAGCCTAACTCACCTTTACATTTTATGGCCAAGAGCCGATGCTGTTGCATTGCCTATATTCTGTTTGGAAAAAAAAAATCCAATTAGAATGGATTCATGACAAGCTAGACTGTGACCTTTAGTTTTGACTTTAGCTGCCTTTTGTTTGTTTGTGAGGCCCTGCAATTGTTTACACACAATAGAAATTGAATCTGTGGCATGTGAAATCCAGGCTCTGCAGCCTCCATAGGTAACCTAGGGTTATAGGTTAAAAAACATTGACATCATGACAAATTGCTGTAATTTGAGGAATAATCTGAAATCCTGCTGGGACACAATTGAGTTTGTGAGCCTAGTTGTTAATGATAATAAAAGCTGACACAGTAAAAATGATAAAATTAAAGAGAACACCCAGTAATATAAGTACCTCCAACATATGACATTGACAATCCAGTTAAGGGGGCTGGTAAAAATATCACTGGTGAGTAACTTTATACTTCATTTCCAGTTACAGAACTCTCCACTCATTTGTGGAAATGCTTTTGGCTTTTCTACTTACAAGCTATCTGTTTTTCAAAATGTTCAGAACATGCAGTTTACATAATATCTTCAGTAATGCAAGGTCATAATTCCACTTTCTGATTCTATGTACCAGTAGCTAAAACCTATATTTTTCATGTAGTACACCCATGATACCTTTTCTCTGTCTCTCTGACATATCATAAACCAGCTGGCAACATAAAATATAAATTGGCTAGCTATAAGAACAGATGAATCATTAATTACTTATTCTGTACCAAAATAAGAGAGACCAATTTCACAGTATCAAATGGCGAATGTAGCTGCTAATTAAAATCATATTTAAAAAAAAAAAAAACTCAATGAGCATTATTTAAGATTGGGTTGAAAATTATCTTTAAAGGTCATCTAGTACAACACCATATATGTATTATTGTTTTAAAATATTAGCATTTTTTGGAATTTAGAAACATCAGTATTGAATTTTACTCTGGCTTTGCTTCTTTATTCTCCAACAATACTTAGGTATTATAGATTAGTCCATATCATTATAAGAATCATAAGATTTTTATTCTCTCATACTAAATTGTACCCTTCACTGGTCTTACACTTCAGATAATTATTCTCAGCTTCATAGGGTCAGGGAATAATGCCTTCTCACAAATACATTTTACGAGACATAAATTATATGCTGCTAATGTGAAAAAATCACAAAAATCCCCAAACTAAAGCTAACCAGTTTCTGACATCTCTTCCTTCTGATAAAATGGCCAACCAGGAGTCAAGAGTTTTCCATCAAAAGTTGGCTGTATGATGGAAAAAAGGAATACAACAATGGACAAGGTAGACCGAAAAAACCTGAGAAACCACTTGGATTTGTTTTAGAAGTGCAAGAAGACTGAGATCCATTCTTTGGACAGGATGGTGTGATAAAGTCTAAAACGGTAACACCACTGACACCCGGCTTGCTTCCTACCCTCTTCCAGCTTAATCCCTAAAATAAACACTCAAACCTGAAGACTAAAAGGTTAAAAAAAATGCTATGTCTTTATTTGTAATTAGCAGCCAACTGCTACACTTTGCTATGATATAGAAAATGAATGCAATTGATCTGCCTTTTAATGGCAAAGTGCATTTGCAATTATTTCCAGGGATTTTTTTACATCACTTAAAGCTATGCATGAGTATCCAATGCTGCACGTGCAGCCCATAATCTTCATGCAGTGGATTTGGAAGATAATGGCTATTATACAGAATACCCAATGCCTTCTGGCACACTTTTGTGTTGCACGG
This sequence comes from Acanthiza pusilla, assembly GCA_036630365.1. Classification (NCBI taxonomy): domain Eukaryota; kingdom Metazoa; phylum Chordata; class Aves; order Passeriformes; family Acanthizidae; genus Acanthiza; species Acanthiza pusilla. Next base: position 53,406,676 of record JAXCHO010000164.1, read on the forward strand.
CCTGTAGGTGTTCAAAGTTTTATATTGCTATGTATTAAAACATTCTGAAATTGCTACATTTTCGTAAGCTATTTATCTCTTTCTCCTATTATCTTATTTCTCATAAGATCTTGTATTTCCTCTACTCCTCTCCATATCCAGCAGCTTCTCACTGACACCTGCCAAAGCGAGCACCAGGGACAGGCCAATCAATTTTCTTCTTAGTAGGATTTTCTTTTGTTGAGGTGGGAGCCTTATCAAAGGAAACAGCTTTCAAGGGCCCATCTACAGAATAGAAAGGGGAAATACTGCCCAACCGAAAATAATCTGCAAATTAGGTTTTCATTCAGGGCGCACAATTTAACCACTTCACAACTGATAAGGAAAAACAGCATGAAACCCTTCACTGGTGTGGGGCACATCGAAGAAACAGTTCTAAGACAGCTTCTTCAAAATGCAAAGGTCTCTAGGATACGTTGATTGATGTGGTCATTTCTGCACCCAAAGTGCTGTCACTGATCTCTGTGTTGCCTGGTAGGCTTCTGTCAAGTTCTGCAGACTCTTGGTGAAGGTCTCCAGATTAAACAGTTTAAAAGTTACAAGTTCAAATTTTGAAGTAACGTTCCAAGAGGAGCATTTCCTATCCAATAAGTCTGTCAGAAAAAGCCTACATTTAAATGTTGTGAACTGTAATCAAACACACAACTAATTAGTAGGAGAACTGACCTTGTTCTAAACAGTCTGGTATATGGGAAATAGCCCTAATTATTTGGTTTGTCAAAAAAGAATTGGTTTTAGTTCGATTTTAATTTTCAGTAAGAATAAGCTATTCTAAATATAAATGTATTTTCAAACTGTACTATAACAAAGCAACGGTAATTATACAAAGCTGATGATTGCTTTGTCCTACTTTTCACACCAGATTTTTGCAGCATTTTGCACACAGGGTTTTATTCTCTTTTTGATCACAACAAAGCAACACAATCACAAAGAAATCAAGGCGCCACACCATGGACTGATCCCCTTCACTAATTTCACAAGGACCTTCACTGAATCCACAGAGGACTCCCTCTTGAAGCAGGCTGATTTTATAGGAACTTTTACATGGATTATGTAAAACTGGGACCCTTCTTGCTTTGTTCTTGTACAAATGAGGATCCACTTTGGCACATTTGGCACTAACCCCACATTTCTAAAATTCAAGTGCTTTTCTGAGCCCATGCCCAGCCCTAGAAAAGAACGAAAGATGGAATACAACTACAGGAGTTGCATAGCTTCTCATTTTGACAGTATCATTTTGAAAATTCCTATACATTATTAAGTGTCAAATTCTCAACACTGTAGAAACAACAACCAAAAACTACAGTAAACCCTGAAACACAAACTAAGTACAATGTGACTATGCTACACATGTTAAAGGAGAATATCTGGGACATAAATGAAAGAACTTTTTCCAAGATCTTTTTTGTTAAGAGAAGACTGGGTGTGGCACTTGGTGCCATGGTCCAGTTGACAAGGTGGGGTTAGGTCACAGGTTGGACTCAATGATCTCAAAGGTCCTTTCCAAACTGTTAACTCTGTGATTCTTTGCTTCTTTAAAGCACCAAATCACAATTTATGATGAAAGACAGAAAATAAATTCTAGTAGAGTTGCACTGTATTCTACAGGGGCAAGTCTTAAAAATAATGCTAAAAAAAGACAACACAAACATGCAATAAAAGGTTTCATAAGTATCTTTATATATTTGCCATGGAGACATTAAACTATCTAAAGAAGCAGCGGAGCTTTGCCATGTGAACAGATGCTCTCAAATTGAGTCTTCACAGCTTTCAAATACATTTCCAGATACCAGTGATTAGAGAAATATCTATATTGTAGAAAATTTATAATGTAACTAATATAAATATATAATAATATAAATACATGTATATCATAATGACAAAAATTAAAAATAAAATATATTTGAAAGCTTTGTTAAAAGTTGCAGAAGGAACAGTTGAATGGATCTAGTCGTTTCCAAAGACAATTTAGAATGAGCAATGGCAACCTGACTCTTTCTTAGAAAGAGTACTTAGGTATTCTAGTGTTCGTTGCAAGGATGAACATAAGTTTAGATTTTATAAATAACTCAATAACACATTTGAACAAGGATTTAGAGTTCCCCCTGGGAACTTCAAGAATGAAAAAGAAGCCAGAGCAACCCATAACTTGGCTGCACAGCTACAAAATGTTAACAGCTAAACAGAAGAACTAAAGTTATTTTCCCTTCTTAATGCAAGCACCGTAATTTAAGAAAATCATTGCCTCCAGGTTTCACAGTGAGTCTAAGGACGCACAGCCTTGGGTGCAGCCTCTGCAGTTCTTAATCTCAGTAACACACTTTGCATGAAGACATTTCAAAGGGCAAGAGATGCAGAATTTAATATTAAATAAAGATAAAACATAAATTAATATTGCAAGGACAGACAGGACACTGATCTTACTAATACTATTTATATAGCATCTTTAATTAACTTCATATATTTAGAACACACTCTTTTCTCTCTAAAACACTTGTTTCAAATCAGCTACACTTTTGGAAGATTATGGAGAATTCATTTCAACAGCACCATTAATATTAAACACTATATGGAATGTTATCTTGAAGTAGCATTTAAGCTATTTATATAAAATTGCCCATTACATAACTGGACATATTGTAAAGAATCTGAGGTATTTACTATATGCACAGATTTGGGAACTGACTTTCATATCACATTAACTAAATAACAGCTACTAATGTTACCTGGAAATGCTGTCTTAGGGAGAAAGGAGGAAAAAAAGACCCTCAATTAACTGTCATGACTTTAAAAATACTTCTATGAAGTTTTTGAATTGACAGTGCAGCTATAGGTGAATTTCTCACTTTCATACCATGTTAGTGAGGCTTTTGTTTCTTATTTTTAAAAATATACTGAACTTCACATAAACTTTGGTCACATTTCAGGACATGACCCATTTTGAAGATGCACCTTGCTTTCTACTGAAAATGCTTATTATCTAACACAATACAAATAGGTCAGTGCTTCTGTTCTAGTTCCTTTTGTTATAGCTAAAATCAGTGCAGACTAAAATTAATACACACAGCAGATAAAGAAAATAGAAGTTATTACCATAGCAATTCTCAAGAGATACAATCAGGTCAAAAAAACTGGGAGAGAAAGAGCAGAAGCATCACTTCAAAATCAATAGGCACTATGAAAGGATGAGTTTAGCAACTGCAAAAACAACTGTGCATTAAGCAAATAACCACTATACAAAGAAAGGAAAGTGTTCAGCAAAGGTTCAAAAATACAAAACCAGTAATTCACATCACCATAGTATTACCGAAGTGTAAGGTGATATGCCAGCAAGCCTTGGACTTGTAAGAAGTAAATAATTTCAGCAGAAAATCAGTAACTTACATTCACAAAATTTCAATAACAGAAAGGTAAGGGGCTGACAAAGTAGTTTATAATTAAACCCACACATAAGTGTAACTCAAATGTCATTTCCTTCTAGAGTTATAACATGCTCAATAAGGCACAGAGTGATTTTCATCATATTTATCATGCAGCATGAGTCAAAGAACAAAGTTTCGCCACAGTTCTTAATTTTCTTGTAATCACAATTGATGGACAGAAAAAAGACCCCAAAAATGTTGCAAAACTGGTTAACAATTGCAGTTGGAAGCCAGAATTACTGGCACTGTTATTGGCACCAGGTAGAAAGCTAGCATGGGGATGGTGAAAGCCATGGGATGTCCTTTCTGTTCCTCATGGAAATAGATTCCTCTGGCTTCCTGTGCTGGCCCACTCCCCTTCCCACCTCCCTCCTCAGGTCTGGACACAAACCCTCTGTTTTAAATAGCCAATATATCAAACACCTAAATTAACATTATAAAAATTCCTTATCTATAGTTTTATGTAAAAAAACATGCAAAAAGAGGAAAATACCTATACCACCACTTGAATACAACCAATATGTGCCTTTTATTTAATATGTGCCTTTTTTTGTATATGTTACATTCTCAATCCACAGTCATCTTCTGTTTGTGTCTTTCAGAAAATCAGCCCTAAGGGACAAGGGTACAATATTTGTCTGCTTTCCAGCAACATTTGTGCACTGCCATTCTCTTACATAATACTGCTTGATATTACAAAGTTTCCAGCTCTGTAAAGGACAATGTCAACAAGATGCAGATCCAGAATCTACTCTTCATTTACAGCAGTTTCTTTTTTAAACAGCTTTTTTTCTGTTTACAAAAAAGAGGTTGAATATGTTTGAGCATGAAGAAGAGTGAAAATTCAGCACTTGCAAAAGCAAATATTATTGAGAACTGCAAATAAGAGCATAAATCAGCAGTACGTGCTCAAAGATTCATATATCTCAGTACTCTGACAGGAACAGCAGTCTCAGGAGGAATATAAAGAATAGGGGCAGCATAGAAAAGCCTTTCCTGGGCTCCAGCAATTTGCAGGTTAGGGACTATCCCAGCTTTTGGATTTCTGTCAGTCTCTCCTAGATCTTTCTTCCATGAATGTATCCAATTGTTCCTGAGCATATGAAAACTATGGATGTCCCTGTGGCAAGAATGTTCCACGAAGTGTTCTGTATCAGGGCATTTTTAAGAGTGTATTGTATTTATGCAATATTTATGCATGAGCAATTATAGCCCAACTGACTTTAATCAGAAAACAGAAAATCTGGGGTTGCAATTTTTTGAAATGAAATGCTTTCTAATTAGAGTATATCAGAGTTTAATTAAATGCGAGATCAGTTAGGGCTTTTACATCTAAATATTAGCATGTTGCAACTTTTTGGTAATAAATGGCAGCATTTGGAACAGCTGCTGGCTATTAACAAGAACAGCTTGCCTCGTATAGAAACATGATATGACCAGCAGCATCCTTCCACCGTGCCTGTGGACCAGAAAGGGAGACAGCCTAGTGCCCTGCTCCAATTAAAGCTGACTGGTTCCCATCCACACTGCTGTGGACGAGCACCTTTCAGATCAGCTCAATTAATGTCCACATTGCACAGCACCTGGCTTGCAACTCCTCTGGGCGAGATATGGTGCCCCAAGACGCAATGACTGTTGTTCTGCTGGGTTTGCTTTGGTTTTTTTCAGTTCAAAGCGTCTGAAATTATGAGAAAGCTGTGTTGCACAACCCCAGAATTAGAGCATGATGCCAAAGGCACATGCACAGAAGTAGGTCAGGTTAGGGCATACAAAGATGCAAGGACTGCTGGGGCAGAGCTCAAGCACAGCCAAACTTGGCACAGTTCATATCTGCACTGCCCAGAGCAGATCCTGAATACACTACACCTCTTGTTATGCCCAAGCTTTCTCTTGAAGGGAACTACTTCAAAAGGAAGTGCAGGAGCTAAATTATCACATCAAGTGAGCAAAGTGTGGGGTCAAGCCAAGCTGGCACCATGGAGACACTGTGGCTTTGTCTACACTGCTAAGCTGGAGACAGAGTACAGGGCTGGGTGCTGGCATGCAATTTACGTCCCATTAAGCTGTTACAACAGCTCCCAGGATGGCTTTTGTCTGCAGCAGCTAGGGCTCTCCTACCGTGTCTGGGAATGGTTCGAGGACAGCACAGCCCAAGGACCACACCACTGGGTAGCTCAGATGCATCCTGCAACTTTGCTCTGGAGAGGAAAGGAGTTTAGCCATTAAGATGCAAATTTTTATGTTTCTTGGCTTTGGAGCCAAAGCAGAAATCCTGGTCCCTTTTATTTACTGTCTCTTTACCACAGCTCCATCTGCATTCTTAGCTCAGCATGGCCTCAGAGCTCAGGGCAAGATCATAGCCCTCCCTACACCTTCCTCCTTTCACAGAAGTAAGGTCAAAGCATACACACACATTGGGAATAGCTAGTTAAAAATAAAGAAACACAAGACCTCCATTGTCTATACTAGGTTAATGAATTAATTAGATGAGGAAAACCCCCCCCATTATGCTTCAGTATAGAGAGCACTGTAAAATTCTGCTTTCTCTGGCTCTGAACTCCTGATGCCCCAAGACACCTATCAAACTAAGAACACATTTTATTGTACATAAAATAGGCAACAAGTAAAAAAACAAGATGTTAATACATTTCCTTATACATAGATGGCAGGAAAACTAAGTTTTCAGTAGTTGGAAGGATCCTGCAAGCAGAGGCCCAGTAAGAAAATGCTGTACCTAATAGAAAGCAGGTTTGGCTCCCAGGTGACTATAAAACAGTAGTAAAGGATAGATTCAACACTACTTGCAGTTAATCAAAAATATCCTGTCTGTTTTAAACAAGACTGAATCAGTTACCAGTGAATCAGTGAACAAGTAATCTCTAGATATTAAAGGAAGTTTACTTTCCAGGCAAATCCATATAGAATTAGTTTTTAATTAAAAAAAAATCCACACTGCTTTTAAATCCATCCCTAACTTCTGATTGGTCTTTTTGCTTATTTGATTATTTTTCTCATTTTGCTATGACACAGCCAAAAGGCTTGCTCAGATTGATGTTTGAACTTATATTTTCTGAAGCATAAATAACATTTGCATTTATCAAAAACAATCATATACAAAAGTCATAATAAAAGACATAGAAAAGTAATGACAAAAATAGACAGACCAAAGAATTAAAATGAACAGGCTCAGTATCCTGAGAAAACATCACACTGGATACTACTCCTGGATTTTGTTTAATTCAATGTATCAAAATAATACAGAAAGTTTATTGGGTGATTAATCTTTGAAGGTACACCACATTATTCAGAAACATTCTTCTAGTACACTGGAGAAATATAAGTACGTATTCAATTCTTATGTTTTAGCACATGTGAATTAAAAAGGCCAACATGAAACCTCTTCCTCCAACAGAGAAATTACCTGCTGCAACATTTGAAACCAAATCGTGAATAGTTTCAGAAAACAACCGTCAAATTAAAGTCTGAAAAAGTAGGCCTGTAAAGCTTTAGATTAGAAAAACTTGGTAAAGAAGTTATCTCCACTTTGAAAATCCACTGTCTTGCAGTACACTTTATTTTGAATTAATTATAAAAGTTAAAAATAACAAAGGAGGCAGGAATACAAGTAAAAAATTTAAATATCTATAATTTTTTTAAAGTAGCACAAGTTTTCATAAAGTATCACAAATTTTCATAAAGGAATATGGAGGCATTCAGATCTAGATCTGGACCTGACTGTTGAAAACCAACTGTATTTGAGAGCTGACAACTGTTACATAATCTGGAAAATCCACAAACTCAGACCAGCTGTTGACTGAACCAGCTTGTACATCACCCAAACCATCAGAAGAGTGGGCATCTCCCAACCCAGCAACAGCAGAGAAGCCAGAGACAGAAATGGTAAGCAGAGTGATGGCATGTGAACTGTACAAACCTCCAGAGACAAATCCATACATCTAGTCACATCAACTAAGGGAATCTGTACTGTTTTAATTCACAGCTTCTCTGGGCTACCTGTTAAATGTAACCTGTTCTCAGGTCAAGTCATTTTCCAGAATTATTTTTCCCACTATAACCCATAGGCTGAGGTAGGCAGAATGGCAACAGATAGTTGCAGTCCATTATCTGAGGTGAACTCCTATTCAGGATAGAAAAATTGTGGTTAAAATAGCAGTGAACAAGGCAGAAAGATATACAACACTGTTACTGAAGATTAAAATCTCTGCTATTACAGAGGTGAAACAAAATTATAAAGAGCTCCATTTTGTTATGCAAGACAACAGACTGCTACCTTTGCCTTAAATCCTTCTTTTTATGATATCTGCAAAACTTACACCATTTCACTACAGTTGTTTATATACAGATACAGCATTTGGCGATAATTTTATTTTAACCATTTATCAAAACTGAAGTTCAGAGACAAATACTTCTCTGAAATCTCTCCTCTTTCTGTACCAGGTACTGTGCAGACATTTCCTATTGACTCTAGTTTTTTTAACCATTTTGGTACTGATCTTTTCAGCAGGAAAAGCTGTGGGGACCTGCAAGAGGAAGGAGAGAAATGGCAAAAGAAAGACAGACTCACGGAGAAAAAAAGATGATGGTGATGTAAAGGACATGAATTATAATTCCAGAGATTAAGTTTACTAAAAAAAATTACAATAAAAGCTCACACAGATAAAGAAAAAAATAATATAATTTTTATCCAATGCAAGCACTACAGCTTGATTCTACACGGGTAAAAATGTCACAATTGGAATAAAATTAATCACCTCTTAATTCCACTCCTGAAGGCTGAAACTGAGGCTGAGTAAATTCACTAAAAAATGAGTAACAACAGCAACAAAATGTTTCTGCAGAAGAACCTCCATGTCCTTTGATGCTCCCTGTCCATGACCTCCGCAAAGAGCAAGAGCACATGAAACACGCAGGCCTCCTGCTTCAGTTTGTCTGCTGGTGTTGGTAAAATAAACACAGAGCAGGGAATGGTTCCATTCTCATCAGCTCAACTCACCATTAGACACTCGCAGGTCAAGACAATAACCAACACTTATTTCCAATCACAAAGCTCAGCCCTTCAGGCTCAGGCTTGTCTTTAGCACTCTCACACTGCTCACCCCCTCTCTCCCACCAGCACCATCCTCACAGCTGATGGCATAAATTACTATGCTAATGCTTACAGTAAAAGCAGTAAACATGGCTTCTCTCCAGAACAGCAAGAGTGAAGATTATAAAGTCATAATTTCTGATCGTCTCATAAAATAGCTGCCCAGGCATTCTGTGCTCCATCTGCTCCGTGGTGATCAATCTGTGATGAGCCACCTCGCAGCAAGGACTCAAGCTGTGAGCGAGGCGCCACGTCGGATGGGAACAGAGAGACAGAATTCCTACCTGTGCAGGACAATAAGACTGAAATTGTGCTGTTATTGGATTTGTGAACTGCATTGAACAGAGACAGCTACATCTGAACTAAAAGGATGAAAATTAATGCCATTTCAGTTACTTAAATAGCTTCAGAATATTTAAAAGATTTATTCCTTGCAATATTAAGCTGAATTACATTAGATTATTTTGGTTTTCTGATTATATCTCCACTCAACACTATAGATGAAGTCAAATCCTGTAATAGCTCTCACTGTTTATATTGCTCCCAGCTTCCAAACATGCTGCACACCAACATTTTTGTTTTAAAAAGACTTTTTGTGACTTTGTGTCTCATGTTGCCTTGGTTAAATTCTTCATGCTTCTTTTCAGCTGGCACAGTAGAGGCATAGCTGCTGCTTGTTCCATTATACAGGCTGAAGCCTTGCAGTCTGGGCTTTTGTTTTGTAATCACCAAAACAGGAGAATGAGAGGACAGATTTCATTATAAATATTAGAAAAATACTTTAATTTGTGCTTTCAAAGCTAAATAGGCCATAAAAAATAAAGACCCCAGTTAGTCCCCACTTCCTCCAGAACATTCTAATTAATTTTCCATAATAAAAGGAAGGTTACAGATAGGGTAATTGGCAAAAACTTTACTGCTGAAAGACAGAGTGGTCTATTATGCCCTCAGAAAACACACCTTGCGTGACCCCTTATCAAGCAAAAAAAGAAGAGATCTATGAACAACTGGTGATTTCCTTTTAGTTAGAGCTTTCTATGCAATACTGCCTTGCTCATCTTAGTTTTGTGTTTTTAAGCTTCTGAAAGCACCAAGCTTTCTAATAAGTAATATAGGAGAAACTCAGCATTTTCCTGAGCTCTGCATTCAGTGTTTTCAGCCAGGTATTGCAGCTCATTCACAGCAACGCTCACATTTTGTTTTGGTTTTTTACAGAGATTCAAAACTAAGCTCTCAGAAAAAAAGTTAAAAACCTAATTACAGCTTTAAAAATCTTGGACAAGAGGGCTCTGAAAACTAGCTGGACTAGATACATCTAATATCTGCAAACAGCATACACATGGAAGGCACCCATTCAGGTGCTTCCAAAAAGGGCACAAGACACTGGAAAAGTGGCTAACCATGGCTGTTACTCTTCTGATTCTGTAAAATCAATGGAAGAAAGATACACACTGATGTGTTTCAGAGATTCTGAGATTCATAACCAAGCCCCAGGTGACAGGGCCTGAGCTCCTGAACACACCACACAATTCCTGGCCAAGTAAACCAAATTGGGCAGGGCAGCAGGTCAATGTGTCCCCTCAGCCTCCAGTGTCTGTACATTGCTCTTATATTTAATCTTTCTAACAAGTTGCTTTTCCATCACCCAGTTACTTAAAGAAACAAACCATCCATCATTCACTTTCCAATTACAAAACACTTTTTGTTTTGCCATTAAAACCATCATAGATTAGCTACGTTTAGACTCATCTCTGTGCCAGCTTAGTCACCTGGTTTGACTGAAGCTACTTCATAGAGACTCCCTCATTTTTCTTACTTTATGTCCTATCAGCACATTTAGCTCTATTTTCCAAAACTAAAGCTCTTCCCCATCCACACTGATTTAAAGATTCTTATAAAAGGTCATTTAAAGTGGTTGTGGCTGATCCTGTCTTATTCAGTCAGGCTATTTCATGAAACCAAATATTTCTAATAAAATATTTTTAAAGCCACATCACATTTTTAGAGTTCTATGTCAACTTCTTTTATCCAGAAATTGTGCAAACCACTTTATTTTCACATAAATAAATAAAAATTAATTTATTTTAAAATATCATTTTACTATCTCCATCCTCAAGGTCCTGACACTATTAGCTGCTAGTCCCGTAAGTACTACAACTTAATTTATTGCCTTGTAGGTAGTTCCAAAAAGGTTTTCATACCGACAATAAAAAACTATGCAAGCAACTTCAACAGAAGAATTTATGATCTTTTCCCATCTGTGAGGGAAAAGGTTTCAGACAGATAAGGATAATTTGAACATCATCTTATTTGTACAGGTTTTTTAATCTTTGTAACAGTGCAGGCTGAATATACACATTGCCAAGTAAGTTTACAGGATTGTGTGTTGGTACAAAATATTTGAAGAAGCAGGCTGAACTTTCAATTCAGAATCAGGGAAACATCTTTAGACATCAACCCAAAAGGCACCCTTGAATTCCAAAACCTACACTGCCTTACCCAGGGGAGGTTCTGAATGGCTTCAAGAGGCCTCTAGGACACGGCTGAGAACTTCAATGAGTAAAGAAAAACCTGAAACACCTGAAGTCTATCCTATTGTAAGGGTGACTTTTCACACTGGTACTTTACTAGTGCCTAGAGATTCTACAAGAACTGTAAGTTCTCCACAAATTTATCATCTAAACTCATTAGAATGATTGTCCTGTCCAGTCTAGTCACTATTGCTAAGTAAAGCTTTAAATGGAAATAGGTTTTTCCAGTTCTGACAGGGAAACATGCAGTCTCTGTATGATACAGCCTTGCAGCTCCAACCTGTCAGCAGACCTAAGAGAAAACTAGCGATTTCCCGGAAAACGCAGCCATATGACAATCGTAACTGTAAAACACACCATAATGAGATTGGTTCCACAGGCCAACCTCAGAAAAGGAAATCAGACAGAAGATATGTACAAACTGGTCTCTGCTGTGCAGAAGATCAGATTAAAGGAATATTCTACGTACAGCACAATGCTCTGCAAACAAACAAACTAGTTTAGATACTGTCGGCTGTACAGAGCAGTCTGCTCAAAACAGCACAGCTGAGGAAAAAGGAAAAAAAAAACCCAAAGCAGGCTCAAATGGCTCTTTCTCCTACAGGATTCATCTCTCCCTGCAGGTCACAGCCCTGCACCATGCAGACAAGTCTTTGATGACCCCATGCTGTTTTACATTTAACAAACCCTACAAGAGAAGGGACACAAGTAGCTGCAAATACATTCATGGGTCACCTGCAGTGTTCCGAGGCGGTGTCACCAGCAAGGACTTGATTTCCTAAATCACAGCATCTCGTCTGAGGAGAGGAACCACCACTGGGGAGAGGTGGAACCCACCTAATCTGGACCAGAAAGAACATATTTGCACATAGGCTTGCTAAATCCACTGGGGTTTTTTAGGAAATAGAGACCAAGGCCCTGAGGCAAGAGAGAACAATCTCTTACTGCTGTGGGTGGGGATGTCCTACAGATTTCCTGACCAGGTAAGTGGAGGGGTTTTAACCACACAGGCATCTGCCAAGAGGACAACACAGCACTGCAGTGGCAATGCAAGCTGAGGCACTGCATTGGTGACAATTTCCCAGCACAAACACCAAAGGGGCTCACCAGCAGTAATGCTGCGTAACTTGTCACTCACAAATAGGGATTAATTGGATGGTGATCCTTGTCCTGGGTTCAAGTGACCTCAAGATGACTGGCTTGAGGACATGGAAAAAGGCTAGAAAGTTAAGCAGCAGTGAGAAGGAATTTCAGAACTGCAGACTGAGGTCTATTCAAGGGACCAGCTGGGTAAAATCCCAGGAGAACAGGCACAGGGAGAGCCTGATTTTTGGGAATTCAGGGGGAAGGCTCTGTGGAAAGGCTAGGAGTTCCAGCAGTACGCCCACTTGGTTTAGGCAGAAGCTTTTTGATGAGCTAAAATTTAAAAAGAAAAAGGTAGATGAAAACCAGGACAGGCAAAAAAGAAAGAGTACAAAAGCACTGTTCAGAAACTTGGGCACAAAACAAGGAAGGCCAGAGCTCACCTGAAGACAGATAGGAAGGGACGTTTGGGGAATGCAGGGAAGCCATGAGCGTGACAGCTGTAAAAGGAAGTTCAGAAAACATGTGGGTGACAGACAGGGGAGAGAACGCAGTGACAGACGACAAGAGAAAGACTCAATGTCTTTTTTTGTCCCCATCTTTACACAAAAAGCTTCTGCACTAGCAGCACGCTACATGTGGGAGGCTGGACCATGAAATGTGAACATCCCTTCAAACTACCATTCCTGGGACTAAACCATGAAGTTAAATGGCCAAAAATACTGCAGAACTGAAGTACAATAAAGGATTTATCTTGTAATCACAGCGTTTATCTTATGTCTTATAATGACTCTCCCTACTTGAAGCTATACATACCCTTTACAGAAATGTTCTCGGGGGATTTGAAATGTAATTTATTTGTTCCAATTACAGCTATGTATCAGGTGTCAGCAAGTCATTTTGAAATAGTTTTGAATTTTTCTCTGCAAATTACCACCAGAAAAACTCAGACTGTCTCATCAGTCAAGGCAAAGCTGAAGAAACATTTTTCCAGTAGACTTTAACTGCTCCTAAGTGCTGATAATTTTTTCCTGTTCAACTGCTTACTGCCCTGTATGGGTGCTGTGAAGGACAATCAAGCAAGCTCAAGAAAACTGAGGAAACAAGGTGGAAAGCACTGTTCCTTTAACCTGTGGAGGTCATCTAACCTCACCACCAAAGCATCTGAAACACCTCCCTATAGTTTCTAGATCGTTTGTCATGTCAGGTGATGTTTGCTCTCTTACTCTCTCCCCTGGGTAAGCAATGTTGCAGCCGAAAAGTGTTTTAAACACTTAGGCAGTTGTCTGTGGCTGGAAAATGTAAGTAAAAACAAGAAAAAATGCTTTAAGAATAAAAGGTACTTTTATTGTGTTTAGATGAAATAATAATAATTTTGCCTCTTTTCGTTTTTTAAGTGAGAAAACATAAAACATTGTCATACTACAAAAAATATGAGAAGATTACCTAAAATTATATTTTTAACTCCTCATGGTTGCCAAGATATCACATGTATAAGAACTTCTCTACAATATGCTTACTTGTAACTTCTCACCTAAACTGAACCCTGGAAGAGGCCTCATCCCTTCCCCCAAAATAGTCCTGCAACAGTTGTTTCACACGATCCTGAACAGAATGGTGAGCACCACAGCTGACAACACTGTTCCTTTAACTTGACAGTTACTTTCTAAAATTAACCTTTCATATTTAGTTACTTAATCTTCCTACAGTCCAATTATGAAGGCATTTCTTATTGAGCACAGTATTAACCTATAAATATTAATGAAATCATAAGCCTTGTCTATTGAGCATGATATTGACCTTTTAATCTCCTGATAATCACTTAAATCTATATAAAGAAAATAAAAACTCTCAAAAGTCAAAATCATGCAAAAACTGCTGCACCTCTTTTATAAACTGGGGAACATAGAAGCAAGAAAATAAGTAATACTAGATTATATTAGGAAAAATTTCTTCACCAGAAGGGTTTTCCAGAACTGGAACAGGCTGCCCAGGGAAGTGGTTGAGAGACCATCCCTGGAGGTATTTAAAAGAAGAGTAAATGTGGTGCTTTGGGACATTGTTTAGTGGTGGACTTGGCAGTGTTAATAGCTGGGCTCTATGATCTTCAGGCTCTTTTCTAACCTAAATGATTATATAATATTCTCTATTTACCTTCAAGGCAAAATATATATCTTCTATAGCTCTGAATTAAATTCTATAAAGAAGAAACTATTTTGCAGATGAAACTTATTTTCCACTTGGATTTAGAGTTTTATTTGCTATTTCCCACTACTTCATCTTTTTCTAAGTTATTAAGCTGGATAAAGTTTTTAACACTGTAGTAGTTATTGCTATATTTTCAGTTTCTTAAAGAAGTATACAGATATAGAATCTCACAATGGACTAAAATAAAAGCAAGCAAACATACATAATTATATCTGTGAATAAATCAAATAAACACAGACAGTAGTGAAAACATCTGTTTCCAAATAGCCAAAATAACTCAATATCCAAATAAAGATGAGATTTCTGCTCCTATGAACATTATACAAACGCTGAGGCAGCTGTGAAAAACAGTCCTACAGAAACCTACATTCAAACTGGTTTAAAATGGGCCTTTTTCCCCTCAGAGCAAAAAAAAAAAAAAAAAAGGAAGGAATCAACCCTCTGTGACCCACAAACCAAGTCTTCATTGCACAACCTCATGCTAGCAAACCTCTGAGAATCTCAGCATTCACAAGGCAGACAGACCCTGCCAGTCCCAGGCTCCTCTGGACTTCACCACGCGACACTGTGATCACAGTGGGACAGCAAACACGGTAAACTCCCAAGGCATATTGTGGAATGATGAAAATCACATCCTACAATCACACCAAAAGAACAGTAGCTTCTGGTGATTTAGTGCCACGGGTTACCATTTTTAATGTGGGGTTTTTTTCACTTTTTTGAACTTTGGTGCCAAAAAGACAGAGATAGGTCTTTCAATCGCCTTTTAAAAAAAAAATTGCATCTCATTACACTTTAATTCCCCATGAAATTATAAAAGTACAAAAATCACCAAAGATATAGCTTTTAAGAATGCAACCATGGCTGCAGCAAAATACAGTTCTGGCCAAAGCAGACATATAAATCAGAAGCAAAATGCAAATAGAAGAGTCTTTTCCTTTTATCCTAATCCAGCTCCCCAACACAGCCACACAGCTTTAGAGTAAAAGCTACAGGATTGGCTCACACACAGAGGCCAGAGCTGATGCAGAAACCTTCTTAGGAGGTACCTGAGTTCAGAGCCTCTAGGTGGAAGAAGGTGTCAGAACCCCAGAGGTCTAAGCAGGGACCAACTCACACACAGGAGAAACAAACGGCGTATTTTCAACAAGCTTTGTTGTTCTTGCCCATGGAATTATCCTTCACATGTTTTGATGACTAAAAGCCATGAGGCTCTCAGTACAGTGGCTCAATCAAACAAAGTGGGCAGCCAAGAGCTCCACGGTCACTGAATGGCACAGAAATACTCACCACTGCAAAGAATTGAAGCAGAGCTACACAGAGCTATGCAAGATAACAGGATTTTTTCCACAACTAAATAGAAAAAAATCTAGAACTTCCAGCAACATGAATGTCTGTCCTTAATAAATACTTGCAGAAGACCAGGATATGGGGGGATTTGGTTGTGTCCACAGTCTGAGACAGAAAAGGAAAGGGAAGATCACAGCGAGATCATCCCCCTCACTGACAGCACAGCAGACAGTGCCAGCTTCCTCCAGCCCACTGAAACAGGAGCGTGGCATTTGCACCCAACAAAGCTCATTTTATGGTGTTACACTGCAAGAGCCACAGCCAGAACCTTATCAGCACTGAAGTTCTTCCTGGGGCTACCAGCTCACGGGCCCAGCACAGAAATACCTTCTAAAGTATTCAGAGTGCAGTACCAACCCTCTGAAATCAGCCGCATCTCCTCCTCTGCTGATTAGGCTCACTGTCACCATCTAATTGGGCACAAAGAGTACTTGCATAAGGCATCACTCACCAGCAAATTCACGTGCTACCTGTTCAAACACTAGAAGCCACAGGAAATGGTAGGGCCTTTTTCCTCCTTCCTAGCTCTAAAGCCTCACCCTTCAAAATATTTCATTTTGATTACATAAAGAGTTCCTGCAGAATGTTTATATTTAAATGGCATATGCAATTGAACAGAGGAATACCAAATAAACACATTAAAAAGGACATTTGTACTACAGTAAAATATTTGCTAGCAAATTAGACTGACTTTATAGCTACCAGCCTTTCTTTGACTATTAATAGAATTATAATCATAATGCCACCAGCTGCCAAACTGAAACAGAAGTCTCTCTAGTGTCCTACTATGTCAGGCCACTTCACTGCTGTGATAATGGATTGTTTCTTTCTTTTGACTTAATAAAATTTTTTAGTTTGCCATAATTGTTTCTAAACCCATTCTTTCTTTTGTTCAAACACACAGAAGCACTTTATCTCTACCATGAAGAGTTCCTGATACCTCCTTTAAAACCTTGAATGCACTTCCAAAAAAAGCAGTATCTATGAGAGGACACAGCCAGAAAGTGAGTTTTCATGCGTAATTTACAAGAAAATTCACTTGTGAGTAATGAAATATCAAAAAATGTTAATAACCATGTTTTACACATAAATCATCTGAATAAACAGTAATTACTTACCATATGTGGCACACATAGATTTCACTTTGCTTCATAACTAGCTCTTACAAGGCACACCATCTAAACCCTGAAACTGAAGAAGCATAGCCAAAACACCAAAATCTTTACTTTTTGTGTGAAAGAAATGACTAACACTTGTTGTTGAAAACAACAAGTGTTCTACCTATCTAAATCTATCCATGACTTAGGGACCATAACTGAGACTTCCCTTAATATCTGTGAGGTCAAATCTTTAACAACTGAAGATTCAAGCCAGTGAACAAAGGTCTTGGGAATTCAGTGAAGCCACACCCTTAGACTGAAGATTTTTACATAAACCAGGGTTCAACATTTTTATTTAATACTTGTTCTGAGGGAATAACTCACAGCTTCAACTTGACAACTTAACTAGGCATTGCAAAACATTTTAAGACATACGGTTTCTCCAAAGGGATCATGGTACAAGTTAATTTTAAACCAGTTTAAAAGCTAAATTAGGGCTCCAGAAAAAGCAGAGAGGTTTGATGTATTGTATCAATACACTTATCACAAGTCTAAATCCTGCACTATATTTAAATAGACAGCATTTGAATACTTAGCTAAATGGAAAGCACTCAAATTATGAGATACAGCTGTAAAAATAACAGCTGCTCTACTTATTCTTCTTCGAGGATCTGGTTAGATTAACACATATGTAACACTTATGATTTATTCATTGCTTTCTGAGTAGCAATGTAAAGTAGCTAGACTGAACTATAAAAAACAGGTTAGTATAATTTCTCCTTTTAACACACTTAAGAAATAGCAATATGAACCCTGTCAGATTGTACATGGCTTTTTTTCCCTTGTTTTAGAACAGCTAATTTAAGCATATGATTCGGTTATCACAGCACTGATACATTAGGCCAGGAAAATACAGCCAACACTACTTTAAGAAATCTTGATTCTCAGATTCTAAAATTCAAATACGGAACTGTAAGCTCAAAATACAAAGCAACAACAGTTATAGAAACACAACAGGAACTTGGGCTTCTCTAAGCACACATCCTTAAGCAGTTAATTAAAGAAACATTTAGGAGTCTGATGATTAATACCTAATGCACTGAAGTGATTACTCTGAGGGAAACAGCACAGTTCTCTCCTAATGCCCTATTGGCCCACTATGGCTTTAATATCAGCTAGACAAGGAAGACTTTGATAAAACCTGACAGATGTTGCATTCATGTGGTATTTCTAAAATTTTTATATTAATGCATGGAACGGGAACCTGAAGTGATAGGCTTCTGCAGTAGAAATGAGACTAATAGAGGCATTTTCCATTAAATAAGAACCGCTCCACACCTCAGTAAGTTGCCCTAAGGCAAGGGCAAAGGGCTTCAGTGTACAGTAGTTAAATCTCTCTTTCATTTAATGCTCATTTGGTGAGGAAGAAAAATAAGTAAATCAGTACTCATTTGTGGGAGCACTCAGGCTGTGGGCAAAAGCCTCCATGAAAAGGAGTTTTCTGACCTTCCTAGCAAAGACATGATGGTTTCAGCTGATAATCAGAGATACCTGGCAGAGGCACCAGGGTCAATTGGGGCTTTTTTTTTGGAAGCTGATGACTCATAGTTCCATGTTCTATTGAATGAGATCTGACAGATTTTCCAAATAAACATGTATGACCTACAGCCTAGGTTATTTTACAAACTGGCCTCAAACATATTCAAAAATCACATGAAATTTTCCTGCAGTCTTCAGCATGAACCCATGGTGTACACATGTTGCAAACTTCAACTCAATCCCTATGGAACTAGAAACCATTTCTATTAGGTTTCACTAGAACATTTCAGATAAACTTCATGATCACAAACACAGTTGTTTGAGTTACATTTTTTACTTTTTAAGCACATAAGAAAAGAGCAATGGGATAAAGAAGAGGAGGGAGTCATAATGCAGCCAGGCTGTGTCCAGGAGGATGTGGTGTGGAATAAATAGAAACAGAGGATGAGGCATATGAGGACTGTCCATTACTACTTACACCATGTACCAGTTGGCACCACAGCAGAAGAAATTTTAAAGAATGGATTTTATATCTGTGGTATTCTTAATTTACAAAGCACAAAACTGGATTTCTCCTCTTATGGATGAAAACTGTTCATTCAAGTAAAAGACCTCTGAATGTGAACAACAAATGTTGAATCAGTCTCAGTTAGCCATCCAGGATATGCAATTATACTGAACAGATGTGTGTGGAATAAAAAGAAAGGAGAAAAGCATCTTAATACACCACAGATTATGTCCTTACATCTAGGTATTGGAAAGTAAATGAGCCAAATCATTTAAATTTTTACTCAAGCAAATTACCAATAAAGCCAACAACAGTTTGCTCATTAAGGTCCTTAGTTATAAAATTTAAAACTTACAGAACTACTGTCCCCCACAGAAACCCCTTATAAAATTAAGACCCCTATTTCTTACCGAAAGTACAAAGAATAAAGGAGTTTGGGTCCTAAAAGCCATCTTCATAAAAAGATAATTATTCCCTAGTTCTGTCAAAAATTACGCATTTAATGCTGCAATCACTGTGAGGAAATCCACAGTTCACGTTATGAAGCAGGCCAGACTAAATTGTTTAAATCACCTCCCTTTTTCATCATCAGTGTCTCTCTGAGTGCTTGATGCTCTAACATCAAAGCAGCAAATGACAACATTTGCCAACAGAAGACTTCATAAATGAAATAATGGAACAAAAAGAAAAAATATTTCAAATATTAACTAATTTTAACTATCTTAGTATTGTCTTAATATTAGAGATCAAATAGATCAACTGCACACCAGCTTTCATCAATATAGTCCATCTATAGTCTCTAATTTATCAAAAGTCACTCACTGCACATACCCTAAAAATATCAGCAAGATTTTATACAGAAGAATCAGATTAACTGGTATTTCCTAAATATGTGTTTTCTCTAGCACCGAATGGCAGCAACAGCATGTGGGGTTTTTTAATTTTCCTGAAAGTTACTGAATACATTCCTGTAACAGTGAATTACTAACATTTCATGCTGTTTTTTAAACTTGTCTAACAAAAAACATTAACTTTCAAGTAGTGACAATTTGCAATTATACTCAGTACGTTTCCAACTCTTTAACTTTATATGCATCTCCCCTAGGTAGACTAACAGTGTTTTCCTAAATTATATATATGAAATCTAAATTACACAAAACTAAAATTGTAAATTATGTTTCTATTCTTCTCATACTCTACATTGGATCTACGATTATAATGTATTTTCTAAATTTTCCCCATGAACATCCCTATGGAAAAACTGCAATCAATGCAGTAAAATACTGCGTGTCTAGTCAAGCAACAAAAGACAAAACTAAGAGAAAAAAATGTAAAATACTGTACAATGAAATATATATTCTGTAGTGTGTTTATCCACAGAAGATTACTATGCTGTATAAATGGAATAATAAAAAAGCAACAAAAAAAACATTTCACAAATTAGTGTAAGATTTGGATAATGCCTACAGACAGAGCTACAATATTGTTATAAAGACTGTTAGTCCTGAGAGAGGAACTGCTTTGTTTTTCACATGGAAACAAATGTACACATCCACAAAGGGCTGGGGTTTTTGTTGACATCCTCATCTGCCTGATGTCTGATGATTCTGTCAAGACATTTCAGCACCAAGGCAAGGCGCGGTGAGCACAACAAATAAGCAGACCTAAAGGCCTCTTCAAGCTAGACATAGATAGAGTTTTCCCTAAAGAATAAAGAGTTCACATTCTTCTTCTTACCAGCATAAAAGGCAAACACTTCCTTTTATTCTGTGTACAATCACAAAAAGCTGAAGGCAAATGCCACTTCTTTAAACAAACGAAAAATTGTACAAGTGCAGAGGTGTACAGTATGCACAGAAAGAGCTGTAAAATAAGGGCTGTTGTTACTTCTTTTTGAATTTTCTTCACAGAAAATCAGGTGGGTTTTTTTTAATCTATTAAGGTTGTTCCTGATATTTAAAACATCATGATAGTAAAAGCAGACAATTACTCTTGAAGTCCAGTGTACTTCCAAATGTTTGGAGCCTTAAGCCCTGAGTTTTTGTATGAAGTCTAGTACATTTACACACTACATTTCTATATAGTATATATACACTAGTATATTTACACAGTATCACGCCGAGAAGACAATTTTAAAAAATGTCAGAGTAGTCTCATTAAAGTTACAATTAGTCTAGGCTTCACTGCACATGATTCTATCAGGAATTTGAGTCCTACTGAAGAGCTGGAGGTGATTGGGTGGTGAGTTAGCACAACTGCTTTGCATCTCTGCAGGTCCACGTGCTCAAAGCCCATATCAACCGGCCACAGCTATCATTGACTGACAGGAACTAAACTCTGTCTCTGACTGGAGCCAAAGACTGACAGGACTTCACAGAGCTGTATCAATTTTTGTGGGTCCTACCTGCATTCATTATATATGGTTTTAATCACCCTATCTTTCTGCCAAGAAATCCTGTCTTCAAGAAAAGTTTAAATATTTTTAGAGTAAGTTAAAATGTATATTAATTGCAGCCTTTGGTCAGCAGTTTCCTTCTGTAAGACCTGTACCACTGAAAATGTACATCCACAGCTCTTAGAATAAAGAAAAGAAACCAGTGATTGTTGAGCAGAATCAAGCATTCAAGAAAACATAACTTACTCTACGTGACAACATGGAAAAAAGAAGTGGCTACAGACACAGTTCAAACCAACCATCTTAAATAAAGAATGAAGAAGATTGAGAAATAAAACAAAAAAGTTAGATTCTAAAAAAATATTTACATAATTCAGAAGAGAAATGCCTTGAGGAATACAAAAATCTAACAGCATATGTGAACAAAACCCAAATGCTGTGTCAAAAGATATGTACACAAGATCAAACTTTTTACTGATGAAGAGATTGTAAAAAAGACATTTTCATTGTCTGTTTATATCTACAGGACCGGAATAATAACCAGTTTAAATCCTGCACATCTGTTGCTGTATTTTCTCAGTATTTCAAGGACACAGACCTTAAACCTCCGCCCATACTGGCCACCTACCAGACAGATTTCCCTTCTACACACGATGTATTGTTACTTTCCTAAAAGCCAATTGCTGCACCTGATCTGAGACAAACAATCTCCCATAGGCTGAGCAGCTGCATCAGAAGGGGCTGGCAAAGGGGCCCAGGGGCAGCACAGCAACGCAGTTTGCCCTGGCGAGCATCACTCATGCTGCACTGCACTCCTGCCAGCCCAGCTCTTTTCCCATCAGCACATCCCATAATTAAATACACGATATGCCTGTCACGTCAGAAGTCATCTGAGCTGGAGCAATCAGAATTCCCGTTTGAATAACGTAAATCATCACAATGCAACCTAAGCCCCTCTCCACAATCAGCAGCACAAACAGCGCTCGCACGTTGACCTCGGAGACTTCGGGCGGTGCTGACTGTCCACTGACAAGTCTGCAAATGTGATATGACAAACTCAACCATAAAAATACAACAAATAGCCCTTCTGATTTTATTACGTGTCATCTATTACATGTATTTAAAAAAAAAAAAAAAATCCTGAGCAAATCTTCTCTGGGAGGATTTGAAAAGCTGTGATTTAACAGACATTTCAGGATTTTTAGAAGGGAGAGGTATCTATGTTCTACATCCCCAAATCCCACCCGGAAGAGGGGAACAAAGCAGCTACCACTTCATGGTTTCAAGCAATAATTTACAACTGTTCCCTGTAGAAAAACAGCTATCACCTCGTCAGCAAAAATTTATATGAAAAGCCAGACTTCTGCTCCTACTGAAGTCCATGAAAGTTCTACTGCAGCATTCAGTAGGTTCTAAATTGAGTCCCACTAGGATATAATTAATTTTTAACCATTTTATCATTTTTTTTAAAAAGAGCAAAGTAACTGCATTTTTAAATATTATCACCTGCAGGCAATTACAGTAGAACCTTGTGACTTTGCAACAATGATAGAGATACATGACAAGATTTTTTGAATTTTGCAAATTAACCAATTGACAAAAACACAATAGGAAAGCAACACAAATTTACTAAGTTTAGTTAAAATAGTTTATACCACTTCATAATGTATTGGTCAATCTGATACGTTGCATCTTAGTTTTCGGATCCTTCACTTGCATTCCTGGATGTATTAAGTATGATTACTGCAAAATTGTACTCAATGGAGGAATAGAAAGTATGCCAGCCTCCTGAACCCAGTAATAAGTTTTTATTTCTCATCTAAATCCAAAGATTCATTGCTCACATTGTTTTCATTTTGCAGTCAGTTAGAACTCCAAAGCCACAAAACTGTCACAGCAGGTAAACTTTCACAAATTTTACTTTTTTAAACTTTAAATATTATATTTCTTATTTTATATAATTATTATCAAATATAGTTTCCTAATGAAATATGGTTTCTGAATTTTACTTTATTTTTTGCAACTATTACGATAAGATTAACACTCTATAAAATTATGACATAACATAATTACATTTGAAATCTGTGAAAATTACATCCCTTTCATTTACTTTTGTCTTTTATAGCAACTTGTAAGTATTTATCCAAAACCCCCAGTGCCTTTCATTTTCTTTATGTTCACACAGTTGTTTTTCTGCATTTGTACAGACCCTTGAAGCAGCTAAAGGCAATTGGGAAAGAAGTTAAGATGCTAAAACAGTACTTTTTTTATTAGCAAGAAACTACATGAGAAAACATTGTAATTATTTCAACTTATTTCCTTAATGTACTCTTTCTCATGCTAAATATTTCTGTAAAGCAAGCCATTTTCATCCAAAACTATTTATTTCTGTAGTTATGTGGAGTCTCTCTCCCTCATACACATAATTCTTAAGAAGTTATTTATCAGCAGTGCAAATGCAAACAACCAGAAATTAAAAACTGCAATATGTATGTAACTCAATGAGTGCTACATGCTGGGATCATCAAACCTTTAACCTGACTTTATTAAACACAAAAAGGATATGGCTCACTTAATGTCATATCTGCAGTTTTCTCCATACCTCTAACTACGTGGCCCAATCCCTTACATATTTCCTATAGTTCATACCTTTCTGTACAGACAAATTTCCACTGACCAGGGGTATAAGAGTGCCTACTCAGCAATTCAGCGTCCCAACCCAAATAACTAAAAACTAAAAGCACATTATTAGGGGCAACACATTTCAAAGTGCACTGCTTCTCACCTTGCACAGAATCCTCACCACAGGGAAAGAGATTCCAGCTCTCCAGAATGCTAACATGTCTTCCAATTTTTGCAATAGATCAGACCGACTCTGATTCATCTACTCAACTGGTGAAAATTTAAACAGCATCACAATATAATTATTGTACTACAACACGTACACATTGAGCATTTAAATCAGGCTGCACAGGCAATTGCACACTTGATATGGCAGTTCTGAAGTGTTCCTGAGGAGATTTGCAAAGGTAAAAAAGTTCTTAAAAAGGGAAACATATTCTATTAACTGACAGGAACATAATACCCTCACAGATCTTCCATAACTTTGCAGTCATAAGATCTACTGGAAAATTCCCTCTTTCTTGAACCAAGTAGGTCACTCAGCTACAGAAACTTATCAGTGTGTGCTTTTAATGAAGAGCTGGTCCAAAAGTACATACCAAGGGCTTACTTGGAGTACCGCTTCACTCCCAGTGCCAGCAATGGCGCCATGGACACATCCAGCCCCAGAAGTGACACAGTTCCCAAGTAAGCTGTGTTACTCTCTAGGCTCTGCAGAAGACTCATCTCCACAGCTCTCCTCCCCTTCCAGTAAAGCCTCTTCCCAAGTTTTCACCTCATTCCCAGTCTCTGTTCAGACAGCTCCAGCATGCAGCCATGACCAAGTACTACAGATTTTCTCCACACACTCAGAGTTCTCATTTCCTGTACACCTGAGCTCCATGGTGCCCGTCCATTCCTTCTACCCCAGCACCCTTTTCCAAGGCACTCTTGATGGCCAGTACCTGCTCTATGTCAGTGATTCTTCCTCTACTCTGCCCCTTTCCAGCACACAGACAGAATGCAATTCAAAGAGAACAAAGTTGTAAGACTTCAATACAAAAAAAAATCTCTGACTCCAATCAGACCAGAATTGCAATTAGAGAAAGGTCAATTCAGCTCTGCATCAGGAAACATTCCCTGTATGCCAGCCATGCTGACAGAAAAGTGGGGGGGAAAGTGCATCTACCCACTGAAATGAGATTATTTAAACAATCATTTTTCAGAGGTTTATAAATGGGTCAAAACAGAGTGGGTATTCACAGGGACGGTCAAGGACACTCTTGAATACAGTCAAATTGATTATATTCACCTTGTCAAATTGACGTTCCTCCTTCAAAGCATGCAAGTACTAGAGCTTTATCAAGGAAAGGTTGATGGAATTCTTTCTTTTTTTTAATGGACAAAAGGACCAGGCATTTTCTTGTGAGGCTTATGGTCAAAGCTAAGTTGGCAGTCTTAACTACAATTTTCTGTTAAAAATCAGCCTGAAGCCAATCCAGGGAAAAAAATAATTGTTAGCTTCAATGGTTAGGTGCTGGTTAAAATTGGAAACTGGAAATACAATCTTGCAAAAGGAACTGTATTGCCTTCAATAACAAAGCACAGCCAACTCCTCTGCAAAATTTCTATCAGAGTTAACAAATATAATTCAAACGTCTTTGTGGTAATTTTGACAGGATGTCAAAAGAAATGTTTGCAGATCAACGTAAAATACTGCAAATTCTTTAAAAATTGAACTGAAACGTTTTTTTAAAATTCCTTCTTCCCAGCTCTTTGTAATTGACAAAAATACCTATTTCCAAATGAAGAGAAGCGACGAAGATCTTTAACATATGGGACAGTATATTCTACATACCAACCCTCCATCTACTGGCAGTGACTAACATTAAAGTCAAATCCTATCTCATACCTAACAACCCATGGTGCAAGCAGATGGTTTTAATCCCAGCAAGGAAATTTTCTTCTCCATTGAAAACTGTGAGGTGACATGGCCATCCACTTTCATCAATGTCCTGCGTTCCATTAGGAAATCCTTGTCTCTGGGGACACATGCACACAGAGGAAGTTACATGCTTGAGGAAAAACACGTGCATAAGTAGAGTTACACCTACTTTCTCCTCTGATGGCATGAAGTGTTGAAACTATGACCTTGTTCCCAACACCAGGCACTTTTCCCACTACACAGAAGTTTCCCTTATAGCCATTTCCTCCCACAGTACTCCCATCATGTCAAAACAAAATGACATCATGATGATCACCAGCAATCCCTGGCAATATTGACTGTACATTTCTCCTCCCTGGGCCTGTACACACAGTGATTAATTGTATAAAATAACTACATCAAATCATCCAGCAGCAGTTATTGATCAGCCTGTAATGAACACAAATGTAAACTCAATGTGTTCTATACGCTGTGTCTATTTATGTGTTTCTATTTATGACAAATAGGTCAATTTCAAGTGGAACATTTTGCTGTTTTCCACTTATCTCTAATCATCCCTATGCAGTTCTTCATTTCTACTGAAGTTTACCATTATTTATTTCACTTCAAATACTAAAACCATAACTACTTCATGTAAGAGGACAGAAAGAAGAAAACAAAACCATCCTTGTAACTATTCACACTTCAGTAAAGCCTCAAGATATTAACTATATACACTGGAAAAAGAAATGTCGTAAGGATGTTGATGGAAGCTTATGACTGCAATATAGTTCTTACACAAAATCTACATCCCAAGTATTCACTTTCTTGTTTCAGCAGGACATAAACCCTTATGAATAAAGTTTTATCCAGGACTCCATTCAAACTCCAGGACACTACCTGCTCCTTGCAGAATTGCATAAATCACAATTCCCAGCCCCCTCCTCATTTCATAGAATTCAGACACCATGAAGTTTCTGTGGAAAGACTGGACCAACCCTTGATCAGATGGCAGCCATAATTTAATTAACCTTACTGCATTTATCTATTAAGAAGTCACTACGAGTGTTTTAATTTTCAGACGGAGTTCAAATTTCAGGTTATAAACTCCTACACAAGAACACCTGCATTTCATATAAACTAACAACTTTATTTTAGACACATGGACAGTGTGCAGTTCCTAACTAGCTTTTGAACACAATGAAACAGAACAATAAAGCTTTGGGCAGGCGGTGGGCTGCAGAGTGAATTCCCCTAACCCTGGCTTTGAGGTAGGCAGTGACGGTCCCTGTAGGACTCTGCTGAGCAGAGATAACAGGCACTGTCAAAACAGGTTTCCTAGAGCAGATTGCCTAACAATCTGGGAAGGGCAGGATCCAAAGATTTCCCAAGGAGAACATTTTCACATCCAATCAGTCTTTCAGCTCTGCCCAGACTGTCCATAAAAAGGCTCATATAGCAGGCTAAGATGTGATGGAGGGCTGAGAAAAATCAGTCTGCTAGAAGCTAGATGAAGTCTAAATTAATTTTTTTGTAGTTTACTGAAGAGAAACTCTTATCATGAACCTTCCTTACCTTGTGTCATTTCCCATTTTTTTCTTTTATTTTAAATGACTGGTGAGATACAGTTATGCTGTGATTTTTTTTTCCAAATAAATTATGAGGTATTAGCATATGCCACAGTCAAAGGGAAATTTTTTTTAAATAATCATGAATACTCAATCCAGCCTACAGATATAATAATCACTCATGGGAATAGGACTTAATATACCAATCTTCAAACATCATGGCCTCTCTTTCCAGTGGCCATATCTGGAAGGCTAGGAAACATCATACAGATATTTCAGCCAACCAACTTCTGGAAATCCTGTAGATATTATTTACAAACATTTTCTGTGCCCATTAAGTAATATAATTGAAATATTTACATTTTCCTAAATAAAAAATTTAAATTCTGAATGAGGACACTTCCACTTCTTCACTGACTGCGATAATAACTAAACATGTCTAAGTTGACCAAATCAGCAGACTTAGCTGGCAAAGAAATAAACCAAAAGTATCCTATGAGATATGGAAAAGAAATATATTCCATATGCTTTGGGATATTTTATAATGGAATCTTAAGATATGGATGAATTTGAATAACAAGATGATGACTACATGCAGATAAAAATCTGGTTTATTTATCCTTGGTAGGGAAACAAGAAGACCCCATTAGCTGCAGGTTCAGTAGTGGGGGTAAACAAAGAGAAAAAATAATCAGACAAAGGAGTAGACCAGATTATATTTCACATTCAATACTACTCCCTTAAAAACGTCAACAGAAAGACAGAGACAGTAACATAATTGTATATTATAAGAAAGCAAAAAGATACACTAATCCAAATGGCCTCTTTTCCATTTTTTCATTTCTACACTGTTTCAATAAAATATTCTAATACTAAAAGATATAAAATGAGAATGTAAATATCTCCAGAAATTAAAATTTATGGCTCTCCTAGCAACTGTGTCTCACACACTTGCACACATGCAGTATTCTGCATGGTATTTGGTTCAAGCTTTTGTGCTTTCACAGCAACGAGGTCGAATTATGGTTGCTGTGGGAACTATATCTTTGAAATTCTTGACTTGTGCTCTCATCTGAACTCAAATGTTACTTTTACACAGGCAGGCATTTGCTGGATTTCTCCACGAAAAGGAATCTCTGTGAATGGTTACATACATAAGTATTCTTACCAAAGAAAGAACATAGCTCCATATCTGGAGAAGCACAGAGCTCTGATCACTGTCACACTGCACACATACACAAGAAGTAAAATAAAGATACACAAAACCTGTGAGTCAAATGTGGCAGGGTACCTATAGAAACAGTACCTATAGTGATGATGTCACTAGAAGTTTGGGGGTTGCAATCCTCCTTTATTTGTTCAGCTTTTTAACCACAGGGTTTGAATACATGCTTTCTTTCAACCATTTGATGAGAGGGTATATAGAAATATAGATAGATGTATATACATATACACACACGGATTTGTCAGATGCTTTGGAGGTTCTTTGTGAGTGAGTGATCTTTACAAGTGTGAGGGGGTCAGTATTGCCCAGTCCCTGTACCAAGAAGTTTAAACTTTGGGGTCTGTTTTCTTGACACAAAATATTCGATCTACTATTTCCCCAGGGATACATTTTATGATTTGACATCATCAAGAAAAGGGAAGTCCTTTAACAAACCTCTATGCATTTTTTGAATACCATTGAACAATTATGTCTCTAAAATCATCAGATTAGAAATCAGAAATACCAAGTTAACATTGCAATATTCTTAAATTGAAATAAATTTCAATGCACAGTTGCTAGTTCCAGAAGTCAACATAAGTATCATGTTTTAAGGAAGATTTTTGATTAATGTGGAGGAGCATGAGGAGAGGGAGAAATGAAAAAGCAACCTAAAGTCACAGATCCTGAGGCATGGTGACACTTTTCTGAAGAAACTCCAATGCACACCTACACTGTCAATGCACTCAGCAACTCTCAAGGTCTCTTTAGCTTTTACTTAGGAAAGGTGGGCATTGCACTAGGGCAAGTGTTCTTGGAGAGAAAACACTCAACCCAGAAAAAGCAATCCAAGTGAAATATGGCTGTGATGCCCTTGTTTAGAGTAGTGGAAACAGCACACAGTGAAAATAACAGCCTGCCAAGATGAAGGAAAAAAAAAAAACTACATGAAAAATCTCATGGGGAAAAAACCCCACAATTTTAAGTTGTAGCGCATGACAAATAATAATTATACTTACTTTAAATTTATTATATCTACTTTGTATACCATTATAAAAGGATTCCAAGTTAGTGCTTCTTGCAAATAAATGAAATCTGAAGCATGGTGTATTTCCACAATAAACAATCAATTTCAAAGCAGAGTTTACAATGTTAACACAATAACTTACCAAAGAAGCTTCAAAAATAAGAGTTATCTGACAAACAAAACCATATATTGATGAAAACTAGTCTGTATTAAAAATTTAGAGATTACTCAGTAAGACAGATTTAACAAGAAACCATCAAGTCTTGCAAGGGTAACACTTCTACTTTGCATCTTTGAGTCTAGTCATAACACAGAAGTTTATTCTGGGTATAAAGAGAGGAATATTAATATAATTTGTATCTCCCAAAGAAATTGTGTGTTATTTTCATTTGACGATCGCAAGACTACTAAATATGGTAATTAGTTATAGTAGTTGTGTGAAGTGGAAAGGCACATCACTAACAATGCAGCCATGCTGAATAGTTTTACAACTCACTTTTGAATGACACATGCCCTCTCTACGAATAGAATGTCAAATCAACAGCCTCTGTTAGTGTCTAGACATAATTGTCTCTGAATTGAATACATCATCGTTAACTGCGATACCAAAATGGTTCCAGCTAAAATAATGGAACTGTCTCTTGCACCATACTTCTGCATATTTTGTAAAAATTACATAATACAATAGGTGGAGAAAGATTTATGAGGTTAACATTTTGCATATTCCTGCAATCAGCCCAACTGTCAACTCTATTCACTGTATGTAAAATGCTGCTATAAAATGTGCTTGCAAGTAAACATAGCCAGAACATCTGGGGAATGAATGCATTCTGAAAAGAAACTGTATTTGATGGAAGACTTAGAAACACACAAATAGGCCATCAGTTTTTAGAACATACAAATATTTTTTAATATTATATATTTAAATTATAGTAGCCATGTGCAAAATATTATGCATATAAAAAACAAGTATTCATTTATGCACTTATTCTGAAGCCTTCTGGAGGATGTCAAACACATCTACACTAATCTCATTTAACTTTCTTTTGATTTTTCTATGAACCTTGCAGAGTCATAACAAAAAGCATATGTGTGTACATTTGCGACCATGTAAAAAAGAAATTTCATAAGTATTTTACAAAATAACTAAAAATAAGCCACAGAGTTCTTCATGTTGGCACACTCAGATATCAGAACATTGTACACAACTTCATAATGCAATGTCTGAATCATCTAACGGAGCAGCTTGCACATGTAGTCTGAATTCACTCTTCTTCATGAGAAAGAAATATAAGCTTCCTAATACTGATACTCTCTAGCTTTTAATGACAAAAAACCCAGGGAACATATTATGCAGCTGAAAAAAAGGTCTCACCTGTTTCTCAGCACTCCAGTTACCTCATCAAACAATGTCACATCACCACATCAGTTGTTAACTCAAAATGACTAACAATTAATCTGGAGGTAGAACAGCTTTGGTAAGATCTATCATTTACAGCAAGTAGCAATCTAGGGTTCCACCAACCAATATCAGAACCTTGGTAAATCATGCACTTTAAAATATGCTCAGGAAGTCTGGTCTCCTTCCTGACCATAAGTACAAGTTCTAGTAAGTACACATTTTAATGCCTTCTCCCAGTACCTCATGGCTCTTTGGTTTTATGGCCCACAAATAATAGATTGACTCACTCGAAATTGCACTGAAGTGCTAAAGAAAATGAAAAAAAGAGAAAGCGCATTAGGAGCACATTGCAGCATGCTGCACATTGGTTTTGCTCTTTTACATATATATTGCTATTTTCAAAATACCAGCTGTATGTTCTTACTGTGACAGAAGAACCACCCCTTACACAGAAAAAAATACTACAGTGACCCTACAATAACTCTGTCTCACGTGGAGTTGTACTGAGGAAGGTCAGCCACCACTAAGTTCTTCCTGCATGCTACAGAAAACATCTATTAAAAACCCATGGTGGGCTAGTCAGAAACATCCATGTTTAAAAAGACTCCACAAGTTAAGTAAAAAGGACTGCATTCATCGTGTTAACCCAAGGTTTCAGCATGGTATTCAAGCAGAATGTTTAAAGACACACAGAACTGATACTGAAAACCGAATGAAATTAAAGAACTAAAGGAAATTAAAGAACTAAGTCTCTAATGCTGTCCTTAGAAATCAGTAAACTATGAACTGAGTGACCAAAAAAGCATTACATGAAACCCCTGGAGTCAGTCTTACAATTAAATTTAAAAAAAAAAAAAAATCCACTGTGGGGGGTTAAAGGAGACTTTGCTAAGTTCAAAACTGCTAGAAATTTATGTGGCAGCTCCCTCTTCTGGATCACCAAACGCTCACAATTCAGCTGAGATGGCAAGACGTAGAATCTCACAGGTAAATAACACCTTTTCACTGTTTGTGGGTTTTGCCCTGTGCCATTAGGAAATCACACAAAGACTTGAGAGC
Organism: Acanthiza pusilla; assembly: GCA_036630365.1. Taxonomy (NCBI): domain Eukaryota; kingdom Metazoa; phylum Chordata; class Aves; order Passeriformes; family Acanthizidae; genus Acanthiza; species Acanthiza pusilla. The sequence continues at coordinate 53,438,743 of JAXCHO010000164.1, forward strand.
TATTGTCCATTATTTTGAATAAGAAGTTTATGTCCAAGTAGCATACTGTGAGGGAAAGGCAGTTGAAAATACCTGAATAGTTTGAAATACTTCTGGAATTTTTTCATCAGACAGTACAAACATGCAACAAAAAAAAATGCACTGACCTCTGCTTTAAATCTCTCAGGATTTTACTTAAAAAAATGTATTTTACAGAAGAGAACTGATTGATAAGAATATTCAAATTCAACCTGTGTGGCCTGCCGTATGACTTCTGAATCCCTGTTTCCAGAAGTTAAGTTTCTGGGTTGCAATTCTTGAAATTTCTTTCAGCTTTGACAGGTTCATACATTTTTAAAAAAACCCTGCACAGCAGGAAAAACTTCTCTGTGCATCAGCTCTTCAGACACTCTGCAAGACAGCTTGGGCAATTTCTGCACACATTTATAAACTGGAACTGGAAAGATCAGAAAATTGATACTCTCTATCCCTATATAAAATCCACTTCCATAAAGGAACCCTAGCTTTCTGACTTGACCTATAATGGAAGAGGAGGCTTTGTGAAGACCTGGTGATTTTTCTGTATCTCAGCTGGAACCACAGGCAATTCTGTACTCTCTAAATTGTCCATCTCTATTCAAACTGACTGACAATGTTTGTCTTAAATATAAAAATTACTCCAAATAGCAAATTTACACCCAAACGAAATGACTGTTTACTTCATCGGTGTGATTATTGATAACAAGATCATTACTTAAATTAAATTATTGAATATTTAATGAGGAAGAGGGTGCATAGAAGATGTCCCTGTTAAATTCTGGATCAGGTAACCTGAAAACATGATTTTTGACTTGCTAATAATTGCATAATCAGGCCCACAACAGTGTGATTTCACCTTTCATGAGATATATACACTGAGTGCCTCATAAAGGATATGGCAAACTGAAACACCAATGAAATTTTGAACATTCAATCACGGATAAAACTAAAATTTCCAGGAGTTATTTGGATGGAACTGAAAGGATCATGTTAAATGGAAAGCCTTGCAGACCTGGAAAGAGTGAGAGAGGGAAAAGAGCTGAGATTTGCTGTGCAGGCACCTGCTGCAAATGGCAGACTTTCAATGACACAGAGGAGAGACATCTTTGTCAAGCTGTACAACAGTGGACTGAGATCACCCACAATTCCCTTTGCAGAGAGATGAGTTACAGAGGACAAAGGAAAAATAAAACCAACAGAAACTAGAAAATCCAATGGAGTATGTGAAGGAGCAGACTGGAAAGCAGTGCCCCAGCAGTTGCCGTTCATGAGCAGAGAAAGGTTGGTGGGAGATGTGGTGGTCAGAGGACATCCTGGGTACAGTGACTGTGAAATGATAAAAAGTTTTTGATTCTCGGTGAAATAAGGAAGGGGGTCAACAAAATCCCTACCTAGGATGTTCTGAGGGCAGACTTCGGCCTGCTCAGGACACTGGTTCAGAGTCTCTTGGGAAACAGTCCTTAATAGCAAAGGGGTCCAGGGAGGTTAGACATATTTAAAGAAGGAAATCTGAAAGGCACAGGAGCAGGCTGTCCCCATGTGCCCAAAGATGAGCCAGTGGAGAAGACCACCAGCCTGGCTGAACTTTCAGCCTGAGCTTTTGCTGGAACTCAGGGGGCGAGGAGGAAAAAAAAAAAAAAAAAACAGAAGAGTTTATGACCTTTGGAAGAAGGGGCAGGCAACTCAGGAAGAGTAAAAGGGTCTAATTAAGTCACATAGTGAGAAAATCAGAAAGGCAAAAGCCTATGGGACCAGATGGGATCCACCTGAGGGTACTGAGGGAGAGGCAGGAAAGTTAGTCAAGATGCTCTCCATCACTTCCCAGCAGTCCTGGCTAACCAGGGAGGTCCCAGATGACTGGAGGTTGGCCTGTGTGATCCCTGTCTACGAGAAGGGCCTGAGAGAGGATCTGGGAAACTACAGGTCTGACCTCAGTGCTGGAGAAAGCTATTAACTGCTCATCTTGAGTGGCATTACACCGCACATACAGGGCAACCTGGAGATCCATCCCAGGCTGCACAGATTCATGAAAGGCAGGTCCTGCTTGACCAACCTGACCTTTTCTGACCAGGTAACCCACTTACTGGGAGGGGAAAAGGATGTGGATGTGTGTACCTGGACTTTAACAAACGTTTCCCACAGCATCCTCCCAGAGGACCTGGCTGCCCATGGCTTTGGCAGGTGCCCTCTTCACTGGGTGAAAAACTGCCTGGATGTGCAGGCCCAGAGAGTGCTGGTGAACAGAGCTACATCCAGCAGCTGGCTGGTCACCAGCGATGCTCCCCAGGGCTCAGTGCTGGGGCCAGGTCCATTTAATATCTTCACTGTTGACCTGGACAAGAGGATCAAGGGCACCCTCAGTCAGTTTGCAGATGACATTAATTTGGGCAGGAATGGGGATCTGTTGGAGAGCAGGAAGGCTCTGCAGAGGGATCTGGACAGGCTGGATCAATGGACCAAAGTGAATTGTGTGAGGTTCAACAAGGCCAAGTGCCAGCTCCTGCCCCTGCACCACAACAACCCGAGGCAGAGCCACAGGCTGGGGCAGAGTGCCCGGAAAGCTGCCTGGTAGAAAATAATCTGGCACCGTTGATTGACAGTGACTGAACACGAGCCATCAGTGTACCAAGGCGGCCAAGAAGGCCAAGGCATCCTGGTCTGCATCAAAAATTGTGTGGCCAGCAGGACCAGGGCAGCGATTGACCCCCTGTACTCAGATTGTACCCCCGTACTGGTGATGCCACACCTCGAGTTCTGTCTCCTGTTCTGGGCTCCTCACTGTGAGAAAGACATTGAGGGGCTGAAGTGAGTCCAGAGAAGGGCAACAGAGCTGGTGAAGGGTCTGGAGCACAAGTCTTATGAGCAGAGGCTGAGGGAGCTGAGGGTGTTTCGTCTGGAGAAAAGGAAACTCAGGAGGGACCTTATCGTTCTCTAAAACTACCTGAAAGGAGTTGTAGCTAGGCGGGGTAAGTCTATTCCCCTGGGTAACCAGCGACAGGATAAGAGGAAATGGCCTCAAGACGCACCAGGGGAGGTCCAGACTGGGCATCAAGAGTAATTTCTTCACTGAAAGAGTCATTAAGCATTGGAATGGGCTGCCCAGAGAAGTTGAGGTGTCACTGTCACTAGAAGTATTCAAGAAGTGACTGGATGTGGAATTTAGTGCCATGGTTTAGCTAACACGGTTATGTTTGGTCAAAGGTTGGACTCGATCTTGGAGGTAGTTTTTAACCTAAATGAGCCTGTGACGCTGTGACTAGAAAGTAAAATGGAAACTGGCTGAAGACCACGTTCTGGAAACTGAGATGATGAAGGCTGCAACTTATGGCATTAAAGATCCAGAGAATTAGTTATAGAAGTACAGAATGTTAGAGGAGTGTGTGAACTCCTTGAAAAAGGAAAATCTGAAAACCTGGTAAAAATAAAAAATCCTTAGTCTGTTCTTCAAGCTTAATCCAAACGGTAACACCACTTTTCAGGTTACTGAAAAAGAGTTAACGTCTTCAGTCAGACATTTGCAAAATAAGCTAATTAACAAGTATTTATTTTATGGTCAAATGACACTTAATGACTCTTAGGAGAAAACACACTCTAGCACTTGTATTAAGTTCCAGTGGAAACACGACGTAGGCAAGGATTTCATGAATCATTGTAATTAAATCATCTTAATGTACTTGAAAAAAATTATTCCATAAATTCAAACCAACTCTTAATCAAAATACCAACACAGGAAACAACAAAGAAGAAATGTAAATAGGTCACTCACCTTTTCCTTTCCATACCAAGTGCATGTACTTTTCAGTATTTTGTCAGTCTTTTTTATAATAATCTACAGAAATATTTGAGTGAATGACTCTTACAAAACTCATGCCATGTACAAACAAAGATTCCATAAACCACAAATAAAAATATCACAAGTGGACTACTGTAGAAAAGTATCACTAGAAGTAAAGCTACCATAAATATGACTTCCTCTTTGCCTATCATGCTGAACTTTTCATATTGAAACTTAATGTCAGATTGTGCAGCAACAACTGGAACTATAATCAAATACCCACGTTTTCTTGTAATGAGTCATTTATTGGGTCTGGTCTTACACAACCACATCTAAATGGGAGTAAATTATGATGACAACACTTCAGACAGAAGCCCTTTCCCTGTATTGCAGCAGCTCTCTGGCATCAGTGAGAGTTAACCAACCAAATACCAATAAAAGTCAATGCAAAACAAGGAAGGGATGAAATACAGGGACTTGCTGAATATATAAACAGGGATGTAACAGGTAGGACTGGAATAACTGTATTATCACATTACACAGCATCAGAGGGTACATCAGGGTACACACAAGCCCTGTGACACACCCCACAGCACTGAACCCAGGCTGGCAGTGTCCTAAGCTGTTTAAGACTGGATGTGGCACTCAGTGCCATGGTCTAGTTGACATGGTGGTGTTTAGTCATAGGTTGGACTCAATCTCAGAGGCCTTTTCCAATCTAATTGATACTGTGATTCTGTAGATGTACACAGGGGTGAGGCAAGGAGAGTATCAATCCCCCGCAAGGATTTTGATTTCCTTTGAATAAAAGCAGAATTGTGGTCTTCAGAAAAGGCACGGTTCAGCTCACTACATCTCACAGTCCCTGGTCACATCCAGCAGGGTTTCATGAGAGGGAAGTCCTGCTTAGCAAACCTGAGTTCCTTTTATGACAAAGTAACTCACCTAGTTGATCAAGGGAAGTCAGTTGATGTCTTCTTTTTTGATTTCAGTAAAGCTTTCAAGACTGTATCTCACAGGATCCTTCTGGACAAACTGTCCAGCACACAGCTGAAGAAACACATTCTGTGATGGGTGAGCAATGGCCTCATGGGTGGGGCATGAAGGGTTATAGTGAATGGGGGACGTCAGACTGGGGACCTGTCACTCGTGGGGCTCCACAGGGCTCCCGTGCTCTTCAAATCTCCATAAATTACTTGGACATGGGACTGGAACAGACACTGAGCAAGTCTGCAGATGATAAAAACTGGGAGGAGCTGTTGCCTCCCTCAAAGGCAGGGAGGCCCTGTAGAGAGACCTCAATAAATGAGAGGACAGAGCAATCATCACCCATATGAAGGGAACATGGGAACCTGCCAGATTCTGCAGCTGGGATGGGGCAACCCTGGATGTACAGACAGACTGGGGAATGAGGGGCTGGAAAACAGCGCCATGGAAAGGGATCTGGGTGTCCTGGTTGACAGAAAGCTGAACAGGAGTCAGCAGTGCCCTGGCAGCCAGGAGGGACATTCCTGTCCTGGGGACATCAGGCACAGCATCGCCAGCCAGGCAAGGGAGGGATTGTCCTGCTCTGCTCTGACCTGGGGCGGCCTCACCTCAAATACTATGTGCAGTTTGAGGCACTGCAATTTAAAAAGATATAAAGCTATTAGTAAGTATCCAAAGGAGGGCAGTGAAGGTGGTGAAGGGCCTCAAGGGGAAGCTGTGTGAGGAGTTGCTAAGGTCACCTGATCTGTTCAACCTGGGGAAGAGGAGATGGAGGGGAGACCTCATTGCAGTTACAACTTCCTCAACAGGGGAAGAGGAGGGGCAGGTACTGATCTCTGCTCTGTGGTGACACTGACAGGACATGAGGGAATGGCCTGAAGTTGTGTCAGGGGAGGTTGAGGTTGGATATCAGGAAAAGGTTCTTCATCCAGAGGGTGTTCAGGCCCTGGAACAGCTCACCAGGGAAGTGGTCACAGAACCAAACCTGAGAGAGTGCAAGAAGAGTCTGGACAACACTCTCAGGCAAAAGGTGTGATTCTCGGGGATGGTGCTGTGCAGGGCCAGGAGTTGGACTCAGTGATCCTTGTGGGTCCCTTCCAGCTCAGCATATTCTGTGATTCTGTGATCTTCAAACTGCACAACTGGAAGCCCAGTTCTGTAAAGCACACCATCCAGCTGAGATGGAAATACAACATCCATTCACATCGGTGATGATCCCTTGCTTGGCAAACTGTGAAGTGTTAAGGAAAGGACTGGTGCCGTGCCTTTTTGTAAAAGACTAAGGGAAAATCACTTACTTGGTTCTGCCACAAAAGGTCTGGGATGTGAAACATCTACAGATGGAGACTTCCTATTTAATTAGACCTTACTAATGAACACATGACTCACAAGAACATTACTTTAGTTCTAAGCTTGTGTAATCACATTGCTTTCTATGGAATTGGTGAAATAATGGAAAAGACAGTACTGAACCAAAG